>CM075656.1:81595000-82845000 GCA_037953625.1 Crotalaria pallida
GTCGGAAAAATGCATTTTTCCGAATGTTCGTTTATTAAAAACGGGATTTTAAAGTCGGACAATGCATTTTTACGACTCGATGGTATCGGAAAATATTCGGATAGAACCCCATCGGAAAAAACGGGGTTTGAGGATTAACAGTGGGTCTAAAATGTGGGGTTTGTAGACTAATCTTCTTATACCTAGTGTCAAAATTCAAATAAATGTTTTTTTTGTTTAAAAATAAAACAGTTCTTAAAAATCTTGCTTACGAGATTTTTATGAAAGTAACATTAATTCGAATTTGTTGACTTGTAATAAGCACTTCAAAATAAACTACTTTTAAAAATTAAGTGACAAATTTTTTTGTCCCAAATCAAAGTTAAAATAATTAGTAAAAAACTTAAAAATTGCAATCTTTGAATTATGATTGATTGATCAATGCAAAATTCATTAAATTAGTTATTTGATGATTGATTGATGTGTTAGACAAACTATTAGATAAACAATTCTTTACAATTCTTTAATATATTTATGAGACGGAGGGAATATTAAATAAACATGTTCTCCACCCCATCCATGGAATTTAATAAACTGGCATCATCTTATGCTAAGGGGCGACGTGGGAAGCGGTATTAAAAGGAATGATATAGTAAAACAAGTTGCATAATAAACAATTGGGAATGTAACAAACACCTGTTTTACATTTGTAAAATTGTAATCTTATTTTATTGTCAGGTCAGTTAACATGCACAAATTGAACAAAGACTATTCTAAAAACCAAGGACAAAAGTGTTCATTATAATAATAGAAACTATCTAAGCATTCACATCATGATGGCCGAGACAAGGATCAGCCGACATGAGACAATCCTTGATTTCTTGACCCATTTTCACATTGTTGCTTAGCGAACCGTTGACGCGATATTTTCTTTAGGAGTATAAGCTTAGGGTAAATTTTAATGGAAGAATGAGGTAAACATCGTAGTAGTAGGTTAGAACGCATAGCTCTTTCCCATCTTTAATATAAATATTCAGATACAACAGTTATAAAAAGACTAGTCCGATCCATCCAGTATTTTAAAGGTGTGTTTGGGAGTATGTTTGAAGTGTGAGGGGTAGGAAGATGTATTTTTCATTTTTAAATTAAAAAGAGTTATACAATGCATAAAAAAAAATAAGGAATGAAAAATTGATTTCTTAATAATTTACTATTATTTTGTACCTTTTTCGTTTTTAAATCAAGGGTTATACAATGTATAAAAACAAATTAGGAATTATAAAATATATTTGATGATAATTTAATATTATTTTACATATTCCATTTTAAAAATTTTCTAAAATAAAAATATAATTTTACTTGAAATTAAAAGTATACTATCCCTTTTCTTTCCCATTTCCCACTAAAACGTACTGTTGGATTGTGCATTAGTACATAGGAAAATTCTACGCAGCTATGGGCTTCAAATGCATCGGGTAGCTTTATTTTCATTTTTTTTTTTAAATTTTTTCTAATACAGATTTATTGATTTACTCTATTTTTTAATACAGATTTTTAATGCAGATTTACTAAAAGATTAAATATGTCACAATTTATAATGCAAATTTACTAAATATAATTTTTTTACTTATGTTAGAAAGCATATAATAAAAAAATTCAAATCAAAATAACAAAAACATATACATATCAGTAAAAACAGAAAACCCAAAAATATTTTTTAATTTACAAGATTAAAAAAAAAAAAAAAAAAAAGCCTGCAGCATGGAAACCCAGAGCATAGTAGAAGCTCCATAAGGTTTTCCATTGATAGAATCACACACAGATAAGCCAAAGTGAGGCCAATAATGGCTCAGAAAATGAAAGAAAGAAAGGACCACATCACGATAGTAGGTGACAATAGTTTAGAACATGTTCGGCACATGTAGAAGAAAAGAGAAAGGAACCGAGATTAATAGACAATTCTGAGTGTTTGGACAGAGTAGCAACTTCACTCACAAGACACATCACCATCTACTTATCCCAACTCCCCACTTAAATGCAATGAGACTATATTAATATGGGGGGTTGTTTAACAAAAAAGGTAATTAAGAACATCAGTATCATATTACATAATAAGCCTTTTCAGAACGTTAGTTTCCTCCTTTGCTGTGTCGTTAATTTCAAGCTCAATTTTAAACGAACTTTTTTTATGGGTGATAATTTTAAATGAACTTTTTACTGATACCAATTACTATATTAATATCAAATCAAATTTATATTGAATGAAACAGGCAACAGGCACCACACCACCCTCCACATCCCACCATCATGAGCCACATCAGTGAAAGAGAAACTTAACCCGTCGCCACTAAGAATAAGGAGTAGTGTCGTTATTGTGTGATCACTGTTATGAATAGTATACTTTTTTCCCAACAAAACATTCAGCCACTTGCAATCTCAATTTGTGCTAGCATGTGGTATGCTGCCAGATACGGAGTTGATATTTTATTCCAGGGAGGGGGGCATAAAGAGAGGAACTGCTTTTAGATATTTAAAGATAATGAATCAACAAATTCCCCCATAGAAAATGACAAAAAGGAAGTCCATGTTTATTGCCAGCACAGCGGCAGTGGAACTTAATAAATTATAATAATTGCTATTGACAACTTACCATACCAACTTATTTAATTGGAGCATCAATTCTCCACTACCATCGTACCTTTGATAGGTAATGGGAATGTGATCAATATCCATAGCATTTGCAATTAGGCTGTATAATAGTATACTGTATGTATATATACACACACACACACACACACACACACACATTTGCTTATCAGTGTTATTAGAGCATCCTATATAATAGTATACTGTATGTATATATATGTGTATGTATATATATATATATATATATATATATATATATATATATATGTTCTTCTAGACCATGCAGCAGTCCATATGAAACAAGGTCTACAAAAGTTTCCTGTCCAGTATAGAATAGGGAGTAAAGGCTAAAAATAATCCCTGTAAAACCCTATACCTTAAAATACAGGGGTACAATTGGTTCCTGGAAAGAAAGGGAAACAAAAGTTTTGTCCAATTGTTACGAAACTAATCATTTAAATTATAAACGTGGGATACTTTGGTCCATCAATCATTTTGATCACTGATAAAACATTAGTAACTCAAATTGATCACTGATAAAAGGTTAAATGTCCATAATTTTAATTTCGAAGAACTAAAAGTTAAACTTTTTTTTAGGGACCAACCTTCCAGAGGACCAATTTGGGAACTTCAAAATAAATTCAAAAGGAAATAACGATGTGACAAATATATCTAATGGGAGAGTCTTGCAAAACGAACATATCTAATGGGAGAGTCTTGCAAAACGAACGGAGGGATAGGCATCCAATTTAGCAGGAAATACAGACCCATTAGACTGAGATATGGAAAATTTGCTCTTGCAAATTACGACCATCTATCCGTACCTTGCATTTATCCATACCATTCGCAGCAATCAATAAGCACTAAGGGCAATTTCCGGAGATGAGATAGAATCCTGATTACAGGAGCTAGCAACAACAGCATGAAATACAGACATAGACTTAACTATTTCTACATGTCCATTCATTATATAAAAGAGGTAAGTCCATCCATTATACAAAAAGAGGTAAGTTTTCAACTTTTCATTTACAAAGGAGATGACAGGATTAACAATTAGAGTAATTTACTTTATCAGCTTCAAAAAAGGATGCTAAATCCAAACCTCATTGTATTGGTTACCTGTACAATCACCTAGCCAAAAAAATCCCAATAAGGTTACTAAATGACAGGAACACTCCCACTTGGTTGCTGCATTGTTCCTAGTGGATTCCCTACAAAATCAAACTCACTCTCATGGACAACTTTTATTCCCACAATCATATCATAGTAATCTAAATAAGAAAAGGAAAAGCCATGACAAGTAAAAACATGATATGGTTTATCTAAGATTAAATGGAACGTTTTTGTCTGCTTCTTCTCAAAGCTTTCAAAACCAGTATGAAAATAGTGCCAAAATGCTGTGGATCCATCACCATTCTAATAGTTAAGACACATTTTTATGATAACTGAAGTTAGCATATGCTGCTTAGTAATTAGTATAAGAATAAAACCAAATTAAAAACAACTTAACAAAGGATCACCTGAATTGTTCGCAAAAGGATAAGACTTTGGAAGAAAGTTGTTTCTCGTCAAACCAACATGAGTGGATGCAGACCTTGAAACACTATCAACAAGAAACGGATTTGACAACCCACCAGTTGGTATGGCTCCTGCTTTAAGCAAGCAAACTTCTGAGCTTTTTGCAAGGTTTTGAGCCGAGCACAAAGTTGGAGAGTGTTCCTGTTTTCAAAAAACGAAAGGAAAAAAAAAAGTAAGGTTCAGGCCATCAGCATTGTATTTAGTTTTTTTTTTGGGTGGGGGAGCACAGCAAGACAGAAAAATAACCTAAAATAGACCATGGCAGTACAATACAACAGACCTCACTTTCTCATTATTTTTTGTTTTTAATAAGGCCAAGACATCTAAAAAATAATAACCTGCAGTCGACGACATACAAAATTTCAATTATGTCTTCCTGATCATCTAACATTCAATTATATTCAAGCCACATAGCTTATGTCACAAGAATACAAATAGTCAGCCTCAAGAATAGTGAAGTTTGACGCACCTGATAGAGCACATTACCCATTTGATCAAATGAAGGACATGGATCTTGGAATGCAACCATATCTCCATGTGATGTATTTGAACTCATAACATCAGTGCACATATCCTCACTCAAGTTCTGGAAGTAAAGGTTGTTAACTGCAGCACGAAGTCTATTGCTCCTTTGCGAATAATATATCTTTGTAGCAAGAGGTGCAGGAAAATCTATTTCAACAAACACACACAAATAAGTTGTATAAGACACTCAACTTAAGAATTTAACGAAATAAATATTTGAGGAAAGGGCTAGAAAGCCTTTCTAGTGTTTCCACAGCAGTTGCATAAAGGTTAACGACTTGTTAAAAGCTGAACATAAATTTATTTTTTATACCATTGCTCGTGGCGGGTTGCTCATGGATTAGCCCGATGTTTTTATGATTAGGATTTACAGGTTCTGAAACAGTTCCTTCAAGCAAATCCTTCCCTGTGGATTAAGGGAAAGAGAAGAAGATAGGTTATGCTTCACATGGCCAGGCCCACTGCCCAAAAAAAGATAACATCATAATACAGTAAAAGCAATAATAAAGTGTTCATTATTATTATTTTTTTTTATAAACAAAGGTGTTCGTTAATGTCAGGATCAGTTACACAAAAGTGTTCATGCCAGCAAATGAAAGGAACTTTTGGAGTATGAAAAAAGCTTTTACAATTGATTAACTCAACATTTATATAGAGATAATTTTTTTTTGAAGAATTCTAACTTTCATATTAGCTCTTAACTTTCAATATTGATTGATATTCTGACATTAAATGTTTCAATACTTGCACATCTAATAAGAATTTGCAATTTACTTCTACAAGGCATGCCCTTCATCTGTGAGTTCACACTTTCATATGTGATAATAGGAATATCTTCCTTATCAATGGGATCACAAACAGTTCAATGGCACCATCATTTTCTTGTAGAAGTAGCTTCAGATTTACAATAAATTGTACCAATGAAGTACTGGAACCAAAACTGAAAGAATTGTTTAGCTTGCCAGTGAAAATGATGGGAAAAAAATTGATAATTGTGTAAGTACATCAAAAACAGCAATTACTTTTCAAACCATAATTTGTTAGCCAAAATCAACTAGCAAATAAAAATATAAGAAACATCTTGGTAAAGTCCTGCGAGTAGAAATGACTTCAAAACAAGACATCACACATACGAGTAATTCCATCCACAAAATTGACAAATTTTGTCACTCCAGAAATCATTCCATGACTTTCAGGTAGAGGTAGAGGTAGATGTGAGCTTGCTATCCTGCAAATGAAGGGGTGAGCATAATATCTTGGGAACAAATTTAAGAGGGATGCTTCAAAGCTAGAAGAAATAGGAAGAAATATTTCAAACAATTTTTAAACAAATATAAATAGACACTATTTAAAAATAAAAATAAATATAAATATTTAAAAAAAAAAAACCACAAATAGATCTTAAAGGCAGGACTTTTTTAGTAATCAAGATTGTGTCACAATCAGGGGCAATGGGATAGACCATGAACCTCTGACACAAATAGAAGAGCCAGCTTAACCTATGTAAAGTGGACCCATAGGTTTGAGAGTGTATGCAAACGGTCAAAGAGGCATTTGATACATGAGAGAAGGGGTAAAGATTTACATCAAATAGTTGGTTAAGCCACAATGATCATGTTTGAGGGAGGAGAGAAGAGGTCAGATTTCTTTTTTTTTTTTCCTTTTTTTTTTTTTCCCTGTTTTGAAAGGAGATCTTCTATCCACTGTGGGGAGGACCCACTGGGAGAATCCTTGTTTCCTTTTTCTATTTTGAATTCAAGAATACAGTGTCTCCATATTTGGTGTCTTTTCCTTCTTTTCTGGTTACTGTTATATTGAGATTGCATGATAATTTATACTATATACAGTTTTACCCTATTTTAGTAAAGAACTGGTAAAATGATAAGCATTCACTCCAAGACCAAGCGTAAATACTTTCAATTAAAAACTTCTTGCTAGCTTTGAAAACAATGCTGCTGGAAAAGAAAATGTGTAACCTTCCTCCAATTTTGGGCCATTTGCAAAGTGCTACCACGAACTTTAAGATTGCCTCATTTAGTCCTTATATTTTACTAACTATTACACAAATAAATTGTCCACTCATATTCCATTGAATCTGAAACAGATCCTTCTATGCAAATCCTCACCATCCATTTTATCTTATGTTTTTTACCAAACAATGTTTAAGATAATAATATCAAAATAAGGAGAATACAAGTGCGCTGTAATCATCCCCTTTCTCTTCCTTCCCACTACCACCACCTCCATTCTAAACCCTTTACCCATGCTCTAGATAAAGCACCCAAAATCACAAGAGAATCCTCTAATGAACAATATATTTTCTGGGCATTAGGCAAAAGATCAATGACAATGATGTTAAAGTAATCATACTACAACTTTAAATGTCAGAAGAACAGAGAAAGCTTACAATTTATGAATTTTTGTTGGAGGATGCACTACAGAAGCTAGGTGGTCTCTGCTTCCATGATTAATACTCCCTGTACCATCCATCATAAATGCTGCATCTACACAAGTCGGGTGTCGTAAGGAAATTGGAACTTAAATGAGAAAGTTTTCAAATTGATTAGCAGATCAATACATGGCAAAATAGATATAAAACATGAAACCTGAGTCACCTAAACATAAGAAATTAATTGTCAAAATCATCAATGAATATTTTAACAAAAATATACATAGGCATATATTACAGAAGACTAAATCTGAAAACCAAAGAAAAATTACTATACAAAAGTACAAAACAAGAGCATGCTTTCTCATGAGCACATTGATCAGCAATGAGGATAACATAAAGCTTTAGTTCCATAAAAATCAGAAGACATAATTTGGTTGTTGGGGAGGGTCACAGTCCAAAAATTTGGACTAACAATAAGGTATTCTTACTCGTTTAGCAGATAATTAACAAAATGATTTGACCTTAGAAAATTTAATAAAAATAACAATGAGTAAAAGGAAGTGAGAGTATGAGAACGACATGCATGGAGTGAGAAGAGGCAAGTTAAGAAACCATGTTTTACCTTTTGCCTCATTGTTAAAAGGAATCACTCTGATTTGACTCTTCAAGTGGGATCGTGAAACAGCAGTGTCAATGTAATCCATGGACTCAGACATTCTCCTCTCCCCAAGTGCAGTAGCTTGGTCTATGTGGGGTTATGAGGAACAAAAATCAATTTTATGACTACGGTCTCAGACCTTCGATCATTAGAATGTAATCAGAAAAACTATAGGACTCCCTCTGGAAAGATCACATTCAATAAATCCCAAATACAATTTTCAAAATATGTAATCATAAAATAATGTCTTCAAAAATACTAGGAGATTGAAGCAGTAAATACTAAAACTATAATAGGCAGGCAAAGATATGACCGGGGATATCAGTAACTAATTTTTCAATTCTTATTTTAAGGATACTTGCACAAGAAGTTGATAGCTTTTTCTTTTCTTTCCTAGCAGGTTTCCGATTCCCTGTGCTGCCATTAAGCTCCAAGCTAGTTTGTTCAGTGAGTGTTAGTGACCTACAAAGTTCTGACAAAATGGGGCAAATGAGGCAGGAAAATTCCAGGAAATGTCAATATTATTTAGTACCTTTTAAGAACAAAATGGTCCAAAAAAGAGAAGATGGTAATAAACCGGCAAGCACTATATGCTGGTCAATATCTAACTCAATAATTTGGAAATTAACAGGATAATATTATGAGCATTCAAAGCAACATGGTGACTGATTGCCAACCCTCCAACATCACATGAAGAAGGACCAAAAAGTTTTAAAACAAATGAAAAAGAAGCCACCAGACCTGCATGAGCAGCATATTGGCTGTCCTTGATTGGCTTCTTGCAAACATTGCACCATACCTCAAAAAGGATGCCAAACAATCAGTCAAATGAGTTAATGTAAATTGTATTTTTCAAGCAATATCTAAATCAATTTTTTTTAATAGGTTTTCTTTCTTTTCTTTTAGGGGATGGGGGAGAAAGCATGGACAAAGGGGTTTGAACCCAGGCTCGATAGCACTTTATGTCTGGCAGCTTCACCACTTGAGCTGGCTTTTGGGGACAATATCTAAATCAATTAACTTCGAAAGTGGGAAAAAAAAAAAAAAAAAAAAAAAAAACTGTTTCCAACAAACAATGTTAGATGAGCTACTGAATCCTTCTAATGAATCCACTATTCCTTGTAAAATGTAAGAATGTTGAATTCTAAAAAGCCTTTCAAGTTGACAAATAATGAAAACTACATTTACAAACAATAACTCTCAGGTCCACCGGTGGCATTGGCATATTAGGCAAAATCCTAAAAATTAAAAATCGAGCAAAAGGTTGAATAGACGAAAGCACATAAGGCCAACCTGAAATCATAAACTAGAAGAAGCAGTTAAGACTTGAAACAAGGATTATTCTAGTTGTATAAGCTTACATTGTAAGAAGATTTTGAAGAGGTCATATTATGGTATATAATTATTACAGGACTAATACAGTAACATAATCATGGACCCATCAAATTCCTGCAAATCCTCAATACCAATATAGAAATTACAAGAAAGGTTCAAGCAAGGCACATGGCAAGAAGCAAACAAATGTTAGTCCAATAGCACACAAGTAGAAGAAAGAGGCAAACCTCACCAGCTGCAATGAATCAGTCATTGGCCTCTCACCGTAAACATGCATATCTGTGGTATAAATAGTGTTAATCAACAGCTTAAAAATCCCCCAAACAAATAATAGCATAAAAATGAAAACAAACTAAGGAATAAACTCAAAGGGTTTTGCTAGTGTGCATGCTTAGGGCATCGGTTAAGAATAAAAAACTATTAAATGGAAAAATAGAGTGGAACAGTGCATGAGACACCCACTTGGTGGGCTTAGGCGAAGGTGATAAATGTACACAATCTTCTTACCCCTACAAGCCAAGAGGTTGTTTCCAGGATTTGAACTCATGAACTCCAGGTCACAAGGGTGCTACCGTTGCGCCGAAATGAAAAATAGAACCATTTAATATCTTGAAATCCAGAGTTCAATACTTTCTTCTGTCAATAATCATTAAAAAATGCTATTTTTATTTCTTAACAAATGGCCTATTCCCATGTTAACAGATCCCTAAACAAAATGTAAAACGATTAACTAACATCTTCTGGCTACTAGCTACATTCTATACCATTGAGTAAAAAAAAGTTAATGACAACCTTCTTCATCAAGCAAATTTGCTTCATCTGCCTCACGTAGCTCTCTACAAATATACTCAGCAGCCGACTTCTGACGGGCAAAGTCATCTTCCATGGCCATGCACGAACAAATGATGTTAGTCAGAAACCAAAAATAATGTCCATAAAAAAAGGGGGGGGGGGGGGGGGGGCATTGGTTAAGTATCCAAAAGTGGGAAATGTGCGTTGATAGTGTTGCATTTAAGACTTTGAAAACTCAAATATTGTAGTTTCCAAGACAAATTTTACCTATGTTTGTATTCCTTACTGTATTGCTATTTGTTAAAATGGGGCCTAGTGCACTAGGCTCGCACCTGGTGGGGTCTGAGGAAGGTAAACAATTAAACATACACAGCCTCACCCCATTCCCATAGAGAGGTTGTTTCCGGGATTTAAACCCGTCACCTCGAGGTCACAAGCAGCAATCTTACTATTATGCTCACCACTCACATAATTACTCCTTGTTAAGCACATAAATTTAACCAAAACAAACAATTCCACGCATAACGCGTAGCTTAGGCACGGCACGATGTGTAAGAGAATCTAAGAAATTGGTTATGGTTCTAATCTACCTGCTGCATTATGGGAGAAAGTTCCGGCAGCCAGAAGCCTTGCCATAGCTTCCATTCTCCCACTTCCAAAGGAACATACCATTTGAGAGAGTGAAAATTACACAGTACCTTCACACGCCAAAAAAGAAAAATCAGTTTCAACAACGACGAGGACAGAATAGTCAATTCAAGAAGCAACACGAAATCGAAACAACACAATGCAGAATGCATAACGAATAAAAAAAGCAACGGAACAAAGAAGAAATGATTGAGAAATAGAGAGAAGAGTTACGAACCCTAGAAAAAGAAGAAATGGAGGGAAATGAGAGGAATGCGTGTTGGAGAAGAAGAATGCGGGTAAGCTTGGGGGGTGAGGATTGCAATGGCGGAAGAGAAAACAAAACCCTAGAAGAAGAAGAGGAATCGGTTATTCGGTAGTTATTGTTGTTGTTGTATGTAAAATTGATTAGCGTGAATTTGAATGGAAGGGAAGAGAATAAAGGTTCTCTCTCTTCTTTTCTTTTCTTCTCTTCTCTTTGGTGCGGAAAGAGAGAGAGAAGAGAGGGGAGAGCGTGACAAAGCAAAACTGAAAGAAAATAGGAAATGCCTTTTGCTTTGGGCAAATGCAAATTAAATTAGAATATTTTTTTGTTATTACATTATTAATTATTAATTTATAAGTATTTTTTTGAGATTTGGCAGAGGCCTCAGTGCCACCTCTGCATTTTCCTCTCCTCCTTCAATGTCCATTTTCGTATTCAATAACCAAGCTTTTTTGTGCTACTTCCTCGTGTCCTTCTCATACGGCGCACGCTAGACAATTTTTTATTTATTTATAGTAGTAAGTTATAAGTTTTTTTTTCCCTTTCTAAGTATAAGTATTTTTGAATTTTTTTAAATATAAGCCTTATTTTTAATTATATTAATTATTTTTTCATGAATATTATTATTTGGTTAATAATACTTTTTAGTATCTCAATAATGATTATTTATGTGAATACTTTTGAAAAGGTATACTGATTGTTTACGATTTCAATGTCATTAACAATACTGACTTCACTTTATCAACAAAGCCCATCACAGTTGGTAGATAGCTGAGTTCCTTGAGCATGATGTCAGAGGTTCGATCCCTGCCTTGGGCATGGAAAAAACTTTGTTGATAGAGGCAAAACCCACTTCGGTGATCTCTACGCCTCGGAGGAGATTAGTCTTCGGTTGTCGGTTGGGGATACCTTTGGTGTACACAAAAAAAAACAATACTGACTAATTTTTCTTAAATGACTTATTTTTGGCCAAATTGGCTTATATTCAAGATAGAATAGAGTATTTTTTAGTAAGCGTTCATCATCTCATCAATAAAATTGTTTTTTAATGTGTATCAAATACTAGATAAGATAAGAGTTATTTTGCTCTTATTATGTTCTTTATCATATCCCGACGATCGATTGAGTCCTAGGATTTTCAAATGGATTCACGGTTAAGATATTTACCCCAAGCAAGTCTTTAAAAACAGGCTAATGTATGTTTAATACGCCGTGAAAATTGAAGTATATGATCTTAAACTCTATATTACAAGTATATGTAAAGTTTGTTATACTACAATGCCTTTAAATAGACCAACATATCAACTCAGGGGTATCGGAATTTTAGTCGGAAAAATACACTTGTTTGAAATATCTAACTCAGGGGTATTAGAATTTTTCCTAATAAAAATGCAATTTGGGTAAAAAAAAACGAGGTTTGTAAACTCATTCCTTTTATGTTAAATAAGTTTTTTTTTAAAGAAATCCAGGCCTAACCTACTAATTAAAAAAGAATGGCCTAACCTAATCTATCATAAACCTGATAATAAATTCCTATAAACCGACCTGAGCTAGATCTATCCATTCGTGTCTAAAGTGAGAACAAAAGGGTTTAGATACAAGCTCATTGTCTTAATTTTGAGTAAAACTTAGTGTAGAGGAATGTAATTGAGTTTAGAGAATGATGTAATGGAATGAACTTGATGAAATAGAAAATAAGTCATCCATATTTCTATTCCATTGATTTTATCCAAGTTGGATGGAGGGGAAAGATTTTGATGTTTTTGTTAGAACAGAAAGAGAAATGTTCCATTATTACGGATACAATTGTTAAAAATAATTTCAAATATTGGAATCTCATTCCATTCCATTCTATCATTTTCATTCAAACATAGAAGGGATGAGCTTCGTGTTTTTTTTAAGACTAAAAAATTAGGTTGAAGGTAAAGATTTTGAAGTTTTTTTTTTAGGTACTATCTAAGTACATTTGGATTCGATCAGGATCAATGTATAGTTATGACACGTGAGTTTTCCAATATAAATTATTTACATCAATTTTTAAAGTTTTTGTTAGATTAGAAAAAGAAATGTTTCATTATAACAATTGCTAAAAAAGTCTCTCAAACAAAGGAATCTTATTTCATTTTTTTTTGGTGAACCATTTCATTTTTATCATGTTCATTCATAGTAAATAAGGGTTGGATTATGGCCCTTAGTGTTTCCTTTTTCAAGTCTAAAAATTTAGGTTCAAGGGTGGTTGTCCCATCCGAGATCAAAGTGTATCTAAAAATTTAACTTTTAGAACACTTGCTAAAATCTATACTATCTATATTATTATATAAAAAAAACATGGTTTTTCAACTGTTTTATAACTAACTTTTTGTACATAATTTTGCTTTTCCTATTATACCCTTTCTAATTGAAAAAATTACCACTTATTCTACCATATTTTATTTACAAACCAAAGAGTAAAACTGGAAATTAACTTATTTTTTAACTACTATTGGCAGTTTCAAGAAATTATCTCGAATGCCAGTTCCATAATGGGGGAGGTTATCTTATCTTTGCTTATATTCTTTTGGTCTGTGTTGGGGGAAGTTATTTTTCTTTCCCTTTGCTACCATTTACAGATTTGATGGGAAACTTAAAAATCAGTTCCAACGGGGTTTGTTGGTTCTTGTGCAGTTGGACTCTGCATAATACAACCCAAGTTTTATTCTCTTTCCCCAATTTCTAATAATCCTTTTCACATTTTCTTGGAAAAGATTTCAACTTCCTTTTTTGCTTCTTTGTTCTAAAGACATCACCACTCTTCACGGTTGTGCAGATAAAGGAAGAACGAAGACCAAAAAGAAAGGTTAAGGAAGATTAAAAATTGCAGAAAAGCTCTGGAAAAAAGCTTAAGACTGTATCATTTAATGACGATACTTATTTTGATGCTGTTTTGGGTGCTGCAGGCTTATTTGAAACAGTGAGTTATTTTTTAATAATTATTTTGTCATTCTATATGATAATTAACAAATTTGTGAAAAAATAGTATTTTTTGTTCTAGAAGAATGTTCACAAATATTGTATTTATGTTATAAAGTGCTGAGAGTGAATGATATGATCTATGGAAATACAACAGAAGAACTAATTTTCTACTGCTGATACCGTAGGAAAGGGATGAATTATTGGTGAGAAAAGGAGAGCCGAATGAGAGAGAGAAGCGGTGAGAGTGAGAATTAATTGATATGATATGCCATTGTTTCTTGAAACTGATATGCCATATAATATTGATGTTTTGTTCCTTTATACAATGAATTAATTGATATGATATCATAATTAATTGATGTGATATGCCATTGTTTCTTATATTATAATTAACGAATTATAATATGATATGCCATTGTTTCTTATATTATTAATTATATCATAATTAATTGATATGATATGCCATTGTTTTGTGAGAAAATAATTCGTTAATTGTTCCTAATGACTCATTAGAAATAATTATAGAGTGTATTAAAAGAATTGGAGAATTGGATAGGTTGAAACACGTCGAAAGAATCTTGAGGCCAAGCACATGGAAAAAAGGCGGAAATTCCATGAGTCTTCTCCACTGCATGCATCGCTATAACCATCAGCCCACTCTACTGAAAGTTCAATTAATAATATAAGGTACTCTTTGTACTATCAATGTTTGTTTAAAATACTATCTATAGTTCTTGAAATTTAATAAAGATTATATATGATTTTTTTTTGACTTATTGCTCAGTTCAAATTACATATTAGAGTGTGATAATGAGTTTATTTTCTTTCTTAAATTAAATTTGAATACAGCAATTTTGGCAATAAAAAACAAACATCCAATTTTTACTTATAAAAAAACAGCATAACCAAAAGCAATTTATTATGCACCAATAATAATGATTTGTCTCTTTGATAAAATTATGTACTTCTTTTTATGTAGGTTTACATATGTATTGATTAAAGATTGTGGATGAAGAAGGACTTCAACGACTTGCATAAAGAATCTCTCAAGTTCGTAAAAAAAGGAACAATATTAAGTACTTTTCTTTCCATTTTTTAATTTACAAAAAATTGTTCCCATTAAAAATCACTTAGTGCTTCATTGTTTACTAAATTTCTTTACGAAGTTCTATATGGGCTTATATATATATATATATATATATATATATATATATATATATATACACGCGCGCACACAAAAGTTCTTATCTTTTCCAAATAATTTTCTTCAATCTTATTTGTAATTTTCAATTTATGTTGATTAGTTATGTATGTTATTTTCATTGGTCTATTTTTTGGCTATAGATGAATAAGGGACTCAAGGAATAACATAAGATACCCTGAAATCAGCATTGCTAATGAAACATTTGATGGTTCATTCTCTTTTGAAGTTCTATATGATCTCTTATAAATAAAAGTTCTTCTCTTTTTCCAAATAATTATATTTAATTTTATTTCCATTCATTACTTTACTCTATTTAGTTATGTCATTGTCATTGTTTCATTTTTTTTTCAAGTATGACTATGTTATATTAAAACAAATGTCATTTTTATTGTTTTGGAAATCTAAATTATTTCACTGCACTCTTTTTGAGGATGGCATGGTCACTTGCAAATGTTTAATTGAATGTCGGGCCAATCTCTTATTTTTCACATGATATTAGGATCAAGTTTAATCATTTTGTAGTCCATTATAACTATTTTAAGTCACGACAATAAGAATATACTCACATATTAAATTTAAGGGAAATTAAACCGGAGAATAACAAAATAACAATGCATGTATAATTTTATTGAAATTTATGGATCCATATTTTGGAACATGACAGCTAAGAATGTAATGCATACACTCAATAATAGTAATTCACATGAAAATGAACATCTTTAACAAATAAATAACATTCAAAAAGACCGATTTTTCAATACACAATTTTACTATAAACAACTCTTTACGACAAAAACACGAAAATGAGAATGCGGGACGACAGGCACGGGAGAGCGGAGTGCCGACTAGTATTTATAAATAATTTACTGATAATTGGCTCTCAAGTATTAAGCCGTAGGTTTTAGTAATAAGTACATTGTGAAATGTGAACAACAAACACCAATAGCGAATTTTGGCTAAAAATCTTGCAAGAAGCCCCTTGGTAGTAGCTAAAATAATTTAATCAAAATTTATAATTAAGCATTCACTATTTCATAAAAAATTTAAATTATATAATGTTATAGAATATAGTTAGCAACAAATACATTAACTGTTGTGAAGTGTTTACGCTTTCTAACTATTACCATCGAAGGAAGAGATAAGCACACTGACAAGTGCAGCATGCAAACATAATTGCAAATTTGCAATGCTTTCATGCAACAGAAAGAGATAAGCATTCAACATAAAACTTGACTTCTGGATTGTGTTGCTTTCATGCAACAAAAAAGACATGAATCAGTCAAATTATCAAATCCAATCAGAATCACAGTGGTAGCATCAAACATACACGATTATTTAAATAAGAGCCACACTTCATCTCCTGCTCATTGAACTGGAGTGAGAATTTGCTTATATGAGAAGGCATAAGATAGTAACAAAATTTTTTTTTGGTGAAAAACACACGACAAACCATAACAAGTTAATTCCAACTAATTCTTTTGCTGTTACAACTTGCAAGCAAGAAAAGGTGTTGTAAAAATGTTCCATAGTTGATGATTCTTAGTACAAGTTTAGAAGCCATAGCATCTTCCATGATAGCCTATGCCATTTGTTTTGATGCTTTAACATAAACCTACTCACCTTACACTTAATCTTTCATCACACATGGCAAGTAAAACTGGAGTTAGCTGACTGCGAAAAGTTAACCAATAACCAAAAGAAAAGGACTACCAATCTAGTGACTTACATACCCTACTTTTTCATCATGCTCATCTCTATTGTCTCAATTTTTTCTATTCAGCTGTCAAAATGGAATACTAAGCATGAGAGTTGAAACTCACAGGGCTTTGATGATGCTTAGTTAAATAATTTGGGATAGCTTATCACTTCGGATGCCATTGAGGATAACCTTGAAGTTTAAAACACCTCTCTGTCACGACGTGATTATCCCGATTCCCATGGACTCCTTTGTTAGGAAGATTCTTGACGGCCCCAAGGGAAGTTCTTTCTGTAATCATGCCATTATTATACATAGCTTGTTGGCGATTTGCCTCAGCGCAGACCATTGCATAAACAGCTCTGAGATTCGGACGAGGAATGGTAGCAAGTATCCGACTACGGACTCCATTAAAATAAGAATCAAGACCAGCCAAAAACAAATAAACTCGCTGAGCATCGATCGTTTTGGTATATTTCTCAACATCTTTAGTGCTGCAATCTGCAATAGCATCAAACTCCTGCCACATACTTTGTAATTTTCCAAAGTATGTAATCACGGAGCCTCCATTTTGACGAGTAGAAATTATCTCGCAGAGTAACTGGTATGCTCTTGATGAATCTTGGTACCCTAAGTATGTTTCCTTGGCAGTGTCCCAAATTTCCTTTGCGGTGGTCAAGCGAATGAAGAGAGACCTAATGTCTTTGGTCATGGAGTCTAGAAGCCAGGATTTGACCATGCAGTCTTCATCTTCCCATGTTTCATATTCTTCAGATTTCTTGTCCTTAGGTGCTGGCTTTGTTCCAGAAACATATCCCCACCGCTTTCTGCCTCTGATCTTGTTCTGCGCATTTAAGGACCACTCAACATAGTTGGTGCCGTCGAGGGGCTCAGGGGTAAGTGCTGAGGAGAGTTCCTACATGTGTACACAAATCACATTGTAAGAGAATAGTGTACACAAAACTGGCATAGGCTAAGCGAGAAAAGTTAATCAATTACTGTGATAAGACTACTGCTCTCACTTATTTCCATTTATCAAGCAACAGGGATATACTATAAATATGAATATTGGAAGTCATGACTCATGAAGCCTTATATCTATGGGTGTGACAATAAAAAAAATTACCTACCAACTCTTGCTTAAGGAAATATTTTTCTAGATTGTCCTTGCGTTTCTCTTCATTCAGCTTCAAGATTGTCCCTTCAGCCTGCAAAGATGAAAACTAATTGCTGATTGCTTCGATAATTGAAGTATGAAAACATTTAAAATGCCAATTCTGATCAAAGGAACCGAGAAATTGGACCCAATGCCAAGATAACATCTTTCTATTTCTTATGCAAAATTACATGACATAAACATCTTATAACCTTTAGATTGTCCTTGAGTTTCTCTTCATTCAGCTTCACGATAGTCTCTTCCGCCTGCAAAAAATGATAAGTAGTAATTACTGATTGCTTCCATCTTCAAAATAATGAAAACACTTAAAATGTCAAAATTCTATCCAAAGGAACTAGGGAATTCGACCAAATGCTAAGATAACTTCTTTCTATTTCTAAATCCAAAAGACATGGCATAAGCATTTTCCAACCTCTATTCTTATCATCTTATGTCAGCAGGCAGTGATGAATACACAAGAAAATACAATCTTAACTTCAATGATAGCAATGTTAGAGTTGGATACACAGCTTTAGGAAACTTCAAATCAAGGTTAGAGTCGTAGATAAGTCAATCAAAATAGAGAAACTCTGACCTCTCTTAGCTTTGAATCCATTATACTCAGTTTTGACTTCAATTCCTCAAAATCCTTAGCTAAATTCAATTGCACAGAATCACTTTCTTGCTTCCTGTCTACCACATTCTCATTACACCCAGGAAAAACATCCTCATCTTTTCTATCCTCCTCGATATCCTTGGCTGTTTCTAAACCATTTTCCTCGGCAACCTGTTAAAAGGAAAATAATGGCAGAGAACGAGTTATTATGCTTCAATGAAAGGCGCACGATATCGTATGCTACTAACATGTATACATATATATAGGTAGCACATCAATAAGGGAGGGGAGAAGCCGAATAAGGATGTTAACATTGTTATTCATAAGAGATACAATCAATTTGGACAATTTTTAGACAATTTTGATTTTAATAATGCATAGTACAATATGGAAATGAATTCAAAACAATTTGGATTTTACGCTTGCAGTATAAAAAACATAGTTGTCTAGGTATGTTGTTCACAAAACATTTTCAAACGTAATACACTACTATGAGAAATGATTCCGCAGAAGCTACTAGTACTAGGGCAGTAGTGTGTAATTGGAAACTAAAGAAGTAAAGTGAGATTGAAGGTTGAAAATGATGGAGCTCACATGAATGGTTTCAACTACACTTAGCACCTTATCTTTATCTTTTAGCACATATATTCGGTTGGACGATTCGTGCTTCAAATCCCTGTATTCAGGACACAATTCTGGGTCTGGGCAAGAGGGTTGGGTGTTGAGAACTACCCTCACTTTCTTCTCCTCAACATACTTGCCATTATCTTTAACAAACTGTGAAAAGAGAAGGTGATTTCAAATGATTCAACAGTTGGAATGTTGAAGGATATCTTATTAATAGATATCGTAAGATGAGTGCTGACTTACCAGGTCTGATGAGATGCAATCTTCTGTTGATCCTAAGGGGACAATAGTGCTTTGAATGAGGAATTTGTCTTTGCAGCTGAAATCAACTGGTAGGGGTGTGCTCTGAGCTTGCATTGTAACTGCATTCCACAATGAAATACTCAGAACACAAACATAAACACAAAGGAATATGATTATTCATTATTAGATAATGAAAAAAAAAACTAAATTGGTGACCAAATATACACATTGAAAAATATGTTTCAGAGAAAAAAATCGGAAAGCCTCAGTTTAATTCTCAAATATCTTGAATGTCGATCAAATTGATATACTGTACAATAAATGTTAGAGATACTAATCTAGTACAGTATCATCAGTGATTAATATGACTAACATTTTTTGAGATTTTTGAATTGAGATTTTTCATTATTGTAACCAAATATGTCTCCTAGTTTTAATTTAGTAACCGATTAGGATCTTATTCTTCAACAATATAATTACCTGTAAGGTCACATGTTATGTGGGGCTTGATGATGCCATTGTTGGGGTTAACAATATATTTCTTTGGGGACGTTGTTTTCACCTAATACACATGCATGCAACAAGTGATTATTTGCTTTAATTCTATTACCATATACCAAAACAAAAAATTAGAACAACACATTTGTGTGCGACAACTTTCAAATCCTATTACGTAAGTGATTGGTACTTTGTGCTATAAACACATAAGATATTGTAAAGTTGTCACATGCAAATTAACGTACAAATAAAAATTTTGAAATTAGAATGGGTAACCTTAAAAGCAACATAGTGAGGAGTGGTGTTAGACAAATGAAGCAAGCAGGAACTCTGTTTGTTCAATTCAACTGAATAGATAGAGGTTGGAGAGAGTGAGTGAGAATGGTTAATTAATGAACTTACTAGAATGAACAAATAGAAGAAATGAATGAATAGATACACTTACACACGAATGTGAGTTCATGTGGTTCAATTTTGAGAAGCTCTGTAAACGTGGGAGCCATGATGATGATGATAAGATTATATGACCCCGGAAGAGGACATAAACGAAACAAGTTCTTGTAGTAATCTTGATTATAAATCTTCTTTGAAGCATCAAACGGTACAATAATACAGCTGCTAGTGTTACAATTAAAGAAAATTATAGGGAAGGAAATAAAAGTCATGGGGAGTTAATTCCAGTGTTTTGGGGAATCAACCGCACCTATAGCCCATAGGGAACTACACAAAAGTAAATAAAAGATCGTAGTAGTAATTATTGTACGAGTAACATTTAATTTTTTAAGTTTTCCAAAGTAATCGATTTTTATATGAATTTGAGAAAATTAAATACATTTAACTAATTTTTTTAATACTTGTGAAATTAGTTTTTTTTTCTTGAAAATAAAACCGGATGGACTGATGGAGTACTACTCTCTGGTCCCATAAATTAACCATAAATTGAGTCTTTTAAACTCTAACATTGATTAAGAAATGAGTTGATGATATTCTTTTTGGCTTGAAATACTCTTTTTTTATAAGAAAAAAAACATATAGTACTTTTTTTTTATTTAAAATATAAGCAAAATTAACCAATTTTTTTAAATTTTATTTTATTTCCAATACTAATTTTCTAGAACATTCCTAAAAAATTGTTACATAGTATCTTATTTAATTTTTATTTCATTTCCAGCACAACTTTCCTAAAATATCTCTATTCTTTTATAAATTATAGAACATTAAATACAATTAACTAATCTCCTTAATAAGAGTAAAATTAGTTATTATTGCTAATAATTCGAGGCGGATAGAGTAAGAATTTGATATGTTTTAATTAAATTACCCTCAATTAATAATAAAATAGAGAGTAATAATAAATATTGAAGAGATGAAGAAATGGGTGGTGAAAAAGATGATACAATAAATAAAAGTATATTTGGAAAAAGAATTATAAGTGAGCATTTGATTTTTGAAAGATCATAACTTATGGGACATACCGGAAAACATAAATGAACCTAACTTATGTGACCTAGAGAGTACTTTATAAAATCTCATTTCAATTTTCTATAACATTTTATTACTTTTTTCATTCACAAACACAATTATTTATTTAACATTCTTTAAAGTCCAAATATTAATTGTAAAGGATAATTTCGAAAAGAGTAATGTTATATGTAATCTTCTGAATGTACATATGTTTATTTATATGCATAAACATTTTCTGCATATAAGATAAGTAGGTGTACATCCAAATGTTAATTGTCAATGTTAACATTTTGGTTTTGAAAAGAGAAAATGGAGAATGCACCGACGGTGTAAAGGTTTTTTACACTATCAGTGCATAATTCACCATTCATCCATTTATAGTCGTTGACTTTTATATTAAAGTAATACAAATAAATGGTTGATGATGGACTGATCGTGTAAAAAACTTTACACTGTCAGTGCATATCCATTAATCTCTTTTGAAAATGTATATCAAACTAAAAAAAGTAGACAAATTATCACCTCTAAGTTAAAGTTTTTAAGACACTTGTCAACATTCACAAAAATTAAAACTCCATCCGATTCTTATTATATGTCATTGTTAATCGAATTACGCAATAGCTAGATTTCTTAATTCAATGAAAATATTTCTCCCTCCATCCTTATATATATAATCCTTTTCGGAGATTTTATGTCAATTGAGAAAAATGAATAATTTAATTAATTGTATTGGAAATCTGAACTTTTGATATGTATTTTCAAAATTACCCCTACTAATATTCTTGAGAATCTAAAAAAGTGTTAAATAAATAGGGTGTTTATGGAAGAAAAAAAAAGTAATTAATGCTCATTTAAAATTGGTAAAGGACCTTATAAATAATGACAAAATAAAAGTGTTAAAAGAACCTTATATTTAGGGACAGAGGTAGTATAATATTACAATTTTACTCTTTCAACTTTTATTGGATAGTTCATACTCATTGATAAACAACAAAATATAGATAGTGAAAACATTTGATAAGAGCAAAAATAACAAAAAAGAAATAAATGATGCATAAGAAATATAAAGTAACTTTTAATTAGAACCAATAACATCTTTTAAAAATTAACTTATAATAAAGCACTTGAAATATTGAGTTTTCAATGGTAACCTATTTTGTTTTTTTTTTTCTTTTAAACCGTAACCTATTTTGTTTTAAAATGCTTTCAGAGTACTCACTCCTTCATAGCATTGTTTTAAAACGAACAGTTCTTTATTTTAATTTTTTTTTATCCCATTTTCCAAGTATTACTTATTACTTATAAACATTCAAATTTGATTCGGATCGTGTTCTTGGCCATGACAGGTGAGTCTCCCAACATGAATTTTTTGTATCCACAAAAAATCGAACCCGAAATATTGCTTAAGCGTTACCGAACCGCTTACCACTTGACCTAATTCATGTTGGTTTCTTTTTTTTTTTTATGACTTATTTTAATGTTTTTTTAATATTTTATAGTACTTCTTTCATACATAATTAGTTTTTGTTGAAATATTTTATTAACATCTACATATCCACTGCTATGCAAATTCATCCACTTCATAACCATAGTCAAAAATAAAACATAAACTAAACTATTAGGCATAAAAGTATCTTTTACTATCACCACCAAACTCAACTTCATTTCTTGCTTTCATCATCCAACACCCTCAACCATCTTCAAACCCCATACTCATGATCATATCATCTCTACCTCAAATAAAACAGAACCACTCTCAAATTAAACACCAACAGCTCTCTATCGCCGAACTTGCTTTTTTTCATCACCGAACTTGCCGGTGGAAAAACTTAGTTTTCTACAAGCAAGGAGGAGTTTTCAATGACGGGGATGGAATATTTCAGTATATCATAGTCAGAACTAATTCTACTAAGAAGCAATGATAAATCAACCTAACAAACTCAATTTAAAAATAAATCAGCTTACACCACAATAAAGTAAATATTAAGTATCATTTGTTAATCAATCAATATTAAGCAAGTGACACATGTACTGTGGTGTAAGTTAATTTATAGACTAATTTTATATGTTTATAAATCATTTATTAGTATAATGGAAGGACCTAGATACTATCCTACTCATGTGGATGGATACTTTACCGAAACAAAAAATAAATTAAAAAACTAGCACTCAATTAGAAAATAAAAGTTTCAATCATTTAGCAAAAGAATAATTTATATAGGTAACTGTTAGAAATATTCATGATGTGAAATATTATTGATTCAATGTATGTGTATTGTGATACAAGAGGAAGGTCCTATATATAAGACAAACACATAATTATAAAGACTAAATACCCTAATTACAATCTAATATATATTCTAACATCCTCCCTCAAACTCAAGTGGATGAAGTTCAATTTGAGTTTGCAAACTAAAGTTGAAAGTGGTCAGTCTGCATCCGGGATGAGATCTTACTGCATCTGAACCGGAACGAACAAACCATACAACCAGACTGCATCCGGGATGGGACCTTGCTGCATCTGACCAGATTGCATCCGGGATGGGACCTTACTGCATCTGGGATGGGTGACCAGGCGAAACTGATCAAAAGCAACACTGGGATCAGGCGCAACTGATCAAAAGGCGACGAGGTGTGCAAACTTAATTAACTTCTTCAAAATAAAGAGCCAAAACTGAATCTTCGGGGCAGATTATGTTAGAAATATTCATGATGTGAAATATTATTGATTCAATGTGTATTATGATACAAGAGGAAAGTCTTATATATAGGACAAACACATAATTATAAAGACTAAATTACCCTTGACTAAATACCCTAATTACAATCTAATATATATTCTAACGGTAACTATAGTAAGAAAATTTGGCCGTTGATAGATATTTGGTACTGTTTTGCATGTCCTTTAATTTGGTATCGAAGAACAAGCTGGTGTTTGAGCATAAGCCAATTAACCGAAATAGGATGGTGCGTTGTATTTAGAGGCCAATGAAGGAGTATATGTTGATGCAAGATCCTCGATCAATGTCCAATACTTTAACCAATGCTTTAGGTGCAAGTATGCAACACCTCTATATATGTATAAAGTGGAATCCCTCCTGAGGAGGGGTGGGTTAAATTGAATTCAAATGGTTCTTATTTTGACCACAGTGCTTGGCTTTAGCTACATGTTGTTGGGTCTTATGTGACAACCAGGGCTCTTTTCTTTTCTTTTTTTTTTTTCCTTCTTATTCCTTGCAGTTTGGAGATTGCACTAAATTTTGTTATACTATGGGGAATATATTATGATCCCCTCTTAGTCATTGCCTGTGGCTATGTTTGTTTGTCAAAACTAGTTTATTGATGCTAGTTAATATTTAATAGTTATGAGCTTGTAATTGATAGCGGTAAAATGTGAAATTGTAGTTAAAAACTCATAACTATATAGTTAGCTTATTGTAGTAGAGTTGTTTGGCAAAATTAACTATACAACTAACTGAGAAATTGCCAGAAAGGCTTAAAATACATAATCTGACTAAGATATATTATAATTATAATTAGGAAAAAATGGCAAATTTGAGATATAACTTATTGAAAACTCTTGTTTTTTGAAAAACCACTTCTCATAGTTTTTGAAAGTTAGATTTCAAAAGTTATAATTTTCATTTTTGAAAGATATAAGTTTCTTTTATTTTTTTTACCAAACAGCTCTATCAGTTGACTCGATCAATAAATTAAAAGATACTAAATAAACTATAAGTTTATTTTATCAAACACATGCTTTGCATCTTTAAAATTATTGCATGTTGATGCTACAAGCACCCTCTTTTAAATAAGAATCTAGTTATTGTTTATTTTTTTCTTTCTATTGTCTTGGGCTTAGCCTCCTAAAAATTTTCTAAAGAAAAAACACACAAGTAATATGGTATAGAAGGAAACAAAAATCCGTTTTTTTTGGGCATAAACGAGATTTGAGATGATCATAAATTATTAAGCATGATGCAAATAAATATTGCTGGCGATTAAGCTCGGCAAAACTACTAGTAGCCTCGGATTCGATTCCCACTAAAAACATCTCGCTGGGAGAGCCAGCCACGCAGCTCGCTCCGGATTAGTCTCAAGGGCTCCCTGGTATTAAGGGTGCTCTTGGGAATATCGGTAGTTCCGCAAGGAATACGGACCAAAAAAGCTCGGCAAAAACCCGTGTATAATCAGGGTCAAAATTTGATTATTGTGATCAATACTTTACGGACGTAAAAATTTACTTCCTTCATCTTATTATATTGGTAACAAAAGGCAAACAAAAATTTGTCTGATATTAAAATAAAAAATCCCAAAGATTATTACTATATTGTATTGATGATTGACAAGTAAGTCAGAGAAAAAACATTACAAAATTTTATTAGAAGCAATATTGCAACAATATGTATTAAATGTAATGATATGAAAATTTACTATATAATAAATAATAAACAATATGTAATTAATTACTAGTAAATATTCAATATGTTCTTACTTATTTGTCTTATTTCAAACAAAACACGTATTTTAAGAAATGTAATCATTGCATAAATTTTCAATATATTATTTCTTTTTCCCCACTATACCAATTCTTTATCCATAATCATTACTAATATTTATTCACTACTTACATAAACCATGACCTATCGAATAAAAACAAACATAGAAAATATCATTTATTACACTTTTAAAATAATAAAAAAACAGATAAAAAGAAAAAAATTCCTCAAAAAAGACAATTAATAAGAAGCGGAAAAAGCACATTACATTATTAGCAAAAAAAATGTGACTAATCAAAATTTTATCATGGGTCGGAGGGAGAAGTATTTTTTGGTCGGTAAACCAACCAACCAAACAAACAAACAGGGCCTAAGTAGTTCCCAAACAGCACAGGAACGTCGTTAATAACGAAGTAGAAGTGGGCATTGAGCAACCAGCATACGAAAAAACCTAAACAAACAACTACACCTTAATATTCGTTTCACTATAAATACTTATCGTATTTCATTTTTCACATACTCTTTGTGCACTCCGTCCTCTGATTTCATTGGATCTCTCCCTCCCTCTCTCTCTCTCTCTCTTCTCCAAATCTCTAACAATGGCTTCCTCCATTACCGGAACCTCTATCTCTCTCCCCTTGATGGTATTCTCTTCTCTTCAGATCTCTTGCTTTCACTTCCATTTCTGTGCTATTTTTCATCCTTTTTTTTGTTTGTTGATATTTCCTAGAAATGAGAAATTTTCTATTGATTTTGATGTATTGGGTCATTGAAATAAGATTCAAATTTGAATTTTGATGGGGTTTGGTTTAATTTTCATGAAATACCATAACTTTGGACTAGTTAGTTGTACAGGGTTGCAGAAGATTAACTTTATATTTACGTACTTTATACTGTATTTTGATTTTAATAATGTATTGGGTCTTTGAATTTGATGGGCTTTAAGTTTAGTTTTCATTAAATAATATATACTTTTACACTGGTTTGTATACATGGTAGCATCATCATGCAGTAGTAATTTTATGATTAACTTTATATTTTGCTTTACCAATCACAAAAGATAATTATTTTTTTGTCAATTTACCTTAACCTGGTGCGTGATGGGGTGGAACTATTAAGAATCATTTAGATGTGAATGGTTTTTTCTATAGATATGATTCATGATATGACACCGTGGTGCACGATTTGATCCCTTGGTTGTTGTTGTTTAACCTTTTCTGGTTATTGAAGCTTCTAACTGTTATGGACTTTTTGAATTTGATGGGGTTTAAGTCTTAATTTTCCTGAAATACTGTACATTTACACTAGTTGTACATGGTAGCATCATCATGTAGTAGTAATTTTATGGTTAACTTTATTTATTGCTTTATCACTGACTGGAGAAAATTATGCTTCTCTAATTACGATATAATATAAAGTATTTTTAACCTTGTGTAGTAAGGTGGAACTATTAAGATTGATTTTCATTAGAATGATTTTTGCATAGATACTATTTTTGATAGAACATTGTGGCGCGTGTTTTGGTCCATTGTGGGAAAAGGCTTGGTTGTTGTTGTATATCTTAGTTTTCTATGTGCCATCAGCAGTGGTGACTCTGAATAGCTTTTGAGTGTGTTTGAAGATTGTTTAATTCTTTATCTGGTGTTGCTTCGTAAATTATTTGAATTAAAATTTTCTCATTGTATATAATTGTTTGATATGGATGCAGAAACAGGTTCCTCGTGCTAGGATCTTTAACCCAAATTCAGTTTCCCTCTCAATGAAGGGAAGAAACTTTCCATCCATTACATTGCAGCCAAGGGCACCTCGGTTTCAAGTTGCATGTGCGGTGAGTTTTCCATCTATAAGCCTAGCTGTTTCTCCCTGGCTCAAAAATGGGATCATTTGGCTTAGTTTATTTTGTTGTATCATCTATATCTTTAATTTGATATGCGTATGCGTTTTGGGTTGTGGGGAGTAAATTGTGCTTCCTTAGTTTCTGCTAATGAAAGATGATAATGCACTAAACCATTTCCGTGACAAAAGATTCTGCTTTAATCTTCATTTGATTGAATTTGAATATCTTTCTCTATTGAAATTATCAATGATACCTTTTGTTCATAATTCTTGGTAATGTGCTTTGAATTACCGAAAACTATAACAAATATTCTAGGATTTGGGAAGTACTAGTTTTTAGCCCATGCAATGCACGGGTTGTTTATTATTAGTTAATTAATTATCTTGGGAGATATAAAAAAAATTATTTTTGAATTTTTTTTAGTAATTCTAATAAATGATAATCATTTTGGGTTGAAGAATTGAATTGTTACCAATTATTTGTTGCAAACATAAAATATTTTATTTAAAACTCAAATGATTAAATTCAAAATTCAGGAAAGCATAGAACTTAATAATAGGCATGGAGATTGAAAACTCGAAATCAAGAAATTCAAATAAAAATGGGCTAGATAATGGAATAAATTCTAAAGTATTATTTCCTTCAACAAATTTAGCTCATCGTTCATTAGTTCAGATTTAAGATATATTCTTCACTAAATAAAAAATTTCATGTACCCCATAATTATAGCAAAAAAACCCAAAAAATTAAAAATAGAAGTATGAAAAGAAAAAAAAAAAAAGAGAGCAGAAAGATTCTAAATTAAAAATGAAAGTAAAAAACAAAAGTAAAACTTCCATTAACATGCAAAATTCTAAATTCTGAAAAAAATAAAATATGCAAATAATTTTATTTTATATATATAAAAAAGGATATATATATATATATAATATAAATCTTTTAACCTTTCCTTATTTGTTTTCTTTTAATCTTATCGTAACATGAGAAACTTGGTGATATTATCCAAGCCAATGGAATGGCCATTTTGTCAGAGTTGAACACCAGAAGACTATGAATGGGGTGCTGGATGAATTTGCACATGTTTGGTGTTAGTTTTAAAGAAACTAAACGAAAACAAATGTTTTTAGTTACCTAAAATCAAGGGAAGAGAAAGTAACAGACCTTTAATTTGTTAGTACCAAATCTTGAATCTGAGGCAAGTAGACCATGGTTTCCAAATCTAATCATTTGCTGCAATTGCCACTCAGTTTGAATACCCAAAGTGAATGGATTTGAATCAGATAAATCTTCATAAAAGAAAACATGACTTTGGTGGCTTTCAACCCACATGCTGATACTAACAGCATCATCTGAATCTAACTCGTATGTGGAACGACGGATTGCTTTCTCTTGTTGTCGAACGTAGCGGTGGGTCAAAAGGTCATCACGGTTAGATGGACCACCTTGTTTCTTAACTGATTCATTGTGTCTCTACATTATGGTTTCCACAGAGGCACCAACATGTAGAATAGACAAAACCCGAAGTCGAAGATCTTCTGAGATATATGGAGCAAAGATAGCGTGTGCTCCAGCGGTTCTTTTTTTTTTTTTCAGTTTTTTTTAACAAAGCAGTTACACCCATAACTCAAAAATAGTGCCAAGTGGATACCCTGATTGAAGAGAAAATGCTAACTTTTACTGTGAAGCCTTTATTTTGAAAAGGTTGAATGAGAGAACAGCATTGGGTGACCTTTTTATAATAAAAGGAAGGATTAATTGGGCCTGAACTTTTGGAATATTTAACGTGATATGACCAGCATGATCTTTATTATTTTGTGCAGGCTAAACCCGAGACAGTGGAAAAGGTGTGTGAAATAGTCAAGAAACAATTGGCACTGCCAGAGGGATCAGATGTCTCTGGAGCATCCAAATTTGCTGCACTTGGAGCTGATTCTCTTGACACGGTATTTTCATATTTACCTGTTTTATCGAGTAAATTGTTACTTTGGTCCCTGAATTTACACAGCACTTTCGCTTTAGTCCCTGAAATTAACAAAAATGCTCTTAGGTCCCCGACTTTGTAAAAAGTCATTCACGTTAATCCCTGCCCCTAACCTTGTCAATGGATGTTAACGGAGTGATAACGTGGCTGACTGAGAGCCTTAAACGACATTGTTTTTCGTCATCGTGGCACTTATAACAGATTAAACTGTCCTGTTAGTCCTATCGGCTGCATCAGTGCCATGTAGGGATGACAATTTCATACAGTGAATGGGGATCCCCGCGGGGACTGCCTCGTTTGGGGCCCCATGAGCGGGGATTTTTCCCCGTGGGGATGGGGATGGGGGATAAATTCTCCCCGGGATAATTTTGGGGCGGTGAATGGGATTTGCTCCCCCGTTCCCGAACATTTACACATATGCTCTTATAAATTTATTTGTATATAGATTTAATATTAGGTGTTTTTGTAATTTCAAATCTATTATAATAATAATAATAATAATAATAATAATAATTTAAAAAAATACATCAGACTGCTGAATTAAAAAGTTAGAATAGAAAATTAGAAATTCACAAATTAGATGCTCTGTATATTATCCTACACTTTTTCCACTCCCTTCTTCTCTCTTCTACTGTTTTACAGTTCTACGAATTTAAAGCAACAATCCGTCTAATGAAAACCTCAGCCACATTGTTGAAAGCAAAAATCAATTACGAATTTAAAGTTTTTTTATTGAAATATTATTTCAGTTTGTAATTTTGCTTTAATCTGAATTTTGATGACACTTTTGGATTCCTTAAATGTTTTGTGTACGTGGATGACAAAGCTATCATTTAATACTTTTGTTTAGTTTTACCATATTTTTTTATTGAATTTTCTGAATTTTAATGATTATTTTTTCTACGGTAGACAGGTTTAAAAATTCTATTCAGCAGGGTTAATTTTTTATCGGATCAAATTAAAGTTATGAAACTTTTTAAATATTTCGCATATGTTTAGGTTCCTCGTGGGTATCCGTGGGGTGGTGGGAAATGGGGATGGGGAACCATCTCTCCCCAGGATGAGGTTTGGGGATGGGGATGGGGAGGAAATGAAATCCGAGAATGGGGAATGGGAAAGTACTCCCCGCTTATTCCCCGCCCCGATGCCATCCCTAGTGCCATGTTCAGCTGCATCAGTCCTATGTTTTGAAGCTGAACACTTCAAAATATGCACACTTCAAAACATGGCACTGATGTAGCTGAACATGGGACTCGTGCAACTGACCATGGCACTGGTGCAGCTGATGGGGCTAAAGTGACAATTTACTCCGTTATAAGTACACGGGGACGCAAAAACAATGTCGTTTAAGGCCCTCAGTCAGCCATGTTATCACTCCGTTAACGTCTGTTGACGGAGGCTAGGGGCAGGGACTAATGTGAATGATCTTTTATAAAGTCAGGGACCTAAAAGCATTTTTTCTAATTTCAGGGACTAAAGTGAAAGTGTTGTGTAAATTCAGGGACTAAAGGGACAGTTTACTCCTGTTTTATTTGTAAATCATTGTTGTGGTGTATAACCTTGATGCTTTAATCAAACTATAGATTAACCAATGTGTAAATTAAGTATTCTCAACATCTACTTGTTATTTGTAAAAATTATAGTCGATGTAGCACCCATACAGCCATATAGTTCTACCCTCGTTGCCTTAGCGAGATCTTTTCTGTTTCTTGTTTGTACTTTTTCTTGTTAGTTTCTTGTGTGTATGGGTGTGTTAGGACTTAAACCCATGAGGAAAACCCAAAGCCCCAAACCAAACGACTAGTCCTTTAGGTGGGAGAACCTCATGGATTCATTAACACATTGAGTTTAGTTTTTCACTCAACGTGTGACTCCTAACAGGGTGCGTGGAGGTAGAAGAGGTTCTTTATGATAGGAATGTGGTGTTGTGTTGGTATGTTGAGGTTCATTATAGATCTCAACATATTTTTAGCTTTTGATAGTACTTTTTGGTTTAAAAAAAAAAAAAAAAAACAAATTCAAAAGAAAATTAGTTAGTTTGCCCTTCATATAGCACAATGTTCCATGTTAATGAAAAAGATTAAGGAAAGTTATATTCAGTTCTTACCTTCAAATCGTTGTGTTCCTGACAAAACACCATGTGTTGTTTATTTAGTTCATACTTCGATATTGCTGCATCCGGCATCAAATGTCTTGTTTACTCATCCCTTAGTTGCCCTATTCCTTGAGCCTGTCCAGTATCCACCCTTACCTCACACCATTCGAGCTAGAAGCCCAAATGGAATGTTCAGCTTGGTTCTAAAACAGAATATCTGTTGTTTATGTTTAACAATGTTCTACTTGATTATTAAGTCTTTTTAAACTTTGTGCAGGTTGAGATTGTGATGGGACTCGAGGAAGAATTTGGCATTAGTGTAGAAGAAGAAACTGCTCAGAGCATCACCACCGTTCAAGAAGCTGCTGAAATGATTGATAAGCTTCTTGAAACCATGTCTTAAACTAGCACACAGATAGGGATTCTGAGTTTTGTGTTATTTTCGTGTAATGGGAGTAAAAGATTTAATCTTATCTTCGGTAATTTAAGTTTGATTGTTCCTCAAGTAACTGATAGCTATTTTTCGGATTGTACTTGGACAACAATAATACTAGTTTTACTCTTTTTTTTTTTTTTTTTTTTTTTTTTTTTTTTTTTCAATTAGTGTCCCTCTGTTACTGCTCAATGTCTTTAAAATCACTAAAAATATTTAGTTATTGGTAATAAACTTTCGAGGAATATTGCAATACATGTCCTTGGATTGTTGATTGCCCATTGAATTAGTAGCTGTACAATGCTTGATGTGTTTGTATGAATTCATTTGTATTATGTTTTCAAATTCCAAGAACTTAGATTTTATCATCAATCTCTGCATAGGATTTTTGTATAGTATACAACTATGTGATTGCTAATGTAAAATGATTTAGATTTTTGGTAAGCTTTCCTGCACTGAATAGGTTTAAGAGTTTCCTTTCTATGTCATCCTTTCTTCCCCCTTTCGGTTTATCTTTTTATCATCTGATTTGTTGTACTTACATCTCTTTTTTCATTAATAAAATTTCCTCAAGTGCAGCATGGAAGTGGGCTTAGGATAGGAAATGAAACTTGAAACTCTCATTTATGTGCCAAACAGAACTTTTAAAAAACATGTATAAATATAAAATGATCTGTGCAAGTTCAAGTTTTTGTAATTGTTGTAGAAGTGAAGTATGAAGTACTGCATAATATGTGTAGTTTTTTCTACTACCAGTTTCAGTTATCTGCCTAACTCTGCCTCTTACTAACGCTTCTAGAACGGTTTTGTACCAATGAAGACAAGAAGATTCTTAACAATCTAGTTACTTTTTAAAAAATTGCTGCCATCTAACCAGCTACTAGATGTGACCCAAACTCAATAGGTATCAGTAAAAATTACTCGCAACAAATAGAAAATTACTCCCTCGGCTCGAATTATAAGCAAAAAAACATACTTCTCTTGGTTTAAAATATAAGCAAAATTAACTAACTTTATTAAATTTTGTTTCATTCGAAAATTGTAATCTTAATTAATTTTTGTTTCATTCTCAATACTACTTTCCTAAAATACTTCTATTTTTTTATAAATTTGAGAAAATTAAATACAATAAACTAACCTCCTTAATAAGAGTAAAAGTGGTTGGAATTGCTTATAATTCGGGCCGGAGGGAGTATATATCAAATGGTGGGTAAAAAAATAGGTAATTATTCAAAAAAAAAAAAGAAATCAATTTAGGTGAAAATATGGGAACTATAATACTTTAACCCGTTTTATATCCGATCGTATATTAATATATATAACTTGCTACTAGAAATGACCCAAACTGAATAGCTATCTATTGAAATTTCTAACAACGAATAGAAGATTATTTATGATATGATGAGTACAAAGATAAGTATTTATCCATTAATATTAATGTGGATAGGTGACGGTGAAAACATGGGTACTATAGTACTATTATAGTACCTAACACTTAGTTTATTTCAGATTTGTTATTTGAAGATCTATTTATGTGATGTTGGATGTGGATTATGGGTATATAGATACCTAACATATATGAGTACATATCAATCTGTGTTGGTAAAGGAATAAGTATGTTTTTTGTTTTTTTTTTTTTTTTTTTTGTAATGCACGAGTATAAGAATGCATACTCTAATACCATAACAAAATCCTACTCATTGGCAAGGCATCCCAAAGTGCTATCCCTCAGTTTGTTTGAACTTGGATGCCTAAAGGGAAAGGTTATTGCGGACAGGATATTAAGCATTTTATTATTATAAAAAAAAATAATTTAAAAAATATTTTTAGTATTCGCAAATAATTTTGGCAAGTTTGGATGGATTTGGGAATGATGCATGGGCTAACACAAGAATTTGGACCGAATAAATTTGATATATTTGTTTCAATCTTAAATATAAGTAAAATAAACTAATTTCACACATATTAAAAAAAGTAAGTTGAGTGCATTTAATTTTCTCAAATTCATTAAAAAAATAGTTTACTTTAGAAAACTTGCATTGAGAATTAAACAAAAATTAAATGATACCACAACTTTATAGGGATGTTTGAATAATTGTATTAAGAATAAAAAATTAGTTAACACAATGGAGAAAAAACATGGAGTAAAGTATACGAGGTTTTGCATACTCTAATACGAGTATAAGAATCCATACTTATACTCATATACTCTAATACGAATATACGAGTAACTAGTAGAATGCATTCTTATACTCTAATACGAGTAGAAGAATGCATACTCTAATACCATAACAAAATCCTACTCATTGGCATCCCAATCTGCTATCCCTCAGTTTGTTTGAACTTGGATGCCTAAAGGGAAAGGTTATTGCGGACAGGATATTAAGCATTTTATTATTATAAAAAAAAAAGAATTTAAAAAATATTTTTAGTATTCGCAAATAATTTTGACAAGTTTGGATGGATTTGGGAATGATGCATGGGCTAAGGCTAACACAAGAATTTGGACCGAATAAATTTGATATCAATCTTAAATATAAGTAAAATAAACTAATCTCGCACATATTAAAAAAAGTAAGTTGAGTGCATTTAATTTTTTCAAATTCATAAAAAAAAATAGTCTATTTTAGAAAACTTGCAAAAAATTAGTTAACTTTTATTTATATTGGAGGGGGGGGGGGGGGGAGCGAATAAATATGATATATTTGTTTCAATCTTAAATATAAAGTAAAATAAACTAATCTCACACATATTAAAAAAAGTAAGTTGATTGCATTTAATTTTCTCAAATTCATAAAAAAAAAATTAGTCTATTTTAGAAAACTTGTATTGAGAATTAAACAAAAATTAAATGATACTACAACTTTGTAGGGATGTTTTAATAATTGTATTGAGAATAAAAAATTAATTAACTTTTATTTATATTTGAGAGGGGGACCAAATAAATTTGATATATTTGTTTCAATCATAAATATAAGTAAAATAAACTAATCTCACACATATTAAAAAAAGTAAGTTGAGTGCATTTAATTTTCTCAAATTCATAAAAAAAAAATCTACTTTAGAAAACTTGAGAATTAAACAAAAATTAAATGATACTACAACTTTGTAAGCTGAGTACATTTAATTTTCTCAAATTCATTAAAAAAAGTCTATTTTAGAAAACTTGCATTGAGAAAAAAAAAAAAAAAAAAAGTTAACTTTTATTTATATTCCAATGGGGTGGTGGTTTAACTAGTAGTATCACTCATAAGAGTAGACAACATAGTATTAGTAGCATCACTGGAGAAAAAACATGGAGTAGAGTATACGAGGTTTTGCACATGAAGATGGCAACTAAAATATGCTATTATCATGTCTAAGGAATAAGACAGCAGAAACAGACAAACCAGTAGGATTACCTAAACACTACTATTACAACAGACATTTCTCATTTGATTGGGCTGCATGTGATTGATAATTGAAACCAAAAAAACAATAAGAAAACACACAATTCCTGTAGAGATTAGGTGTCTGTCACGTGCACTTCATCTGCAAATTGAAAAATATGGGCACTAGCAACAATCCTTCAATCGCATGTGCCACCTCAATAGATGGCATGCAAACATGACAAGAGTTGGAAGCAACTCTTTCTTTTCAATCTGAACAAGGCTTCCAGCTAATAAGCACAGTGAAGCAGGTAATACAAAAAAGCTAAGGCTAGCTGCTCTTAAAAAGTTCAATCATGGGCCTCTGATTATAAAGATAAAAGTATCTTTTAACATAGTGGAAAAGCAAAAAAAAAGCTAGCCAAACTCAATAATTACAGCTAGGGGAAATCAACAGTAAAATCATAAAGGAGAAAGAAAAGAAAGTTGATAAAGCCAATCAAGAAAGTAACAGTGCTTCATTATAGTACATAATATAATATAATATGATACACTACAAGGTGAGAATGAAAAATTAACATTATAGTAAAGAGAATATAGCTTACAATAATTGAGAATATGCCACACCACAAATTACTCAAACTCTAATAATATACTGCATATAACAGTATGCTGCTAAGCTTGCAAAAGCAGCAGTGGCTGGTTTACAAACAAGACTTCTATGAGAATTGGAGGACATTGATCCAAATGGTGAAAATGCAGAAAGTGGTCCAGGAGCAACCGTTTCATCATCAGGGTTTCGACTTGGATTGGAAGGGATGGTGGGAATGTCAGAACCACCAGGAGTTGGCAGCACACCACCACCAGTAGAAGGAAACAATGGAGCAATGTCAGGGGATATTTCTTGGAAAGGAGATAGTGAAGAAGATGCAGAAGGATCTTTCAGTGTTGCTGGAGAAGAGGATAGAGTAGGAACTTGTGGAATAGGTTGTGAATATGATGAAAGCAGAGGTGAGGGCATGAAAGCCAAAATAATGATCATTAGTGTCAGATAAACACTAACTGAAAATGAAGCCATTCTGATGGTGAAGAAATCAAAGTTACACACTACCTGAAAAAGAAGAATGGATATAATTTGTACAAGAGTTTTCAAAGGGGGGGTGCTGCAAGTGGAAATAATAATGATGTCAAGACTTTAAATCATCAAGACATGAAGCATGAAGCTCTGCAGGTTCCTATCCTATATATCTCTCTCTCGCCATACCTAAGAGTAGGTGGGGTCACATGGAACACCACGTGGCTAGTGTCTATTGGGTGATCATAAGGAAATATAGTAGTTAGTTTCTTTCAGGAAGAGACAAAGATTGGAAAAGGTTTGCATGTGATGGGTTTGGTGAGAGAATCCTTCTGTGATATTTGGTGCTCTACAGCTCTTTATTTTCTGTTTATCCTTAAAAAGCTCCTCTTTCTTACTCCTTTACATATATAGAGAGATATAAGATCATTTTATGAAAATATTTTTCAACATTTATAGGATTTAATTCAATTTTTATTAATATTTAATTATTTAATTATTTCAATTTTCATTGTCTAAATAATCATATAGTATTAAAGACAAGGGAAGTAATTGTAAATTGTAATAGCAAACAGGAAAACAAAACAAACCGTAGCATTGCTATAGGGCCGAATCCTACAGCTCTTTTTTTGTTTTCTTGTATCATGTTGTTCCTGATCTTTTCAAGATCGATTTCAATATTACATAAAAAGACAAAAGGACTTGGAGGATTCAAGTTTCACTGCATATTTGTAGCTCTTCTTCTGAAAGGGGATGTTTGTAAAAGAATCATTTTGAGAGTGACATTACCATTTGACTTCAAGTGAATATTTGCATACCACACGTCCACACCACGTTACAAGTTTTTAATTTAAGATGGGATGTCTCGTGAAGAACATTCGTATGAGCAGAAACTAGGCTAGCCAGGCTTCACATTTACGTATATGGTTTGAGCAGCATTATTAAAAAGGAACGTGTGCATAATGGAGGCAACAAGAAAACGAGTTTCCCCCATTATGCATTCATGCAGTTTCTTGAGGATTTGTTTAAAGTTCTATGCAGTTTCTTTGGCAATTTGCTATGACAGTTACTTGGACAGTGAGAAAAGGGAGAGGGAATTCTCGACCAAATCAATTTATAGCAAATTCTACGGAGGAAAATTTCTTGAATTATACTTAATGTTGAGGAAGGTACAGTGTAAAAACATACTTTACATAATAAAAGTACAGTGAAGCCTGAGCAGAATTCACCAAATTGCCTTCATCTAGAATTCGGTTAGACCTGAAAACAGGTAAACTATAGAAGTTGCAGATTATAATAACTGGAACAAAGACAATGATAATATGATACCCAGTACCTACAATTATTCAAATGCAGCGAGGAAGACGCTGCAATTCCGAGGCTGCTAGGCCAGCGGCTTTGGCTAAATCAGGCACGCCTGAACTTTTGAGTTCAGAAACAATCATTTCAATTCTTGAAATCTCAGGAATGGATATTGATAATATCATTGCGTGCAGTAAGTACTGCTTGCATGCATAACCTAATGCATGAAGCAATCGCTGCACCAACAAGCGAGGGATGCCTCTACTCCAGGACTCTAGGATTACGCTGACTTTGGGGAGGTTGGTTAATAAGCCAGTGGTGGCTTCTCTAGGAGATGCCTTAAGCAGTAAAACTACACATTCAGAAGCTATATCTGCAATATTGGTTTCATTTGAGGCACTCAACTCTAGCAAGACACCAACGTTGCTTGCAAAGTCTGTTATATCTCTTATGCACTGCTGGGGATCAATAGCACCACTCATCTCAGGAGGACAGTCACCTAATAGAGTTGGTTCTGTTGTGTTGCTGAAGCCTTTTATGCAGCTGACTGAACGGGCAAGAAAAGCCCGACACAGCCCCAGAGTTGGTTCTAGCAAATCTTCCATCCCTTTCGCATATACAAACTCAAGAAAATTGCCAATCCTCCTTACAACTTTTAATTGAGAAAGTAATTTGGACTCCATTTCGGGAGCAGAAGCCAGAGCCAGACACAGCTTAACATTATTGACATTTGCATTTGACAGATCGCCAAGCAAGAACTCAAAGCATTGTGAAATTGTCTTCAACTGTAAAATGTCTGGAATTGTAATGAAATTAAACTCTAGCAGCATGACAAGAAGCTTCTGAGCATATATAGGAATAGGATCTTCATCTTCGATCAAGGTTGGGTACAGAGGAAGAAAACGAGCATTGGATATGAATTTCAGATCCTTCAATCTTTGCTCTTCTTCAATCGGTTCACTCAAAACAATAATCATCACATCAAAAAGAATTTTGAGGCACAAAAATCTGCCATCACCATCCTTATTACCCTTATAGAGAACTGTCAAACTAGGGAGGATTTCACGTATGAAAATATCAGGGTTGCCTAGAACCACGTGGGATTCCTCTGTGAGACACTCTAAAATTCGAAGAAGAGTTATCTGGAAGTCATCTCTTCCCTGAAATCCAATCAACAAAGAAAATAATATCAAATATCTGTTGTTAGTTGTTACTTAATAAAAGTCAACCATGGTCTACGAGTGCAATCAGCTACCCAACTAATAGTATGGTCTCATCACTGTCAAAATCAGTAAATTATTGTCAAACACTCAAGAGAGATTAGATTGATCATTGATTATATGGGAATCGGCGGACAATGACAAAATGTACTAAATTTATGCAATTCACTCATTTGACAGGCTTATTTTACTAAATCAAGAAAAATAAATGGAGTTCCTAAGCAAAAACAATTCCATGTTATCATTAGTTAAAGAACTAGTGACTATGATCTTTAGCTCTCAGCACAACTAATCTCAAACAAAATTAGTAACTCCACTAGTCAGTCAAGAGTAAGACTTGTGAAGGAAACAATATATAGACATATAGAGGCTTGGTCACAGACCTGAAATGGGGTCTCCACAAGTTTAATCAGATTTGCTAACTGCCGTAGGACTTGAGGTGTAACAACTTTGTGCTTCAAAATTGAACTCCCTAGAAGATGAAGGACAACGGGAAACAAATGAATGTTGGTCTTAGTAGCAGATCTGCTTGTAAGAGCAGAGAGATGTCCTTGGCGCCTTCCTCCCATCATTTGCTGGATATCCCCGGTTATTGTATCCAGTAATCCAGGAATAGTAGATGCCACAACATGAACAAATGCATCTAAACATTGCCGCACATAAGCATCCTTCTCTTTTCCCAGCCTGTCCACCACAGAAAGTAACTTTTGGCTACAAAAGAAGTGTGAAAGCCACCTCCTACCATGCTTACAGAGGAGAGCCACAAAGACAAGAGCCTTTCCTTTTAAAACTTCACTACCCTGCTCCACAAAGGCCAAAAGACTTGGGACCAGATTTTTATCCTCTGCAAGTGGTAGAAGGTATCTTCCAATATTAGTGAACATGTGACTTCCAAGCATGGCCATAATTAGAAGATTTAAGCTGATTTGCTGCTCTCGTGGACTGCCCTTCACAAGAGTAGAAGCTAAGTCCTTGAATGAGAGTTTCTCCATAACTGATTGAATGCTAGGAGGATTAAAACGAACCAAGCGCACCAAACATGAACCTGCAGTAAGCCTCATGCTCTCTTGTTTCCCTGCCGCCCTATAGATGTAGCAGAGATTACTGATAACATCTTGGCTGCTCAAACGTCCCACCCAGGTCCCACCTTGGCTGCAAACATTCTCAACTGTTCTCAATGCATACAGTTGAGTTATATCATCCTCGCCCTTCCTCAACATCGATGATACGAAAGAAATTAATGAATTTGAAACCTGCAGCCAGATGGAAATAATTTAACCGTGAAAATGTGCACGTAGAAAACAGACAAAGAAAGTTAAAGCAGACATGAAGCATCAAATTTGATTAAAGATATATTACAGTGTTCCGAGTAACCTACGTAGAAAGTAAATTCTCATATACAAGTACTAGATAAGTACTCAAGCTTCAAATGACATAGGTCGATAGACAACAAATATCGTAAACAAGACTAGTAACTAACCTGCCAGCCAACCGTAGTTCGGTTGTCTTTTGATGGAGATTCAAGCGGATGGTTATCCCGGCAATCCGCATTTTGAGTCGATATATAAAATAACAACTCACCCAAAGCAGCCATAGAAAACCTCCTTACTTTTTCCTGCCTGTCTCTAAGGCCGTCGGTCAGTGAACCTAAAATTCCAGAATTAGCCAAACTGTCATCAACAAAAGTTGAGTGCCGAATCAACAGACCAATCAGTGAAGCAAGTTGAACACGCAAAGCTGATGCCTTAGATTGGCGAAGCAATTTTACAAGTATGAGCATTATTGGCCCATTGGTCAATATATTGGCCGCATCAGCATTACTGCTCAACATCTCAAGGTACCTAATCGCATTCTGTTTCTCTCCAGTGCTTGTATTCCCATTCAAAATGGCTATAATTCTGTTTTGGATTGCCTCCAATTGCTCTTTAGGCAACTTGACGAAATCAGATGCTTGCAAAACCTCAAAAGGAAGTGAAGGAATGACTTCTGAGGTTTTATCAACTTTTCTGCTGGGCATTACAGGTCTGACTGAGAGATCAGATGGATGCCAAAGAACTTGAGAAAGATTGTTAGGCGACCTTGAGGAATCAGAGTCAAGGCCTGATCCTGCATCTTCTTTAACTCTATGTTTCTTCACCTGAGGGCTCACACTAGGAGAAATAGCAGATATATCAGGATAATCAGGAGTGGACTCATGATCAAATGACCTCGGATCAGTTGAAACAGGTGTGTTAACGACAGATGGACTGTCCAACTGGTGTACATTATTTTCAATTTCCTCTGGTTTACCCTGTTTCTGATCATGATTGTCCATTTTCTCATCAGGTATGGAATTTGTCTGTTCTGAGCCTTCAGTTTCATCTGGTGCATCATCTTCGGTATTCTCATTAAAGTCAAGTTCCATGTCAGTATTCTCAATTCTAACTTCAGAATCATTCTCGGAGGTATTAGGCAAGGGGCGTCGATAGTTTTCCTTCTCATTTTCTTTTTGCAAATTTGACTTTGCTATTCTTGACAGTCTCAAAAGATTCACAACCTTGCTAATTTTTGAAGGACCTTTCTGCTTCGCCTCAACCGTTTTGCCAGAAGCCTTTGTCTGAGTTCTATGGCTATTTGGTGTTGCCCTTGTAGGTGTCTCGATGCCTCTAGATCCTAAAATGGAATTTTCATCCTTCTTCATCGCCCCTTTCACATCTTTTTCACGACATTTGGGAGGGGTCCTGTTATGAGAAGATTTATCACCATTCCGTTCTGATAAGCATGGTTTAGCGTGTAGCTCTATCATATCATCAAATGCAGGTTGAGCAGGGAGAGGCACCATAGTCAATTTGGTTCTCCAAAATGCATGACCACAAAGCTCAGGCCACTGAATTCTTTCAGCTGGATCCTTTACCAACAGAGAATTAATTAAATTGACAAAAGGTCGACTCGGATTACCAGAGAGAGGTGGAGTCGGATCTGAAAGAATGGATTTTACAAGCTGGGTGAATTCTCTTCCCACGAAAGGAGGCCTCCCAGCATAACATTCATACAGTACACAACCTAGGGCCCAGAAATCAGAAGCAAAAGAATGAACTCCACCATCCTCAAAAAGCTCAGGAGCCATGTAAGAGGGTGTTCCACGCTTTGCTTGAGGTAACTATAGAATTATAGAAAATATCAAAATAATAGGATTATACATAAACAGAGTAGTAATTTACAGAGTAAAAATTAAGAAATATAGTTCAATAAATGCCCATCTGAATATGCATAAGGATGTCAGAAATCGAAAATGTTAGTCCAGCATACCGAGGAAGAAGGAGCTTTTGATATATCTCTCAACTTTCTAGCCAATCCAAAATCACATAGCTGCATCAATTCAGTAAAAAGTACACACACCATCTCAAATAACGAACAATTACTCAACCAAAAGAAACAGAGTTAGAGAATAATAAATGGGCACCTTTGTACGACCATTTTCATCTAGTAGGATGTTTGATGGTTTCAGGTCACAATAAATTATTCCATTTGAGTGTAAAAACCTGAGATGTAGTCCAGTTTCAGTACATGTATTAAAAATAAACTGAGGGAAAACAGAGGAAAATCAAAGCTAGTGAACATACTGCAATGCCTTGACTAGGTCAAAAGCTAGATCATGAACTGAATCTTCAGGAAGTCGAGTATCCTGCAATTCATCCAAATAATCAACACTAAACAAGAAACTAATATCGCACAACAGAGCAAAAAAATTCCCAAAACCAAATGACTGCCATTTGCAACAGTCAAATCTAGAAATCTTTAGTTTAGAGAAAAATGGAAACAAAAATATCCAGATCATGTAAAATAACTTAAAATTCAGTCGCTTAAGCTTTTTTAGGTGAATAAAAAGTTTCCATTATTCATTTGTCGAACTACTACTGTATATTCATTTCTGAGTTTTATGATACTACAATTCTGAACAACAACAAATTTCTTGGTAAACACAGAAAACCACCTGGAAAAGATGAAAATATATATCAAAGAACTAGTATGATCAACTTCCCGACAAAGAAGGCTCGAGACTTTAATTTCCCGACAAAGAAGGCTTATATGTAAAAGCATAATAAATGTTGGAAAAATAGTAGTTAACTAGGTCATGGATGCACAGGAATCCATGCAATTATATTTTCTACATGAAAGTTCAACTCAGCAATTGAAAACTTTAACAAAACTAGGTGCAACACTAACTGTGATCTTCGAGTCCTTTCTGCTCAGCAAAACAAAGAAACTACTTAAAAGAGGTTCACAAAACAAGCAATGAAATGCCAAGTACCTGCCGTAATATAGAAAGCAGATCCCCTCCCACACAATACTCCAACACCAACCACAGGTGAGCAGAAGTTTCATACCTAATAAAAACATAAGTTGACAACTCAATGTAACTTATAAGGGATAAGGGATTCGAGCAATATTTGTAAAAACCATTAAGACTTCATTACAAAAAATCTTGACAATAATGTTTAACATGAAAGAACTATTCAATCCAATCTCAAGCATTATATTATTTATGCGTTAAATAATCACTTTAATATCAATATCAATATTATAAATACAAAGGATATGCTTTTTTTTTGTCCTCCCTTCCAATCGACAAGTGACAAATCTCTTAGATTATGAGCAGGTGCCTAAGTAAGAACTACTCTACTCTCAATAATGTGTTTTACATACACATGAAATCAAGAAATCAAACATTGGTAAAGTATAAGCTTATTAATACAAATTCATTATTTACTTAATTATTTTTTTTTTTAAATCTGCCTATATTCATAGGAATGTTTTATTTGCAGTAAACATTTTAAACCGAATTTCCTCATTTTTGAAGTCTACAAATTTTTTTTTTTTAAAAAAAAATACTAACTCTTACCAGGAATAGAACTTGAGCACGTTTTGATGATCTAAAGAGTGAAGAATCCTAACCTGCAGAAAGAGAATCATTTAATTAACTTCAAATATTTAAATAATTAAATTATCAGAATACTAATTATCAACACAGCTCAGGATCTACTACAGCAGAAAACTACGAAAAAACAAATCGTAGCTAAAAAATGGGAAAAAATAATTGAAAATAAAAAAGGAATAAAAGGAAACCGAAGTAGTAGCATATTAAATAAACTAGAAGCTCTAATAATCAATTTTTCCAAAATAGAAGTAACTTACTTCTTGAAGAACCTTGGTTTTCTGAGATTTATCGACGCTCTTGATAGCGAAGTACTCGATCGTCTTCTTCTTCCTGCCTTTGTACACGGTCTGCGTAATTTCACGAAAACAGAGAAAGAAACATCGATTGATAAAAGCTTCGAATGAAAAAATTGAAGAAGGAAGAGGGGGAGGGGAAGTTACCGAGTATTTTCCGCGACCGATGGCTTCGTAGATGTGGTACTGGTTCATGGCGAGTGTTGTGGATCTTCGAACTTGGAAGATTTCGAATGGTAATGGTGTGTGCGGAGGGAGAAGAAGAAGAAGAAGAAGAGAGAGAGAGAGAGAGAAAATGAAAGACGTTGGATATGAGAGAGAGAGAGAGAATGAAGTGCAAGAGTGACTGTGCAAACGGGCGGGATTTTGAAAAATCAAAATACAGCAGCAAGCAGCATAAGGAAGGGATTATGCTATTTTTGTATCCAAACAAACAGAATGACAAAGAAAACGGGAATTCCTTGTTAAAAAATCAAGGCTTATGGTTTTATGGTTTTGATCCCTGAAAGTTTAAAGTGTTTTGGTTTTAGTTCCGGAAAGTTATTTTATCGGGACCAGTCCTTAACTTTTCAACCATTTTGGTTTTGGTTCTCTTCGTTACAAAAAATCAGTTATTTGCTTACATGGTTAGCGAAAATTCACATCAGATGCCACGGGGTATGAAGTAGCGCCAAATAGGTTATGTGATATGCATGATTCAGGCCTATGAACTCAAAATTTTGCGTACAGGACCATTTTACGTATCGGACCATTTTGTGTTCGTGGATATGTATCATCCACGTTATATCACCTATTTGGTGTCAGTTCAGACCACATGGACTGCCAATGTGATATTCCGCTAGCTACACAAACAAATAATAGATTTTTACTAACGGAGGAGACCAAACCAAAATGTTTGAAAATTTAAGGGCTAGTCCCGGTCAAAATAACTTTTAGTAAGGGTGTAAGTGATCCGGTCCGAGACCGCGAGATCAATCGGACCGGACCGAATCGGACCAAAAAATACAGTCCAGTCCGGTCTCATGGTTCGATCCGGTCTCAATTTTTTTGGACAGTTGTTGCATGGTCCGATCCACAGTCTCAATATTTTTGAGACCGTTCAGACCGGACCGGACCACATACTTAAAATGTAAAAACCATGTAACATATTAAGTCATTCACTCTTGAAAAAACCTAGCAGCCTCACTGGTCACACTTCACAGCCCTCACTCTCTCTCTCATTCCTACGACTCTCTCTCTCATTCCCACGACCTCTCATCGCAGCGCCGTTCGTCAGCCTCTCACTACAGCGCCGCGAGCCTCTCACCGCTGCGACGTTCGCGAGCCTCTCACCGCAGCGCCATTCACGTCCTCTTCCCCGCCGGTGCCATTTCTTTGGCGTTTCTCTTCTCCCACGCGCTCCGCCCGAACTCGCCGTCGTCGCCGTCTCTGTCGATCTCAGCCTCTCTCATATCTCAAGGTTTTTTATCTCTCTAAACTTACTTACTATTTCAGTATTTCAGATCTTGCAATTAGGTTTTCTCCTTTAACAATTTGGTTTTTAATTGGATTTTCTCCTTAATAAGTCGTGTGTTTGTTGTTGTTGTCCTGGTTGCAATTTTTTTTATGGATAAGAAATTATGGTCTTTAGATCGGACCGAATCGAACCCGGACCATTCATGAACGGTTCGGTTCGGTCCGGTCTTAGTACATAAAGAAAGTTTGGACTGGACCAGACCGGATCATGTAAATTTAATTGGTCTGGTCCCAAATGTCCATAAAAAACCGGACCAGACCGAACCGTTACATCCCTAACTTTTAGGGACTAAAATCAAAACACGCTGAACTTTCAAGGACTAAAGACATAAATAAGCCAAAAATTAAAATTGATACTTCTTTTTTCTTAAACGAAAATTGATACTTGTAGTTATATAAGCTTTTACTACGATTTTTTTTTAATAAGATTATTTTTTTAATTTATAATTATAATGATATTAAATATTAGGCTTAATTACATTTTTGGTATTTTATCTTATTTTCAAGATTCACTTTGGTCCTTAATTTTTATTTTGATTTATTTTGGTCCTTTATCTTTTTTCGAAAAATTGAATATGATGTTTTTGTAATAATAATGTTAGTTTTACTCATAATATTCACACTTATTACATTCCATTGATAGAGCTTAACAAATATTTCTACTGCTCTATCTCGATAGAGCTCCTAACGTCATCTCCGTTTAAACCATATCGTGAGCCAAAATGTTTCATCATTTGCGAAGCAGTACCACCGTTCCTATTCTTACCGGGTGGTGACCTGGAATATTTCAAAATTGCGACAGCATTTGTCATTTTTCGATTATAGGTGTGAATATTTCGATAAAAATAATAATGTTATAATAAAATGACCAAATTGAATTTTTTGAAAAAAAAAATAAAGGAACAAAAAAAGTCAAAAAAAAAGATTATGGACTAAAGTGAATCTTGAAAATAAAATAAAGGACCAAAAATGTAATGGTTTAACTGCTTATTAGGCAAAAAAAAATATATATTATACACTTGAAAGCATTAAAGCAATGCTTATAAGATTAATGGTTTAACTGCTTATTTGGTTCTTACCTTATTTTTTACTATCAAATTGGTCCCTTCTTTTTTTTTATCATAGTAATTTTTCATATTTCTTTTCGTTATCAAATTTATGGTTCTTAAGTCATTGTTCATCCTATATGTCAATATGATATTCTTCCACATTTGCATCATCGGAGAGAGAAATGACATGTGTGCGCATCATATTGGTCCACATAAAATGAACAGTGACTCGAGGACCAAATTGGTAGTGAAAAGAAATGTGCTGGACAAATATGATAATCCATGAATAATTTAGCATTGAACAATAAAATAAGGGACAAAATGAATAATTTAGCGAATATTAATTATAATATTACTTTTTATTTTGAGCTCTCAAGAAAATTAACATTTTAATATATTCAAGAAGTTTAAATCCATCTAACTCCTTTGGAGTAGAGTTGTTGTTTTAAAATGAATAAATAATAAACATGTATATGATACTTGAGGTAAAATCAAGAGAATGCAATGCTTAAAAAATGCTACTGGTTGGGATAAAAAGTTTTAAATATATTATATTTTTTATTTATTTACAAGTGTTTAATATGGACCTTTACTGATTTATCTATTTTTAATTTATTTTGGGCCTTTATATTTTCAAATATATTCATTTTGATCTTTCCATCATCACATTATTTGTTTGAGTGAAATATTTTTCCTCATCTTCATATCCAACATTTTTACGATTTGTGGAGCTTTCCAATTTGCGAAAACTCAAACAACACTAAAAATCATCAAGTTCGTTCTTCCTTTCTCCAACTTACATAACTTCACTTTGCCAAAAACTCGAACATTTACCCATCAATTTATTCATCTTCGTTATTCTCTTTCTTGCTTATGTAAATGAAGCTTATTCAACAATACCATATTCCAAATCCACTTTCACGATCAATGACTCATTGGTTTCCACCACCCAAAAAGCAATTTATTAATCTTGGTTATTCTTTTTCTTGCTTATGTAAATGAAGCTTATTTACCGATACCATATTCCAAATCCACTTTCACTATCTTCCACCACCCAAAAAGCTCTATATGATGTAATAATGGTAGATCTGAACAATAAATGAAGAAGAAGGAAGAATATTATGGAATATTCCTTCTGAACTAATGGTTTGATGATGGAATAACCAAAATGAATATTTTTGAAAAGTTAAAGGACAAAAATCATTTTAAAAATAAATGACCAAATTGAACATTCTTAAATAGATAAAGAACCAAAAGTATATTTATGATTTTTTTTTTTTAAAAAAAAATTGACACATTTTTCCTTGTTATTTTCCCATCCATCACCAATCCTATGATCGACTCCATCACCATGTTGGCAATCATGTTTGCCATATCTCCATCTTTTCATCATCGTTGGCTCGTTGTCTTGCTCTAACCATTACTATCTAAATTATTTGTCCCAACTTCACCTTTTCTCTCTCTTCTGCCTAAATCCTAAACCAAAATTCCTCTCTAAACTAGGTTTAAACTTTAGACATGAGGAAGAATTTGTTACTTTAATGAGTTTTCTGATCACATTCATTCCACGCTTTTATTTTTATCCTTTCACATCTTTAATTTTTTTAATGAAATAATAAAAAAATTATGCTCTTTAAATGTATTTATTTATTTCACCTAAAATGATTTTACTTACTTAAAACTATCAAAATAATGTCACTTATCAAAATTAATTCACCTCAAATTTACTTTTAACCAAAATTCAGTTTGTAAACTAGCGCCCAAACTTAATTAGTTATATTTTAACATGTTGTGTACCTTTCTTTTGTTTTTTTTCCTGTATTCTTTGGCCAGTACTACATGTGTCCCAAGAGAACCTTTAATACAAAGACTAATCTTGCACGAGGTCGCGTTCATATGTCTCTCCCAATGGGGTGTGTTATCTGGGAATCGAACCTTAAACTTCTTAGTCTTAGGCCCTATTCTCAATTTCTTAAGGTGACAAAATCGCACCACTTGAATCAACCCCCTTTAATCCTTTCTTTCGTTTTTTTATGTTTATCTTAATAAAATTTGATTAAATTCGGTGCTATTGACACTTCCCAAATATATATTCATATTATAGATCCATCAAAAATTAGTAAAATAAAAAATTAAGGATTACCATTGATAACAGTAATCGATAGTATAGCATACTAGAGTATTAGAGGACTTATTAGTCCTAAAAAAAGGGGAAATAAAATTACTTTGTCATAGAAATAGCATAGGCATATGAATTATCGGTAAAGACTAAGAAAAGGTAGCAGAAATATCTTAACGTCTACAATTCGCTCTCTCCTGGTTGGGGTAGTCATTTGAATTATATAGCTCTTCCTTGTGGCAAAATCTGGGTTATATGTAAAATTGATATGTTTACTATTAATATTGTCCATGGTTCAACTCACATAGTACATTGTAATTAAGGTGGTGCAAAGGCAGCTTACAAATAATGTCTTTCTTTCACACATGGTATACATAAAAGGCAAAGCGTCATTGAAGCAAGTCATGATCATGTGGCCATAACATACCATGTTTTGAAGGAAAATAAATAAAAGACGTTTCAAGAGCCAAATCTTTTAGTGTACATCAAATATTTAGAATGCTGAAAAAGGAGCTTACAATTAAAGCACAATTTTATTTGCTGTTTTTTTAAGCCTTAGTATCGCGATCATAAAGTAGTTTTGTTAACAGAATTAGAGTTGAATCATGCGAATGAGACTGAACTCTATAGACTTTTTTTTTATGCTTTATTTGACATCAAATTTTTTCTGGCAATGAGGTATGATTGGATCAAGAGATGAACTTTTCTTAAAAGGTAGCGTTCCTTGTTCGCATCCACCTTCTATGCACCATAAAGAATGGTAATTTTGCTAGTTGTAAATGAAGTATTTACTTTGTATAAAAAAATAAAAATTGAAAACATGATCCCAATCGATTAATAAGGAGTGGAAGTAGGCAATTAGGAATACCAATATCTTCATCCTTTTAGTACAATGATTTTCTTTAATCTCTCTGTCCTATTATTTTGGTAAAAGTCAAAGTAGTAAAATATATATATATATATATATTTTTGATATAGTGCATGATTCTATTTTCAAAATAAAATATATAATCCATGATTCATTCTTTAATTACAAATTTCCATCACACCAATTTCCATATTATTTTTATAATCTTTAAGATTTTTATTAATTATTTTTAAGATTTTTAATATAATATTCAATTTTAAAGATTTTTTATTAATTATTTTTACTTTGATTTGGGACAAAAAAAAACTACATTTTTTTACCAAGATAATGGGACGAGGGAGTAATTCGGGAACAAAAAATCTAATAGTAAAAGATATGCAAGTCATTGAGCTGGTTGAGAAATCAATTCGAAGTTTAATGTTATGCATATATGTATGAAGATAGCAAGGGAGGCAGACAAAGGGAAAAATTGGATAAAATAACCAAAATCATAAATAAGAAAAAAGAGAACAATAATTTGAGTTTTTATTTAATTTCTTCATATTTTATTTAATTGAATCTCCAACACATGAGCAAACATCAATTGACATTGTTTGGACAACGTTGTTGATATGTAAAAGAAACCCCATTTGCTTGAAGATCATACCCGACCCAATAGTTTCTCATTTGGAAGCTCCCGAGCATTGAAATTGTGTTAGGAGATCTAAGAATTGCAAGGCACCAAAGCCCCTTTTGAAATTGCATAAAAGTGACCTCTTTCATCAATTTCACTTTCACACCACGAGAGAATCGGAATGTCACCTCTGGTACACTATCCAAGTCTTTAATAGTTCCATTATAGCACAATTCCAACTCTGGGATTGGACCCGGGATAATGGGCTTACCTAAATTTTCACGTATCATACTAAGAAATGGTTCATATGCTTCTTTTTTAAGCATAGTAAAAGTAGTGCCACAATCAACAATGAATCCTCCTCAGCTTCCTACTATGTTGAATGATCCCCTTGGAATTGGAACTTCAATTTCATTTATAGTAATCCCATCAACTTGAACATAATAATTTGGTAGTTTGCCTAAAAGCAATGGTGTTAGGTCCTCTGGATATATCTTAGCCTTATTTTCCCCAAAATACATTACATTTTTGAACCCATTATTATTCTTTGAGCCATTGGTTTGCATATCCCAACAATGTGAGAACTTATTGATCCCTAATTGAGAGATAAAGGAAAGTTGGCCACGGTTCAAAGCCAGAGTACCATTTTCCTTCCTTATTGCAAGATTTGATGAGGTGCTTATGTTGATATAACCAAACACTAACTTACCAACATTGATCACATTACGGTTTGATGAACCATCAAAGGCAAATTCGTCACTTGAAAACACTCCAAGGGATATTGAATTATCAGCACGTGTCATTTGATATGTGCATGGTTGATTTTCACCTCTGCACGTTTTGTCTCCCCCCAATTGCAGGCAAGATTTAGAACCACATGGTAGAGTTTGGTAAGTAGTGGAGTTTGAGGGATTCAATAATGGTAGACCCTTGGTCCATATGATTTCACTTGCCGTGTCAACAAATGCATAAACACGAGTGGGAGGGGTGCCAATGTAATAAGCAGCTATGTATTCAGTAGTGTCATTATTAGGAATTAGATTTGTTGGTGTGTCTGGAGGGTTTGTTTGAGAGGTTGCTCTTGCTCTTGCAGGCATTGAAACATACTTTGCATGCAAGATAGAGCGGTGAAGTGATGCTATGTGACTTTCATAATGATTCATCATGTGTTGGTTGTATAATGGAGATTGTGGTGAATCTCTATGAATAAGGTTAATTGTGAAGCCAACATTATTGATAATGGAGTGTGATTTTGATGTTGGTAAGAAATTTGAGCAATATGTGAGAAAGAGAATGAAAAATAAGAGAACTGGGGAAGCCATATGTGTTTGTCTTAGCTTTGCAATCGGTGAAGTTCAATGAAGGCTAGATGTTTCTTTTATAGAGAGAGATTGCTAAGAATTTAAAATATTTATTTTAATATCAAAAAATTATACATAAAGATTCATTCAATAGCATTGATTGCATTAATTAAAGAAATATTAAATAATGAAATTAATGTACATACAAAGTTAAACAAGGTGTCAGTAAAAATAAAAGATAAAGTGATAAAATTTGAATGCAATGTAAATAGTAAAGGACAAAAAAAAATAAAAGACAACAAATGTATGTAAGTTGAAAAGTTAATATAGATAATTATCAATTATGGATAATTAGTAGCATGCATCGTGACATTATTTTAGTGGATGCGAGGTTGAGGGGATTGAAAGATACCATGGAATACAGAAAATGACGGAGGAGTTTGGTGGTGTTTTCGTCGAGCCTAGAGAGTCAATTGAACAGGGTGGTTTAATGATGGTTCCGGCTGCAACATGTAAAATCAGGACAGACAGGAAAACTAAGCAATTACTAACAACATCTTTTCGTTATCATGATTGATGAGAGAATTTCCTGATATGCACCACAATTATATATAATAAATCTGAGGCACCAATCTCACACCACAATTATTCATGATAAATATTTTATTTTCATTGCACCATGTGTCCTTAATCAAATCAATTTAAAAAATATTTTATTCTCATTGTGAATTGTGTCCTTAATCAAATCAATTTAAAAAATTTAAATCAATACCATAAGAATTCAATCTCGCACCCCCGATTATTCTCAAGAAATATTTTTTACTCTTGTCGAGCCATGTGTCCTTAATCAAATCAATCAATAAAATTAAAATAAAATTGGTTAGAATTAAATTACATACATATAAATATAAACTCTACTAAAAATTTATTTTAATGTAGATAGTTTCACATGTTTCGTTCTATGTGGTAAGTTTTAAATACTTTTTGAATTACTCCTTTCATTATTAATTGATTTTGTGATGAAACCTTAATAACATGCATCAATAGTAATAACATTGAAAAAAATTCATTTATAATAACATTGATGGCATTTAAAGAATTTAATACAAAATTTAATGTAAAAATTTTATTAATAGCATTTAATATAAAAATTTCTTTTGAAAATTTCATTAATGGCTTTGAAATCAATAGCCAATAAATGCCATTGATTAAAAAAAATTAATTTTATGGCATTTAAAAAAGTTAATAGAAAACATAAAATTTTCTTTTAGGATCTTGCTAACGCATTTGTTAAGGTTCTCATAATAGGAAAAAACATCACAAAGAATTATTTAATTTATTCATTCGGAAACATCTAAAGCTACTTTTTTCAAGATTTTTCTACTACTTTTAACAACTGCGTTGGAAAATGTAGTAGAAAAATCTTGAAAAATGTAGCTTTTGATGTTTCATAGAAATGAATAAATAATACTTTGTGATGTTTTTTCCTGTTATGAGAACCTTAACAAATGTCTTAGCAAGACCCTAAAAGAAATTTTTATAATAAATGTTTCTATTAACTTTTTTAAATGCCATAAAATTATTTTTTTTAAAATCAATGGCATTTATTGGCTATTAATTTTAAAGTCATTAATGAAATTATCAAAAGAAATTTTTTAAATTAAATGCTATTAATGAAATTTTTACATTAAATTTTGTATTAAATTCTTTAAATGTCATCAATGTTATTATAAATGATTTTTTTTCTTTTTTTGTTTTGGTTAAATAAATGATTTTTTTTCAATGTTATTACTATCGATGCAAATTATTTAGGTTTCACCACAAAATCAATTGATAATGAAAGGAGTAATTCAACAAGTATTTAAAACTTACCACATAGAACGAAACAGTTGATGTGAAACTTTCTACATTAAAATAAATTTTTTGTAGAGTTTATATTTATATGTATGTATTTTAATTCTTACCAATTTTATTTTAATTTTATTGATTGATTTGATTAAGGACACATGGCTCGACAAGAGTAAAAAATATTTCTTGAGAATAATCGGGGATGCGAGATTGAAGTCTTATATTTATTATATACGGTATTGATTTAAATTTTTTAAATTGATTTGATTAAGGACACAATTCACAATGAGAATAAAATATTTTTTAAATTGATTTGATTAAGGACACATGGTGCAATGAAAATAAAATATTTATCATGAATAATTGTGGTGTGAGATTGATGCCTCAGATTTATTATATATAATTGTGGTGCATATCAGGAAATTCTCTCATCGATCATGATAACGAAAAGATGTTGTTAGTAATTGCTTAGTTTTCTTGTCTGTCCTGATTTTACATGTTGCAACCGAAACCATCATTAAACCACCCTGTTCAATTGACTCTCTAGGCTCGACGAAAACACCACCAAACTCCTCCGTCATTTTCTGTATTCCATGGTATCTTTCAATCCCCTCAACCTCGCATCCACTAAAATAATGTCACGATGCATGCTACTAATTATCCATAATTGATAATTATCTATATTAACTTTTCAACTTACATACATTTGTTGTCTTTTATTTTTTTTTTGTCCTTTACTATTTACATTGCATTCAAATTTTATCACTTTATCTTTTATTTTTACTGACACCTTGTTTAACTTTGTATGTACATTAATTTCATTATTTAATATTTCTTTAATTAATGCAATCAATGCTATTGAATGAATCTTTATGTATAATTTTTTGATATTAAAATAAATATTTTAAATTCTTAGCAATCTCTCTCTATAAAAGAAACATCTAGCCTTCATTGAACTTCACCGATTGCAAAGCTAAGACAAACACATATGGCTTCCCCAGTTCTCTTATTTTTCATTCTCTTTCTTACATATTGCTCAAATTTCTTACCAACATCAAAATCACACTCCATTATCAATAATGTTGGCTTCACAATTAACCTTATTCATAGAGATTCACCACAATCTCCATTATACAACCAACACATGATGAATCATTATGAAAGTCACATAGCATCACTTCACCGCTCTATCTTGCATGCAAAGTATGTTTCAATGCCTGCAAGAGCAAGAGCAACCTCTCAAACAAACCCTCCAGACACACCAACAAATCTAATTCCTAATAATGACACTACTGAATACATAGCTGCTTATTACATTGGCACCCCTCCCACTCGTGTTTATGCATTTGTTGACACGGCAAGTGAAATCATATGGACCAAGGGTCTACCATTATTGAATCCCTCAAACTCCACTACTTACCAAACTCTACCATGTGGTTCTAAATCTTGCCTGCAATTGGGGGGAGCCAAAACGTGCAGAGGTGAAAATCAACCATGCACATATCAAATGACACGTGCTGATAATTCAATATCCCTTGGAGTGTTTTCAAGTGACGAATTTGCCTTTGATGGTTCATCAAACCGTAATGTGATCAATGTTGGTAAGTTAGTGTTTGGTTATATCAACATAAGCACCTCATCAAATCTTGCAATAAGGAAGGAAAATGGTACTCTGGCTTTGAACCGTGGCCAACTTTCCTTTATCTCTCAATTAGGGATCAATAAGTTCTCACATTGTTGGGATATGCAAACCAATGGCTCAAAGAATAATAATGGGTTCAAAAATGTAATGTATTTTGGGGAAAATAAGGCTAAGATATATCCAGAGGACCTAACACCATTGCTTTTAGGCAAACTACCAAATTATTATGTTCAAGTTGATGGGATTACTATAAATGAAATTGAAGTTCCAATTCCAAGGGGATCATTCAACATAGTAGGAAGCCGAGGAGGATTCATTGTTGATTGTGGCACTACTTTTACTATGCTTAAAAAAGAAGCATATGAACCATTTCTTAGTATGATACGTGAAAATTTAGGTAAGCCCATTATCCCGGGTCCAATCCCAGAGTTGGAATTGTGCTATAATGGAACTATTAAAGACTTGGATAGTGTACCAGAGGTGACATTCCGATTCTCTCGTGGTGTGAAAGTGAAATTGATGAAAGAGGTCACTTTTATGCAATTTCAAAAGGGGCTTTGGTGCCTTGCAATTCTTAGATCTCCTAACACAATTTCAATGCTCGGGAGCTTCCAAATGAGAAACTATTGGGTCGGGTATGATCTTCAAGCAAATGGGGTTTCTTTTACATATCAACAACGTTGTCCAAACAATGTCAATTGATGTTTGCTCATGTGTTGGAGATTCAATTAAATAAAATATGAAGAAATTAAATAAAAACTCAAATTACTATATTGTTCTTTTTACTTATTTATGATTTTGGTTATTTTGTCCAATTTTTCCCTTTGTCTCCCTCCCTCGCGATCTTCGTACATACATGTATAACATTAAACTTCAAAGTGATTTCTCAACCAGCTCATTGACTTGTATATCTTTTACTATTATAATTTTTGTTCCCATATTAAAAAAAAAGGCTTAATTATGTCTGGGGTCCCTGTAGTTTGGACCTCTTTTGTGAGATACCCCTATGTTTTTTTTTTCAATGAATATACCCTTGTGGTTTACTCCGATTAGGTATTTGCCCCCAGCTCCTTTTCCGGCGAGTTTTTGGGTGAGCTGGACCGCCGGAGTTCCACCTGGAGCTGACACGTGGCAGTCTCTTAAAATTTTTTTAAAATTAAAAAAATAAGGCTTAATTATGTATGGGGTCCCTGTAGTTTGGACCTCTTTTGTGAGATAATTAAGCCTTATTTTTTTTAGTTAAAAAAAAATAATTTAAGAGACTGCCACGTGTCAGCTCCGGGTAGAGCTCCGGCGGTCCAGCTCACCCCAAAACTCGCTGGAAAAGGAGCTGGGGGCAAATACCTAACTGGAGTAAATTACAGGGGTATATTCATTGAAAAAAAAGCATAGGGGTATCTCACAAAAGAGGTCCAAACTACAGGGACCCCAGACATAAATAAGCCTAAAAAAATCATTATACTATTAATTAAAGAATGAGAGAATTGGTATTCCTAATTGCCTACTTTTACTCGCTATTAATTGATTGGGATCATATTTTCAATTTTGGCTTAAATATCAAAATGGTCCCTATAAAAGTTGACTCCTTTGAAATTGATCCTTATAAAAAAAATTTGGTTTTGGTCCCTACATTTGCAAAACGTTTGGTTTTTGTCCCTCTTGTTAAATTTTGGTCCCCTTAGTAGTTTTTTTTTTTTGTCCCTGTATTATTAGATTTGATAGGTTTTGGTTTCTCTGTTATTAGATTTCACAGGTTTTGGTCCCTCTTCTATCATGATTTTTTAATCGGTTCTTTTATATGTATGTAATAGAAGTTGTTTTTTTACCATTTAGAATTAATGCAAAAATATCATTCTTAATTGGTTATAGAATGTAATACATTATGTTTTAAGCATTTTTCATCCACGTCTAATAAGAGGGACCAAAACCAAAACGTTTTATAAATGCAGGGACCAAAACCAAAACGTTTTGTAAATGCAGGAACCAAAACCAAAACCTTTTTTTTTTAACATGGACCAATTTCAAAATTGTCAATATTTATAGGGATCATTTTGGTATTTAAGCCTTCAATTTTTATACAAAAACTAGTAGAAAAAATGGATTTTACATCGGCTAATTAACATATGTTTTTGAAAACAGATGTAAAATCAAAACACGGTGGCAAACTTGTAAATAAGTATAAGAGTAAACTTTCCGCATCAGTTTTTTTTATAACTGATGCGGAAAGTCATGGTTTCATGAACTTTCTGCATCAGTTTTTTGTTAACTGATATGGAATGCCTTGTTTTTCCTACTTTCCACCTCAGGTTTAAATAAGTGATGCGGAATGTTAATGCGGTGACAAACTTGTAAATTAAATAAATTTAAGTAATAAACTTTTCGCATCTGTTTTTTATAACTAATGCGGAAACCCTTAGTTTCTTGCTCATTCCGCATCAGCTAATGGTTAACTGATGCGGAATGTTTTTTTATTTTCCACTTTTAGCATCTTTTTTTTTTAATAACTGATATGCTGAATGGCTTTGGGTTTAAGGCTTTACTTCTTCATCTCCTTACTTGCTCAGTTGTTCAGTCTTCCCACAATCCTCCTTCTTCTTCGAAGACTGCTCAAGCCACAATCCTTTTTCTTCTTCTTCGAAGACTGCTCATGCCCCCGCCACCACGACACGCCGCCACCGCCTGTTCTCTTCTCTTCGCTCTCTTCTCTTCTCTTTTTTTAAAATTTCTTCTCTTCGTTCTCTTCTCTTCGCTGTGCTCACCGTCTCCTCCTCCTTCTTCTTACCGCCATAGCCGTCGCCTTCTTCGTCGGTGTCGTCATCCCCGTTGTTGTTGCTGTCGCCATCGCCGTCCTCTCCCTCTCCATTCTCAAAGTCGATCTCCCTCTCTCTTTGTTGAAGGTAACAGTTTCCTTTTCATCTCTCTCTCTCACACTCGTTGAAGCATTTATGCAGAACCGTAGTTGTTCTCTCAATCGTTGGAAGGTGAGTATTCTGAACCCTAATTCCTTTTGCATTTTTTTGAGCCCTAATTCCATTTTTGCAGAACCCTAATTTTCTCATTTGTTCTGAATCCCTAAATTTTGTATGGAATTTCGATTTTTTTAACTGATGTATAAAGTTACTGAACTTGATTTCAGGTGAGAAGGGGTTCAAATGCAGCAAAGATCTACAGATTGGCATTCGATTTGAAGCTCAGTGGTTAGTATTGATTATGAATACTTATAAATTATGGATTTGACTCGAAATTTCCTTTCTCCATTCTCACTTGAACTCCAAAATCCCTTAGGTTCCACTTTGCATGTGTTGGATTGTTGCTGTTGAAGCTTGTGTATCAACTATGCCATTGTTTTCTAGTATTGCATTTCTTTAGATATCGGCAACTTCTATTCCCTTATTCTGTTTTAATGATGAACAGAAATAAATGTAGAGTGTAGATATTAAGAAGTCTTCCTTTTTTTTTAGTCTAAGCCTTAACTTAAAGCTAACCTTTTATTCTCTTGTAAAATCGTGCTGGGTATTGATGAGTTGATTGCTGATAGCTAGGTAGACAAGTTTGTGATGATATTATTCTGATTTTGAGATGTTGATTAATCATATTTCATTCAGTCATGTTGAGATGTTGCTGCATAAAAGAACTGTAAAAAAAAGTAATACTAAATTTTGAAATGATATGAGTATACTGATGGTCTTTAACTAATTTTACTGTTACAATAGTGATGAAATTGCAATCTACAGAGGGAAAAAAACAGAGATTTCAATGTACAGATATTATGATTAATAATGTGTACGCTACTTGCTTATTCTATTTGCTGCTCTTCTTTTTTCCTTTTTTTTTAATAAAGTCGCACATTGCTTTTTTATACCAAGTCTCAAAAATAATTCCATTTGAGTGCTTTATTGATCATACCCTATCTGGTATTGTTTTAGTCATGTCCAGTTCTGATGTTAAATAGTTCAAATACTCGTCAATTTTTCTTCAAGTAAAGTTAGACCCTGGCTTTTTCTTCAATATGTTTGTGGATTCTGCTTTCTTTTACTTTTTTTTAGACTCTAACAAGTCTTATTCAATTATAAGAATGAATTTAACAGCTCCCCTGCATGTACGAATTTGTCCTACTCATATAATTTGACATTTTGGTTTGTGCAGCCAATTGATTTAAATCTTGATGAGGAGACATTAATGAAAATTGCTCCATTTTGGAGAACATCTCTTAGTGACTCAGAGAGTCAGCGGTTTTACTTTTATCATTTTGAAATCCATCCAATTAAGGTTTCCTTCTTCTTTATTGTTTATGTTTCCATTAGTTTTAATGATGTGCCTTAAGAACTATTTTAGAATCAGTCCTGTATTTTGTAGATCATTATTGCAAACTTTACTCCAGGGGACCGTATTCAAGTTGTAGCTCAACACAGGAGGCTCTGCGGTCTTTAATATACTGTTAGATTTTCCAGGACTCCCTTTAGGTATATCATATACTCTGTTAGATTACTGTCTGTCACCACTTTTCTTTTTTAATTTATTGACTTGGTGTGAAAGTCCATTTGGTGCCTTTTCTCAGTTTCTGTATTCTTCCTCCTGTTTCATGAGAATTTAGTTGCAACTACTTTTAAAATAAAGTATAATTCAATTCTACTTTGTAAGTTAATTTGGTCTGATGGTTAATTGGATTGAACCACGGTTTACATGAGCTAATTTGAAGGAATTTCTTAAATTCAGGGACTAATATGATTTGTTTTTCATTTTAGGAAATTGAGATAAGATATTATTCCCTAAAATGTAATGTGTTAATCAAATTGTTTGGTGATTAATTTGAATGAACAACGTATGATGGACTAATACGACCGATGCTTACGATTTTAAGGACTACTATATGGTACTTTTCTAAAATCAGGAATAAATATGATTGATATTTTTCAATTTTAGGGACTATAACAAGAGTTTGCTCTAAGATTGATTCAATGTTTCTCTCTCTGCCTGCAGGTGCTACCCCTTGTTCCTCCTGGGAGAAAGGCTAATGAAGAGGGATCTCCTTACTCAGGCCAGGTTATATAATTCTTCATTTGTTTATAAGATTGATACTCAACTCTCAATAACTTTAACTTTTTATTTGAAGGATGCAAATTGTGGCAACACCCTCTTGATCTCTCTCTTGTTGTCTTATAACTATTTATTTAAATGAATGCAGTGATGCTGAGCGTGTGAATTTTTCACTGGTTGCTGATCTTAAGGATCCTTTAATAACTAAGGTAAGATATTTAGAGCAACTTTACTGCTAGTATTCTTGTACGCATAACAAGGTTTTATAATTCATTTGAATATTTTCTATCAACTAGTAATTACGCTGCTTTAATTATTACTTACTTATTTTATCCCTTTACACTTCTTGCATGGTGTTTTGCTGATGGTGTTTTTCTAAGGAATATACCTAGATGTTTTGCTTGAATAATAGTCTATTTATATCAAGTTTTTTTTTCCTTGTAAAAGTCTACTGTCACAAACTCACAATGGCAAGTAAAGTGAGTTAGTCAAATAAGTGATTTGCAGAGGTTTTTGAGATTGTTGTGATTCCTTTTGACTCTTCCTTTGTCACACAAGTATTACTCTATTGTTTTCACATCATTGAACATTTTAGCACCTTGTGTGTGTGTCTTATACTTTTTATTAATTTTCCTTTTATTGAACCTCTTTTTGAAGGCTGCAAAGAGGCTCATTTCTAGTGAAGGGGAACTCAAAACACAGCTAGAGAATTTTCATAGAGACCCTACCATATCAAGTAATTACACTCACTTAGTTGCAACTCTAACTTAACTGAGGTTGTTGGCACTTCCAATGCCTATCTATATTCCCTACTAACGTATTCACTTGAAATTTGTCATTGCAAATTTAATTGCGTGAAATAGGTTATTCTTTTGCGTTTAGGATAACCATATCCATGGTATTCCTTTGTTTATACCTTTAAGGCTTGAACAATCACATAAGTCATAACTATCGACTACTTCTGGACCAATAGTTATGGCACTTGAGGGATGTGTCATTTCTATTGCAAGGATACCTTATTAGTTATTAGCAAATAGTACTCCCTCTGGTCTCATATAAGACAAAATAACCGAAAAAGATAGTTAAATGTATTTATCTTTTTCAAATTAATAAGAATTATAGTTACTTTAGGAAAATTGTATTAAGAATGAGATAAAAATTAGATGAAATCACTACTTTCTAAGAATATTTTAAAAATAATTGTATCGAGAACAGAAAGTTAGTAAATTTTTTCTTATATTTATGATAAGATAAATATGTCTTGATTTTCTTATACTACATCCGTTTCATAAGTAGTGTATTTTAAGGTTATACACAATTTTTAAGAAATGGTTAAATGATTAAGAATTTGGGATACTTTGTCTATAACACCCCTATATAATAATTATTGAAAAGAGATAAAAATACTGAAAGTGAAAATGAGAGTATGATAAATAGGGATGTGTTGAAAAAAATAACATAATTATATATTTGGTTTTGAAAAATAACAATACATATGAAACATAAAATAAAAACTCTAAACATTAGAGTTTTACTTTTGTTCCAAGCTTAGTTGATTTGTTTACATTTTCTCATAAATTTTACTTTTGTTGCAGGATGTTCATTGGCACTTCCAAAAGGATGGAGCTAGCTCAAGTTATAGTTAGTAGTATAGCTAATTTTCCTGCCAATTTCATTACCTACAAGTAGTTAGTTTAGTGTAGATACTAACTTATCAAGTGTTTATTTTATTTTTAGTTTGTATTAAATTACTTAGGATATTTTGCCTTTTGGAATCATTTGTATTATAACACTATTTTTTGGTATTAAATGTGGATTCATTTGTATTATGAGTTTATTATAAGCTTATTTTGCCTTTTGGATCCATTAATGAAGGTCATCAATAAATATAAAAATATATAAAAAAAATTCAACTTTTCCATATCTGTTTTATCGTAAAATAGATGCGGAAAGTGTACATTCCGCATCTGTTTATTAAAAACAGATGCGGAAAGTGGAAAGTAACTTTCCGCATCAGTTATGGAACTTTTCACATCTGTTTTTAAAAGTGATGCAGAAAGTCCAACTTTTCACATCTGTTTTTAAAAGTGATGCAGAAAGTCATTACTTTTAACATCTCTCACATTTATATCATTTCTAAAACAGATGCGGAATGTGTTTTAAAACAAATGTTAAATGCCCGATCTCCAGTATATAAAGTAAATACTTCAATCACCACTAGCAAAATTACCAATCTTTATGATGCATAGAAGTGAATAGGAACAAGGAATGCTACCTTTTAAGAAAAGTACATCTCTTGATTCAATCATACCTCATTGCCATCAAAAATTTGATGTCAAATAAAGCATGAAAAAATCTACAAAGTTCAGTCCCATGCTCATGATTCAGCTCCGATTCTATTGACAAAACTACTTTCTGATTGTGATACTAAAGCAAAAATAAAAAATAGCAAAATTGTGCTTTAACTGTAAGCTCCTTTTTCAAAATTCTAAATACTTCATGTACACTCAAAGATTGGCTCTTGAAATGTCTTTTATTTATTTTCCATCCAAACCTTATAGGTTATGGCCACGTGACTTGCCCAAATTATGCCCTGCCTTTTATGTATACCATGTATGAAAGAAATACCATCTTTCTAAGATGCCTTTGCACCACCTTACAAGCAATGTACTATGTGAGTTGAACTATGGAGAATATTAATAGCAAACCTATCAATTTACATATAACTCAGATTCTGCCACAAGGAAGAGGTACATAATTCAAATGACTACCCCAACTAGCACACAACGAATTGTATACGTTGAGATCCTTCTGCTGCCTTTCTTTAGTCTCTACCGACAATTCCTTTGCTATTTCTATGACAAAGTAATTTTATTTCCCCTTTGTTTAGGACTAATAAGTTCTCTAATCTTATTAGAGATGCATTCACCAGAGCAATTTGTCATTCACTAGCAGTATAGAACATTGACCTTTAACTTTGTACAATAATTTATTGGTGTCAAATAATTATTTCACAATTAAAAATCATTTGTAACTTATAAAAAATTTTATTTTTGGGATGTTTTATTTATTATCAATATATATATATATATATATATATATATATATATATATATATATTGGGACTAGAACTTTTTTCACTAACTTTTTTAGATGAAGGGATTATTTAGTTTAGTTGTGTAAGATTTTGCTAAATCCTGTCTATGTTTTATCAGATTTCTCTTTTCTCTTTTTTCAATGTCTCTACTGTGCACACAATTGTAATACCACCAGTCCACCACACATAACTTGCTTATGTTTAAAAACAACTCTTTGATTTAATCATTTATTGATTATGTTGAAAAACCACTAATCTATGTTGTTAATGAAGCTTTACATTAAATATATGTTGAAGAGGAGTACTATGATATCAAATGAGATAAGTCTTGCCTAGAAGGTGAAAGCTGAGGCTGTGCAAATGCAATATGGATTGAAAACTGAAGGTTTATTATGCAAATGCATTGTGAAGCAAGTGAGTTTTTATTTGATGTTTTGTTGATTCCTTTTCTCTATAAAAGGTATGTAACCATATTTGCTTGTTCTTATTGATTCTCTTCACTTCTCAGATAATATCTCTAATATTTGTGGGTTAGGTTCTAGATTTCGGAGAGCAGTTGGATAGTGAGAATCAAGGTTTTAATTTCTAATACTACCATTTTCTTTTCTCATAATCAATGTAATTACAGACAACTGGTCTAAAATTATTCACCTTTTGATGTGAAGAGGAATCAATTGGAATTTGTGTGTAGTGTGTTCATACACTAATACTAATGTGACTTGATTTCATTGGGAAATTGGAACAAAAACTTGTGTGTATGTGTTCCTGTAGCAGTGATAGAATGACATAATTTATTTGAAATAGAATAGTGGTAGGCAAAACTGCTTATTTTGTCCCTTAAGTTATTTATTTGTTTCAAAGTGGTCCCTCAAGTTTTATTTCGTCATCACTGTTAGTCACCCTTCCATCAATTCCTATGTTAAAATGTCTTTCTGGTCATCGATGATGACAAAATAAAACCTGAGAAACCACTTTCAAACGAAAAAAAAAATTGATTTACGACTTTGGAACAAAAAAGTAACTTAGAAAACCAAATATGCAGTTTTGCCAATAATGGTAATTTTTTTTTTTGGGCTTTAATGTAACTTCAAGGTTGAAATGGTATTGAATCATAACTAACAATTTTATGTGAAGGAGAATTGATTTGAGTTATGATATATGTATGTATGGTTGTATTTGGTCACATATATGTGTGTGTGTGTAACATTTGGTATCAATAGCTATTAAGTCCATCCATAGCCACTTGCACTGATACGTACAAGTTCTATTCATATGATTAAATATGTATTCATGTAGTAGTGCAAGTATGACATAATTTCCTTTAAGTTGAAATAAATATTAAATGATATGAAGTTTACGGTGCAGGGAATTGAAATCTTGAATCACATTGGTGGAATTTTGGAGTATTTATTTGTTGGGATCTCCCAAAGAGCATCTTGTTGAAAAGGTAAGTATTATTATTTTGTTGTATTTTATTCATTATATATATTTTTTACGGGTTGTCTTTTCTTCCTGGTTGGTGATTTGATTTGAACCCTCATCTTATATTGTTACTATTTTCGAAATAATGTTTATTATAAAAATAGTTTTTAAAATGCAAATTCTGTAGTTTACATAGCATGCTTTGTAACATGTTAGAAATGCATGAAATGTATACTAAAATATTATTAAGTTTTAGAAGTGAATGCTTAGCAAACTAGTCGCACAGAGTTTAATAAAGTAAACTAGCCCCGACAAAGGTCTATCATGCATCATTGTGTCTTTTTTTATTATGTGCATGCGTATTAAATTGCAGATATAATTATTAAAAGTTAATCCTCAATTAGAAATGGTATAATCATTGTGTTTCTTATTATTATTTTGTTTGTAATTTTGAACTACTTACTGCATTTTATGTTGTCGTAGTACATGGAATTTGACAATGGAATTTGACAGGAAAAGAAATCCAAAATCTTTCAAATCAAAAGTTTGTTTAGTCAAACAACTTGCAAAATTTTTCAAGTTGATATAGGCAATAGACTAGTTTGTTGCTTTATTAGGTTTAGAGAGTGGAGAAGTAGCACTACTATTTTTACTTGTCATAGGCTCTTTTTTTTTGTCGGTGCTCTTTGGCTAGTATCACAAGTGTTCCCAAGAGTACCTTTAATAACAATGAATGTTAGATCTAGAAGGCATGTGCATGTGAAGATTGTGAGATCTATTATGCAAGTGCATGGTTTTGATAATGACAAATGTTTTGATCAAGTTCAAGTTATGGACAAGCTCAACAAACAAACAACAATCAACTATGATGAAAAGAGAGCAGACTCATGAAGATTCAAGTTGTGTATAGAGTTGTAATATCTTTATTTTGAGTCTTAGAGTTTGATGAGTTTGGCATGGGTAGAGTTTATTAGAGGGTAGTGAATCTCTATCAAGTGCATGATCATATTATGATTTGAGTATTTCACTTAACCTAAATCAATAGGTGGCTTAAAGGTTTGAAAGAAAAGGTTTAGATTTGAGAAAACAAGTTTTTAGAAGTGTTTTTACAGTGCTTAATCTATTAACAAGACTGACTAATCGATTAACAGCTTTTGAATCAGGTCTTAATCGATTAACCTGATGGCTTAATCGATTAACATGATTTTAACAAGGGTTAATCGATTAACCTGTGATGTTAATCGATTAACACCTGCTGAACTGATTTTTAACATACGTTTTTCACTTCTCAAAATCAGTTTTTAAGTTTCTTAACTTTTGGGTATTCTATATAGACCTTTTCCTAACCTTTATGAATCATTAGAACAAACCAATTTCAATTTCATATCATTTTTAGAAAGATCAAAGCCACACTATTCTCTCAACATTCTCTCACTTTCTCAAAGATCAAAGTTCTTAATTTTTCATATTCTTTGATCAAGAAACCTTTGAATCTCAAAGTCTAATTGTTCATAGTTCTTGAAGGAGATTCATTAGGATTTGTGTTTTCTATTGTGTTGTAATCATTGCAAGAAGGCAAGCTATCTACAACAAAGAAAAAGTCTTGGTGTGTTGTTCATCAAGCAAATTGAAGAAGAAGTCTTGGTGTGTCATCAAGCAAAGTTGAAGACTTGTTGTGGGGTTATCAACAAGCAAGGGAAGAAGGTTAGATTGGATTTCAATAGGATTGCAAGACAAGAGTGAGGTATCTCTTGGAGGCTATCAAGAAGGGAGTCTTGAGAGGCGGATTACTTGTAATTTGAGAATTCTAATTCCTTAGTGAAAAAACTCTCTCTTGTGATAAGAGGGGACTGGATGTAGTTCACGGTGGTTGTGAGTGAACCAATATAAATCTCTGAGCAAGCTTCTCTTCCCTTAACTCTTTAGTTTTTGTCATTTCATATTGTTCTTGATTGAAAACCTAGAAAAGTTTGATTTTCCATAATTGAATGAATTAGGTTTTGATTATGCAAATTGATTTGGGAAAAACCTTTTTCATAACCTAGGTAATTAATAAGAATATTTGTGTTAATCAATTCCGCTTTATCTCTGATCATATGTGTTAATTGATTGATTTTCGTATTCGATTGAAAAGTGATTTTTCAGTTTTAACAGTGATTAATCGATTAACTGAAGGTGTTAATCGATTAACCAAATTTTGTTGTCAGACATTAATCGATTAGTCTGTTGCTTAATCGATTAAGGGCTGTAGAATTTGAGAAAATCATTTGTTTTAATTGTTTCGATTTGTTTCGTTCGAAAATCTTTCAAGGTTTCTTAAACACCTATTCAACCCCCTTCTAGGTGTTCTCTCAGTGTTGCTTAGTTAATTCACCCACCGATTGTAGTTCTTACAATGAACCCTTGAGACTAATCATACACGAGGTCACGTTCCTATGTTTTTCCAAGCGGGGTGTGTTTACCGGGAATTGAACCTTAAACTTCTTAATTTCAGGCCTCATTCCCAAGTTTTCAAGTTGGCAGGATCGCACCGCTTGAGGTTACCCTCGTTGGTAGGCTATTTCTTATTATATGGATACTTTTTTTTTATAATTATTTACATATTTACTTTTCGCATTGGTTCTAGAAATAACTTATGAGAAAAATCTATTTTTCGTATCGGTTCTATAGAGTAATTGATGCAAAAAGGCTACTTTCTACACGAGACTTTCAACATCTGAAGTAAAAACATTTGTTATAGAATCAATATGGAAAATCTTTTTTAACCGATGTGAAAAACCTTTTTTGCACTAGTGATTATCCTCTAATAATTTCATCCTAAAACTTTGTTTTATCATCGTACCTAATACGATTAACCAAACAATCTTTCAAGTAATCAATATGTATGTCAACCAACGCTCCTCATGAGACAAATCTTGCTACCATCCTTGCAATTGTTTTCAGTTTTAAATACTAAAATGATCCCCGTAAATATTGATTCCTTTAAAATTGGTCCTGCATTTTTTTTGTCTCTCCTGTTCAATTTTGGTTCCATAATTATATTGTTAGTTTGTTTTTATTCATCTATTATTAAATTTCATAGGTTTTGGTCCTCCGCTGCCATGGTTTTGGAATTGGTTCTCTTATGTAATGGAAATTATCTTTTATCCTTGAGAATTAATGCAAGAATATTATCCTTAATTAGTCATAGAATGTAATATATCATGTGTTTTTCGGTGTTTTCTATTCATATTTAATACGAGGGAGCAAAACCAAAACATTTTGTAAATGCAAGGACCAAAACCAATTTTTTTTATAGGGGTCAATTTTAAAGGAGTCAATATTTACATAGACCTTACAGAAACCATTTTGGTATTTAAAATACTCCCTAAAATCAATAAGGGGAGAGTTTCATTATATTCCTATCACAAAACTGCTCCTAAACAATGGACTATCATTTCAACTCTTTCTATTTCATCTCATCCCTCCCATCTAAACATGGCTATATATATATATATATATATATATATAGACATCCACCCAACAATATAATTTCAAGTTCTGATGGACCATGACCACTCAAATATATGGACAATCCAAATAAGGGTAAGGAAGGGTGCTGGATTGCCCCTCTTGCATGTACTTTGTATAACTAGTTATGCATTTAATATTTTTAATTAAAAATGCATTGTAAAATATATTTACTATACCTCTATATATACTTTTGTGAATTTTTTTATCAGTAAAGAAAATTTTATTCCAATCCAAAGATCTGTCAAGCATCATAGTACACATAAACCCCACTTTCTATGAAGAGTTTGTTCATGGTACTCAATCATATGCTCAAGATAGACCAAAATCAACCATGAACATTACACATGAGTCTAAGGCAATAACATTCTAATGCCTCCAAGAATACCTACTAGGCAATAACATTTTAATGCCTCCAAGAATACCTACCAGGCAATAACATTCTAATGATCTTAAGACTACCTACAAGACATTACTAGAATCCCTACCTCCTTAATAATTTCGAAAATAAAAAAACCAAAGAAAAAAATAAAAAATAAAAACAAGGGAAGGGAAAAGAGTATAGCGGATCCAACAATCAGACCCACCATACAACACCTGAACTACAATACAACATAAATTATTTAACCCTTCTCATACAAGGAGAAGGACTAAACCAACACTCATTGTATGTAACCTTGATTCCTCATATCTCATCAATCCAAAAACCAAGTGTTGCTCGCCACCTCTTCTGCCACCAATTGCCAATTGCTCTTGTTGAAATATCCACTCTTTTGATTCATATCGATATGAGCCAGACCACTCCACACCAACCAAATTCTTAGTCTTCATCCCTGAAAATTTTCCCAAGTAACATCAAAGATAAATAATGTGAGATAATGCAGCATCAAGAAAGTACCACATCTCGCCAAGACAAAATTTTAGGTTAAATCCATGACACCAAAGACAGAAACAAGTGATTTGCACTTGGCACACAACGTATCATGTAGAACCTGTCATGCAAAGTACTCAACTTTTTGGAACTTTGATCTTCCAAACTACTCTAAATATTTGCACCAATTCCAAAATATCATTATGATATTCATTATAGCTTAGGGAGTGGGATATGTAATTGTGTATGTTTGAATGTATTTTTGTTTTGCACATATTGTGTAGCTAAGTTATACATGGTATTCCTTCTCTCGATTAAAACACCATTAAAACAAATATCTGTACCTCGCGAGTATATATTTTATTTATCATCCCTTCCTTCTTCCCCTCCATGTATTCTGAATCCGTCTTGGTGATGAGTTATTGCATGGTTGACCCATTATTCAAATCCTACGTAAAAATAATATTCAAAATTAAGGGTCAGTATATGATTATAACAATTGGTTCTAGATAATGCAATAATTTATTTTGAGTGAGTGCAACGCAACGAAGAAATTAATCAAAGTAATGTAGTTTCTTTACCTACCAATATAGTCAACTTTGACGGATGAGATGAGAGCTTAGCTTGCGACAATAATGGCACCTTCCTCCTTAAAAGATGACACCCAATCCCGTGCCAACCCAACAAAAACACAAGATGGCCTCATTACTTATGCAATATACTTAGTTGTTTGAAATATAATATACTTATATAATTTCATATTTGTTAGTTGGTAGGGAACTCAGTTGATTGTATATAATTTTTTCAAATTTATTAAAAAATAAGGTATTTTAGGAAAGTAATATTGGGAATTTAACAAAATTTAACATTATTAGTTTTTTTTATATTTTAAACCAAAAGAAATATTTTTTCTTATGTTTCACATCAGATGAAGTACTGTTGTTTGCTATTAGAGGAGACTGCTTTTATGTACTTTTTTTTGTTGGGTTGTCTTCTATGAAAAATATAATAGAGATATATTATTGGGTGTCATTTGCATCATCTAGGAAATATAATAATAATTGATGAAACACACAATTCTACTTAGCTTTGCACAAAGAAGGAGCATAAACATAAACTTGATATAAAAATAATGTTGCAAATATATACAACTAGCTCTCATCCCGTGCAATGCACGGGTTATTGATAATTTAATTTTTTATATTAAATATTTTAAAATAAAAATTGTTTTTATTTTAAAGTAAAGATTATTATATTACACAACAATAAAAAAAAATTATACAAAAAGACAGATACTTAAATCAAACACTACACTTAAAAATAATTAATTTAAATGAGTTTGTTGAGAAATATTGTACTTTCTTGTGTAAATAAAAAGTAACAATTTTTATCTGATATCTTCCTTATTTATTTAATAGATAAAATAACATTTTTATATGATTATCAACTTTATTTTAAAGAATCAAAAGTAAATCATATTTAAATATTTTCATCTTTTTTGTTTGGTGGTATTATAAGTAAATTTAAGGATAAATTAGAATATTTCGTATTTCATAGGACATGAAGACGACATTGAACTTGTTATTCTTGACTGTTTTGATTAATTAACACATTGCATTTTATAAGGAATATAATGACTGCTCTTTTTTTTATATTTTTAATATTATATTTGTTTATGTATAGATGAGTATTAAATTAATGTATTTCTTATTTAGTTGATCGATGAAGTAACACTTTTTATATATCATTATTACGTTTATTATGATATTATGATTAATTGGAGTGGAATCAAAATTAAACTTTTTTTTAATTTTTTTTGTTTGATGGTATTATATATTTGAGGATAAATCAAAATATTTCCTATTTCATGGGACATGATAATTTAGTATTTTTTTAAATATAAATTATCATCTTTTTAATATGATTATCACATTTATTATTATTATTATTATTATTATTATTATTATTCATATTTAAATATTTTGATATTTTTCATCGTTTATCTTATCTCAAATTAATCATAAGATTTGATCCTAACAAATCTTTACCCTAATTGTTCTAATCATCTTGAATTATTTTTTTTTCAATTTTTAAAATGTATGTACCTTTTTTTATAATTTGTTACAGTTTTTTGTAGAGATTATAACAACTAAAGTATTTATCCATTGCAAACTTTTTACAAAATGATAATCATTATATTTAATCATATATCCATATTATTTTTAATGTTTGAAAAAATCTATACTTTATTAGTATTTAATTTGTTTTACTTTTAAAAAAATATTGGAATATTCTCAATTTCGATATTACAATCTATACAGATTTATGATCTCTTCATGAATTACGTGGAAATTTCTAGATGAGACATGCAAATTCTTTTTCTTCTTATATGTTTTATAAGTATTGAATCTATCTCCTTTTTGTAATTTGTGGATAACATCAAAAAATTTTATTCCTGAATATCCTAACCAAATAATCCCTAAGTTTTTTTATAGATTAATCCCTCAGTTTTTTAATATAACACATTTTATATTAATTATTATTTTTTCATAATTATTGTGATAAAAAAAATAAATTTATCTCGATAATACATTTAGATAAAGTGATTACAGAAAAAGTAGGAAGAGATTTAGATTGAATTTATATGTTGTTGTTATCTTTTAATATACATTTAGATAATGATTTTAATTTTAATTTAATTATTAAATATAATTAATTATGATATTTTAATGTTGTTGGAATGATTGTTCTTTCTCATGTGTAAACTATGACAAAGGAACCAAATCAAAGTTTTTCATGGATGCATGTTGGTACACATAATTATCCTTTAAGATATGAAGAAAATCTTTGCAAGTTAGTTATTTAACTTTCCGCAGGTCTAAGATAGAAGCAGATGTCACCCTTGCCAGAACCTCTACCACCAACTCTTTTGGAAGAGCTTTGATTGTAGAAAAAAAAAGACTTCTCCTTCTTCATATTATTTCTTCCTTTCTTCACTCCAAAATCACCCATGCTCCTGAAAAGAAACTTGATTGTATTTGTTTGCTCCTGAAAAGAAACTTGATTGTTATTTGTTTAGAATCTTGATATTAGGATTGAGAATATGAATATTGAATAAGAACATGAATATAAAATAAGAAATAAATTATTAGTAACATAAAATACGAAATAATAAAATTAGAGAATTCTTGGGAGTAGAGAGATCTGAAGGTGAAACAAAGGTAAAGAATGAATGTGAGATCATGTTATATATAGTGATTTTTTTTCAAATATTTTTTTTAGGATAATGATTACTTCTTTTTTCAACAAACTGAGGATAATGATTTCACATACAGATAATGCTCAAGCATCATCTGTTTGTGTTTATCAATCTTTTCGAGGATAATGATTTTTTTAACAAAATGAGGATAATGATTCAACATTTCCACATATAGATAATTTATTTATTTTAAATTACAATTTTGATTAAAGACGATATTATCTACCTACAAATGCTCATGTGGGAATATTCCTTAAGTGAACAAATGTGGTGCCTCAAAAATTTCTCCGACAAACGTGGTGCCTTGAAAATGGATGTTTTTATATAAGTATAGTAGATGAACTACATACGTTTCAGCTTCAATCAAATTAACCCTTCTAATAAGATAAAATAAAAATTGATGGCATCCCAAGAATCAAAATCGTGAACTCGTGCATTATGAATTAAAATAGATAATATGATTTTATTTAAAACCAATGATTTGAATTATTTTATGATCAATCAATAATTTTGGGCTAATAATTGGAAGGTAGTTCCAGCTTCCACCACAAGGGTTTAGAGTGCCTAGTTTGGAATAAGAACTTGAGGCTAGCAACTTTCACCATATATAGCTCCATAACAAAATAGATGTTGCATATGTGAAGTAAGTGTGTCCAAGAGTAGATGTGTGTGATTGTTAAACACAAATCCTCAAACGATTGTGAGCATATAATACTTAGGCAACATACACTAATTGTTTTGAGTTAAACAAAGCAGCACTAATTGTTTTGAGCTAAACAAAGTTTTGAAGTTGAGTTTTATTTAAAAATTAAAAAGAAAGAAAAGAACTATGAGAGAACTTTATATCTTCAATCAAATTTTTCATGTTTAACCCGCAATAATAAATCGGAACCAATACGATTTCCAAATACGAGTGTTATAAAAAGGAAATAACACCAAGGTAACTCAAAATCCAATGGATTAGAGAGGCAATGCAAATCCAAGAATAAATATAATGCAAAAATAGAGAATCAGTGCATCATCATCCTTAATTACTTCAAGGTGCATTTGGAACAACACACCAATATGTTACACTATTAATTACTCCCTCCTGTTGAGGAGTTGGGGTATTCAATGCAGTTATGCATAGCCTGGTGCGCATTACCCAAATATTGCATATATAGTTTTTTATCTAATACAAAGAAGAAAAAGTTGCGAGTCTAATAAAAACCCTACCAGGTTAGAAAATTTCTCTCCCTGACTAAAGAACTTCTTTTTTCATAAAATACATGTAGATATATTCATATTCATGAGTGGCTTAAAGGCTTTCTCTTGCTAATTAACCTTCTTTCATTAAAGTTAATTAATTAAAATAATGAATTTGGTAATAATAATGCACTTGGATTAAGCTCCCAGCAACCTCTCGTATTGCCATGTGCTTATGTCAGTTTGAAAGCAAAGACTTTGCTTGATGGGGGAACTTAAACAACTCTTTCAAATAAGTATTCTCATGGTCATACACATCCTTCATCTGATTTTCCCTTGAAAACTGAACTATAACCACTAACTATCTCCAGAAGTAAAACATATATTCTCAATTACTCAATTTGTTTAACAACTTCCACAATAGCATATTCCATGTTTTCCAGATTAGAAATTTTTGGTTTTAGTTAGTTGTCCATACGCTTTTTGTATAAAGCCCAAACTTAATGTATCCTTGGAAGAATTGTATATTTCTTATTCTTACCATTAGTATGTACTAAGGTGCACCTAATGTGAGAAACAAAATAGATGGTAATATAAACACAAGGTCTACCACTTGATTTAATTAACTTTGAATCTCCCACAGGAAATAAGGATGTCCTTATATTCCCCTTTTATATCATGCATCTTCAGGTAGCCAATAGAGCAAGATATTTAACTTTTAACTCAAAATTTGGGCTATCTTGTCCTAATTAATTGACTATTTGACTCAATTCAGCCATAATATTTTGGCAGCCCTTCCTCATCACCATAAAATGGCCAAATCAAATAAACCTGGAACTATTTTCGAGGATCTCCCTAACATCAAAGCATAGTTATCAAATACAAGGTTCGTTTGGCTACATGATTTGTCACTTTTTATGATGTATGTTCGTTGTTGTTGTTGTAGTTGTTGCAAGACTTCATTTAAGGTGAAACTACTCGACCAAATAGATACCGAGATCATCATGTGGGACCTGGTACACTGAACGTAAGGTTTGATACGATGATACAATATTCTATGGATTGACATGTTAAATATTTTATAGCACTGTTATACTGGTTATGGCTTCACAATTTTTTCATTTCAGGAAGTCATAATAGATGATGATGAAAAGTTGAATGGGTTGAAAAATGAGATATTAAGGATAATGCAAATGATTCCAGATTACTGTCGTTGTTGTTGATGTGGTTAGTGTGTTGGTAGGAGTTTTGATGATGTAAATTTCAAGATTTTAGTGTTAGTTGCTGAATGAAGTCAAGGATGAATGGGCAACATATGTTCTTGACGAGTTACCTTAGCTTAGTTTTGAATTTAGGGCACTTTTGTATGTATGGAGCCACTTTTTGACGAGTTACCTTAGCTTGTTTAGCCTTTTTGTATTTATGGAGCCACTTGTTTTGGTTTGGGAGTTATATATATTAAATGTGTATTGACATTCACGTTTATATAATTATGGCATTTATTTGTTGCAAAAAAAAATGTTGACAATTTATTTAAATATATGGATATAGCAAATATTATAAATTAAAATATATATACACTAAAGATCCCGGTTCATTTTAACAAAAAACTCAACAGTGATCATATACACTAAAGATCCCGGTTGATTTTTAAAAACTCAACAGTGATCATATATACTAAAGATCCCGGTTCATTATAAAAAACTCAACAGTGATCAAATATGTTAATGATCCCGGTTCCTTTGATTTTATTGATCCCGGTTCCTTGTATTTTATTGATCCCGGTTCCTTATATTTTATTGATCCCGGTTCCGTGTTTTCTAAAACACCTGGGATCAAAAAGTGTCAGTCTTGTTATACCAGTGGATAAAATCCCGATTCGGAACCGGGATCAATGTGGGTGCGGAACCGAGATTTTTGAGCATTTCTGTTGTAGTGAATAATCATCCATGAGGAATTAAGGATTACGAAGTTCAAAAACTTTTGTGATCGAAGCTGAAGGAGTAGTACCATCATCAACACCGTGACAGACAACTATTGTATCTATGTTGCTAAACAAAGGTTAGGATTGATAATGTGATATAAAACACTTGGGGAACTTTTCAATTACCATTAAATGCTTCATTTGACCAAACACAGTAATGGCTAAGATTAATCTAGAAATTATAACCCTTTTTGCAAAATTACAAATTTACCCCAACCTAATTTTAAATTCCTTTTTTTTTGTTTCCCACCCCTCTACCATTAGTTGATGCCCACTGTCACAACCACAACCACCCCTACCCCTCTTCCCCACCTCTCTGCCACCATAGTACCACCCCCTTCCTCACCCCTCTAACGAAACGACGAATGTGACCCTTGACCAGATCCGAAGTCATCAATCCCGTTTTCCTCCATCGTACTAGACCCATCATCACCTCCGTCCACGTGACCACCACGAGTCGTTGTTGACCAAATCCAAGTTCAGTTTAGCATCAAGCTGAGGTTCTCAGATTTGGGTTGCCATGGAGTCCCTCAACCACCACAGCACCCCCGCAACAGCCCCTCCACCCCTTTGCCATCACAACGTCGTCTCCCTTCCCCACCCCTCTACCACCACAGTGTAACACCCTACTCATAATAATATTACATATATACTCTATGAGTAGGGTGTTATATAAGTGGTATCAGAGCTGCTCCTCTCCCAATATGGTGTGGTTCAAGGATGAACCAGACGGAAGCTGGTGGGCATGTAAGACCCGTGCTGTAAAAATTCGACCCCTATCCCGAGCCCTCACACAACCATTTTTCCCCTCACCCCTACAAACCATCATAATCGCCCTCACATACCCTAACAATGTTTGTCTTCAAATGCCACTATTTGATATTAAAATAAGATCTTTTTTTTATTTTCATTTTTGCGTTCCATCCTCCATTCTTCTTCTTTCTTCTCTATTTTCTTAAATTCCAACGAACCAGTGCCTGAAAAATAACCATTTATCGAAAAAAACTAAAATAAATAACTGCTCAATTTCGACATACCCGTGTCGGAATATTAATAAAATTCTGACATTGACTTATCGGAAAAACTCCAATTACGAAAAAAACAGAAAGAAAGGAAAGTGATAAGAATATGAGGGGTTTGGGAATACGGGATTGGAAGATGGGAGGTTTTTGAATTTGCTTTGGTAGGTAGGTAGAGGGGTGTGCGGTATAGGGTTTTGGGGTTTGAGGTTTGAATGGGAAAGATGAGGGGGGTTTGGGACTTGGGATTTGGAGGAAAAATAAAAGGAGGGGTATTGTTGTCATTTCACATTTAAAATGGGGGGCTGAGGCTAAAACATGGGGTTTGGGGACTACAACTCATGAATAATTAGTTAAATCCATAATGACTCATCCTGAAATAATCGACCCAACCCATTTTGATACCACCAAACCCATTGACCATATAGTTTAACACAAATAGAAAGAAAGGAGAGTAAATTTGGAGGAAAAAAATTGAGCCAGAAAAATATTCATCTCCCATAAATCATGGGTTATTAATAAGCCCATAATGATTGTGGGTCATTAAATAAGCCCATAATGATCCAACGGAAAAGAATCGGCCCGACACATTTTCTCAGCCCATAATACCAAACTAACCCTAAAAAAGGGTAAATATGGACCATTGGATCAACCTCCAAGATCAAACCCATACTTTTGGAATCAACCCCTAGACTTTGGTAAAAATTACAAGAAAAATAACATGGGAATCCAAAAAGTTTAGTGGCATTTTGGGAAACAAGTCAAACCTTATATAAACAACATGATTTTTCTCACTTGCAGGTTAAGGTTTTCTCTCCCTCTCTACATTGTCTTTGTGCATCCAGGCATCACCTCTTCACTCAACTTCTCACCCCCCTCAATTCCTCCTCACAGGTTCCTTCAATTACCTTCACATCTTTTATTCATTTCAAGTTTCATTGTTTCCCAATTTTCACTGTTTCGATAATTTTCTCCATATTTGATGTTCAAAAATTTGTGGAATGTATTAATTTCCATTGAATTGAAGGAAGATGAATTAGTATCTTCGTTTACATGTGCCCCCCTTCCTTTACTCTAAAGATGAGATCTTTTCTTCTTCTTTGTTTCCTTTGCATTTTGTTATGGTTTTTGAACTGATACTGAAGATAAAAATCGAAACTTTATGTTCACGTTTTGTTTATTTCATGAAATATTAGGGTTTTTGATTGTTACTGTTTTTTTTGTGGAATTTGTTTTTTTTTTTGTGGAATTTGAACGTTGCCCATTTGATGCTGTGATGTTTTTGTGGAACAAAGTGTGTTAGTGGCACTGTAAAGTTGTTTTAACGTGTGTGTAAAACTTTGAAAGCATACTCTGGCTATTGGGTAGAAGCTTTCAGGGTGTGGGTTTTCTTTTGATTCCCTGGTGATTCCTGATGGTTTAGATTTTTAAGCCCATTTGTTTTGGAGTTTCCTCAAGACCAAAAAAAAGAGTTATTTTTCATTTTTTTGACATTTCTAAGCTTGTTTGGTTAGACTTCTTGGGAAAATGTGGTTTTGGGAGTTTATTATTTTAAATAAGTTGTTTTTGCCAAATAGTTTTCGAAGAATCACATTTTTCTGATGCCTAAACAAATGGACCCTTAAACGGGCTGCATGTCGGGTTGCTTATTTATGTTTTAGTTGTATTTGAGCATGAATCTAATCATTGCAAGTTATTTACATTCTGCAGGTTAGTCTGAACGTGACAACTATAATCTTTCTGAGGACTGGTGGTGCTGGAAGAGTTGTCTGCTTGTTGCATTTGTCAACTTAGATCAATCTGTTCTTGGAGCTGTTATTAAATAGATGCAGTTTGCTAGTCAGTTTGCTTGGCTATAGCACTCACTCACTGTCAGGGTTAGAAATCTAGATTTTTGATGGAGTGCAACAAAGAAGAGGCCGTAAGGGCCAGGGATATTGCTGAAAAGAAGATGGAAAGCAAGGATTTTACGGGGGCTCGTAAAGTTGCCCTGAAGGCTAAGCAGCTATACCCTGATTTGGAGAATATTGGTCAAATGCTTATTGTTTGTGATGTGCATTGTGCTTCTGAGCAGAAATTGAATGGAAATGAGATGGACTGGTACAAAATTCTTCAAATTGAGATGACGGCTGACGAAGCAACAATTAAGAAACAATACAGGAAGTTTGCTCTTCAACTTCATCCTGACAAAAACAAGTTCGCTGGTGCAGAAGCTGCATTTAAGCTCGTTGGGGAAGCTCAAAGAGTGCTCTTGGATAGTTTAAGCCGATCTAGGTTTGATGGCATATATCGCATAGTTTCAATGAACAGGAATGCTATGCCCTCTTATCATACACAGAAGGTTCAGATGCAGCATTTTAATGTGGGGCAAAGGAACGTGAGGCCGAATTTTACTAACTTGAATCATCAGCAGCACCAACAACAGCCTAGGCCACCATCTCAGCAAGGGGTTAACGGCGTCCAACCTACTTTTTGGACTGCCTGCTCTTTTTGTTCCTTTAGATATCAGTATTACAGGGAAGTTTTAAATAGATCTCTTCGCTGTCAGCATTGCAATAGGCCATTCATTGCATATGATGTGGATATGCGAGGTACAACACCAACACCAGCACCAACACCAACACCAACACCAACACCAACACCGGCAGCTAATTCAACTCAGCAAACTTTTGGTCAGCAGAAATATGGTATGAATCATGGTGCTTTCAAGGCAGGTGTTGGATCTCAAGCTAATTTGCACACCGACAAGTCCAATGCAGGGTCTTCTGAGAAAAAGGGCCCCGCTGTTGATGTCTATAGAAAGCCGAATGGAAAGAGAAAGAAGAAGCGGGGAGCAGAATCCAGTGAAAGTTCTGATTCTATAAGCAGCACTGATTCAGAAGATGATATGTTTGCTGACAATGACAGTTTTCCTGGAATAGATATGCGACGGGAGCATCCTCGCAGATCCTCACGGCAAAGGCATCAGGTTTCTTACAAGGAGAATGTGAGTGACGACGATGATGTCGACTCATTACGACCTTCAAAAAAGGGCAAGGGGATCGGATCATCTGTTGCTGGTGAAAGTTGTGGGGAGGCAGCTAAAATGAATCACCAGAATGGTTTAGCTGCTGACCAGAAAGATGTTCAGAAAGGGGTCAAGCGTAAACATTCTGAAGAGAGCGTAGTAAATAGGAATGAGGAAGTTAAAGAGGAGAGTGAAAAAGAAGTGGATGACTCGGAGACAGATGAAGCTCCGGAGAGTGCTCCGTACATCTATCCTGATCCAGAGTTCTACGACTTTGACAAGGACAAGAAAGAGGAGTGCTTTAAGGTGGGGCAGATTTGGGCTATTTTTGATACAACAGATGGCATGCCTAGATTCTATGCTATAGTCAAAAAAGTTTACTCTCCTGGATTCAAGCTGCAGATAACATGGATTGAACCTGATATAGATGACAAGTTAAAGAAGCGATTGCCAATTGGTTGTGGGAAATATAAAATTGGTGCCACGGACAAAGCCGAAGATCATTTGGTGTTCTCTCATTTGATTTCTTGTGAAAAGGTTAACCGCGATACTTTTAAAATATATCCGAGAAAGGGAGAAACTTGGGCTCTCTATAAAAATTGGGATCTCAAATGGGACATGGATGTTGAATCTCCTAAGAAGTTTGATTATGAATTTGTTGAAATCTTGTCTGATTATGTTGAAGGTGAAGGAATAGTTGTTGCATACTTGGCTAAGTTGAAAAATTTCGTGAGTCTCTTCTCTCGAGTTATCAAGGAAGGCAATCACTCATTTCAAATTCCATCAGTGGAGTTATTCAGATTCTCTCACAGGGTTCCATCTTTTAAAATGACTGGTGAGGAAAGAGAAGGTGTTCCTATAGGGTCTTTTGAACTTGATCCTGCATCGTTGCCTCAGAATCTTGAAGAGATCGCTGTTCCTGAAGATGCAGAACTGAAGGTTGGTCATAGTTCATCAGTTGGGATGAGTACAAAACCTGTGGGAGTTGCATCTACTTCCAAGGTTAATTTGGAAAGAAGCAATCCAGCAGCAGAGACCAAGGATTCTGTTGATCACTTCAATGATGGTAGTGCTCCTTCAGCTTCGAGCGCGGAAGCTTTTGAAATTCCCGATCCTCAATTCTTCGACTTTGACAAAGAGAGGGCCCCTGAAAAGTTCCGGGTTGATCAGATCTGGGCATTTTACAGTGATGAAGATGGGCAGCCAAAATACTATGGTCGGGTTAAGTCAGTTAGGAGTGGACCAGATTTTAAGATAAAAGTCAAGTATCTCGCTAACTGCTGGCTGCCAGAAGATACTATTAGATGGGAAGACGAGGGCATGGTTATTTCCTGTGGGGGGTTCAAAATTAAAGCAAGAGGTGATCCCTATATTTATGATAACACCCATACTGTTTCACATCAGGTGCATCCTAGCACCAGTAAGAAAAAGGGATACATGATTTTGCCAAGTAAAGGTGAATTTTGGGCCTTGTACAAGAAGTGGACACCTAAACTCCAGCGTTCTGATTTGGAGAACATGGAGTATGATATTGTGCAAGTTGTTGAACAAACTGAGTTGTGGATAGATGTTTTACTTCAGGAGAAGGTAAGTGGTTATAACTCAGTTTTCAAGGGGGGATCAAATAAAGGAACAGCTAAGACGGTGAAAATACCTATGAAAGAGTTGCTCCGGTTCTCCCATCGAATCCCTGCTTTCGAACTGACAAATGAAGCGGATGGCAATCTGAGAGGCTGCTGGGAGCTTGATCCTAGTGCATTGCCGGTTCAATATTTCAGCTCCAAATGAAAGAGGGTGAGCAAGAAGAAAGCCTTAGGCCACTCCTGAACATGAGTGGATCTAATGTACTTATGTTAAACTTTTTTAGCCAGGGAGCAACTTTTTTAGACTCAGTTTTTATTCATTTTTATAAATTAGATAAAAACTATACAGTATTTGTGTATGTGGAGTAGGCCATGCATAGCTGTAGTTGATAACTTGATACCTGAACCTGAGGTGTAACCACATATTGGTATTGTTACAGGTTGCCCCTTGAAGTAAGGAGGGTTGCTAGTTCTCTCTTTGCCTTCTTGGTTTTATGTCTGATGCATTTTATCTCTCTCTCTGCCTTACTTACTAAGCGTTTAGCATGCACACTAGACAGAACAAGAGCTGGGCATAGCATCTTGTTCTGTTCTTTTGGTTTCCACTGACTGGAACCAAATGTTTTATTTTTTAATCTCATATTATGTTCTATTCTATTAACTAAGTACACCAGATGCAGAGCAGAACATAACATAAGGGAAAGCAAAATGTTCTATGATCTCATATTATGTTCTAGTCTATTCACAAAATACACCAAATGCAGAACACAACAGAACATATATTATGAGACATGTACTAAACATTACCTTGCTGTTATGCTTAACCAACAACCCCATCCACATGTGGGCACAGTCATTTCAAAGTATGCAAGGTATCCTGCAGTAGCTGTGTTGTTATGGAGTGATCTAACAGCTATTAGTAAAAGCTCCTGGATATTAATCTAACAGCTATTAATCTCAGGACTTAGTTGCCTTCTCTGTTTTTTTTTTCGTTTCCAATGTACCAAAAAAAGGTAAAAGCTAGTTCTGAATTCCAAAACTCCATGGAATACCTTTATGTAGACTGATTCAAATTGCCAAAATGCCAAATATTTGAAAGGGCTTCTTGTCGAAATCCAACAGATTAGTAGTATTCTACACCAGCAAGAGTGGGAGGATATCTGGTAAAAAAAAAGGAAATTTTTCAAAAGTTGAATTTTTCAACAGATTAGTAGTATTTGCAACATTTTTTTAATGCAAAATTTAACAACACAGCTCTTTAAAAGAAATTTTTCGAAATGTTAAGCATAGATTTCAAAATTTCAAGTTACTACATAACAATTTCATTTTCAATTATTTTAAGAAAAAAAAATAGTGTAAATATTATACTAGTACATATAATTTCATACTTTTTATTTAAAAATATTCACTATTAAATATGGAGTTTGTTTCGGACCGCTTTGTGCGATAATGATTGTTTAGTTAAAAGAGATAATGAGTTCGTAAACTTGATGAAGCTTTAGGCTTTTATTATACTGAGACGAGATACAGAGGGGTCGATACAACGAAACGGCTCCCACGTTCGTGGTATTTTACAAAGGGAGGGGTGTGCACTTTGGCTTTACACCCCTTTTGCATTGCTAAATCTTGGGTTTCAGAAGGGGAGCTTCCTTTCCTTTTCGCTGTACGCCTTCCGTGTTGTAACCATTGTTGATTGCGGCGCCTTCTGGGTATTCTGACCCCCTCGTCTTGGCTTTTACGACGGTTGCTGGAGGTGCACGCCTTCTGGCCTTTTCCTCCTTTTCTGTTCCTCCTTTGTTGTTTATTCTGTCTCTTGCTTCTTCATGATTCCTCTCCGTTTTCAGAGGGAGGAGCTTTGTGTCTTTTTGTGTATATTGTGTGTATTGCATTGCAGTTATTGTAGCTCTGAGGCGTTTCTCGGCCTTTCGGGGGGGGGGGGGTGGCCTTCCGGAGCTCTGCTCTCCGATGTCTTGATCCCCTCTTCCTTTGATGCCTTCTGATCTCTCTTCTCCTCTCCCCCCGCCCCCCGCTTTTTCTCTTTTTCTTTCTCTTATTTATAGTGGTGCCTTGGACCGGTGGTCTCCGCTCACTTCCCTTTGTCTGTTGGTTAATGATCGCTTGCATCATGTGTCCAGAGCATCTTTCCAGTGGCTTTGTCTTCTTTGCCATTCTTGGCTTTGGCACTTGATGATTACGGAGAGGGAGAGGACTCCAAGTCTTACTCCCCTCAGCTTTGCCTTGGGTGAATAAAAGATTCCTTTCTGGCTTACTTTGCAAGCCGTTGCAGCCTTGGATAGCTATGTCGCCCTTGGCTGGTCACGTGTGCGCCTTCCATGGGTCTCTGCTCCCGACTCGCCTTTGTTTATCACAATGTTCTTCTCGGGTTTCTGTAGCACCTGAGACGCCTTGGGATAGCACATGGCGTTTACCACCACCGGTACGCTTTACTCTTTTCTGGGCACCTTGCCAGGACGTGCCGCCTTGGTGGCTGTCGCCGTGAGTGTGTGTCGCCTTGGACGATTCTCACCGGAGTTGGCGCGCTTTCCTCAGTATCTTTATTGCTTTATTTTTGTTTGACAACTTCTGGACCCTTACATGATTTGGGCCTTGTAATTTGGGCTATCAAATATCGGGGTATCAACAATTGCCCCATTTGGGGAAGAATTTCCTTCTCGGTGCAAACCCTATTTTTGTGTTTTTCTTGCTTGTTTCTTCTTTTCTTGCTTTCCCATTCTTTGTTCTTCGCCTCCTTGTCATTTCTTTCAGCGTCGCCTTCGATTTCTGGGGAAGGCGTACAGGAGGGGACGCCTCTGCATCGTGGGTGTCCTTCGCATTTCTCCTGGCTTACTGATTGCTTGGCAGTTTCCGCTTTGAATTTCGTCGTCCAGTGGGGTCTTGTCAACGGGCCCTCGCTGGTAAGTTTTTTGGCTTTCTTCACTCTTATTCCTCTGCTGCATTCCACGTGTCGTTGGGGGGAGAGGGCAAATATCCCTCAGCTTTGATACTTGCACGTTTCCCCACGTTCCCTCCTTCACTCATATTTTCAAAACTCCCTCAAACCTTTCAGTTTTATTTCCACTTCCACTTTGTTCTCTTTCTTCTTTGTTTCCGAAACTTCTTCCTTCCAGAAAAGAACTCCCCGTTACTCCTTTGTTTTCTGCTTTCTTGCTCTCTTCTGCTTACCCTTCTCTTGTCTTTGCCGTTACCATGTCAAAATCGAAGGTCATTACTCCTTCCGCGGTTGGAAGCGCTTCCTCAAGCTCCGAGGAGGAGATTCAACTCCCAGGCCCCATCTCTTATTGCTTCATGCAAGAGCTTTCTTGCCCCCGCTCTTACCCTGTTGAACCGGGATACCGCCGCTGGGCCACGGAGGTGAAGGCGGACTCGCCTTCTGGTCCCGACTCGGGCGATTTCATTGTTGGCTCGTCTTCCAAGGCCATGGTGGTTTCCGAGAAGGACGCCGAACTCATTTCTTCTCCTTCTTACAATAAGGACCATTGCGCCTTGGGCTCTTCGTTGCTTCGCTCCTGTCTCCGTCGTTCGGAGTTCCCCTGGGTAGATGTGAACTTCAATGTTCGCGTGGGGGGCACTGCTGGATGGCAAGAGTGGGCTGATCACGTTTTTGCTACTGACGCCGCTTTCGTGGCTATTCTGGAGAAAGTAGGGATCGCCGCCGCCGTCAAGGCGTCGCCTCGACTTGGTGCCAACCGCAAGCCCAGCGATTTGTTAATGTTGGTGCAGCGCTGGTGTTCTTCCACCCATACCTTTCTGACATCATGGGGGGAGTTTACCCCAACGCTTGAAGATGTGATTGTGCTTCTTGGACTCCCTGCTTTCGGAGATGCAGACCTCGATGTGGAGAATGTTGATGAGCGTTTTTCCGAATTGTCAATGCAGCTGAAAGCTGCTTCGGCTCTGAGCGCCAAGTACTCCCGGGACCTTTTCAAGCGAAGGCGCGCCTCGTATGCAAAGGGCTCCTCTTCTCAATGGGTGAGGGGCACTGGGAACTTAGTTCCTAGGAGTTGAAGGGCAAGCCAACGCTCTTCCGTTAAGTATACTTTTGCTTGCTGGATTCGCTACTTCTTTGGCGATTTTCATGATGGTAAATTCCAATCTGGACCTGTCACCGATTCGCGCCTTTGCCGCGCCGCCTTCATCGCTTTCTGGCTTAGCAGATACGTGTTTCCAGGACCTCCATGGGAGTCTGTAAGCCCGTGCGTCTTTCTTTTTGCTTGTCTCTTGGCGGAAGGTACACGCCTTCCTCTTGCTTCGTTTTACTTAGGCGGTTTGTACGCTCGCGTAGACCAGGTATCAGTTCAGATGCGCATTTCTTATGGGCGCTTCCCAATCAACTCTTATATAGACTTGACCTTTCTTCAATATTTTCTGTTTGAACGCTTTCTTGATTATGGCCCTATCAAGCTTCCTCTTTCTACTGGTGTTGCTGGTTCAGACCCTCGTTCTTGGTGTTGGACGAGAGGATCTCCCAGAGAGCCCCTAATTTCTCTCATTGATTCAGAAGACAAGTTCTTGTTCCGCCCCTATTCGAACCTCCCGCATCCTCTTTGTGATGAAGGGGCCTTTACTTCAAGGAACGACGCTGTCATCCCCTTTGAGGGAATTTATGATTTATGGTCATTGATTCTCTCCATTCGTTGCTTGCCTGGTTTTGTCCCCTTGGACAGTAGGAGTGCTCACGGTGGGGCCCTTTGGCCTTGCGTGTATCGTCCCGATCGGGTGGCCAGACAGTTTGGGCGCGATCAAGCTCCTTGTGTTCTTAACATCGAGCAGGCCCCGGTGGAGGATTTGGTCAAGGCGCTTCTTTTCGACGCAGCTCCTGGAATTTCTGATTCTACTCCCGTTTATGTTTCTTCCTCCCGTATTGGAGGTGTTTTGAGCTCTTGGCTTGTTTCTCATGAAGGCATTCTGCAACATCTTCGGGATTTTGAAGCCTCTTCTTCGCATCCTGTACCTTCCTTACTGCCCATAGTGTACAATGACCCTTATTTTTGTAATTCCATGAAGAAAAACAATGGTAAATATCTTGACCATTTTTCGTTTCTGTTGCTTTTCTTTTTCTTGCTTTGCACTCAGCTTTGTTTGGCTTTGTTTTCAGCTGAGGGGGTTTCACCCAGCCGCAGAGTTGCTGCGTCTTCTTCTGTTGCCCCCAGGCGATGCAAAAGGAAAACTTCCTCTGTTTCCAGATCTTCTGTTCGAGGCGGTAGTAGTAGCGCCGCCAATTCTAGCAAAAGGAGGAAGGCAACTGCAGTCGTTCCTACTCGCCGGTCCAGCCGCTTGCGCACTTCCGGCATCCGCATTGCTCCTTCTTCCCCAGTCCATGTGGACTTGGTTCAAGATGACACCGCTGAAACTAATTCTGGTGATTCTTTCTTATCTTGTGATGTTTCTGCTGAAAGCGGTGGCGCTGGGGATCGCTTTCCAGGTTCCATTTCTCGCTCTTTTATTTTCTTCTAGTCTTTTCAATTTGTTTTGCTTGGACAGTTTTCATCACTGATTCTTTTTCCTTTCTCTTTTTCTTCTGAATGCAGGTGATGTTGATGGTCGTTCATCAGCATCGCTTTCATCCCAGTCTCCTGAGGACGCTCCTGCTGTTTCACTTGCTTCCGATCATGAAGATTTTATGAACCTCTTTGGCCAACCTTCAGCTGGTGGGGGTGTTGCCCCTTCTGACTCTGCCGCCAGTGATGACTTCAACTTAACATCCCTTGTTGGCACTCCAAGGAGTGTCCCTGTTTCTTCCAAGGGTGCGCCTTCGAAGGCCCCTTCAGGTATTGCTGCTGCTGACATTATTTATGAACTTGTTTCTGATATCCCGAGATCTGAAAACATGCTTGGTGGGGTAGGTGCTGAAGCTGACGCCCCTGCCCCTTCAGAGAGCCAAGCTGCTGCAAATCTTGTTTCTTTGGCTGATAAGGGGAAGGCTCCCGTCGTGAGGGCAAGTCACGCCTCCGCTTCTCCTGGATCTTCTTTGGTTTGTAAGTATTTTCTTTCTCGAGCTGGAGTTTTTCTTTTCCCTTGAGTTCTTGTCTCATTATTTCTGCATATGCTTTTTGCAGCTCCATTTTCTGCGGATGATCAAGCTTTGATTGATTCGTTTTTGCGTGCCCATGCTTTCTTGATTCCTCCTTCAACTTCACTTCCTCGCCTTTTCCGGGAGTCCGGTTCTCAAACTTTGTTGCGGATGTTGCATTTGGTCCGCTCAGTTGACGTAGATGACTTGCCATGGGAGGAGAAGGCTGAGATCTTGGATTGCTTTTACACGCTTCAATTTCAACATTATTCTGGTCCCTGGCTTGAAAATGCCATTGCTGGTTTTGAAAGTTTGCGCCCTCCATTTGATGACGCTGAGTTGGCCGACGCTGAGCGTGCTCTGCAGGAGCGCCGTGCTCCTTTGGTGTCTCGTATCAAGGAGCTTTCTTCTTAGCTTGACCAAGCAACCGCTGAATTGGAGGCTCTTGATCAGGAGATTAGGGATTTGGCCAACACAAAGTATTCTTATGAGGAAGTCTGCAGGGTCACTTCTTTGAATTCCCTCTTTTTCATGTAGGCACTGTTTCGCCACTTGTGTTGTTGCTTTGACATTTCTCTTTCCGAATTATGGTTTCGGTTATGACTTTCTCTTTGGCTCCATGATTTTGTATGACTTCGTTAGAACTTGACTTCTGTTGCTTTACTGCTCTTGAACTTGCATCTTGGGATTTATGATGCCCTTCGTATGTGTTTCTCAAGTTTGGATTCCACTTTTGTATGCTTGCTGCCAATGCTGACAATGCTGTTATGTTGGCAATGCATATCTTGTCTTTGTCTTTATCGTCTCCTCTTTTTGTTGTTGCTGTTGTTTGCCTTGCGCTTGAGGTTTGCATTTGAATTTTACGCCTTTGTTCTTGTGCGCTTTTATTGGCTTCGCCGCTTTGGCAGTTGTGGCTTGGACTTCATAGCTTTGTACTCGCTTGCTACTGCTCTTGCGTTTGTTGCACTTCTCAGTTTTTGTGCCTTATCTTCAAGTGTTCTGATAGAGCACAACTCTTCTTTTCTTTTTTTTTTTGCATTGGTACCCAAGGAAGGCTTCCTTCCTCCACTCTCCACTTTTTTTTTTTGGAGCGCGCTCCGGGCGCTTCAAACTTGCTTGCAGATTTCAATGGCCCCTCATGTCATTGGTGCCAAGATCGTTGTTGAGGTGCTTGTTGGGCACGCTTCACAGATGTTGTCGCTTTGGACCCTTTCTTTTGTTTGTTGCTTTGGATTTTCTGCTTGCCGCCTTGGGCTTTTCGATTGCCGCTTTTGGGCTTTCTTTCTCCTTTTTGAGTTGCCACGTTGGGGCTTTGCCGCTTTGGGGCTTTTTCGGTTGCCACGTTGGGGCTTTGCCGCTTTGGGGCTTTTATTTTTTCAGTTGCCACATTGGGGCTCCTTTTTTTTTTCAGTTGCCACATTGGGGCTTTTTTTTTCAGTTGCCACATTGGGGCTTTGTAAACTAACGGATCGCTTTGGATCTTGCGTTAGCCAACCTCTTTTACAGATTTTTCCGCCCGCGTTTAAGACTAGCGCCCTTGTTTCCCGGGACCTTTTCTAGTCTCGCGATATGGCGTACTTCGCCCGCGTCTGTCCCAGAAATTTTTCAGGAGGTCTATCTGGGTACCGCGATAAGGCGCTTGTGCCCGCGGTACGGTTCAACACTATTCTTTTTCTTTTTCTTTTTCTTTTTCTCTTCCTTTTTCTCTTTTTTTTGAAGTGTTGAACCTCGCGTTCTGGCATTGACCCTGTTTGAGGGTGTTTTTCTACAGTGATACCTCATGTCGTCAGTATCTTTCGAGCTCTTTCTGGGGACACCTCATGTCATCAGCGTCGCTTCGAGCTTTAGCATTGGTGCCTCTTGTCATAGGCACTTCCTTGCTTCTGATTGATTGCTTAATTCTGATCGCTTGTGCTTCGTAACACCTTTTGTCATGGGCGTTACTTTTTAGTTCTTCTTGCGATTATCGGCGTGCAAATGCTTGGGTTTTCTGATTGACCTTGTGCTTATGCTCGCTTTCGCATGATCTGCTTTGACGTAAGGGCAAGTTCATACGTGCCTTGCTCCATGGGCTTGCTACAGACTTCTTCGTTTTATTTGTTTTGGGATGCCTTGGCTTAGTCATGTTGTGTTTGAGGCCATTTTGGGTCAATCACTTGTACGCTTTCTAGCTCGATTTTATCTTGCACCTTGCCCTTGCGTCCAATTCAGTGCTTCAGTGTTTAAGTACGCCTTTGAGTAGCATACTTTTCAGGATCTTGTACTCGCATTGGTCATTACGGAGCTTGCATTCGTCTTCATGTTACATACGCGCCTTTTCATGTGCGCCTTATGGTTGTATGCTTTGAAGGTGTACGTCTTTGCAATTGTACGCCTTTCGGGTTTTGTTATGTCCTTTTTTACTTTTCATCTTGTCTTGCTGTTGCGCTCAGACATCTGTATTGATTTTCTTTTAACTTTCTGGCTTGTGGTCTTTTGCACGCTTTTGCTTTGAAGCTGCCTTGGTCTTTCTGATTCGAATTCTTTGTCAGCCCCTTCGAGGCTCACTTTGACTTTTAGTTGGCTCTTTGCTTGAGAAATATCTCCTGGTTTAGTTGTGTCGGCCTTTGCATATGCCCTTGCTCTTGCTTTTTAATTACTTCTCTTGCACACTTTTGTTTTGGAGTCGCTTTCGTCTTTCAGGTTTGAATTCATTGTCAGTCCTCTTTTTTGGGGTTGGCACTAACAACGTTCTGCCCTTGGTTTACTTCAAGATTTCTAGCTTCGGTACTGTTTATCTTCCCTTGGCGTGCCTTGGGTTTCATCTTTGCAGCTCCTCATGAAGCTTCATGATTCACCCTTGCTTTTCTCGCCTTTCCTCGTCAGTTAGTTTGTACCGAACGCATGCTTACATGCATCTTGCCACGATGGCCTCGTGTTCGCCTTCTGATTCTGGATTTCGTCCATCCCACCATTTTGCTCAGGGTTCTCCCACTTCTGGTGAGCTCTCCTTTTTTTATTGCTTGATTTTTCACTGCTCTTTTCTACTTGTGCATTGCGTCTCTTCTTCGGCGCTTTTGCTTTCGTTTCACCGTTTGCTTCTTCACTTTTAACCGCCTTGCTTTCATTGGGCAAGATGCAGAGTTTTTTTTTTTTTGGAAGAGCGTCAAAAGACTTCTCAGACTTTAAGGAGTGATTCATTCTTATTCCTACATAAACAACTTTCATTTTCCGGATGTTTTCATGCTATACATGTTCGTCTTATAAGTTGCATCCAGTAAATCATGTATACAATCAATCATGCATCACTATGTAACACTATCCAGGTCACGCTTTTGTGCAACGCTTTCCTAGAGCATGCTTTTTCAACATTCCAATCATATAACTTATGACTTTTAGATGTTTTTTTTATGGAAACAATTTCCTTTCATCACGCCACGGTTGAGCCAGGGAAAAGTTGACAAGAATAATTGGCATGATACACTAATTTCAGTTCTTAAAGCAAACATTCAAATGCATAGATTCGTCTAGCCATTGTTTTCTCTAGTCAAACATCCGATACATATCAGAGCGACGATATTCATGATTGTTATCATGCACATGTCATTTTCAGTCGTGACATACTCAGAATTGTAATACTGTCATTCTAGTCAAAGTGAAATTAAATTTTCGCTATCAGGATAATCTTAGACATAAGGCTAATGGCGTAGAACATGATATCATGCGAAAGCGTCACTACCGAAAGCATATCAAGACATAGATGCACAAAGCAAGCATGTTGTAGCTACATACAACGACTTATATGCAAGTAAGTACAATATATCTTTTATTTTGTCATGATTCACATCTACCAAATTCATGGAAAGACTTATCAGAATAAAGGCGATAAATTAGACCGAGTCAGGGTTTGCGTATACTTAGCTGATAATGCAGATGATATGAGGCGTCTTCCACGTGGATTGGTTGATTGCGCCTCCGCTCCTGAGCTTCTACTTTCTGCGACCCGACGCCCTCGTCAGCGAGGGCGTACTTCGTGTGGCGCCTTCGTTAGCAGGGACGCCTCTCCACCCCTTTCAGTCGCGCGACCGCGCTTAAACAGAGCGAAAGTCACCGCCCTCCGAGGCGTCGCCTTCCTGAGCAGTCGGGCTCACAAGGATCTATGCCACCTTTGGACGAGTCTCACCGCCTTCTAGAAAGCTTGCATTAGGGCGAAACCGGTCATCTTTCGTGATTACTCCCCTTTAGGGAGATTGCTTCTCTGAGGCGTGTCTTTCGGAGGGCTCGCCTTTCAGTGACGGACCGCCTTCTGAAGTGATCGCCTTTGGCCTGAAAGAGCACTTCGTCGCTGCAACACTTCTTCGGTTGGAGGCCGAATGCTCTCGGGAGCTGCCTCCTGAGTAGTGCCTCTAGGAGCCTTTTCTTCAAGGCTGGAAGCCGTAGCTTCCCCAGCGGAGTCGCCAATTGTTTCGGACCGCTTTGTGCGATAATGATTGTTTAGTTAAAAGAGATAATGGGTTCGTAAACTTGATGAAGCTTTAGGCTTTTATTATACTGAGACGAGATACAGAGGGGTCGATACAAGGAAATGGCTCCCACGTTCGTGGTATTTTACAAAGGGAGGGGTGTGCACTTTGGCTTTACACCCCTTTTGCATTGTTAAATCTTGGGTTTCAGAAGGGGAGCTTCCTTTCCTTTTCGCTGTACGCCTTCCGTGTTGTAACCATTGTTGGTTGCGGCGCCTTCTGGGTATTCTGACCCCCTCGTCTTGGCTTTTACGACGGTTGCTGGAGGTGCACGCCTTCTGGCCTTTTCCTCCTTTTCTGTTCCTCCTTTGTTGTTTATTCTGTCTCTTGCTTCTTCATGATTCCTCTCCGTTTTCAGAGGGAGGAGCTTTGTGTCTTTTTGTGTATATTGTGTGTATTGCATTGCAGTTATTGTAGCTCTGAGGCGTTTCTCGGCCTTTCGGGGGGGGGGGGGTGGCCTTCCGGAGCTCTGCTCTCCGATGTCTTGATCCCCTCTTCCTTTGATGCCTTCTGATCTCTCTTCTCCTCTCCCCCCGCCCCCCGCTTTTTCTCTTTTTCTTTCTCTTATTTATAGTGGTGCCTTGGACCGGTGGTCTCCGCTCGCTTCCCTTTGTCTGTTGGTTAATGACCGCTTGCATCATGTGTCCAGAGCATCTTTCCAGTGGCTTTGTCTTCTTTGCCATTCTTGGCTTTGGCACTTGATGATTACAGAGAGGGAGAGGACTCCAAGTCTTACTCCCCTCAGCTTTGCCTTGGGTGAATAAAAGATTCCTTTCTGGCTTACTTTGCAAGCCGTTGCAGCCTTGGATAGCTATGTCGCCCTTGGCTGATCACGTGTGCGCCTTCCATGGGTCTCTGCTCCCGACTCGCCTTTGTTTATCACAATGTTCTTCTCGGGTTTCTGTAGCACCTGAGACGCCTTGGGATAGCACATGGCGTTTACCACCACCGGTACGCTTTACTCTTTTCTGGGCACCTTGTCAGGACGTGCCGCCTTGGTGGTTGTCGCCGTGAGTGTGTGTCGCCTTGGACAATTCTCACCGGAGTTGGCGCGCTTTCCTCAATATCTTTATTGCTTTATTTTTGTTTGACAACTTCTGGGCCTTTACATGATTTGGGCCTTGTAATTTGGGCTATCAAATATCGGGGTATCAACAAAGTTCAAATACAAAATTTAAATAACTGGTGTATTTTGTATTATTGTGAAAATAGGTTGGGTTGATTTTCATAAAATAAAAATAGTTTAACCTAAATAAAGTAACTTGGACTAGTGGACGTTAGCACAAATGGTCAAGGATCTGTTGCTATTAAGCAAGTAATTGGGGGTTCGATCCCCGACTTTTGCGAATGTAAGAGGCCTCGGTAGGAGACTTACCTCGAAAAGATCTGACATTGTCGAAAGGATTAATCACCCAAATGCGCAAATAGATACCTTAAAAAAAAAGTAACCTGGACTTTCAATCAATTGTGCTATGTGATAAAAATCAAAAGGAGAAATAATATAGTATAAGGGAATTAGTCCCCAAACACCAAAATTATCCCCCAAACCCCATTTTTTTAAAATATACCTAAAATACCCTTCCCATATACTCCCTCCTAATTTCCCCAAACCCCACACACGTTAAACTCCACTCCTTCCACTTCCTCCTTCAACTTCCCAGTTCCTTCAACTTCCCAGTTCCTTCGTTCATCATTCCTCCTCCTTCACCAGTCTTCAACCTTGCTGTCGCTGCCGTTCATCATCGTTCATCATCCCGCCGCCGTTCGAAGGTACTGTGTCATCATCGTTCTTCATCTTCTTCTCTGTTTCATTTAGGTTTTCTTTTTCTCAAACGTGTTTCTGGTTGGACAGATTGTATGCCTTGTGTTGTGATTTAGGTTTTTTTTAGGTTTGTTTAGATTTCATGGGTTTTAGGGTTTTGTTCGTTTTTGTTTATTTTTCTTACTTTACGCCATTAACGTACCTGAAGATCGTGTTTTTCCTGCAATTTTCCGACACGGGTATGTCGGAAAATAGTAAAATTCCGAAAGTAGTTTATCAGAAATATAACATGGGTTGTTTTAGAAATTGTTTTTGTTATTTTTTGGTGTTTTAGAAATTGTTTGTTATCTTTATGTTTAAGAGATATAACATGGGTTGTTTTAGAAATTGTTGTTTTAGAAAGTAGTCTTTCAATGATTGAATATAGCTTTTATTTATAACTTACACCTTTGTTAATTTTGATGAAATTTCAGATATGGCTAGAACGAAACGTACGGCTGAAACCGTGCGTGTAGAACAAGAACAACAACAACGTAGAGCAGCAGCAGCAGAAGAACAATCTAATGAATCAGGGGAACAATTGCGGCATGGGAGACGACCACCGACTGCATCGTACAGGAGGGAAAAGAATGCCGAATCAGGATAGATTGGTGCGATATCAGGATAGATTGGTGCGAATTGGGGAATTGATCCAACCACATAGGTCGTCATTACCGGATAATGTGTACGAGGAGGTCATTGCATTATGCAGCAGATCGATTAATGAAGATGTTCCTCGTATGCAATCCAGAAGAAGACAAGTGTGGCGTGTTCGTGGAAGAAGAAATTTGGATTTGTAATAGCATTTGTAGTAGGTTCTGAACTTATTAGTATAGGATCAATGTTGGTTGCTTTTTGAACTTCTTAGTATATGGCTTAGATGTAGCTATTAATGAATTCTGTGATGTTTTGAACTTCTTGTTTGGATTTTGTGTAGCTATTAATGAATTAAGTTTTCAATCTTGTATAGCTATTAATTATTAACTTTGTTGCAATTAAATTAAAGTCAACTTCTCAACAAATACTGCAAAAGTATTATGGAAAAAAAAACTACTGATATGCCCAGTAATTAAGAATTATATGTCAGATTTAAATGCTTTTCCGAGATATATAATTCAGAATCCAAGTAAATTCCGAAAAATGTATATCGGAAAACGCTTTAATAAGTGAGTTAAGATAAATTTCGAAATACATGTTTCAGAATTCAAAAGTTTTCTGAAACATGTATATCGGAATTTAATTAAATTCTGAATTTAGTGTTTCGGAAAAGTCACACAGAGAGATACGTTTTCATATGGATTTTTCAAATAATCTAAGTAAAAATTCCGAAAGACGTGTATCAGAATTCAAAATTTTTCTGAAAGATGTATATCGGAATTAAATTATATTCTGAATTTAGTGTTTCGGAAAAGTCACACAGAGAGATACGTTTTCATATGGATTTTTCAAATAATTTAAGTATCAATTCCGATATACCCGTGTCGGAATTTTAAAAAATTCCGACACTGGTTTTTCGGAATTCGAACAGTAACGTAAAAAAAATAAAACAGTAGGAGAGAGGATTTTACCTTCAACAACACGAATAGATAACACACTGAAGCTTCCTTTATGAACAAAGAACCAAATGAAGTGGTTTGTAGGTAGAGTGAGGTAGGTTTTTGAAAAGGAAGAGATAAAGGTTAGAAGAAGAGAGAATGAGGTTTGGGAAATTATGGGATATGGAGGGGTTTGCATGGGGTATGGGGTTTGGGGTTTGGGGTTTATTTCTTTTTTTTTTTATGAAGAAGGGTGTAATGGACATTTCACAATTAAAATGAGGTTTGAGGGATAATTTTGGTGTTTGGGGACTAATTCCCATAGTATAATTTACACTTACCTCAGAAAAATTTATGCCATCGTAAATAGTTAAATAATGTTGAACGGTTCGCTATTGCATGAGACGCATGTCATAAGAGAAAAATTAAGTGGCCGTTGTTACACATCTAAAAAAAAAAAGTGTGCTTTTGGTTTAGTAAGTAGTATGAATGTGGGATGCTGGGTATAAATTTTTTATCTTGATTTTTGAATTTTTAAGGATGTACATTTAACCCTATAAATTTGATACCAAAAAAAATAAATTTGATACCACAAAAAAAAACATTCATAGATAACAAACACAATAAAAAATATATTAGTTTGATAAAAACAAACCGAAAAAGCACAACTCATTATAAAAAAAAATAGGTTTATTTAACATTTTGGTCCCTGAATTTAGGTGTTCTTTTGGAGTTGGTCCTTAAACTTTTTTTCCGATACTTTGGGTCCTTGAACTTTGTTTAATTTTTGGAAATGATCTTTTCATCACTTAAGTGGTGATATGGCCGAGGATATGCCACGTCACTTTCACAATATCGACAAGTGACGTGTTATGTAGAACCACGGGACACTGCATGATTTTTTTTAATTAAAAAAATAATTTCTTTTAAAATTTATTAAAATATTCAATTTTCTTTAAAATATTCAATTTTCTTTAAAAAATACAATTTTTAATTATTTTTTATAAATTTGAATTTTTTTTAATATAAAAAATTCATGTGGCATCATCTGGCACGTTACCTATCGATATGGGGCGAAGGTGACGTGGCATATCTTCGGTCATATCACTACTTAAACGATGAAAGGACCATTTCCAAAAATTAAACAAAGTTCAGAGACCCAAAACATCGAAAAAAATTTAAGAACCAATTCCAAAAGAGCACATAGGTTCAGAGACTTAAATATTAAATAAACCAAAAAAATACAATAAATTGACATGAAAAAGAAAAATGAGTCATCAACATACCATATATGAGTTTTAATTTTAGCATGAGGGATGAACGAAATGACGGCTACTCATCTATATATCAGCGTTGTGATGGCTGAGTGAGATTTCAAGTAATTGTTTACATAATCTTCTTTTGTCCTGAAAAAAAAAAATTATACAAAGGTAGTTGACATAGCCACATAGGACACAAATCTTTGATTTTTCATATATGAAATTTGAGATTCGTACATTTAGATCTACAAATTAGGCAGATCTGAAATTTGGTACCATCAAAAGGTGAAATATCCAGGGGAAATAATAAACATGATTGTAGTAAATTAGAATAATGAAAAAAAAAAAAAACCATCTCATGCTTATCATAAAAACGAAGCACATCTCATAATTGAAAATACAATAAAGGCTTATTTATGTTTTTATTGGCTCTACGTCACACCCCATGACAGCTGTTGTGAATTTTCGTTAACTATGTTAGCGAATAATTTATATTTTGTAACGGAGGGGACCAAAACTAAAATGTTTGAAAAATTAAAGACTAGTCCCGATCAAAATATTTTTTATGGACTAAAACAAAACACATTGAACTTTTAAAGACCAAAAACATAAATAAGCCTACAATAAATTTGGCAGAAAAAAGAAAACAAGTCATCATCATACCATGTTCAAGCTTTATTTTCAAGGCTTGTCGTTGATCTCTGGCTCGCTTTGGCAGCAGAGGATGAACCAAATGGTGGCTAAATTTCTTGGAATCGAGGTGGTAATCTCTAAGTAAAGGGCACGGAGGTGAAAGGGGCGACAAGGCAAAAATCTCTGATTTTGATTTGTGAATCTTGCAATTTATAAAAAGTCCTTTTGCGAGTTCTACTCCATGCGACCTAATTATATGAACTATCTAGAAAAATATTTTTGTGTATTGGGTTGGACTAATTAGGTCATTGGGTCGGTTGATGCCCATTGGTACGCTTGTTACTTGGGTCTTGAGCCGCGTGTAGTCAATTTGGGTTTTAGCCCGACAAGTTCGTGGGTCGAGATTGAACATTTCTAACTTGACAAAAACTAAATTAATATATTTAATTGATCATTCAAGAATCAAGTAGATCAAATAGCTAAATAAAAATGTGCAAAATTTAAATATAATACGTATCAAGTCATAAAATTGTAGATCAAGAAAATAAAATCAAATGTTGTCTTCTAGTCAAAGGTAACAATTTGAACAACCCAATAGAATTCGAACCGGTCTGCTTCGGGCTCGGGCCAAAAAGATTAGGACGTAATTTAAGGCAAAAATCATCTAGTGAAACCCAATATCAAGTTAGCGAGTGAAAAAAATATCAACTATTGAATTTTTTGCATCCATTTATTCTTGAAAAATACCAAAATACTCTTAGCATTAAATAGTTTCCGACTTCGGAATGTTGAAAACTTCGAAAATAAACTTTCGACACACCTTATCGAAGATATGTTTCAATTCACAAGTATTAAGTACAAATTTTTACGTTTCTAACACTGGTAAATCGAAAGTAAAAATTTATAGAAACATGTTGGTAGATACTTCAACCCTCCTAAACTATCTTATCCCACACACACCACACCCCTTCACTCGTCCTGAACTATTCTAACCCACACATATCACACCGCTTTCAATATAACATAAAATGCCCCTTCAATTGGGAATATCATTGAAAGGCAAGTCATAATAATTTGACATTATCACTGGGAGAGATGAACAACAACTATTGTTAGGGAATGCATTTATAAAAAAGTTTGAAGATAGTGAACAATATGGTTGATGCAGATTCTATATGAAGTATAACCAAAAGGTGGAGTAACGATACATGAGTAGAGATGGTGAGGATACATAACTCACTTTTGAAACTAATTATGTACATTTTATTTCCGATATGAATGACAGAAATGCCTAAGCCATATTTTAGATGTTGATAATAACATAGGCATGATAAAAGGAATTGTGCATTAACAACCACTTTAGCATAATTCACTAATAAGGGGTACTTAAATGCAATATCAGGTTACCAGCACGATTTAGTTATTAACTGATCAAGGTGCATCCGAGAAGGGATCTCTGTTTTTATATCGAAGGTGGTGTGATGTATGTGAGTTATTATAGTTCATGACTCGGGAGGGATGAATGGGTGTGATGTGTGGGGGTTAGGATAGTTTCAGAAGGGGAGTAGCATGTACCAACATGTTTCTATAAAAATTTCACTTCCGACTCATCAGTGTGAAGTGTAACATGTGTTGGAAGTGTAAATTTTTACATTTTCAAAATTGGTGAATCAGAACATAATTATGATACAAGTGTGTCGAAAGTGTACAGGTAGTCTCCAAAAGTCGAAAAGTTCGACATATTCGAGCTTTATTAAAGCAAATAAAAAAAAATGGCTTATTTATGGTTTTGGTCCCTAAAAGTTCAACGTGTTTTGGTTTTAGTCTCTATAAGTTATTTTGACCGGGACCAATCCTTAATTTTTCAACCATTTTGATTTTGGTCCCCTTCGTTACAAAAAAATCAGTTATTTGCTTACATGGTTAGCGAAAATCCACACCAGCTGCCACGACGTGTGAAGTAGCACCAAAAAGTGTTGTGATATGCATGATTCAGGACTATAAACTCAAAATCTTGCGTACAAGACCATTTTGCGTATCGGACCATTTTGTGTCCGTGGATCTGTATCATCCACGTTATATCACCTATTTGACGTCAGTTCAGACAACATGGACTGCCAATGTGACGTTCCGCTAGCTACACAAATAAATAACAAAATTTTACTAACAGAGGGGACCAAAACCAAAATGTTTGAAAATTTAAGGACTGGTCCCGGTCAAAATAACTTTTAGGGACTAAAATCAAAACACGCTGAACTTTCAGGGACTAAAAACATAAATAAGCCAAAAAAAACGCTTAGATCTATTCAGGTTGTATTTTAAGTGCGTAATAAACCAACTCATTTAGCAAGCTGGCCTAATCAAATCAGATAATTATGCCACAAGCCCCTAAAGTTTGAGATACTTTTATCATATACCCTTATTCTTATTTTTTCAATGTTTGATTTCCCGAAGTTACTTTTGGGTTTGTCATATACTCCTACTACCAATTATGATCAATTTTGCTGACATGTAACATCGGAATTCTGATCAGACGCAAAAGGTAAAACACGTGATTAATTAATTATTTTTGTGACATAATTAAGCTTTTTGTAGGTAATAGAGATTACCTTAAAATTAAGTTTTGGATTTGCCACAATTTTTTTTCTTACGATACATAACAAGGCAAATCTCTTACTTCATACTTAATTAAACACATATCTAAGCAAACATCGTGGGAAGGTAAAAGCGTTGTATAACCAATAATCAAAAGGAGAATGTTGTATAACATGTTTATGGAAATTGAAACAAATAACATGAAAAATACATATAACATAACTAGTTTTTAACCCGTGCAATGCACGGGTTATTTGAATTTGTAATTAAAATGAAATATTCTATGAAAAGTAATTACTATAAATGTATCATGCATTATATATTATTTTGAAAATAAAATCATGCATTATATGAAAAAGTTATTATCTTATTTTTTATTAGGTTGATTTTGACAAAAAATCGAATGGGGAAATATAGAAATAAATTAACTATTTATTAAATATAAATTTGTTTTAAAGGACCATCGATTAGACTTTTAAGACCAATCGTATCTTAAATTCCTCATTGCAAATGATTAACTAATTTAATTTTTATTTATTTTTTATTGCAAATAATTTAATTTTTATAACTTAATCACTTAGAAACCTAAATATTAACAAATTAATTTTTAAAATTTCACCTCCTTCGTTAAAAATAGTTTTAATTGTTAATAATTCCACATCTGTTACCATATAATTGAAAATCTAATAAATTAAAATAAAAAAAAATACAACACACACTCAGCTCTCAACCTCTCAGGATAGTCCAATAGCATCTACACTAAGATAAGTTTCTAGTAATTAACACACTCACTCTCACACATATATACACAGGCTCAAAAAGTCTCTAGCACTAAGCAATCACCATAGTCTCCATAACCTTCTTCTCACTCTCTCTTCCTTCATGTTCCTCTCTTTCATTCCAAAAGTATTACTAATCTCTTCCTTCTCTCCCTTAATCTCTCTTCCTCCATTCCTCACCTGGGAGCCACCTTCACCTTTGATGTCTATGACCCCCACCCCATCGCCTTGGATCCATTTTTCCCCGCCCTCCCACCTTCGATGTATGAACCCAACACCTCAAATCGGTTGCATGGATTACAAATTGAAGACAAATCGTTGGTCAAGGTACAATGGGTTATGGGTTATGGGTTATGGGTTCTTTCACTGGTGTATTTGTCAGGCTGAAAATGAAGCTGATAGGACAGACTGGGTAAACAAAATAACTGGTGTCATCACATCAATTTTTAATTTTCAGTTTCTTAAACAGGTTATCTATTGAGATTTTTGAAAATAACTTTTTTGCCATAATGTTCATATGTGATGCTATGCTAACACTGTTCTATTGTAATTTCTGCAGCCTCATTATGGCATATTGCATTTAGAAAATAAAAACTCAGCAGTTTCCTTGGCTAGTCAATTAGAGGATAGTAATAGATCTTTGATGGATGACATATATTCTAACGAAGTGGATAGTGTCTCAAAGATTTTGAGGGGAATTCCTGGAAATGATAAATGTGCTGAATGCACTGCTCCTGAACCAGAATGGGCATCTCTAAACCTTGGCATATTGCCATGTATTGAATGCTCTGGGGTGCACCGAAATCTTGGAGTTCATATCTCAAATGTGCATGCTTTGTTATTGTATAGATTTTAGTTCATTATATTCCTCTAGGATAGTTATATTGCACTACAGTGCTTACATATTTTTGCAGACTTTTTCTTTTTTGTTCATAGGACTTCCACTTTTAAGTTTAAGAATCTTATTAGTTAGGAAATATTATGGAATGTTCTTATAATTAGATCGAGTCAAATTGCATAAATAAGTGATTATTGATTTGGTCTTATCAATCTATTATCATTTTCTAAAGGCAAACCATTTGATCTGCCAACTGCAGGTGAGATCTATCACATTAGATGTTAAGGTTTCGGAACCTGCTTTTATGGACTTATTTCGTAACTTGGGTAATGCTTATTGTAATTCTATGTTTGAGGGCTTGCTTCTACTTGATGACGAAAGGTAAATTTTTTCCTCTCTTTCAGGAATGTGCAGTATGTGCTATATATCACGTTGAGTGATTGAGTATTTGATCTTGCATTCCTTTCTTTTTTAGAATAATTATCTGCAGAGTAGCTGAATCAAATGTGCCTATGAAACCATACTCCACAGATGCCTTCCAATACAAGGAAAAGTACATTCAAGCAAAGGTAAGCAGCTTTAGTTCAATTTCACGTTTTATATATGAAAGTCTATAAATCTTGGATGAGCAGGTAATATTTACTATTTTGGATTCTATTATCTCACCTGGAATTACTATTTTCACAAAAAAAAAAAGCAAAAGTAATTAGATGAGCATGTAATATTTACTATTTTGATTCCATTATCAAATAGAGCACTTTATTTTGTGTTGCTATTCTTCTTGGCTGGACCTATTTTGTTTTGCATTCATGATTATACATATATGTGTGTGTGTGCGCGCGCGCGCATCATTCTTCGCAGAGGGTTTCTCTGCCTGGGTCTGCAAGCTGTTAAAATTTTGGGATTACTTTTGTAATGGTGCTCATTGATTATTGGAATAGGAATGCAATTTTTGGGAAAATGACTTTCGATTAGTTTTGTTAAAAAAAAAAGTAAAAGCTGATAAACTTTCTTGCCATGTTATACCTCTCGAGTTTTAAATTTTTAGACATTTTGTTGCATATTTTAGAATCTTATTTTGCACATTTGGATTTCAGGGGTTTGTGGGGTATGTTCTTCTCTAGCATTTCCAAAAACTGTTAATTTATTCAATATTGTGGCTGTCCTCATTTTATTAGAAGTTTTTGTATTTTATTCCTCTTTATTGTTATATCAGTAGAAAAATAGGCTTATTAAAGTGAATTTACATTGATGTTGCGATGCTACGAATTTAATAATAATTTCTAATATCATAAAAACTCAATAATGTACGATAAATATACAAATAAATGCATTTGCAAGTATGTAAAATTATAAATTTATAATTCGATGAGCTAAAAAAACCTAAACTATTAAATTTTACTCTAAAACTTTGTTAACGTTCTTTGTAGATTATTGTTGGACTCCTTCATCTTGGTCGATTATGTCTTCAAGCTTCCTTTTTTGGGTTGTAGCTTTTTGAAATAAATTTGAGAAAAAATTGTTGAATGTATTTTATAATATATTCATATGAAATTGTAATTTAATTTTTTTTACTATTAAATAAATAAGGAATATTAATTTTTTAATGTTGACATACCTATTCGTTTCGGGTTCCCAATTCATATTTCATTACTTCCTCCTCCTCTATCATTTTGGATGCTATGAAACTTTTTCTTGGCCTTCCACCATAGTTATCAGTGTTGATTTTGATAAAGAAAGTCCTTCCTAACATTTTATCGAGTGCCTCTGGTGCCATTCCTTCCAATTCCTCTGCCTTTTGCAAATTTAAAATACATTAAAAGTATATTATTTTAAAAGTATTGACAAATTTATTATTTTGAAATATATGTGATTGATAAATTAATTTAATTTTTATCCTCGTAAGCCTTCCAAAATGTAACAATGTAAAGCATGCACAATCATGTACAATTAATTTATTTCTAAATGAACTTCATTTCCTTTGAAAATAGCAGGGAAACCAAATTTCCAAGCTCCAATAACAGAGAATCAGAGAATCCTTTGGTTTTGAAGCACAGAAATCTATGCAGTTTCATATCTGAAGGTGAGTGGCTCCTCTTGTAGTTTTCATTAAACTTGTTCTTTTACCAATTTGTTTGCTAAATTATTTTGTTAAGCTTTGTTCTTCAATTAATATGGATATAGATATAGATATGTGTATAAAACATAAAAGAATCCTTCTAATTCAGAAAGCACATATACTTTCTCACTAACTTTAAGATCTTATGATAGGTGAAGAGGGATGAATCACTTTATCATATAGTTGTGTGTTTTTGCTTACCTCTTCGGCCTCCTTTTTCACAACGTCGGCATCTTTTGCTATCCACTTTTTGGCTTCTTTGTCAAATAACACTATTTCAACGTCGTTCTCTCCATCCGATACTTGTAGGTGCAATCTGTATCTGCACTTAGATGTTAGTAATTATGAAAATGGAAATAGTAAATCACAAGATTTTTAAATTATTTAAAGTATAATTTGTTTACTTACAGTGTTTTGGTATACGGGTTCAAGTTTTTCATTGTGCAAGCCCCACACTTTGGTGTTTTATTTTCATATTTAACTACTTTTGAACATATCGAACACCCTTGATAGCACCAGCCTCTGTTTGCATTTAGTTTGTCTACAGTTCCTAAAATGATCCAGTTTCCACCCTGGTACATTCAAAATGATAGTTAAATCAATAAAAGTATTTCCAGTTATTTCAATGTTAATTGGATGAAATAGATATGCTAACCTCTTTTGTCTCTTTTGTATCAGCAATTGTTTTTCTTTTTTGTTTGTCAGTCTATTCGTCTTTTATATTTGAATGTGTTTGTGAAGAGAGTTGACTTTTCATTAGTGACAAACTCTCCTCTTTGGTATAAGCCCTTGTAAAGAGTAATTTACAATGTTAAAAAATTTATTATATTTTTTGGAGGTGCATTAAGTGAAAGGATGACAAATAGTTAGAAGTAATGTAAAATCAGTACCTAAAATATGAAGCTTCCTCAAAATCTGGGTTTATTAGTAGCTTTGTCTCATACATTGCATTTGCTAGTTCTAAATTACCTGCTAATATAAGCACACCAAATTTATAGTTTATATATATATATATATATATATATATATATATTATATTTACCCATTCCTTCTCGTATAGTTGCCAAATGTAAGGCAATAATCAAGCATTTGTTGTTATTTTTCTCTAACTCAGACATCACCTCACTGGCAAATTTATCCCACAAAGAGCAAACCATTTTTGTGTTGCTGTATAAAATATAAAAAAATTAATTAATAAACTGTGTATGGCCAACAATTTAATTTTAAACAAATTTTTTATGTATCTTCAAAGTTACCCGACGTCTTCGATCTCTAATTCAATTTTCCTTGATTCCTTTCCATTGTTAGAAAGACACATGTCCTTCTTGACGTTGATGACCCTTGCTAATATATATTTTAAAAATAGAGAAAATTAGATGTTTAGATTATTGTTTTGATTGAAGAAAGAAAAAAAAAAGCAGTAAAATATAGAGAACGTACCAATGAACAAATCCATTTTTATTTTACCACTTAATATATCGCTAAAGTTGATGAATTCTAGCTTGTTGGGTGGTATTGAATGACATAAAAATTCCTTTACAATTGTACTTTTTTCAAAGTACAATCTGCACTTATGTTGGGTAGCCTTATATCTACCCACGTTCAATCCAATTTTGAAATTTCCAAAGTGATAGCATTTTCCTTCTTTAATAGTGTCTTTGTGTTTTTCCATATCTTTCCCAATTGCGATTGCTTGTATCTTGTGTCCCTGTTAGATGAAGTCAATTTTAGATTTTTAACCCTGTCAATTATTATTATTATTATATAAAGGAAGATAATTTTAAAGGGAAAATTGTCATACCTGAGCATCTAGAAGGATCATCTGCATTGATGTTGGAGTCAATTTTGTATTTACGTCCATTACATTCCATAAGCTTATAACCCTTGTCTTGAATTTCAGAGCACCCATTTTCTCTGTTATCTCCATGATTGTATTATCACGTCTCGCCATTATTTTTTTTCGTAATGTACTAATTTGTTTTGAAAACAGCAATAGTTATTAGTAATTTAAATGTTAAATTAAATGATTCTAATAAAATTTAATGATTTACAATCGTTAATAAATAAAAATAAACAAATAATAATAAATAAAAGCATATATACAGAGTCTTAATGTAAAACTTCAAGTACTAATTTTTAATGAGCATATATACAGAGTCTATATAGAGTCGATAGATACTAATTCGGAAAGGAGCATGAGAAAAAGAAATAAAAACAAAGTATAGACTGCACATAAGTACGTACCAGACGTGTACAGCAAGTGTCTCCAAATAATTGAAAGGATTAGTGCAAGCACAACTTAAAACAACATCCTCTACCTCTACCTTGTAAATTAGAACAATGTATCATTTTATTTGAGTTCAACATATGTGTCTCTTGATTTCTCCACAGATCCATCTATTCAATTTTTTTTTATTTTTGATTTAACATATGTGTCTGTTGAAAATTATTTGTGCTCAACATATGTGTCTCTTGGTAATAGCATCTCTTTCATTTGAATTCAGCAGATGCGCTCTTGATTTCAATTCAGTAGATGCATATCTTAGATTTCAAGTAAGCAGATGCATGTGTTCAAAATTATTTTTTATTTTTAAGTTAAAATAAATAAGGACATTCCTTTCATTTGAATTCAACATGTGCATCTCTTGATTTCAATTTAGCAGATGCATCTTTTTAAAAGTAAATTTTATTATTAATTCAAAATGTAGTAAATAAGGACATGTTGCATATATGATAAAACAAAAAATGTATTTTAATTATTCTTAGTAATCAAATTATGTTTTTTGACTGCTTTGATTTTTCTGTATTTATCAGATCCATCAACATGATAATATCACTATCAGTACTGGTTTTTATTAATTGGGATATGGTTTTTTTTTCATCTTATATTTGATATGAAATAAAAATTAAAAGAGATACATAAATTCACTTAAAAATGAATTAGAAATTTTTTTTCCTTCTTTCTATGTTATTCCTTACATACCATCTTTTCATCAGCCACTCTTGGATGTTAACACATGATATATTTTAAACTTAGCGTTACTAAAATGGATCAAATCATAAATTAAAAATAGAAGTTTGTTTCACATATAATCTCAATGATGTGAAAAACATTTGGTACGTAAAACTAATTAATTAATATAAAAGAATAATACAAGCAATTTGGTTTAACAAATATATAATACAGCTTGATGTAGTTCTGATTACTTGCAGTGACACCTTGTAGTTGGAATTGTTGGCAGTACTTTTGAGGTTGAAGATAAGAAAGGAACAAAGGAAATAATGTATTTCTACAGTTCAAACACGAGTTTTTAGTCCACATACAGCATTTTCGAACTTGAAGTTAAGAAAGGGACAAAGGATAAGATGTATTTCTAAAGTTGTAGCAAAACGTGTTCAATATAAATAACGTGTTCAATAATTATGTTGCGTTGACAATATGTTCAATGATTAAGTTGTTCTTTTTTTTTTCATGCTTTCAATGATTAAGTGGAGTGAATTTTGAGTTTAGTTCAAAAGATGCATCTTTTCATTTGAATTCAGCAGATGCATATCCAAACTATATGTCCCTTTCATTTAAAAGCAACAAATGTATCTTTTGATTTCTATTCAGCAAATGTATCTCTTCATAATAAAATAATTTTTCTTTAATTTTTAAATTAAAAATAAGGACACGTGACATGCCTTATCAATGAGTATTTTCCCAACTTTAATTCTGAGAGCTCCATTTCGTGAGGAGCTATCTGATCGCAATATTTGGTCTCATAAATATATAATAGTGTTTGATAAAAAAAAATGGGAGAAAAAAGGGGCATTCCGAGAATTGAACTCGGGACCTCTCGCACCCTAAGCGAGAATCATACCACTAGACCAAATGCCCTGCAATGACGTTCTTTTCTCAATAATATTATTTACTATTCGAATACTAAAACTGCATTAGGATTTCGTTTCCCTCCAAAAAAATCACCGCGTACCTTATTCTCCCTCCTTCTCCTTCAATTCCAATGAATCTGTGCTCTCTCTCTCTCTCTCTCTCTCTCTCTCTCTCTCTCTCTCCCACTTGCCCTACCCGTTATGGCTCCTCTCTCCGATTCCGACCCCAAACACGATCCATCTTTCAACGCCATTCACGACACGGAACCCTTCTACGACCCTTGTCAGTGTCAATTTTCCCTTTCCATTTACTCGATCTTATTTAGGTTTTATAATTATCATCAAAATTTTATTTATTTATTTTTTAAATAAAAATTTGTGATTTTTTAGGTGATTATGATGGCGACACGGTTCCTTTCGACGATGACGACATTGACTGCGACGCTGTGAACCTGGCTGGTGAAACTCAGCCGTTGGATGATTTTGATTTTGATTTTGATGATGGTGATGGTGATGGTGATGGTGACGGTGGTACTGAGGTGCTTGAGGAAGACGGAGGCGCTGGCGGGACCGAAGTGTTGGAGGATGTGGATGATTCTGATGATGGTCATTGTGATGACACTGCCCAATCACAAGATGCTACTGAGAAGAAATTATTGGGGCAGATTGATGAAGGTGATTGCTTTCATTCGCCTCGTTCAGATGTTATTATCAATTTCAGTTCTTGTGTACAATTACTTTAGTTTTGCATTGATTGGATTGGTAAAATGGTAACAAAAAAAAAAAGTTGAATTGAATCCTTAGTTTGTTGTATTTGTGTGAGTTTTAGCTTGTGCTGAAGTTTTATTTAGTGACCATTTGTTTAAACTTTTATACAAAAATGCATTTTTAATATAAAAATTACTTCTGCTGCTTAGATGTTTTTTCGGGTGAAATTTTACTACAAAGCCGAAGTGCTCTACGAGAAGCTCTATTTTCTGGTTTCGATAAAATAACTCGTGATTCAGATTTTTTTTAAAAAAAAAACTATTTTTTTTTTAATTTTTAAATTTTTTATATATAATTGTAGCTGAACGCAAAACAACTTTTGATTTATATAAAAGCTGTACAGAAATCCCCTTTTTAAGAGTATTCAGTATGTCCATTTTATCAATGGCTTATGGCTTATAAGTTGTAAGTTCTTTAGTGTTTTTTTTGGTGTTAGCAATTGTAAAGGAAATAGGAATTTACAGTCATTATGATGCACATTTTTTCTTTCCAGTTACCCATCTTGTTCTTTAGGAGTAGTAAAAGACATAAATATGGAAGAAAAGAAAAGGTGGCTTGCATATAGTGAACATTGGATTAACTTTGGCTTTCCTCCTCTGGAATATTTTGTTTTGATTCTCTTACCTGTAGAGACAGAATACTGATTTTGATGACTGTTTTCTTTCCTTCTCTTCCTTCAAATATTTTCAGGGGAAGTACTATCTTTGCTTCTCTGTTTTTCTACAGTATCATTTATCTGACTATTGTGTGACTCTCTTCACTTTCACAATAGGACTATGTATGTTGTGAAGTTGACTATTTTGTGTGTTTTTATTCTGTTGATGTTTGAAAACTGTGACATGAGAGTACTTTGGTTCTTTTGATTCCCATATTAAAATTTATTTTATTTTTCAGGTTCGATTCAACCACGGTTTACTTTTCGCCGTGCAGAACCTGTGCAGCAAGCTGCTCTAGCTACTAGCAATTTGGCTTTGAAACAAACCCAGGTTGAGACCGACTCTGTCATGGGTACGGATCAGTCTTGTCGGGAACCACTGGCTGTAAAGGATAATGTGGAATTCGTTCCTAGATGTTCTGAGGAAGTTTGTGTAGTTGGTCAGGAATGCCAACGTGGGAAAGACAATGTGGAAATTGAGGGTTCAATGGACAAAAATATGTGCAAGGGAGCTACAACAGCAGTGAGAAAACTTTTCATTGATGAATTAACTGCTGAAGCAAATGGACCTTCTCTTAGCAGCAATGATTTGAATGAAGGAGAAAGCTCGGACGAGTTGCCTATCTACCATGATGAATTGGCAGGGTTAAGCTATATTAACTCTCAAGAACCTGGAGAGTTGTCACAAATCAATGCTCTTGATTTTGTAGATAAGTTTCTCAAAGATAATGTCATGGACACTGATCAAGAAATTAGTCTTGTTAAGAAAGTGGAGGAAAAATCAAAAACCCTTCCCAATTCAAAAGGGCAACAAAGTTTGGCCAAAAGAGTTAATGATAGAGGCAGATCTGAAAAAAAGGGTATCTATGACTGGGATGATAGCTGCGAGGATGAAGGTGGTGGAGACATATTCATCAGGAGAAAGGAAGATTTCTTTCATGGTGGATCTCATAGGCCAAAGTCTCTGCCAGGATTCCAGAAGATCAGAGTATGCAGACCTAATGATGATAAGGATGAGGAGCAATTAAGTTTCCCTGATAAAAGAAAGACCGCAGTTCACTCTGATTCAAGACTAGGGATGCTTAATATGAAAGTGAGGGATAATACTAAACAAGAAGCAACAAGAAAATTAAAAAGGAATCTTGCTAATGAATTGGACGAACAATTCAAGACCTATTGCTCTAGAGTTGAGGTGGAACCTTATCCTAAAGCAGATGTGCAGGAAATGTTGGATGTAGGCATAGATACTCAAATAGCTGCTGAAGCTATGGAAGCCTTATGCAACGCTGATGATATTGTCGATCCTGTTGCTAATAATGGCACTCGTGTTACTAGAAGTAGTTTAGCTGCTCAACTTAATAGCTCTTCCACCGTGAAAGCGGCGCCACCTACATCAAAGGAACGTTCGAGACAGCATGACCTGAAAAGGAAAGTCGATGTGAAATCAGATCTGCATACTTCAGATTTATCAAAGAAAAGTACTAAAAAAGCCAAACAGTGCAAAGAAGACAATGTAATCACAAGATCAATGAGGAGTAAGTTAAATGCAGAAGGTAACCAAATCAGCAGTGGTAATGGAAATGATAGAATAGTCTCATCTTCAATAAATGAGCAAAGAAAGTCAGCAAGAGCTTTAAAAAGACATCAGTTTAATGAGCTAAATAATTTTGATAGCAATGACAGAGGCAGTAGAGGGAGTACAGTCAACAAAAAGCATTTGCACGGTGAGGTGTGTCATTTTACACCTATTGCCCGCAGAACTAGACAATCCTTTGCTGCAAATCAACTGATAAAGTCTGATATGCCATCCAGAAGTTTGAGAGAAGGGGATATAGCAAATGGTTCTCGCGTGAAAAAGAGCGGCGTTGGCCTCCATCCATCTAAAACATTGGAAACTAAATCTACTCCCGGGTCTTCTGATTACTTTAATGTAGTTAATAGTGCCAAATTGGGTGAACTTGAGACATTGGCTCCAAAGGGAAGTGCTGTTAATGTTAATGATGATTTTGATATGGGTACAATAGATTGTCCTAGAAGAAGAAGATCCATTAGGATTAGGAAGTTGTCTAACAATGATAATGGATCTGAAATGTTAGTTGGTCCATGTAAACCATTTGCTCAGCCTGAAGATATTGGGCAATCTACTTCAGGTAAGAGAAAAATGAGAAAGGGTTCTATAGATGTTGTCAAATCTCATGTGAATAGCCGAGCTCGATCATCTTCATTTGGTGGTTCAGAAATATCTTCTATTGACCAAAGACAAGGAAAAATATTGGAGCCAAATTTAGATAAAGTAACTACAGGGAATACTCCTATTTGTTGTAATGTAACAAATGGAAAGGATGCTAGTCCGAATTCAGCTAATAAGAATAATGCAGATGTCATGTTGACCATGTCTAATTTTGAAGCCACCGATTCAGATGAATCACCAAGAGAGAGATACAAGTCATCTGACTTGGCATCTGCAACTCCAGCTAATTGTAAGACGCCGGTGAATGACTCATCACCTGTTTGTATGGGTGATGGTTATTACAAACGATCTTGCAATAGAAATCTTTCAAGTTCATGCCTTCACAAAGTGTTTCGTAAGGAGCTACATAGAGAACTCCGTAGCTTAAGTGTCGCCAGTCCTGAATTAACCACCCCGTCTAAAGATTCAAGGAAGAGGAGGGATATGACTGACATTAGAATTCTGTACAGCCGCCACCTGGATGAAGATATCATTAAGCATCAGAAAAAGGTAATGTGTGATTTTTGATAAGCCTCCATCAGCAAATACTGACATATAGTTGGGTCTTAGTTATACTTTATTCCTTGTACTTGTTACAGATCTTAGCACGGCTAGGAGTTTCTGTAGCATCCTCCATAGCAGATGCAACACACTTCATAGCTGATCAATTTGTGCGTACAAGGAATATGCTAGAAGCTATTGCTCATGGGAAACCGGTGGTCACTCACTTATGGATCGAGAGCTGTGGACAAGCTAGTTGTTTTATTGATGAGAGAAGCTACATATTGAGGGATGTCAAAAAGGAAAAGGAAATTGGTTTCAGCATGCCAGTGTCACTAGCACGTGCATCCCAACATCCACTTTTAGAGGTAATCTGTGAAACACACACATATATGGAACATATGAAATGTAGCAAATCTTAACCATTCGATTAGGCACACATCCTAGCCATCTGTTCAAGTTCCATTACCCAAGATACACTCCTTATACCTATCAAGTCTAACAAATTCTCTCACTTGCCATGTCCTATGTACATATATATTTAACCGCCCCAACCTAACCCAAAGGGATAAGGCTTGGCTGTTGTCAATTATATATGTCTTGGACTTCTAATCCTCGTAGCTTTACTAATTTGTTTTGTTCCTTCTAGTTTTAGTTGTAACAGTGTTGTCCCCATAGTTTCAACCTGATGTAATTAATCTAGCCCTCTGGTTAGCTTGTTGTTTATGTGGCCCTTTTTTCTTACGTGATATTGTGCTGCGTCATCTCCATCTAACCTGAGCAAAAATAGTGCACTTTCTGTAATAATAAAGATTGTACCACATCAGCAAATGTAGAAAGCGGGTTGGCAGGGGGTCTAAGTTGCTTATAACTGAACCATACCAGCACAAAGATAATTGCTTTAGGGAATAAAATACTACAAAACTTAGTGAACGAAAAAGAACTTTTGTAAAAGCAAGAGTAACATAAACCTAACTAAGCCTATTTTAAACACAAACAGATGCATTTTCTGCCTGTTGCTCATGATAAAGGACAATAATTTTCTGCAGGGTCGTAGAGTACTGATCACCCCAAATACCAAGCCTAGCAAAGAGATTATTTCAACTTTAGTGAAGACAGTTCAAGGCCAGGTATGGATCTTTCTGTGTATACCCTAGTCATGCTTGCTCCTATGTGGTTTGGCAAAAAGTATATTTTTAGGATTTGGGTGTTTTCTCCTTTTTCATGATTTTCTGTGAACAAATCAATAAAATAAGCAAATAAATTTTCTTGATACCTTTATTGTAATTGTTCGATTTTATTGTTGATCAATATTGGGGTTCAGCGATGATATGTAATCATGAAACTGGCGGTTATTTTCCCCTTTTAGAAAAACAGACATGTATGTGTGTGCCATTGAACTAATCTTTTGACACAAGTTTTAACCTTTCACTTGAAGGATCTCATTCTTTTTGCTTGTAACTTATTCTCCTAGGCTGTGGAGAGAATAGGCAGATCTGCATCGAAAGACCATAAATTTCCAGATGATCTACTGATCTTATCTTGTGAAGAAGATTACGCCTCTTGTGTGCCTTTTCTTGAAAAGGGTTAGAAACAGTTCCATATTACTTTAAAAAGTTATCATATGCACAAAGTTAAGAATGCCGTGTTTTGGTCCTGCAGGGGCAGTGGTTTACAGTTCAGAACTATTGTTGAATGGCATAGTTACTCAGAAGCTGGAATATGAAAGGTTGTTACTTTTTTTTTCTTCTTTTGCTCTTCTTATTTACTAATGAACTTGAAACTCTGTCGGTAAGAATGCTTTCATTGTACAAGGTCCCATCTTACGGGCTAGGAGGTTGGGGGATTTGCCTTCACCTCACGTAGACAATTAATTAATGAAGAAATTTCAGCTCTCCAATGAAGTGTTTTTTTCTATTCCCTGATGTACTGCTACAAAGTTTCATCCTCGGTGCTCCTCTAGATGATGGGTTGTCTGATTAGAATTATCAATGATGTGTGCTAGTATCTATGGTAGTTCATTCCTGACATGCACCTTTTGGTTGCAGGCATCGTCTTTTTGCAGACCAAGTGAAGAAAACACGTTCCACCATATGGTTGAAAAGAGATGAAAGAACATTTCTTCCTGTGACTAAATGTAATTAAAGTTGCTTTTTACTTTCTTACTTTTCCTCTTGATCGTTTGTAGTTAGGTCATAATGTAGATGTATAAATCCATGTGTAATCATTTTTTTCCGGTCTAATATATTTGTCATGCAGAATAGTTTGAAATTTGTTCTCGCCCCTGCATCTTTAAGATTCTCCTAAGACTAGGATGTAGATGCCCTGAATACTGTGTTATGTTTCTACTTTCATTTTTTAGCATTCTCATGATCTGGGTATACATCAAGGAGCTTGTTAATAAATGTTTTAAATTGATTTGCCGGTAAAGTTTTTATCAAAATGCAAATCATCAGTGAATGACTGGTTGTTTTTTTTTTTAAATCAGTGTCATGTTAGGTACCATACACTCTAAATTGTGCATTATTATATATCTTAGTCCCTAAATGGGTAAAGTTAAGATAGTGAGATAAAATTGTGAATTTATGTTCTTGTTATATCACTATATTTTATAGCAATGGAGTAAAGAGAATGTACACAATACACAGCAAAAGCACGCACAAAAAGAATGCCTTTTCCGAACCAAGAATCTTAAACTAGACAGTGTATAATCCCAAAGTCTTATTGTACAGCAATGTAATTTGGACACCAACTTTCTGCATTAAAAGCTAATGAGATGACAAGAGTAAATTCAACTACTGATCATGCAACTAGTCTGAGAACATCTTATAGCTGCGCTGAGGAACCTTACGGAATATAGCTGAAGCAAGATCAATGTATAGTGGGAGCTGAACCAGGGCAAAAAACGATATAGGCAAACATGTTGCAGCATAAATGGGATAAACTGCAACTTTCATATCATCTTCAATGATAAAGAAATGTCCTGCGCAGAATGAGATCAAAACTGATGCTATAGATGTCAAGAGTGTTGTCAATCCCAGAAGAAGCTTCCTTGGTAAGTCTACAACAAAATCCTTCTCTTGGAACCGAGACGAGAGTATCGAAAGAAATAAAACAAGGGATGTGACAGAGGAGCATAGTGCAACCAGTGATGCTAAAGCGAAGAGCTTGAAAGCAAATCGTCTTTGAAGGAGTGGTATACCGTTGTTTTGATCGGGACCACCTGGTATAGATGTAGAGGTTGAGAATGCAACAGTTGCAACAAGTGCTGCAACTACTGAGCAAGATTCTGCGGTATTTCTGAGCCATTTACTACCTTCTCTCACAAGTTGCCCATGAGTACTAACGAAGATCTGCTTTGCTGTTTGTCCCTTATTGTTGTAACGCTCGTAGAAATTTGGCGGCATGGAGTTCTTAACAAGCTGAAAAAAGCACAAAAATTTTGAGTAGAGGCAAATTTGTTTATAAAATTATTGGGGGGAGGGAAATGGAACATTTACCTTATACCACTTATATTCCCATTGCATTTGCATTGCAGCACCAGGAACACGCCAAGGCTTATGACTCCTATATGAGGCAGCGAGATGCAATGCACTATTACCTTGGTTATCAACATGACGAAATGCACTCTCCTTGATTAAACTCATCTTGATCAATAACTTATATACACGAGGTTGTCTATTCTCTATGGCCAAAAGAACAACATTCTTGTTATTAGAGTCAACATCTTGAATAGCCACAGGGAATTTATCAAGGATCTTTTCAACCATTTCAGTCACTCCCATCCTTGCTGCCATTAAAATAAGTGATTCTATTCTCCTTTCATCAGAATTTCCTTTCCTCATATAACTAGTTGTTATGTTTTCTTTGCTATTACCATGTTGAAGAGCATAAGCATTAAGATTCCTTCCGGGAATTTGATCATATTTGTACAGAGAAGCATGCTCAATCAGTTCATTCATCACTTGCTTGGCTCGCATGTGTTTCTCCTTCCTTCGTTGGATTTTCATTATCCAAGATACTCCTGTAAACATGAAAGGGTAAATGTGTAGAAAATGAAGTAGATACAACTATAACATATGATAAAAAGCAGTACATACATGGAATAATATATGGGTTTGTAAATAGCATCATTGAGTCTAATTCTTATATTAGTTCTTTTATATGCAAACCATTTAACATATGGTTAAAGAAGTGTATACAATATATTATGAAAAATGTGCATAAATTAGTATTTCCAATAACTATGTAGTTTTTTGTTCCCATTAGCATTGAGAAGATCAGTACATGGAGATGGATAGTTGCTTACCAACGCCACAAATGATTAGCAAAACTTTCATAGTAAAAGACAGAAAGTGAATGGTGACTTTCCAATGGGGAGGGAACTGGTAGCGTCTCCTTTCTTTCTTTGCTTGCTCTTGGTCTACATTCATATATATTAGAAGTTAACTAGGAAATGAGTATTCAAAAATTCCTAAATCAATAGAGTTGGGTTTTGCTAATAACCAACGACAAGTTACATGTTTGATACACTTTGGTTTATGTTTGAGAAATGATCACGTTTTAAGGAGGAAATAATACCATTTCTGAGGTAGGATTTCAGTGAGACATCATTCTCTACATCATCAGTTTCAGCATTAGGATCTTTACCTATAGCTGTAACACAGCCCCAGAAAGATCATAGGAGAGTTAGTTTTCCATATACTAGCAGGGCACTAGAACAGTAGAACAAGATAAAAGACCTAATGAGTCAGAGTAATGAAACGAGATCCACTCACTTAAAGCTTTAACTACCATCTTCAACAAAGATATGAAGTTCATGCATGTTTCATAGTTCTTTGGATAGTGATCTGCACATGCTCGGGTATTACATGGCTCTTTTGTTTCCTCGACCTCGAGCTCATCAACAAACAAACCTGGCACAACCACAAAATAAAATTTGATACATAATTTTTCGGATCAATATATGATACAATGCCATGGCATTTTGAGCGAAGAAGTACTTATAGAAAACTTGTTGGGAATAAGTATTCATACAACTATAGAGTACACGTTCATAAAACTCCATCCTTGTGCAGCTTAGGAAACAATTCGGCTTCCTAGCAAGAATATGCAGAGGTGATAACCCATCCTCGTTTACAGAATCCGCAAGGCATGGGTACAAGCGAAGTATATGAAGTGCCAAACCTATCAAATTCATTAAACTTTGAATGAATTGAATACATAGAAGTTGAGTCAAGTTTAGCATATACCATAAAATAAAGTGCATGGCATGATCAATATGGAGAAATTTCTCTTTACTATCAGATTCTCTTTAAATTTTAGTCATTATATAACATGTATAAAAAGAAGTTTAAAAGTCTGCGACTGTATCAGAATAGTTAGAAACAAAGACACAACAAATGAAAAGTATCAAAGGTATCAGCCTATTCATAGGACTAACACAGAAGAATCATGTGATAATGACCCTAATTACAAATCAAGTTCTAGCATAATTACTTGATTAAAATAATTTCAAATCATATATCTTAATGTTCCCTCAAACTCAAGTAGGTGCTAGAGGAATGAACTGCATAGAAACCTTTTCATATTGCCTCGTCTTTTCTATATTTCTTAACACGAGAATGAAAATTTATCTAACTGTATTTCTAAATGAATCAAATGCACACAGAAGTAGTCCAATTTATAGGATTGTTACAAAATCATATAAAACTAAATTAAGCTTAAATTAAATTAAGGGTCTTGCTAACAAGTGTCGGCACTTGTTAAGGTTTCTATACTTAGAAAAAAATTATCATGTACATTACTCTGTGTTTCGAGAATCTAAAAAAATGCATTTTTCAATGGTTATTTATTACATTTGGCTTCTTAACAAGTGCACCAAGGACACTAATTAGCATTTGCCTTAAATTAAATCCTTTGATAACATTTCAAATCATCTAAAATCATGTCTCAACAAGGATATTTATAATCTTACACATGTAAAATAATAATTTGTATGAAAACTAAGAATGTATTATAATGTTTCTTGCATTGACTAAAAATTAGTCATCGATGTGAGAATGCACTAACCAAAGTATTCACCAGAGATGGTAGAATGAAGAATGGTGTCCCCATTGCCTTTTCTGCACAGCGAGTAGTCATCTTGGCATTGTTGGTGGGCGTGGAGGCAAAAAAATGCATCCCTGTTACCATAAGTTGCTGCCAAATAGAGAGGGCTCTCACCTTCAACGTTCCGAATACAAATGAGGTTAGGATCCCTTTTAACTATGTACTTGCAAATTTCCACATTCCCAAGCTCTGCTGCTAGATGCAGAGGAGTGTTTCCCTTTAAGTTTTGAACCTTTAGGATGGCAAGAGACATTTCTTCTCCAATGTTATCTAGCAGGGTTGTCACAAGGGTGGTTTGGCCTACATAAACAGCCATGTGTAGGACAGTGTCTTCTGCTTTTGTGATCTTATCCTCCAATGCTCCAGGGTTGTTCTGGTAGGCCTCTAAAATTTCTCTCCATTGGCCTTTCATGGCATAAATAAACAAAGTTTCAACCTCATTCTGCGCCATTTCAAGAGCTAACAAACTATTTCCCTCAAGATATAAATGAATCAATAAGCCTAACAAGTTTGGTTAGTGTCATAGTGTATATATAGATATATATGTGTGTGTACTGTGTAGGGGACAGACTTTGTAGATTATTCTATGTTTTCCATGTTCATAAATGGCTTAATTATGTCGCAAGTTCCTGAAGTTTAGGGTACTTTTGTCATATACTCTTATGTTTTTTTTTAATGTTTGGCTCCCGAAGTTACTAGTGAGTTTGTCATACAACCTATTATCAATTCTAACCAATTTTGCTAACATGTAACATCAGTAAGACGTCATGTGGTGCCGCGTGATGTCACACGGGCGAAGACATCTCTTTCTTTAATTTTTTTTCTTTTTTTTATTTAACTAAAAATATAAAAATATTAAGTTTTTTAGTTTTTTTTAATTTTTTTTCAAAAAGGATTTTAGCCCATAGGGCACCATGTGCCTAACCTCCTGCATCTTATCAGGATTCCGTACATGTCAGCAAAATTGGCCAGGATTGGTAGTAGGGATATATGACAAAACTAGAAGTAACCTCGGGAAGTCAAACATTGAAAAAAAGAGAATAAGGGTATCTGACAAAGTATCACAAATTCAGAGACCGTGAAATAATTAAGCCTTCATAAATCATGTGTTGCCATGTTGGAGTAAGCTTCTACGAGGAAGCAAAGAAATTTTGAAACAGTTAAATGTCCCAGGGAGACAAATATATAGGTTCAGAAATGTAATCAGAATATTGAATGAACAAGCAAAGAGAAGTGGAAAGCATCACAACTCAAAAGCAATAGGCTTGATTATAAAGTTACATGTACCAATATCCAGATTCCTGAGTTGATTCGAAATAACCTATGTCTTTCCCTCATTAACTTGCTTTAATTCATTTCTTCCGATGCAAGATAAGCATTTTCTTGACAGTGAAGGAGATCTAGATTTGCACTTTACTTGAGTAGACCAATAATACACTTTGAGCATATCCACCTGCAGACTAAAGTAGACTAAACTACGTAGGTTGATGCACAATATGCCTCAGGAGATATTACTTACACCCATTTTTTATACTCCCTTCGGTCCTATAGGGCACGTTCTAGAAAAATTCTTTGGTCCTATTTATAAGGCATTTTGCATTTTCTAGGAAACATTTATTGTTAATTTATCTTATTTGCCCTTTATCCATTAATGTGAAATGATACATTATGAAATTCTCAATACAAGATAAGAGGGTAAAATTGTAATGTTAATGTATTTTTTTAAAGTTTCAAGAAACTTAATTACCTTCCTTAGTCCGTATGATATGGATAAGTATGCCCTATAAATAGGACCAGAGAAAATAATTTTTTACACTAGCTTTCCAATTTTATTTTATCCGGAAATTGAGGCCTAGTTTTTGGTTTTTATTTTATTTTTTAATGGTGGAGTATCCTTGTCATTTGGTTCACCGTACCATAGAATGCTTCATTAATCATACCTTGAATAATGTTCTTCAAGTTCCCTATCCTTTTATTAGATGCATTACTCACATGCAGGTGTCCTGATTCACAAAATTGTATTTTGTCTAATTTTTTTTAATGGCAAGTTACCGTGAATTAACAACTCTGAAAAACACTCTCTAAACAAGTGTTAACTGGTTCATCATGTGATAGAAGTTAGAGATGATGAACAATATTGATGAAGAAGAAGAAGAGGCATAATCGTGCATGACAAACCCTAAGGGAAGAGAGTGGATGTGAGAAAAAAACATGGATGGATGTAAATAAAAATGAATAGGAAAGAACAGTTTTTTGGAAAGAGGGTAAAATTGAAAAGTTAATATAAAAAATTATTAAAAGTGGGTATAAATAACAACGTTAGGGTATAAATAACATCTCTCATATGCCTCACACTTTTCTGAATCAATGAAATTTATGATTCAAATAGTCACGTTTATACTTTGCATCATTTCTAAGTAAGTTGTAAGTTGTTGCCTCTCACAGTTGCACTCGTACTCTCTCCATTGACCAGTCTGGAAATAAAACTAATCTGTTTCTTAATTCTTGTTCGGTTGATGCTAGGTCAGTGTAGTAGCATAATTCAGACCAACCGTAATGATATAGCAAAATACAAATTAACCAATAAATCAATCTAAATTATAAGAAAGTCATATGTGTTTCTTGCCAATAAATCATTACTCCCTCCATTCCAAATTTTTTGGCCTTTTAGGTTTGGACACACATATTAAAAAAGTGTTGATTATTATAAGTTTTATATGTGTTTTTTCTAAAATGTCTTTGTGTATTTCTTATTGAAAATTGTGTTAGTATTTAATTTTTATTTGGAAGAGTGTTCATTAATTAATGTATAATGATTTAGCGATGAGAGAGAAAGATAAAAGTAAAATTAACGAGGAATAAGAGAAATGATTGAATGAAAAGTTAAGATTGGAAAAAAGGAGGAGAAAATAGATGGTGCACCGACAATGTAAAGGTTTTTTACACCATCAGTATATCATCCACCATTCGTGGGTGTATGGCCATTGGCTTTCAAATAAAAGTAATACAAATGAATGATGGATGATGGACTGATGGTGTAAAAAACATTATACCATTAGCGCATACCCATTAATCTCAAAAAGAGTATGTTTATGCATTGTAAATGTAAAAGGATTAAATATATAGAATGAAAAAAAACCTAAAAGACCAAAAGATTTGGAACATTGGGAGTAGTAAGCAAAATATCACTTTTAGATAAAGGTGGCAATTTGGGCTACCCAATCGGATTCGGGTCGAACCGCTTCAGGGTCAGACCATGATCGGGTAGGACTAAAAAGGCCTGGATAAAATTCGGCCAAAAAATTTTTTTAACTAAATCCAGTATCGAGTCATTTCTAAACTAATCCAGACTTTTTATTAAGATAATTTTAGCGGACGACCTGAATGTTTGGCGGGTTCAAACTTTATAATTTGGGCTAAAAAAAAGCCCAAGATCTATTCAAAATGTATGTTAAGAATTTAAACCCATTTATATATTGGGCTTATTTAGGCATGCCCAATGGAATCAGATTTTTTTGCCTCTCTTCTTTTAGACAAAGGGGATTAGTCTACAAACACCGTTTTTTATCCCGCAAACCTCGTTTTTTTACGATGGGGTTTTGTCGGAATATTTTCCAATACTCCCGAGTCGAAAAAATGCATTTTTTAACTTTAAAAATGATTTTTTAATAAGAGAGTATTCGGAAAAATTAAATTTTCCAACTCGGGGCTATCGAAAAATATTCCGACAGAACCTCATCGAAAAAATGGGGTTTGCGGGATAAAAAATGGTGTGTGTAGACTAATCCCCTTAGACAAATAACACTTTTTTATAGTATTGATGGAATGTGTCTTTAGACGTTGACGGAGAGAGAATGATGATAAGATGGACGAAGAGGATCCAAATTAAATGAATTTCTCTTTTTCATCCTATTATACTAGCCAAATTTATATTTGGGTTTTCATAACAAGTACGAAGTAATGCAATGGTTAAGGTTATTACGGTTAAGGTTACCATTAGTGAAAACCTTAAAAAAATACTTTTTTTTTCAATATTTTTTTCCCTAAAAATCTTAAAAATTACATTTTTCAATATTTTTTATTAAGATTTTTAACAAGTGTCTTTGTTAGCATTTACCTTTATATTTATCATCTTTTATTTGACTTGGGATGCACTCTATCTGGTTCTATACGTAAGACTCTCTTAAGAAAAAAAATTGGTCATATTTGTAAGATTCAGTCAATTTTGAATAATATTCAATTACTTCTTTTCAAAAACATCTATATTAAGTCAATACTTTTTAAAATCTCAATAATAATCATGGGTATAATTTTGAAAAAATATATTAAATATTTACATTCCTAATATCATTAACAATATTAATTAATTTTCTAAGTAGACATGGATATGAATTTCTCCAAAAGAATCTTATATAAGACTGGAGAGAATATTTGGTTCAAATTCATTAATAACTTGACTTTGTCGGAGAATCTCAATGTCCAAATTTTTTTTAAAAAAAAAAATCAATATGAAAAAATCATTGTTTCCATCCAAAAACAACGGTATGTTTTTGCCTATGACCTTCCTCTTCAAATTAACGCTCCGGCCTTTTGGAGCAGCAACAACTGATATTCCTACTAAAAAATAATCTGAATTAAACACCCTATTATATGATCAACACCTTAATTAATCAAACTAAACAAAAGTCAACAACCATCACAACTGAAGCTAAAACTGAAACTAAACAAAAGTCAACAACCATCACAACTGAAGCTAAAACTGAAAAATACCATTTCTTTGCTTTCATATGAAATTTGTCTATTCAATAAATGTTTAAATATGTTCTTGACCCCTGAAAAATTAGTAATGTTAGATTTCAGCTCTTAACACTATTTTTCCTTTGGTTTTAGTCATTCAATTTTTCAAAATTTTGATTTTGGTTCCTAATAATAAGGTGACTAACATCGGCTGGTGTGGCCAATTGTGATATCAACATGTCATTGATAAAAACTGAAACCAAAATTTCTTAAAATATAAGAATCAATTTTATTTTAATTTTTTTTTAAAAAAAATATATGTAGAAATCGAAATCAAAACTTATTACATTTCCAGAAAAAAAAAAAAAACATATTTATGCCATTCAATGAAATATGGAGACATGTCACATGGGCAGACACTAGTATTGCCAAAACAGAAACTTAACTTATTGCCTGCAACAGTGAGGTGGAATTTTTGTAGCTTATCTTTCATAGAAAATTTATCATTGAAATAGATCTGTCTCTTCCTAACATTTTGCTTCTATTGCTTGCTGAATATACACTTGATGATATTTATTTAGTTGCAAATATATCACATAGTAGATGGTATTGATTGACAAACACATGGTTCACAATAAACAGTGTAAATCATTAATAAAATCCAAGAAGTTGTTTCTCTTTTGAGGGAATTATTCATATTGGACTATCATCGCGAGCGACTTGAAGTCGCCAAGTGGCATACTGGATATATGCATAGTTGATGCCCATAGCCATTCCAAAACCCAAAACTGATGAGAGTAGTATTGCATAAATGGCCTTCAAATGCAGCTGCAACAAAATCACAGCTTTAGCACATCAATGGTGCACTTAAAGTTGGTCAAGTAATCAACAAAAGAGCAGGGAAGCAAGGTTTTAATTAAATTACAAAAGAAATAAAATTCTAACTTGTTATATGCAAAGATAAAAAGAGGAAGACTACAGAAAATAAACCAGAAAAAGAATAGCTATGCGCTTATATCTGCTACAATCTTCATCATCTATATTCCTTCAACACTTTTTACCGTTGTGGAAGCTAAATAAAGCGTTTTCTTCCCCAATTTTTTTCCCTTTCTCATCAGAACTTAACTTATTGCTTAACTTTTTGCATTAGCTCAAAAGAGAAGCATACTTCTTCCCTTCCTGCCTTTAATCATTTGAAAACTCACAAGTAAACCCAAGTTATTCACAAATGAAAGCACTCTTTTCTTTAAAAACAAGTGCAACTATCACTGCAAGGCAAAGAACAAAGCAAAGAAGTGATACCACAACGTGATATTCTAGTCACACGCTTCATAGATATATGTTGATTTGTGGATCTAGTTCCGAAAAGATAATGATATTTAGTGAGGCTACATATACTGAACAAGTTGTCATAAGGATAAAAAAATGTTTGTTACTGATCACCGAGTGACTTGAACAAAGTTAGAAATGTTATTTAGACATCATGTTAACATCCTCATTATCAAGCCATATATGTTTTATCTTCTAACAATAATGCATTTTCTATCTGGGATAACAAATGCACGTGATGTTTGAAAGAATGCTATTATTCCAGGGATAAAACAGGAAGACACATGCGGCAGAGTTATCGCCATTATTAAGCACTAGAAGCAAACAGGAAATCTCTAATATCAAAAACTTGAATCAAACAAGAAGTCTCAGATCAGATAATGGAGGTAGACAAGACTTATTCAGCCATTACTAGGCATTTGATTCATTGGCATCAATCCCGAGAAACAATAATAAGAAATCTCTACATTCTTACTCACCATAGAATAAAACAGATGCACAGTTAAGGCCACAAGAGCAAACTCAAGAGCAGCATATGTCCATATATACTCTCTAATGGCTGCAAAGTGCAAACAACATAAGTAGGCATTAAATTTACACCACCAGCAACCAAATTTAGTACTGCTATTGAGATTTATACCAAGGATAACTGCAAAAATAGATGCCAGGAGGCCCAAGGTAAAGGCAAATGGTGCTGCAACAATGATGGCTTGTGTCTTCATATCAGGAAGCTACAAAATGGAACAAACAATATATACAATCAACTATGATTGAACATACGGATATGTGAAAAAAATAATATTTAGTACCACCCCTTTACATTGAAATTCTAATACTGCCTCATTTGCTAGCCTATTTTAATTTTGCTTTTGATGAAGGGGAGTAATATATGGCAGTTATGCACAGGTGCCGGGTGGTTACTACTTCCTTTTTTCTTCATCTACCCTCTAAAGATACACTTGTACTGTGAATATATCATGTAAAATATGCATAAACGTTTACAAGACTACAAATAACTTGCATTATTCTCAATATCCTATAAACTCTGAATTCTCTGTTTCATAAGAACCTAATGGGTTAAAAGATCAAATGTAAGATAGCAAGAACAACATTCAAACAATCATACGAGATAATAGTATAATACACCCAAAATAGTTCTGCGAAAGATATTAGTTATTGTTCAAGAAGTCTTGTCTTGAAGGAAATAGGCATACCAGTAGCTGTTCAAGGAAGAAAAAATAGCATATCGTGCTTATTAGGACAAGCACCACAAAGTCTTGCCAGGCACTGTAAAAAATATATCAATCAAATAGTTAATAAAAAAGAAGTTAAATTTAGTTCAAAAAGATTAAAATATGAATATTTGAGTGCTCAAATGCTTGGGAATAAAATTACTTAATGATGAATTGAGAACAATGCTTGAGACAAATAAAAGATGAAAGAGTGATGTGTGAATGAGCAACTATCAACGACCAACTCTCTCAGAAGATTAAGCTGTTAGGTGAAAGTTTCGGAGTGGTTTTCTATCTAGAAGACCCCTTCGAACAAGGGCCTTTTGGGCGGTGAAGCACGGACAATGCACAAGCCTGTTTTTACCTCGAGCTGAAATTAAACTTATACACACACACACACACACACATATAATAATGGAGATGGCAAGGAACAAACTCTTGACCACTTGGTCATAGAGTCTCGATACCTTATCAATGACCACCTCTCCTAAGAGATTAAGCTGTTGGGTGATGGTTTAATTTTTTAGAATCCAACAGTAGCCACCACTAACTATGGATTTTGAAAAACATATAAGTGATCCAGTAATAAAAAGAGACCATCAGTTAGGCCTAAAATGCCTATGTTAAAGAACAGGAAATAATATGGAGAACTTAATTTGGGAGTACAGCTTTCAAATAACCTTATTGACTCTGGATTTAGGTTCTGTTGACCCTGCGACGGTCTGCTTTGACGTTGAACAGAACTGGAAAAACGAAGCAACGTTACAGGTAAGTTCTGAACCTCCTGCCCACACACCTCACATTTCTTATTTCCTTTTGTGCTAAACCATTTGATTGCACATTCTTCATGCACCAATCTCAGGTCGCCTTTGCAACTGCATTCCATTTTAAAGGTATTTCTTTCATCGCACACATCAAGACATATCCTGCACACTGCTTCCTCTTCAGGAATCTCTTCATCAGCTGTAGTTTCTACTGGAGCAGGAGTTATTTGATCTGATTGAATATTTTTTATTTTTTTAGTGCATGAAAGAATTTGATTTCCTAATAGATTAAAATGAGATATATGGTAGAAAGACAGAGAATAATTAAAGTGTTAATGACAAATCAACACTCAAAAAATAACAACAATAGTTCATCAATCTGATACTTGTGCAAATTGTTGCCATTTTGTCTATTGTCAACATACAACATTTTCAAACCTTGCCCATCTGGTCAAGAATATAAGATAAATTTTGCCTTTTTGAAGGATTAAGATAAGGTGTATTTACACATAATTTGCATGATTCTTTTATGATAATAGTCAATTAACTGAAAGCCTTTACATCAAAGAATCCACTCACGAGACTTTGTAATTCAATTAACTGAAAGCCCTTACACCACAGTGCCACACTAAGTGGCATAAAATCCTCTGACAATCTCTTGGAAAATGGATTAGATATATTCAAGCATATGAATTTAAAAATAGAAAAAAAGCAGGACTGTGGAACAACAATAACAGAGTGTATGACATAACATACCATCATTTGCATCTTGTTGCTCCTGCTCACTACGGGTAGAAAATGAGACAGATCTAACAATTACAACATTTCGTACAGGTACAGAAAGCGACCTTGAAACCTTGGGACGGACAGCATCTTTCTGCACAATGTTAGCAAACTATCATTTTCTTTTTGTTTAAAAATTTCCAAAACTCTAAGCCAAACAGTAATTTGATGCAACTGTGTTTATATCATATGCTTTAGAAAGCACCACAGGAGTTTTAATCAAGAAGTCTTCAGCTTTCTTCTGAAAATCCCATATCTTATTAGTTTCGTATTTTCCTTTTCGGTAGAGGCATTTATTTAGTTTCTTTTATAATAGAGTTAATATAATGTCCTGTTTCGTGACTGTAATATAACTTTCAACCTCAAATTTGACCTTTTTTCATGGCCCAAGATACAATCAGCGTGAATTTTATTTTGAAAATCCACAACCAAGGAAACTCAATGAAATAGAAGAGAACTTACGTGTGACTTAGCCTGTTCATAATATGTTCTTGCAGAAACGGGTGTAGAAACTGTATGGGACGGATTTGATGCAGGTGTAACAGGAAGAGAAGTACATCTTGACCAAGCATTTTCAGATATGGGGGCCCTATTAGGACAGCCTGTAGATGTCGTGGTTTCCGAATTAAGGAGGCAGCTTCTTTCGACATCTGCTGCATTTCCTTTTCTTTTGAAGCTCAAGGCTCGCAAGATGCCTCTGGTTGACGAGATTCCTTTAGAGAAACTTTGAGAATGGTCCAGAACCCTTCCACCACTAGTACTTCCAAACCCTACAGGTCTGGGTGGAACTTGAAGTGAAATATCTGGACGCCTCCCGCCAGGTCCATTATCTGAAACATCTTTGCTTAGCTTGGGGTCAGTCTGCATGTAATGAAGACAGTTTTAACAATTCAAGTTATTTAGTCCCAGCAATTTGCAATAATGTGTCAAAGCACCACATATAATATAGTAAATGCTTAAAAGAGCATGCTGAATGCAATTAAAAAATACAAGCACTTCAAAAGATTTCATTTCAGCAGAGATTCACGATGAACAACTCATGATCATCGGCAAGCTCATCATTTTCACAAGTTCCCTTGTTTCACAGAGAGGACCACAAATTGAATTCACCTCTTGATTTCAAGTCAAAATAGCACAAGCAAAATCTATCATATCCTATCAGGCAAAGTAAGCAGTTAAGCAAGGGTACTTATTCAAAATTTATATATATCCTGACTCAACATTCCACCTAAAAATTGAGAACCAGGAACAACTTAGGAAAACACTTAAAAATGTTTCCTTTCAGCAGCAGTCTACTCTTAACTAGACAGGCACCCAGAATAACCATAAATTTGCAAAACCCCTTTTAATTTCAATTAGATCAAACATATAAATATCTATCCTATAAAACAAATACCAAAAATACTGCATGCACACCAAAAATCATGACTTAAAAAGGTAAAAGCAGATTAAGCTACTCTCTGAAGATCATGCAATGAAATATGAAACAAAATAAAGAAATAGAAGTATGCCCTTTTTATTATTCTACAGTGGTAAATGGAAATGGATGAGTTAAACTGAAATGGGAAAACTGAAAAGCAAAGAACTTTACATGTTCCAGATGGGGAATCTCAGAAACTTGATCAGTGGTTTGTGGTGCCTGAGCTGTTGCTTGCATAGCTTTCAAAGATCCACAACCAGAAGTGCAAGTGAAATGGGAATAAATGAAGACAAGAGGAGGGAAGAGAAAGAAGGAAAAAGTAATAATAAAAAAGAGGAAAGAGGAAGAATAAAAAAAAAGGAGTATAGAATCCGACAAAGATACAGTGTGCAAAAAGGAACCGAAGAAAGAAGGAAGACCATAAGTCCCTAACCATAAGCAGTGGATGACTATTGATGATGTTTCTGTTTTACTCCCTCCGCTCCTGAATACTTAACCGAATTACACATACCAGTGGTTGGTTTTATGAATTCTATGAGAATATATTGTAACATTGTAATTTTACCCTCTTAACTTTTCTTGGAAAATTCACTCATTAATGAACAACAAAAAACACATAGATAGTCAAAACATTTAATAAGGGCAAAAAAGAGAAAAATCAATAAATGATGCATAGAAAATATAAAGTGACTTATAAATAGGACCAAGAAAATTTTCTAGAATGTGACCTATAAATAGGACCGGAGGGAGTATTGTTTTTAGGCTTATTTATGTTTTTTCCTTAAATTTACGTGTTTTGTTTTTAGTCCCTATAAGTTATTTTGATCGGGACTAATCCTTAATTTTTCAAATATTTTGATTTTGGTTCCTTCCGTTACAAAAATCAGTTATTTGTTAACATAATTAATAAAAATCCACACCAGCTGCCACGGGATGTGAGGTAGCGTCAAATAAGTGATGTGACATGAATGATTTAGGCTTATGAATTCAAAATTTTGCGTACGGGACCATTTTGCGTATCAGATTGCGTATCATCCACGTTATATCACTTATTTGACGTCACTTCAGACCACATGGACTGCTGATGTGATGTTCTGCTAACTACACAAACAAATAACAGATTTTTACCAACGAAGGGGATCAAAACCAAAATGTTTAAAAATTTAAGGACTAGTCCCGGTCAAAATAACTTCTAGGGACTAAAACCAAAACACGCTAAAATTTTAGGGATTAAAGACATAAATAAGTCATTTTCGATCTCATTAATTTGCTTCCTTCGTCCCAATATATAAAACGAGTAATTAGTCATTTTGGTGGTTATGAGAGTTTTATCATCGGTCATTTTAGTCCCTCAGATATCATAAATACACGTTTAGTCTTTGAGAGTGTCTCACGTCCGTCATTTTAGTCCCTCCATCAACGTTAAGTAACGGAGTTAATTTTTCCGTAATTTATTTTGGTCCCTGAAATATGCATACAAAATTCATTTTGGTCATTTTTAAATTGACAATTAATTCAATTTAATCCATGAAAAATGTATACATAATTCAATTTGGTCCTTTTTAAATTGTCAATTAATTCAATTTAATCCCTCGTTTTTTTTATTCCATTTGTTTCATTTTGTTTTGTCTTTTATGTTTTTTCTCTTATTTCATATTGTTTGGTCTTTTACAATTCAAATGCATAAACAAATTTTTCTTTCCAACTCTAACCCTTATTTCACTCATTTCTCTTACTCATTATTAATTACAATTTTATCATCTCTTTCATCTCTAAACCATTATACATTAATTAAATTAAATAATACTACAATTTTCAATAAGGATTAAATAAAGGCGTTTTAGATAAAATACAGATAAAACTTACAATTATTAACAATTTCTTAATATATTTAATTTGCTCAGGCCCAAAAGACCAAACAAAATGAAAAGGAGGAAGTAGAAAACAAACAATTCAACATTATGGGATATAACATTAAAACCAGTATTTATGTAATATTTGAGCCAGCACATGTTCACAAAACTAATCAAAAAAATAACTATGTACAAAATATCTCTAAATTTAGTCTTCATTTCTTCATTTTGATGCCTTAAATATCCCTTGAAAATTAGTAAAAGATTTGTTTTGTGAATAGGTGTTGCTCAAATATTATATACATACAGGATTTAATGTTATACCGCATAATGTTGAGTTGTTTGTTTTCTAAAAAAATGAGGGATTAAATTGAATTAATTGACAATTTATAAAGGACCAAATTGAATTATGTATGGATGTTTTAGGGATTAAATTGAATTAATTGGTAATTTAAAAATGACCAAATTGAATTATGTATGCATGTTTCAGGGACCAAAATGAATGACGGAAAAATTAACTGCTTTACTTAACCCCAGTTGACGGAGGGACTAAAATGACTGACGTGAGACTCTCTTAGGGACTAAACGTGTATTTATGATCTTTGAGGGACTAAAATGATCGATGGTCACACTCTCAGAGACCAAAATGACTAATTACCCTATATAAAACTCATTCAAGACTTTTATTTTGTCATCATTTATAATATTCTATACTCCGTCCGGCATGAAATATAAGCAACAAAAAACTCATTTCATTTGGTTTAAAATATAAGCAAAAAGTATCTAATCTTCTTAAATTTTATTTCATTCTCAATGCTACTTTCCTAAAACATCTCTAGAAAATTGTTATCTTATTTAATTTTTTTATTCTCAATGTAACTTTCCTAAAATACCTATATTCTTTTATAAATTTGAGAAAATTAAATAAAATCAACTAACCTCCTTAATAAACGTAAAATTAGTTACTTTTGCTTATAATTTGAGTCGGAGGGTGTATCAATTTTTAATGACAATTAATTATTTAGTTCACAAACATCCTTATTTATTTAACACTTTTTAAATTCTCAATACTATTAATTGGGGTAGTTTTGAAAATACATATCAAATAATCACATCTTCAATATCATAAGCTAAATTAATCAACTTTTTTAATAAACATGAAATTTATCAAAAGGATCTTATATAAAGGATCGGTGGTAGTATTTTTTTTCACGTATACATTTATAATAAGATAAAATAGTTGGTGTACTAACAATGTAAAACTTTCTTACACATCAGTGTATCATCCACTGTCTATATGTTTTTTGTTATTGATTTTTAGTTAAAAGTAATACAAATGAATGGTGGATGAAAAAACGACAATGTAAAAAACTTTACACTATCAGCACACACTCATTAATCTCTTATAATAATTAGATAATCTTGAAAAAATCAATTGAGGTTGACACAGTTGGTGTGAAACTGAGTTACTTAAGCAAGTGGTTGGGGTTCCATCCTTAACTGTTGCGAATGGGGTTCCATAATCAATCTTGCGAATGTAAATAATTTCAGCTGAGAGGGTCACTCCCCAAAGAACCAAACTATACTCGAATGATTAGCCATCATACTCGCGTCGGTAAATACCATGAAAAGTAAAAAAAATAAAATAATCTTTATTAATTCCTCATTTCGTTCTTATATATAAGTCTTGTATTGCATAAGTACGATTGGATACTGGTACTCGATATAGGGTACGAAATTTTTTAGAAAACTAATATGATATCGCTTTAAGAGGCTGATTGAAATTTAACTGTTCAAGAATGATATCGGATCTGTCATAGAAAGAAAGAGAGAGTGATAAGAGAGGAGAGAGAAAGAGAGATAAGAGAAAAAAGAGAAAGGTGGAGGTTGAAAATGAAGTAAGGTCAAAGAGGAATCGATTCAAGACTAATTTGATTGATTCAAGGTCCAATTTGCTCGATTCAGACACGTGGAAACTTTTTTTTAAGAGAAAATGGTCTATTTGGTCCCCCGAAGATACACCTGGCATCCGTTTAGTCTCCGAAAGATTTTGGGAATCAATTTAGTCCTGCAAAGATCAGAATGACATCCCGTTAGTCTCTCTTTCCATAAATTCGTTAGTCAACCTTTTTAGTATCACGTGTCACATTCTCATTGGTTATTTCCGGTGCACATATTTAGACACGAACCACAGGATTACTCCCTCATAAAATCTCAATCGTTGCTTATATCTGACGGTCCAAATTTAAAAATGAAAAATAAAATAATAAAACTATATTTAATATTATTAAAAGTTCGAAAAAATATTAAAAAATTCAGAAAAATTATTAATCGGGAAAATATTTTTAAAAAAAATAATGAATTTTTTATATTTTAAAAATTAATAAATAATTCAGAAAATAATAAAAAATTCAGAAAATTAAAAAATTCTGTAAGATATTTTTTTAAAAATACTTTTTTTTATATATTTTGAATTTTTTATATTTTAAAATTAATAAAAAATTCAGAAACTAATAAAGAAATTCATAATTTTTTTAAAAATCGGTAAAATATTTTTAAAAAAATATTGATTTTTCTTATATTTCAAAAATTAATAAAAAATTCATAAAATAATAGAAAATTCATAAAATTTTAAAAAAATATGTAAAATATTTTAAAAATTATGAAATAGTGTCTTTATTTTTTTAAATATTTATAAAATAATATAAAATTATGAAAATAAAAAATTCATAAAAATTTTAAAAAACATGCGAATATATTTTTAAATATTTTTTAAAATAATTAAAAAATCATAAATATATTTTTAAAAAATCAGTAAATATTTTATAAAATAATCTGAAAATTTATTTTTATTTTTAAAAATTTATAAACTAAATCTGCTTTTAAAAATTTTAAAATATTTAAATGGTTTTCAAAAACTTTTATTATTTTTTGATTATTTCTCCGAATTTTTAATAATATTTTACAAAAATTTAATAATTTTTAGAAATTTTATTTATTTTAAAGAATTTTCTATTACTTTTTAGATTATAAAAAAATGAAAAAAATAATTTTTCAGATTTTTTTAAAATATATTTATATATTTTTATTATTTTCAGAAATTTTTAAAAAATATATTTTCATGTTTTTAAAATTTTTTTTGAATTTTTCATTTTCATTATTTTATAAATATTTAAAAAGAGGAAGGACACTTTTTCATAATTTTTTAAAATATTTACAGATTTTTAAAAGAATTTTTTTTATTATTTTCTGAATTTTGTATTAATTTTCAAAATATAAAAAATTTAATTATTTTTTAAAAAAATATTTACATAATTTTTAAAAATTTTCTGAATTTTTTATATTTATGAATTTTTTATTAATTTTTGATATATAAAAAAAATCAGTATTTTTTTAAAAAATGTTTTACTGATTTTGTAAAAATTTATGAATTTTTTATTAGTTTCTGAATTTTTTATTAATTTTTAAAATATAAAAAAAATTTCAGTATTTTTTAAAAAATATGTTACAGATTTTTTAAAAATTTTCTGAATTTTCTTATTATTTTCTGAATTGTTTATTAATTTTTAAAATATCATAAAAATTTCACTATTTTTTTAAAAAATATTTTACATATTTTTTTTTTAATTTTCTGAATTTTTTATTATTTTATGATTTTTTTATTAATTTTTAAAATATAAAAAAATTCAGTATTTTTTTTAAAAAATATTTTTCCGAATTTGTAATAATTTTTTATGAATTTTTTAATATTTTTTTTTTCGAATTTTTAATAATATTAAATATAGTTTTATTATTTTATTTTTCATTTTTAAATTTGGACCGTCAGATGTAAGCAACGATTGAGATTTTATGAGCTAATAATCCTATCGTTCGTTTCTAAATATGTGCACCAGAAATAACCAGTGAGAATGTGACACGTGACACTAAAAAGGTTGACTAACGGATTTATGGACTGAGGGACTAACGGGATGTCATTATGATATTTGAGGACTAAATTGATTCCCAAAATCTTTCGGGACTAAATGGATACCAGGTGTATCTTTGGAGGACCAAATAGACTATTTTCTCTTTTTTTAAACCAATGCCCATAACACTATGTTGTTTTGGCCACTTCGTTAGTTTACATTAGATGATCGTTAAGAACCATTAATGACCCAAAACGTGAGAGACTAACATGATTTACATTTTGTTATTTCGATGACTAATTTAAAATTTTAATAACCCAAATCGTGAGAGACTAATATGATCGATTCTCACTCTATCATTTTAGAATATCTTCGCAATAACTCCCACGGGCTTGATCTTTGCAATAACTCTCAAATGCTTTTAATTTCTTGACATGTTTGTATTATATGTTTCTCTACCAAATTTTTGTCTATGCTTTTATTACTTTTTTTTTAGATTTTATTTTCTACCATATTTTTAGTATCATGTCGATAAAAATAAGAGATACAAATGCAACTTAACTCTTTGGATACTACATAATGTTATGGTCAGCAACTCATCATAATAACAATGATAAAGGGCTTTAAAAATTTTCACATGAAAGGTATCAAAATAAAAAGTAATAAATTGTCACTTCGGTCCCTGAATTTACACAGCACTTTCACTTTAGTCCCTGAAATTAACAAAAACGCTTTTAGGTTCCTGACTTTGTAAAAAGTCATTCACGTTAATCCCTGCCCCTAACCCCCGTCAACGGACATTAACGGAGTGATGACGTGGCTGATTGGGGGCCTTAAACGACGTCATTTTTGCGTCCTCGTGACACTTATAACGGAGTAAACTGTCCTGTTAGTCCTATCGGCTGCACCAGTGCCATGTTTTGAAGTTGCACACTTCAAAATATGCACACTTCAAAACATGACACTGATGCAGCTGAACATGGCACTGGTGCAGCTGATGGGGGACTAACGTGACAGTTTACTCCGTTATAAGTACACGGGGACGCAAAAACGACGTCGTAGAAGGCCCCCACTCAGCCACGTTATCACTCCGTTAACGTCTGTTGATGGGGGTTAGGGGCAAGGACTAATGTGAATGACTTTTTACAAAGTTAGAGACCTAAAAGCATTTTCACTAAATTTAGAAACCAAAGTGAAAGTGTGGTGTAAATTCAGAAACCAAAGTGATAATTTACTCAAATAAAAAGACAACATTTCTGAAAAATGTGATTAAGATAACCAAAATGTGAAAAGATTATTTGGGAGAATATACTAGTTCGTCTCAGGAAATGAACTCCTATTAAAGGAAGAACTCATATATGTATCTTATCAATCAAACAACTAGAGTTACACCACTGGATTCATATGAAACCACAAGTGATAAGAAACTTCAAATATATAAAAACCAAACTTCTTTTACATTAAATTGCGAAATCAACTCATAAGGGTAAGTATAACAGTGACTCGAACATTTGCAATTTTTAAGTTACCCTTCTTCAAGCAATAGCTCTTGTTGGAGCATTCCTACTTGCAACTGTAATCTTGGCAAGAGAATCACCTCCTGTGAAAATAATAAAAATTAGCTTTGATACTACTACACAATAATTTAATATCAAAAATGGAAGAGGAAAGAACAATGAAGAAGGAAAACATTTTGTAAACTGCATTTTTTTTATAAGAATTTAGTAAACTACTTGATGCTTAGCTCAATCCCCGTAGAAGATAAATTTGGCGGACACAAGCTTATATTTTATATTATAAATTCATGATTTTTCAAAAAAAAAAAAAAAAAAAAGAAAGAAAGAATAAATTCAGAATTCAGGGTCATGCAACAAGCAAATTTGGAGGAGTTAAATTCAGAATATATCACATTTCATTTAACAAGTTCAGAAGTTCAGATTTGGCAACAGAGCAAGAGCTCACTCAACTGCCTCAACCCATTGCTCACTAATCTCAGTCTCTTTAACACTGCCACATCTACTTCCAGTGCTCACTCAATTCAGTGGGTAACTAGTATTTTTCATTAGTATCTTAAATTGTGACACAAGCATATGCTAAGTAGCTTAATAGCAACCAAGTGATTCTTACCATAAAGTACACACTTGCCAAAAACTCCATGAGAATAGTGAAAACTTTGGGATATCACTTTGAAGCGATGGTGATGAGTCAATCCCAAATCAAATATGATTGTTAACACAAATGTATAACACTACTCATCAATTAAGCAACTAGACCTATACCGCATGTTACGAAACAAAAAGCGAGGAAAAAGATATAAATCTTCTAATGTTTAAAAAAAAAAAAAAAAAAAAAAAAAACACTTGGAAAGACTTGATAGGTAACTAGTAATTTAGTAAACTAGTAATTTAGTAAACCACATGTAAATCAAAGGGCTTGAAATAGGTCACGGTGAAAACAGGTGCCCGATTTAATAGAGCAAGAGCAAATTGAAGTTAAACTCATTAGAAAGTAATAATGTCTTTGTAAAATTAACAATGAATAACGACGAGGTACCATACATGATGCACTTGCAAGATGATGAATAGATTTTAGTGAAGTAATGATAATAATGACAACCTAATCGAGTGCCATAAAGCGTAAGTTGGCTAAATTGAGCAATTCTTTATTGATCTAAAAAATCTAAAATCTTCTAGGATTTAGAAGTATCGGATCTAGAGAGCATGAGAGTTCATCAAATGCAATATTATTATGCATTTTCTCTTAAAAATGCAAAACTATATAAACAATTTACAATTGGGTGTTACAATAATTCTTTGTTTTGGTTGCACTTTCACCGTCATTACTTTGATAAATAAGCAAAAGACTAGATTAAACAATCAATTTTCTAAAAAAAAAAAATAAAAAAAAAAAACTAAGTTCAACCATGAGCACTATACCTGCGACAACATTTATCCTGGGTTTGGGTACAAAATGGCAATTATAAGACTTAAAACCAGAGGCATGATACAGTGGCATGCATAAAAATAAATAAACCAATCTTAACAAGTTCTATGAAGGTAAGACAAACCTCCAAATCTTAAATGACGACGAGCTGGACAGGGTGATGCCAGGCTCTCGATGTGAGTCATACATCCAATCCATGTAGTACCGATTGGAACTCTGAAACATTTGAATGAGTTGTCTCTTGGGTTATACAGCACAAATCTACCACATTTTCTGCCAAGTTGCAACAGCACTTCGCCATTCTGCAACATCAGAAGTGGTTTAGGATAACCATTAAAATGTAAAACAGCCGCAACTTCCCCATAAGACATGTTGAGCAACTTAGTCCAAGACTTTGAATCTCCGTACTCTTTCATTTGCCACACAAAAAACTGAGTGAAATTCACGTCGTGAGCGATGCAAAGGCAACCCCCCAAAATTGACAATCCAGGACTTCTAAACGGATTTATATCGACAGCATCAGGCAGGAAAACCTCCCGGCACATCTCCTTCCCAATGTCAACCGATAAAACCACCCTAGAATTAGCATCACAGCCACGTTGAGCCCACAGCCAATTAAGGGTGTTGCTCACAAACAAGCCAAAAGTCTGGAGGAAATACTCTAACCTCTCAGGAACAAACGAAGAATTCGGCACCTTCCTCCAAGGTCTTGGAGATCCTAAATTGTAAACCTTAACCAACGCCGCCTCTTCCGACTGAGGGTCACAGTTTATAGCGACGGCCTTATAAGTATCACTAACATGATCATGTCCGAAGCCGTACATATTGAAACAGGACTGAGAGGGAGGGTGGCGAAAACATCGGGATCTACAACTCGATCTAGTGAAGGGGTTCAAAAAGTGGAGATAGGTATCAGATTCATTAGAATCAATCCAGCAGATAATACCATTGCAAGAACCGATGACTTTGGCACGAGGACGCAACTTGAAAGATGGGATATGAAGGGGAGGTAGTGGTGGTGGTGATGGTGGTAATGATGATGAAAGGTCGAGTAGGGATGGGAGAGGGACAGTTAAACAGAATGGAAAATCATCCTCCCTGTTTATCGCAAATAGGCGGAGATTGCGAAGGGATGGATCAGTGGATGAACGGCGAGTGTGGAGTTTTACGAAATCGGGGCTTGAAATGAGGGAATTGAAGGGCTTTGATACGCAGGAGAATCGAAGGAGTGATTTCACGGGAAGGCGAGAGAGGAGTTCTATTGTGATATCGTCGAGGAATGACGATAGCGGCGGCGGGTGGTGAGGAGTGGAGGATCTGCAGCGTCTCTTGCGGGTGGTGGGGTGAGTAGACGACATCAGGAGGTGTATGATGTATGTGGGGTGTTTCTTGGGTTCAATTCAATTGCAGCAGAGGAACAAACAAACAAATAAAAACAAGAAAGTGAATGGCAGAATGAGTGAATCTGATTAGAGTTGCAAACAAGGGTGAGCGGTAGGTAGCAGCATATGAAGTTATGAACTAATCTCGAAATTCATTTTTGAAAATGAACGCGGGATTAGTTCGCTGTAGTAACATACTGCTGCTACTTGTTTAAGAATTTTAGGACATAGGTTAAAAAATTCATTTTGCATAAATTTGCATAAAAAATGATAAATATCTACGAGAGTTTTGATAAAGTTTATCGGAAAGTCTAAATATTGGATTTTTTTTATAAGACTATGCTATTCTTCAAGATTTGGTGGAGAGTTTTAAATTTTATATGTAAAATAAAAGACTTGACTAACTCTGTGATACCTAGGAGAAAAAAAAAATTAAAACTATGTTAAATCCATTTTTTTTCTTTTCTCTCTTTTTACTTAAATCATCTTGATAATAAATAAATAAATAAATAATAATTATAATTAATATAACTAAATAAGTAATAATAAGAATAATAATAATAATAATATTCTTTTTTTACTTGTATTTTAATAATATTCTTTTTTTAAATATAAATAATACTATTAAATATATATTTTTCATATTTTATTCTTAAATACATTATATTATTATGGAAAAAAATAATTATATATTCATATATTGATATTCAAATATGGATATATTAATAACATTTTTGGTCTTTTATCTTATTTTCAAGATTCACTTTGGTCCTTAATCTTTATTTTGACTTATTTTTGTCTTTTATCTTTTTTCAAAAAATTGAATATGGTCTGTCTATAATAATAATGTTAGTTTTACTCATAATATTCACACTTATTACATTTCATTGATAGATCTTAACAAATATTTCTACGACTCTATCTCGACAGAGCTCCTAATGTCAACTCCGTTCAAATCTTTATCACATTATCATTTCTATCCATATCAATCAACCATATCGTGAGTCAAATTGCTCCATCATTTGCGAAGCAATACCACTATTCCTATCCTTATTGGATGGTGGCCGGGAATATTTCCAAATTTCGGCAACATTTGCCAAATTGAATTTTTTGAAAAAAAAAATAAAGGACCAAAATAAGTCAAAAAAAGATTAAGGACCAAAGTGAATCTTGAAAATAAGATAAAGGAACAAAAATGTAATTAAGCCTATATATATATATACACATATATATAAATTGATGTATATTATTATTTTCACAAATGCTTTAATTTTCTATGTAAATCTGTTCATTATTATAGGTCATCTACTCATCTATAGCAAAGTTTTGAGAGATTTTAGTGAAGAGTCTTAACATCTAATTTTTTTTATAAGACTCCGTTAATTTTCAAAATCTGGTGAATATTCTTAAGTTGAATATGTAAAATAAGAAATTAGGTGAGACCCATTTTTTTGCCCTTTTACTCTACATCATCCTAATACATCATCACTCCATTCTAATCTATCCGTCACTTTAGGAATTTCACACGGATTAAGAAAATCATTTAATTATTTAATAATAATAATAATAAATATTAATAATATTCCTATTATTTTAAAAGAGTAAATAATATTCTTAAATGTACATTTTTATATTTTATTCTTAAATATATTATGTTGTTATGGAAAAAAATAAATATAAATATATATTTTTATATTCAAATATGGACATATATATATATATATATCTGTGTGTGTGTTAAAAAGGTGTAATTATATTTTTGGTCATTTATCTTATTTTCAAGATTCATTTTGGTTCTTGATATTTTTTTATTTGCTTATTTTGGTCCTTTATTTTATTTTTTTTCAAAAAATTTAATTTGGTCATTTCCTCATAAAAATGTTAGTTTAACCCGGAATATTTACACTCATTGCCATTCTATCGAGAGAGTTTGACATATATTCCTCTCGCTTCATCGATAAAGCTCCGTCTATTATCTCCATTCATATTCATATATCACATTGGCATCTCTGTCCATGTCGATCAACCACTATCGCGAGCCAACTTGTTCCACCATTGGTGTAGCAACACTACTGTTCTTACCTTTTGTTGATGGTTTGGAATCTTTCAAAATTATGGCAACATTTTTCAGTTTTTGGTAATAGGTGAGTGTGAATACTTTGATAAAACAAACACTGGTATAAGGGAATGACCAACTTGAATTTTTTGAAGAAAAAAAAATTAGTCCAAAAAATATTAAAGACCAAACTGAATCTTAAAAATAAGATAAAAGAACAAAAATCTAATTAAGCCAAACAATAATTTGATGCAACTGTGTTTATATCATATACTTTAGAAAGCACCACAAGCACTACAGGAGTTTTAATCAAGTCTTTAAGCTTTCTGCTGAAAACCTCATATTTTATTAGTTTCATATTTTTCTTTTCGGTATAGGCATATATTTAAATTTTTTAGGCTATTTTAACTTTCAGGTCCTTAAATTTATGGAGGTATATGGATTTAATCCCTGTTTTTTTTCTTAAATATGTCAGGGTCCTTGTAATTTGGGTCTCTTTTGTCAGGTACCCCTGTTTTTTTTTTTTTGAATGAAATTACCCCTAAACTATTCTCCGGTTTGAAATATACCCCTCCATGCCATTTCCGGCCACCGGTGCTGACATGGATGACCGGAAAATCATGTCATCCACTCATATCATTTTTTGACACGTGGATATTATTACAACAACAACAACTAAGCCTTTGTCCCACTAGGTGAGGTCAGCTACATGGATCAAACGACGCCATAAAGGTCTATCATAAATCATGTCTTTTGATAAGGCATTGATTGACATATCCTTCTCAATTGTTTCGCCTATAGTTTTTCTAGGTCTTCCTCTTCCTCTAGCCCTTGTAGTACCCTCCATTTGGTCTACCCTCCTAACCGGGGCTTCCACCGGTCTCCTCCACACGTCCAAACCACCTAAGACGAGATTCAACCATTTTTTCAAAAATAGGAGCAACCCCAACTTTTTCTCGAATATACTCATTTCTAATCCGATCTTGTCTGGTATGCCCACTCATCCACCGCAACATCCTCACCTCTGCAACATGAAGTTTATTCTCTTGTGTGCCCTTTGCCGCCCAACACTCTGTCCCATATAACATCGCCGGTCTTACAGCAGTGCGGTAGAACCTTCCTTTAAGTTTAAGTGGTACCTTCTTATCACATAACACGCCCGAGGCACTCCTCCATTTCATCCACCCTGCTTGAATCCTATGATTTACATCCCCTTCTATTTATGCATCCTGCTGTAAGATAGAACCAAGATACTTAAACTTCGGGACTTGTGCTAAGACATGCTCTCCAACCTTCACCTCCCGAGTAAGGCCCACGTGCCTCTTGCTAAAATACACTCCATATACTCTGTCTTGCTTCGACTTATCCGGAATCCAGACCCTTCTAAAGCTTGTCTCCACATTTCAATCTTCCCATTTATTTCCTCTCTAGTATCCCCAATAAGCACAATATCATCCGCAAAGAGCATGCATTTGGGCACTGGTTCTTGGACATGTTCCGTAAGCACATCCAAGACCAATGTAAAGAGGTAGGGGCTCAAACTTGACCCTTGGTGTAGACCTATCGAGATGGGAAAATCCTCTGAAATCCCACTTTGTGTCCTCACGCTCGTCTTGACCCCGTCATACATATCCTTAATGGCTCTAATATAGGTAACACGCACCCCTTTATTCTCGAGAGCCCTCCATACCTCTCTAGGCACTCTATCATAAGTTTTCTCCAGATCAATAAAAACCATATGCAGATCTCCCCGGTATTCCTCCATCAACCGGCGCAGTAAGTATATTGCCTCCTCTTACACGTGGATATTATTAATTTTAAAAAAATAATAAAAAATTTGTTTTTATTTAAAATAAATAATTTATATTAAAAAATTATTTAAAATAAAAAAAAAAAGAGAAGAATGCAGAACGGAGAAGAAGAAAGAAGAAGAAGACAGGGGAGGAAAGGGAACCCGCCGTCGCCGCCGGTGGAAGGAAGAGGGAAGGAAGAAGAGGAACGGCGGCGGCGGCGACACTATTTCTAGATCTCTCTCTTGATCTCTCTCGATCTCTCTCTTTCTCTCTCTCTTCCTCCGCCGCTCCTCTTCTTCCTTCCTCTTCCTTCTGGCGGCGGCGGCGGTTTCCCCTTCCTCCCTTGTCTTCTTCTTTCTTCTTCTCCGTTCTGCATTCTTCTCTTTTTTTTTATTTTATATAAATTTTAATATAAATTATTTATTTTAAATAAAAACAATTTTTTTATTTTTTATTTTTTTTAAATTAATAATATCCACGTGTCAAAAAATGAGTGGATGACATGATTTTCCGGTCATCCACGTTAGCACCGGTGGCCGGAAATGGCATGGAGGGGCATATTTCGGACCGAAGAATAGTTTAGGGGTAATTTTATTAAAAAAAAAAAAAGAACAGGGTACCTGACAAAAGAGACCCAAACTACAAGGACCACTGACATATTTAAGCCTTTTTTTTTATTGGATCAGATCCCTTAACTGTTCATTATTTTGTCAAAGGCCCCTCCGTAACTCCTAGGCAACTCCGTCAGTGAACAACTGACGTGTTATTTCCTTAGCCAATGGATGCTTGACAAGTGGCACCACGAGTTTTTTTTAACAATGTTTTAAAAAAATAAAAATTAAAATAAATAATTTTTTTTTAAAAAAAAAAAAAAACACTTAATGAAGCCTTCGAACCTTTAATTTCAAGAACAACATCACGATTCTCTTCTTCTTCTTTGGAGGATTCGATGACTGGTATGGAAGAAGAAGCTAAATTTCTGGTTTCAACTACAGGTCTACAGCGGAAGAAGAAGAAGAAGCTTCGTTGTTGTTCTTGGAGATTTTGCGTACGTCGCCTTGATTGAAGAGGGAGAACCAGGTTCTCTCAATTAACCAGGGGGTTTCTACATCGTATCTTCTATTCTTCTGAAATTTCTCTCTAGGTTATTCTGTAATTCACATTGAAAGAAGATTTATCCTAGGATTCTTCAATAAGAATCTATATTCAGCTATTACAGTTTCAGTTGTTATCAGATTGCGACAGTAATTATGGGATGAATTCCATATTATGGCTTAGCCCGAATCACATACAACGCATGTATGTGAAATAAACTAAAAGGTTCGAATGTTCACCGTATTTCTCATGCTTGGATCATGCAAGATACCATAAGCTGCCCACCTTGACCAAGATTCTAAGACAATACCATCATATCCCATTTCCCTATCGAAAAAAATTGACAAGGAAATCATAGCATATTAGAGAGAACATATCAAGTAAGAAATTGATTCATGAAAAGATCTGGATTGTAGAATATTGGTGGCCATAATTAACTTTGGTTTCGTCCCAGCAGTACAAGGCTAATCGGTTTGCAATAGTGGAAAAATTCTGTGCCATAAGGCCTTTGGCTGGGTGAAAGAACAACGTTCTTCAAAGGCTTCATTAAGTGTTTTTCTTTTTTTTTGTTTTAATAATTTTTTTTTAAAATATTGTTTAAAAAAAAAAACTCACACGTGGTGGCACGTGTCAAGCATCCATTGGCCGAGGGAATAACACGTCAGCTTTTGACCGACGGAGTTGCCCAAGAGTTAACGGAGGGACCTCTAACAAAATAATGAAAAGTTAAGGAACCAGATCCAACAAAAAAAAGAACATTGACTAAATCCAAATACCCCCCAAATTTAAGGACCTGAAAGTTAAAAAAGCCTTTTTTTTATAATAGAGTTGATACAATGTCCTGTTTCATGAGAGTAATATAACTTTCAAACATAAATTTGACAATTTTCATGGTCCAAGATACAATCAGCATAAATTTTAATTTATTTTGAAAATCCACAAACAAGGAAACTCAATGTAATAAGAGAGAACTAAACTCAATGAAATAGAAGATAACTTACATGTGACTTAGACTGTCAAACTGTAGGGGACAAATTTGATGCAGGTGTAACAGGAAGAGAAGTACATCGATCTTGACCATGCATTTTCGGATATGAGGTCCATATTAGGACCGCCTGTAGATGTTGTGGTTTATGAATTAAGGATGCAGCTTCTTTTGACATCTGCTGCATTTCCTTTCCTATTGAAAGCTCAAGGCTCGCAAGATGCCTCTTGTTCACGAGATTCCTTTAGAGAAACTTTGAGAATGGTCCAGAACCCTTCCACCACTAGTACTTCCAAACCCTACAGGTCTAGGTGGAACTTGAAGTGAAATATCTGGATGCCTCCCGCTGGGATCATTATTTGAAGCATCTGTGCTTAGCTTTGGGTCAGTCTGCATGTAATGAAGGCAGTTTTAACAATTCAAGTTATTTAGTCCCAACAATGTGTAATAATAATGTATCAAAGCACCACATACAATATAGTAAGTAAATGCTTAAAAGAGCATGCTGAATGCAGTTATAAAATACAAGCACACATCATTTTCACAAGTTCCCTTGTTTCATAGAGAGGACCACAAATTGAATTCACCACTTGATTTCAAGTCAAATAGCATTACCAAAATCTATCATATCCTCTTAAAAAAAGTAAGCATAATAACCTAAATTAAGAACCAGGTACAACTTAGGAAAACACTTAAAAATGTTTCCTTTCAGCAGCAGTCTTAACCAGACAGGCACACAGAATAACCTAAATTTGCAAAACCCCTTTTAATTTCAATTAGATCAAACATATAAATATCTATCCTATAAAACAAATACCAAATACTGCATGCACACAAAAAATCATGACTTAAAAAGTTAAAAACACTGTGAAGTTCATGCAATGAAATATGAAACAAAATAAGGAAATAAAAATATACCTTTTTTTTATTATAGAGTGGTAAATGGAAATGGATGAGTTAAAGTGAAAAGGGAAACTGAAAAGCGATGAACTTTACATGTTCCAGATGGGGAATCTCAGAAACTTGATCAGTGGTTTGCGGAGCTTGAGCTGCTGCTTGCATAGCTGTGAAAGATCCACAGCCAGAAGTGGAAGAGGAAGTGAAATGGGAATAAACCAAGAGAAGAGAAGGGAAGAGAAACAAGGAAAATGATACGCAGAAAGAAGGAAGACCACTTTAATTTGGTCCTCATAATGATTTTTCTTCCTAATGATTTTTTTTAGAAGCGTGAAGTATCAGGTTGGTCATCATTTTTTTTAGATTGAGCATTTTAATCCCTTAAAATATGTTAATTCATTTTTAGTTTCTGAATATTTTTTTATGGGATATTTAAGTCCTTCAAGATTTTTTTATGGGACACTTAAGTCCGCAATTGAGACAGTTGGCGAAGTGGACAAAGGGACTTAAGTGTCCCATAAAAAAATTTTGAAGGATTAAAAGTAAATTTCCACATTTTGAAAGAGTAAAGTGTCTCATCTAAAAAAAATAAGGGGTCAAAGTGGTATTTCACTCTTTTTTAATTGTCATCTTCAATGTCATTAGTTAATTATTAAAAATTATGGTAGAATTTAATTTTTATTATTAAGTGTGTCAAATAATTAATATATAGTGGTTTAGGTGATAAGAGAAACATTAAGAGTATAATTAAAAAAATTTATTATTAAGTCCACAATTGAAGGAATGGTTAAAATTTTAAAAAAAAAATATTATGGATTGAAAATGTAAAAAAAATAAAAATTATTGAATAAAAAAATAAAAAAACCAAGAGTTAAGAAATTAAAGAATTAGATGGATAATCTTGAAAAAAAATATTAAAAAATATGATTAATTATAAAGTTACTAAAAATATTAACTAATTTTCTTAAGTTTTTTGAATTTCTCAAAATTGTACCAATAAAACTTTTTTCGTCATGATGTAAGTTTTAAGTTTTGGTTCTCGATTTTTGTGAAAAGATCAAAATACCAAGCACATTAAATAATTTTCAATTTTGGGATGTCATAATTTTTTTAAATACATTTCTAACTTATTTTTGTCAAAATTATATTCCAATTCACAAGTGTCGAAAATGCAAAATTTTATATTTATATTTCCGACATTGGTAAATCAAAAGTAAAAATTGATCTGTGGTCCCAATTAAGCAATAACAACTCGTGAAGCATTTCTTTGACCTCATCAGGAAAAGCAATTGCAATACTCCCTCCGTTTCACTTTAAGTGTTTTTTTGGACTTTTGCACATAGATTAAGAAAATGTTTATTATGATGATTATTGTAAGTTTTATGTGTATTTTGTCAAAAATACCCCTATTTAATATTTTTATTTTGTCAATGCATCATTACTAGTATTACAAATTTCAAAACTAAAACAACATTAAATGTAAGGGTAAATAAGGAAAAACAGTATTAAATGTTGTCTAGATTTGATAAAAAGACACTTATTTTGAAACAAAATTTTAATGTTAAAAAGATACTTAAAGTGAAACGGAGGGAGTAAATGTTTTCTCTATGCACCTATTCCATGATTATTAAATTATTGAATTAACTCTTAAACTCTTACGAATTTATATTTCTAGACCACAAAAATGAGTTAATAACTTAATATACTCATGTAAACTTTCTTTTAAACTCGTACAAGTTTTAGCAAACTCGTACAAAATTGATAAATTCTCAAATTATGAGTCTACATTTAGACATTAATTTTATATAAAAAAGTACTTTTTCTTATTATTATTGTTTCATTTGCCCAAAAATATAAAGTATAATCATAACTAAATATTTACCCCAAAATTACCTCACCAGTCACCATACGTTTAGTCTCAATCAACCACACAACCACCACATCTGCTTCAAGCAACCACCGCAAACAACTCCATTCAGATATGAGAAAACGCCACAATCTAATCTCAAATGTGTGCGCTGCGGTGATCTTCTTCCTACTGCTATCAGATCTATAATGCAGTGCTGAATATAAACCAGGATGGGTGAAAAAGAGGATGGGATAATGTTGGTGGTCATCAGAGGAGGGAGGGGAGTGGCAGTGGTGGTGTGTAGGTGTAGGGGATGAGTGTGGTTGAGGAAGGGTACAAGAAACTTTTCACTCTTAAAATTAAAAAGGTGCATCAATTTGAAAACTCAAAATAGAGCATTCAAGAGGTTACCGGTAAATCAATTTTCACTTTTGATTCATCAATGTTAGAAATAAAAAATTGAGAAAATGGGTAATGCATCGACGGTGTAAAATTTTTTACACTATCATTGTATCATCCACCATTCATTCATATATGATTGTTGACTTTTAAATTAAAACAGTACAAATGAATGGTAGATAATTAACCGATGGTCTAAAAAAATTTTACACCATCACTGCATACCTATCAATCTTTAAAAAATTTTGACATCGCTTAATTATATTTGGTAAGTTGAGCATTGGTTTAAGGGACTAGTTGGAATTTACCTAATCTGAAAAGAGAAAAATAATAGGGAAAGAGAGATAAAAAGAAGAAAGACAAGAGAGAGACAGTCAAAGATGAAGTTAAGTTGAAGGTGAATCGGTTAAAGGATCAAATTGCTCGGTAATCGGTATAGATATATGGCAACTATTTTATAATTTTTTTTAACCAATGTTCAAAACGACGTGATTTTAACCATTTTGTTAGTTCACGTGGGTTGATCGTTAAGGACCATCAATAGCCCAAAACATTAGGGATTAACGCGATTGACGTTTTGATATCTCAAAGATTAATTTAAAATTTTAATAATCTTAAGAATAAATATGATCGGTGCTCACAAAACCAGAATCTGACCTAACTATTTATTAAAAAAATTACTAAATTGCGAAATCAATTCATAAGGGTAAGTATTACAGTGACTCGAACATCTGCAATTTTTTAATGTACCCTTTTTCAATCACCAACTCTTGTTGGAGCATTCCTCCTCACAGCTGTAATTTTGACATGAGAATCACCTCCTGTGAAAATTATAAAAAAATTAGCTATGATACTAGACTATAATATAATATCAATAATGGAAGAGAAAAGAACAATGAAGAAGAAGGAAAACATTTTGTAAATTGCATTTTTTGTAAGCTTATAATTAAAATTATGGATTCATAATTTTTCAAAAAACAAAAAGAGTAAATTCAGAATTCAGGGTCAAGACAACGAGCAAACTTGGAGCAAAGCTAGGCACCTCACACCAGATGCAGCCAAAATTTTCAATTCTCATAACTCAGTCATACATACCAAATTGTAAATTCAAAAGAATATTTAGCATTGCACAACTCTTTAACAAGTTACCAATTCAATGTACAAGTCATCCTAATTCAAATGTCTCATTTCATTTAACAAGTTAAGAAGTTCAGATTTGGCATCATTTACACCATGCTAATGTACAAACCAACCTCAAAGGCACAGATTCTCTCATAATGTAGAGCAAGTTCACAACTTTAGATTATAGCTCAAAATCAACACTAAGTGTACCTACCCACCAACACCCAACAAAACAAGAGCTAGCTTCTACTCACTCAACTACCTCAACCCATTGCTCACTATGCTCGGTCACTTTATCACTGCGACATCTACTTCCGGTGCTCAATTCAGTGTGCAACTAGTATGTTCCATTAGTATCATAAGTTGTGACACAACTACACAAGCATGCTAAGTAGCTCAATAGCAACCAAGTGAAAACTCCATGAGGATAGTGAAAACGTTGGGTTATCACTTTGAAGTTGATGGTGATGAGTCACTCCCCAAATCAAATATGATTGTTAACACAAACGTATAACACTACTCATCAATTAAGCAATTAGAGCTATATACCACATGTTAGGAAACTAAAAGCGAGGAAAAAGATATGAATTTCTAATGTAAATAACAATTATAAAAAAATAAAAACAAACACTTTAAGACTTGATAGGTAACTAGTAAACCACAAGTAAATCAAAGGGCTTGGGATAGGTCACGGTGAAAACAGGTGCCCCATTCAATAGAGGAAGAGCAAATTGGAAGTTAAACTCATTAGAAAGTAATAATGTCTATGTAGAATTGACAATGAATAACAAGGAGGTAAAATACATGATGCACTTAACAAGATGATGAGTAGATTTTAGTTGAGTAATAATAGTAAGGACAACCTAATCTGGTGCCATAAAGCGTAAGTTGGCTAAATAGAGCAATTCTTTATTGATATAAAAAATTTACTGGCTTCTAAGATCTAGAAGTATCGGATCTAGAGTGCATGAGAGTTCATCAAATGCAATATTATTATGCATTTTCTCTTAAAAATGCAAAACTATAAAAACACTTTACACTCGACTGTCAGAAAAATTCATTGGTTTGGCTGCACTTTCACCGTCATTACTTTGATAAGTAAAAGACTAGATTAAAAAAAAGTCTAAGGTTCAACCATAAGCAGTTAAGCACTATACCTGCAACAATGTTTATCCTGGGTTTAGGTACAAAATGGCAATTATAAGACTTAAAACCAAAGGCATGATACGGTGGCATGCATAAAAATAAATAAACCAAACTTAACAAGTTCTGTAAATCCAAGACGAACCTCCAAATCTTAAATTACGACGTGCTGGGCAGGGTGATTCCAGGCTCTCCACGTGAGTCATACATTGAGTCCATGCATTACCAGTCACAACTCTGAAACATTCGAATGAGTTGTCTCGTGGGTTATGCAGTACAAATCTACCACGACGTCTGCCAAGTTGGAACAGCACTTCACCATTCTGCAACATCAAGAATGGTATAAGATAACCATTAAAATTTTCCAAAACCCCAACATCCCCAAAAGATATGTCAAACAGCTTAGTCCAAGACTTCGAATCTCCAAACTCTTTCATCTGCCAAATGAGAAACCGAGTAGAATTCAGCTCATAACAGAGGCAAAGGCAGCCCCCAAGAACCGCCAATCGAGGACTTTGATACCCATTTATGTCCGCAGCATCAGGCAGCGAAACCTCCTGGCACGTCTCGCTCCCAATGTTAACCGAGAAAACCACCCTGGAATCATCACCAGCGGCCACAGTCCACAGCCAATTAAGCGTGTTGCTCTTGCTCACGAACACGCCGAAAGCATTCTCGGACCTCCCAGGAACGAACGCAAAACTCGACACCTTCCTCCAAATTCTCGGCGATCCTACGTCGTAAACCTTGACCAAGGTCGCTTCCGCCGCAGGGTCACAGTGTATACCGACGGCCTTATAAGTCTCATTGAAATGATCGTATCCGAAGCCGTACAAATTGAAGCTGGAATGAGTGGGAGGGTGGCGAAAGCATCGGGATCTGGAACTCAACGTAGTGAAGGGATTCAGGAAGTGGAGATAGATATCAGATTCATAAAAATCAATCCAACAGATGATACCGTTGCAAGAACCGACGATTTTGGCCTGAGGACGCAGCTTGAAAATTGGAATATGAAGGGGAAGCGGTGGTGGTGGTGACGGTGGTAACGATGATGAAAGACCGTCGAGGAGGGAAGGGAGAGGGACGGTTAAACGGAACGGATAATCGGCTAGCCTGTTTTTGGAAAATAGGCGGAGATTGCGAAGGGAGGGGTCGGTGGATGCACGGCGAGTGTGGAGTTTTACGAAATCGGGGCTTGAAATGAGGGAATTGAATGGCTTGGAGACGCAGGTGAATCGAAGGAGGGATTTCACGGGGAGGCGAGAGAGGAGTTCGATGGTGATATCGTCGGGGAATGATGATAGCGGCGGCGGGTGGTGAGGGGTGGAGGAGCTGCGGTGTCTCTTGCGGGTGGTGGATTGAGCAGACGACATGAGGAGGTGTATGTGGGGTGATTGATTTGTTGGGTTGAATTCAATTGCAGCAGAGGAAACAGAACAAAGAAATAAAAACGAGAGAGAAGGGAATGAGTGTATATGATTAGGTAGCAGTTTGTGAACTGATTTCGAGAGGAGTTATTAGTGATTTTAGTGTTTGAGCGTGTCCACATCCGTCATTTTAGTCCTTCCGTCAACTGAGGTTAAGTAACGGAGTTAATTTTTCCGTAATTCATTTTGGTCCCTGAAACATGCATACATAATTCATTTTGGTCCTTTTTAAATTGACGATTAATTCAATTTAATCCCTGAAACATTCATACATAATTCAGTTTGATCCTTTTTAAATTGTCAATTAATTCAATTTAATCCCTCAATTTTTTTATAAAACAAACAACTCAACATTACGTGGTAAAACATTAAAACCTGTATGTATATAGTATTTGAGCAGTACCTATTCACAAAAGTAATCTTTTACTCATTTTCAAGGGATATTTAAAATGAAGAAATAAAGACTAAATTTAGAGATATTTTGTACATAGTTAGTTTTTAGATTAGTTTTGTGAATATGTGTTGACTCAAATATTACATACATACATGTTTTAATTTTATATCCCATAATGTTTAGTTGTTTGTTTTCTACTCCCTTCGTTTCATTTTGTTTAATCTTTTAGGCTTGAGCACATATATTAAGAAAGTGTTATTAATGGTAAGTTTTATGTGTATTTTGTCTAAATGTCCATATTTAATCCTTTTTGAAAATTGTAGTAGTATTTAATTTAATTAATATATAGTGGTTTAGAGATGACAGAGATGATAAAAGTGTAATTAATGATGAGTAAGAGAAATGATTGAAATAAGGGTTAGAATTGGAAAGAAAAATTTGTTTATGCATTAGAATTGTAAAAGGCCAAACAATATGAAATACACTACGAGAAAAAGCCTGAAAGGCAAAACAAAATGAAAAGGATAGAATAAAAAAATGAGGGATTAAATTGAATTAATCGACAATTTAAAAAGGACCAAATTGAATTATGTATAAATTTTTCAGGGATTAAATTGAATTAATTGTCAATTTAAAAAGGACCAAAATGAATTATGTATGCATGTTTCAGGGACCAAAATGAATTACGGAAAAATTAACTATGTTACTTAACCTCAGTTGACGGAGGGACTAAAATGACGGATGTGAGACACTCTCGGGACTAAACGTGTATTTATGATCTCTGAGGGACTAAAATGACCGATGGTCACACTTTCAGGGACCAAAATGACTAATTGCTCATTTCGAAATGCATTTTTTAATGTGAAAGAGGGATTTCTTTTGTCCGTATTCCTTGTGGAACCACCGGTATCCCCAAGAGCCCCTTAATACCAGGGAGCCTTTGAGACTAATCCGGAGCAAGCTGCGTGGCTAGCTCTCTTAGTGAGATGTTTTTAGTGGGAATCGAACACGAGGCTACTAGCACCCATGTCCCATTCCCAAGATTTTAGTTGGGGCCTTACATCAACTGAACTAAACCCCGTTGGTTAATATGAAAGCGGGATTAGTTCGAGGTAATAATATCATAAAAATGTTTTTTTTTTTTTAAAAAAAAAAAAGAGGTTAGTTTTTTTTTTAGAAAACAGAGAATGCACCGACAGCATAAAGATTTTTTAGGCATCATTTACCCTTCATCCGTGCATGGTCATTGACTTTTAGATTAAAGCAATACAAATGAATTGTGGATAATGGACTGATGGTGTAAAAAACTTTACACCGTCAGTGCATACCCATTAATCTCTAGTTTTTAATATATAAGATCTTTGTGATAGATTTTTTATTCATGAAAAAAAGTTAGTTAGTAATATATTTAATGATATTGAAAATGTGAATATTTAATATGTATTTTTAAAATTAGCCAATTTTATATTATTGAGGATCTAAAAAAATTAAGTAAATAAAGATGTTTATGAAAAAGAAATGGTAATTAATTGTCATTAAAAATTGGTATAGGATCATTGAAAATTGATATACTATCATTAAAAATTGGTATATAATCATTGCAAATTTGTTCATTATATATGGTCATCTATAACAAAGTTTTGAGAGAGTATGACGTAAAGTTTTAACATCAGATCATTCGTAAGACTACGTTGTTCTTTGAAATCTTGTAGAGAGTCTTAAGTTGAGCTTGTAAAATAAAATACTCAATTAAAGACAATTTGAGACCCAACCTTTTGTCTTTTTTGAGTTTTTTATTTTTTTCACTCTATTTCATTATAATAATAAGTAAATAATTATTATAATTATAACTAAATAAGTAATAATAACAATAATAGTAAATATTAATAATATTTCATTTTAAAATAATAAATAATATTCTTAAAATATTGTGTTAATTTAGGAAAAAATAAATATAAATAAATATATACAAAAAGCATTTTAAAAGAAAAAATGGATATATAAAAATCTCATACCGTTGCAATCCATTTCAAATAAGGATATGCTGAAATCCATTTTATTTATAAAAATTATTATGGCATATTTTTTAATACAAAATTGAATAAATTAATTTTGAATGCGAATATCATTTTTGAAAAATTATAAATATTAATGTGTTAAAAAAATATATTTGGGATTATTTTTAGAAATAGTAAGTAATTAATATTGTTGAAATTATATTTAAAAAATATTATTGAAAATAAATTGAATCTAAAAGTACATGACGAAATAATGTTGATGCAATTATGACGAAATAATGCACGAATCTTAACATTATTTTTAGAAATTGATGTAATTAATATATATAAATTTTATAAATGCTTTAATTTTGGATACAAATTTTGTCATTATGTTAGATCATCCATGATAAAGTTTTGAGAGAGTTTGGTATAAAATTTTAAAATAGATTTTTTTTATAATAATTCGTTATTCTTTAAAATCTGATTGAGAGTATTTGATTGATTACGTTAAATAAGAGATTCAATTTAAGACTATGTGAGACCCATTTGTTTGTTTTTATTTTTAGTCTTTTTTTTTCTCTTTTTACTCTACATCATTATAATAATAAATAAATAAATAATATTTATTCTAATTATAACTAAACAAGTAATAATAATCAACGTGGGGTTGTTCAAGTAGTAACTCACTTGATCCCTTAACCAACTGGTCTCGAGTTCGAGCCTTGGGTATGGAGCAACCCCCGCTGGGAGACCCCTACGGCTTAGGGCGAGCTCAGTTGGGTCGGACCGGATGAGTCGGATTCTAGGTAAACCAGATCCGGGTACCGGTTGGTGTACACAAAAAAAAAGTAATAATAACAATAAATATTAAATAATATTATTAAATATTGTGTTATCATGGAAAAAAATCAATCAATATATATATATATATATATATATATTATATTTTTATGTTCAAATATGGATATATTTAAAAAAACATTAAAATATGGATACAGTCAACAACATAATAAGTAAATAATAAATAATAATAATAATAATAATTTTAATTATTACTATAGCTAAATAAGTAATAATAACAATAATTATTTTTTTTGTCTGTAGTTCTTGCGAAGCCACCGGTATCCCCAAGAGCACCTACTCTTAATACCAGGGAGCCCTTGAGACTAATCCGGAACGAGCTGGGTGACTGGTTCTCCCAACGGGATGTTTTTAGTGGGGTGACCGGCTCTCCCAGTGGGATGTTTTAGTTGGGAATCGAACACGGGGCTACTAGCACACGTGTCTCATTCCCAAGATTTCAGCTGGGGCCTTACACCAAATGAACCAAACCTCATTGGTATAACAACAATAATTATAAATACTAGTAATATTTTTCTATAATAGTAAATAATATTCTTAAATATATATTTTTCATATTTTATTCTTAAATATATTAGATTATTATGGAAAAATATAAATATAAATTTTATATTTTTATATTCAAATATGGATATATATATATATATATATATATATAAACATTTTAAAATAAAAAAATGAATATATAAAAGTTGGATACCGTTGCAATCCATTTTAAATAGACAAAACTACTGGATTGGTCCTGTAAGTTATTTTTTGGTTGCGATTTCGTCCCTTAACTTTTTTTTCGTTTCAAATAAATCCGGAAGTTTGTAACTTGTTTCAAATAAATCCTTCCGTCCAATTTTGTTTTAACACCGTTAATGGGAACCTCCTACGTGGCAACCAATGGTCTTACAAGGCTAAAACTCAACGTTACACCCCAAAACGATGTCGTATGAGGCCAAAATAGAAGTTTATTGGGTTTTCCCTAACTGTTTTGGTTTTCTCTTTTAAAATAAAGGTGTTTATGAAAAAGAACTGTTAATTAATTGTCATTAAAAATTGGTATAGGATCATTGAAAATTGGTATAAAATCATTAAAAATTGGTATAGCATAATTGCAAATTTGTTCATTATATATGGTCATCTATAGCAAAGTTTTGAGAGAGTCTTATGTAGAGTTTTAACATCATATCTTTCGTAAGACGTCGTTATTCTTTGAAATCTTGGTAGAGAGTCTTAAGTTGAGTTTGTAAAATAAAAGACTCAATTAAAGACAATTTGAGACCCAACCTTTTGTCTTTTTTGAGTTTTTTATTTTTTTCACTCTATATCATTATATTAATAAGTAAATAATTATTATAATTATAACTAAGTAAATAATAATAACAATAATAATAAATATTAATAATATTTCATTTTAAAATAATAAACAATATTCTTAAATATATTGTGTTAATTTTAGGAAAAAATAAATATATATAAAAAGCATTTTAAAAGATAAAATGGATATATAAAAATTTCATACCGTTGCAATCCATTTTAAATAAGGATATGCTGAAATCCATTTTATTTATAAAAATTATTATGGCACATTTTTTAATACAAAATTGAATAAATTAATTTTTGAATGCAAATATCATTTTTTTTAAATTTATATATATTAATGTGTTAAAAAAATATATTTGGGATTATTTTTATAAATAGTAAGTAATTAATATTATTGAAATAATATTTAAAAAAATTATTGAAAATAAATTGAATCTAAAAGTACATGACGAAATAATGCTGATGCACGAATCTTAACATTATTTTTAGAAATTGATGTAATTAATATATATAAATTTTATAAATGCTTTAATTTTGGATACAAATTTTGTCATTATGTTAGATCATCCATAATAAAGTTTTGAGAAAATTTGGTATAAAATTTTAAAATAGATTTTTTATTTATAAGAATTCGTTATTCTTTAAAATCTGATTGAGAGTATTTGATTGATTAGTTAATTAATAAGAGATTCAATTTAAGACAATGTGAGATCCATTTGTTTGTCTTTTTTTTAGTGTTTTTTTCTCTTTTTACTCTACATCATTATAATAATAAATAAATAAATAAATAATATTTATTATAATCTACTATCTATATATAAAAGGATCCCTTTTCGAGACACCACGTTTGTCGGAGAAATTTTCGAGGCACCACGTTTGTCCCGTGAAGCTTTCCTCGCACCAGAGAGTTTGTAGGTAGATAATCATTATCTCTAATAAAATTACAATTTAAATTAAATAAATTATTTAAATTTATTTAATCATTATATGTATGTAAGATTATTATCCTCAATTATTTGTTGGGAAAAAAAAGTAATCATTGTCCTCAACAAAATTATTTAAAAAATATTAAAAAATCACAAATTTATTTAATAATTATTTGTACGTGAAATCATTATCCTCGATTTGTTAAAAAAAAGTAATCATTATCCTCAACAAAAATATTAAAAAATTTATAATAGGATCTCACATTCAATTTTACATTTTTTTTCCACCTTAAGATCTCTCTAATTCTAATAATTTTGTTCTCCTATTATTTCTTATTTTATATCCTAACTAGCTCTTACCCCGTGCAATGCACGGGTTGTTGATATTTTAATTTTTTTTATATTAAATATTTTAAATTAAATATTATTATTAGCAACAACTAAAAATAATTATATAAAAAGGCAGGAGTTTAAATCAAACTGTGCAACAAAATAACATTATCTTTAACCAAAATTACAATTTGAAATTAAATTAATTATTTAAATTTATATAATCATTATCTGTATGTGAAATCATTATCTGTATATGAAATCATTATCCTCAATTTGTTGAATAATTAATCATTATCTTCAACAAAAATATTAAAAAAATCACTATATATATATATATAATAGGCTCTCCCATTCAATTTTTAAAGTTCTATCTAATTCTAAGAATTCTCTTCTCCAAATTCTCTCTTTTATTTTTATTTTTTCCCTCATCCCTCTACTTAAAGCTCTTAATTTTGATTTTTGAGTGTTTGATGAATTACTTATTAGATGATGCATATTTTGTTATACTTTTAATTGCCTTTTGTTTATTCCTCTACTTAGAACTCTTAATTTTGATTTTTGAGTGTTTGATGAATTACATGCATATTTTGTCATACTTTTAATTGACTTTTGCTTAATGCTAATTTCGGGAAGAATGACAACAATGAGTTACTTCAAACAAGAGCATGACCTTGGTAATTTGTTTTTTTTTTTTTTGAATTTTGGTAAGTTGTTATACATACTTACTTTTATTATTCTTTGTTGAAAGAATATGCAAATAATTGATCCTTTTCTCTTTTCAAAGAAGAGAAGGGCTAAGGCTCCTAGGATTAGGAAGAAATACTTTGATCATATTCCGGTGAGAATAATTTTGGTGAGTCTTTTGCCTGTTCGAAGAAACAATGTTTTTCGATTTATTTATGATTTTTTTTTCCATTTTTGTCATGAGATAAGATAAATGATGAAAAAGATCAAAATATTTAAATATGAATAATAATATAAATGTGATAATTATATTAAAAAATATTAATTTATCCATCAAATAAATATAAGAAATATCTTATAATATTATCCAATAAAAAAATCTGAATGTATAATTTTGGTTTAATTATATATAATTTTTCATATTAGATGTGATAATTATATTTAAAATATGCTAAATTATCATGTCTTATGCAATAGAAAATATTTTGATTTATCTTTAAATCTACTCATAATACCATCAAACAAAAAAATATAAAAAAGTTTAATTTTCATTTCACTTTAATAATTAATCATAATGTCATGATAAAACGTGTTAATTCATCGATCAACTAAATAAGGAATACATTAATTTAATGCTCATCTATACATAGACAAATATAATATTAAATATATAAAAAAAGAGCCAACGTTATATTCATAATAAAATGCAATGTGTTAACCAAGATAGTCAAAAATAACAATTTCAATGTCGTCTTCATGTTCTATGTAATAGTGGATATTCCAATTTATCCTTAAATTTTCTCATAATACCATTAAACAAAAAAGATCAAAATATTTAATTCTGATTTGTTTTTAATTATCATAATAAATTTGATAATCATATAAAAATATTAACTTATCTATTAAATAAATAAGGAAGATCAGATCTAATTCTGATTTACTTTTGATTCATCATAATAAAGTTAATAATCATGTAAAAAAATGTTAATTTATCCATTGAATAAATAAGGAAAATCTTAGATAAAAAATGTTATTTTTTATTTATATAAGGAAGTACAAAATTTTTCAACAAACTCATTTTTTATTGTTGTTTAATAATAATCTTTACTTTAAAATATTTAAATATTAATAATCAGGATAAAAATAAAAAATTTTAATTTTGATTTCACTCTAACGAATAAAACATGCTAATTATCGATCAACTAAATAAGGAATACATTAATTTAATATTGATCTATACATAAATAAATATAATATTAAAAAACGAACCATCATTATCTTCCAATGAATTCATGTCCAATGAAATAAGGGATATTATGATTTATCATTAATTATTCTCATAATACCATCAAACAAAAAAAAATCAAAATAATAATAATAATTTTTTATTTATCATAATAAAGTATATTTAATAATCCTTTTTTCTAATTATTTTTTTTATTGTTTAATAATAATCTTTACTTTATAATAAAAATAATAATAATCTTTAATTTAAAATAAATATAAAATAATTTAATATCAACAACTCGTGCATTGCATGGAGTAAGAGTTAGTTATATATAATTGTATAAACCTTCTAACGCACAACACTTTATTTCTAATAAGGTTTCGGTTTCAATCTCTAGGCACGTAATAAGGTAGGGATAGAAAAGATAGTTTCTATTTCATTTTTTCTCATCATCAAGTACAAAGTACTTTGATGCCTTCCTATTATTATTATTATTATTATTATTATTATTATTATTATTATTATTATTATTATTATTATTATTATTATTATTATTATTATTATTATTATTATTATTATTATTATTATGTCAAAGATCACTAAGCTAGATGCCTTATTTTGTAGGACCTAAATATAACACAATAAAAAATTACAAATTAATGAAAATGGAGATTAGGGTTGTGTTTGGTAAGACAACTTATAGCTTACAATATCTAGCTTTTAGCTTATTGATCCAGTAATAAGCTACTGAAGTTGTTTGGTGAAAAAAAATAAAAGAAGCTTATAATTTTCAAAAACGAAGCTTATAACTTTTGAAAGCTAAGAGCTTTCAATAAATCATATTTCATTTTTATCCTTTTTTTTACTAAATTATATTATTATTTACCCATTTCAGTCATTTAAGATGTTTAAATTAGTTGCACGGTTAGTTTTGCCAAACAGCTCCAGTTCAATAAACTAGTTATAACTAAATAAGTAATAATAACAATAATAATAAATATTAAATAATATTCTTAAATATTGGTTATCATGGAAAAAAATCAATATATATATATATTTATATTTTTATGTACAAATATGGATATATTTAAAAAAAACATTAAAATATGGATACAGTCATCAACATAATAAGTAAATAATGAATAATAATAATAATAATAATTTTAATTATTACTATAGCTAAATAAGTAATAATAACAATAATTATTTTTTTTCCGTATTCCTTGCGGAACCACGGGTATCCCCAAGAGCACCCTTAATACCAAGGAGCCTTTGAGACTAATCTGGAGCGAGTTAGCTGTGTGGTTGGCTCTCCCAGCGAGATGTTTTTAGTGGGAATCGAACACTGGCACCCGTGTCTCATTCCCAAGATTTCAGTTGGGGCCTTACACCAACTGAACTAAACCCCGTTGGTATAATAACAATAATTATAAATACTAATAATATTTTTCTAAAATAGTAAATAATATTCTTAAATATATATTTTTCATATTTTATTCTTAAATATATTAGATTATTATGGAAAAATATAAATATAAATTTTATATTTTTATATTCAAATATGGATATATATATATATATATATATAACATTTTAAAAAAATTAATATATAAAAGTTGGATACCGTTGCAATCCATTTTAAATATGGATATTGTTGTAATCCATTTTTTTAAAATAAAAATTGTAATGGCCCATTTTTGAACACAAAATTAAATAATTTAATTTTTAAATATTATTTGAATGCTAATATTTCTTTTGAAAATTTAAAAATATCGATGTGTTATAAAATATTTGGGATTATTTTTATAAATAGAAAGTAATTAAAATTATTGAAATTATATTTCAAAAACATTATTGAAAAGAAATTAATTCTAAAAATATATGATGATGTAATAGACAAGTTGGTGTAGCTCACATGGTCATGCACCAAGTCTTAAGGCTTAGAAGTTGAAAGTTTCGGATTCGATTCTGGACACCATGTGTTAGAGTTTGATGAGATTTTTATTCTTAAATTTATTGTATTATTGAGAATGTTATGCATCAAATATCATCTATCACAAATTCACAACCAAGAATTATCTCGTTGCTCAATATTCCTTTTTTTCATGCCTTTGGTTTCTTGCTCTTTTCCCCCAACTTATCGCATTTAAAAATAATGACGTTACTCAAACCTAGTTTTTATGCTTTGTTTCATTGTAGGAAAGAAAATGGGAAGAGAGAAATATGGAAGAAAGATTATGATGAGATAATGAGTAAATTTTATGATTGTTTGGTATGAAAAAAATGTGAAGAAATTGGGAAGAGAACAAAGTTGAGTTTTATTTCTTTTTGTTTGGTTGAAGAGAAAAGAAAAATAATGATGTTACTCAAACCTAGTTTTTATGCTTTGTTTGATTGATAGGAAAGAAAATGGGAAGAGAGAAATATGGAAGAGAGATTATGGTAAGATCATGAGTAGATTTTATGATTATTTGGTATGAGAGAAAATGTGAATAATTTGAGAAGAGAAAAAAGTTGAATTTTATTTTTTTTGTTTGGTTGAAGAGAAAGGTTAGAAGAGAGAAATTTATAAGAAACTGACATGTCAAAATCATAAATCATATTCAACCATAGTGTATCACGTGTCAAGATCTCGCTGCGAGAAAAACTTTCGTATTTAATTAAGTCAATCACTATTTCGTTGGATGTAACTTGTAAGAGAAGCTAACATGTCTTCATTCTCCATCAGATTCAATGGCAGTGTGTTACGTGTCAAGCGCTCAACATAAATGTATACTGGTTTTGACTATAAAACATCAAATATTATTAGCATGGTTGAGAAAACCGAACCAGATCGGCCGGTCCGATCGAAAAATCAGTGAACCAGTGGAGGTACTGGTTCGGAAGAAGTCAAGAACCACCCTAAGAAAAAATCGAAATTGAACCGGCCAAACCGGTAATGAACCGTCAAAATCGGTAAAAACTGGTGGTCCACCGGTTTGCATTTTGGCAAAAAAAAAAAGGGCTGTTTGGCCCAGTGGTTCACTGGGCTGTTTTTATATTTTTGAAAGATTGAAACAGCTGGGCAAAAGGAGTAATATTAGTGTATTACCTATTAATATTTTCTTAGTAGTTACTAGTATTACTTATCAATATTTTGTTTCTTTTATTTACTAGCATTGTATATTTGATTTATTTTCTTCGTTAATAAACATTGTATACTGTATAGTACTTGTTAATTAATATTAATAATATTTTCTTATTATGTTATTATATTGTTATACATATACACACATGCGTACATTAAAATCGGTCAAACCATGGTTCAATCATGGTCCAACCACTAAACCTTGAACCAATACCTCGACCAGTTCAATAACCGGTCCGATTTTCTAACCATTGATTATTAGTGTTTGAGTGCATCAAGTGTTGATTGAACTATTGTTTTATACATGCAATTTATTGCGTAAGTAACATATATATGTTTCATAAATTTGCAATTATAAACGTCAATAATGAACTTATTTATGATTTTCACTCAAATATTTTTTAGACTTATTTATGTATTTAATCCCTGAAAGTTGAGAGTGTTTTGATTTTGGTGTCTGAAATTTTTTTGACCTTGACTCAACCTTACTAATTGTTTTGAAAATTTGATTTTATTCCTTGTTGTTAAGAAAAATCCGTTAACTACTGACGTGGCTAACAGAACGTCACATCAACATATACGTGTGCAAGTATGGAATGTCATAATAGGATGACGTGGATGATCTGGATCCACAAGAGCAAAAGGTTCATAGCCCAATCCATAAACATATTTTGGTTGGGTCTTGGCCCTTTTGCTCATGCGGGTCCGGATAATTCACGCCATCCTATCGGTGACATGCAATACTTGCACACACGTGTACGCTGACTTGGCGTTTCGTTAACTACATCAGCGATTAACGAATTTTTCCTAACGACAATAACTAAAACCAAATTTTCAAAACAACTAAAGATGAGTAAAGGTAAAAAAAAAAACTTTCAGGGAGCAAAATCAAAACACTCCCAACTTTCAGGTATTAAAACCATAAATAAGCCTATTTTTTATTACTAATAAGTAATTTTTTTAATTATATATGCTATATGCTTTTTATAATTATTTTTTAAAAACAACCATAAATTTCAATTTTACTAAATTATCATGTACCTGAAAAATAAAATAAAAAAAAAGGCAACCACTACTTTTTTAAAAATTATGACGTAAGTAAAAAAAATTAAAAAATAAAAAAATTTCTAAAATCTTTAAAGAATATCAACTTTAAAAAATTCAAATTATTCAATCTATGTCTTGCAAGATGGATTCAACTCATCCATTATTGCATTGAATGATGAATTTGTAATTCGGTAATGTAATTGTATTTTCTTATGAACCATAATTATTACTTTAAAAAATAGTACTCTTTTCAGTCCTTATTATAAACCCCTTTTGAAGATTTTTTTTTTGCTTAATATAAGTTTCATTTCCAATTTTCAATGACATTAATTACTCCCTCCGATCCTAAATATAAGTCTCATTTGAAAACTTTTTAATTTTGGTCTTTAATATAAGCCACATTTCCAAGTTTCAATAACATTCATTATTTTTTTTCGCAAACATCCCTATTTATTCAACATTTTGTACATTCTCAATAACAATTATAGGGATACTTTTGAAAAAGTATACCAAATATTTACATTTCCAATATCACTAACAATACTAAATAATTTTTTTAAAGGGTGTGAAAATTGGTCATATGAGCTTATAATAAGGACCGAAGAGAGTATTTCTTTTTCACAAACACTCGTATTTACTCAACACTTTTTAGATTATCAATAATAATTATAGGGGTACTTTTGAAAAAGTATACCAAATAAATATTTACATTTTCAACATCACTATCAATACTAACTAACTTTTTTGAAGGGTGTGAAAATTGGTAAGTGGACTTAAAATAAAGATGGAAGGGAGTAATTTACATTCTTGCAAATGTGAATGTTCTATATAAATTACTTTTTTAAAAAGTTTTTTATTATACGTGTAACATGCCGAATTTTAATCATAAGAATAATTAGAATAATAATAAGATTAGGAAATGATAACTTTGCTAAAGAAGGTTTAAGGTGATGGAATTAGGATTCATTTGAGTGTCATAAAGGAGTGAAGAAGCATTGACACCGGATAAGAGATTCAAGGAAGAACAAAATAACGTAAGAAACTATGTTTTCGGTGTTATAAACACCCTACATTAGGAAATTAGAAATAAAAGATTTAAAACTTAAAACACAAATTCCCCCGTTGGGTGTGAAGATAATGGTCTTATGGAGCTTACCTCCAAATTTGAGCAAGATCCAACGGTTAATGAAGGATATATGGTATTTTGAAATGCATGGGATGAAAATCTGGCAAGTTAATCGATTACTTTTGAAGGTAATCGATTACCTCCTCTCTAGATGGGAAAAATAAAAAGGAATTCATGGGTTGAAGGTAATCGATTACCACCTCGTTAGAGTTGATAAAAATAAGACCTGGAGACCACACAAAGGTGGCTTCTCCAAGAAGCCATTAATTTCACTACAAGAAAACCGGCCATTGGCAAAGACAAAAGTCGTTGCGAAAAATATTTTTGGCAACGACATGTGTCGTTGCGGGTCATGGCGTAGCGAAAAACTATCACAACGACCTTATAACTATCGCAACGACAAACTGGTGTTGCTATTAATTTATGTTTTGCAACGACATTTGTCGTTACAAAAATTTTGTCGTTGCCAATGATACAACAAAAAGCTTACATGGCTTCGCTTTTAGGTAACGACATATGTCGTTGCTAATGTTCATTATCATTGGCAACGACAATTTTGTCGTTGCCAATGACTAATAATTGTTGATATTTCCTTACTTTTAGGTAACGAGGAATGTCGTTGCCAATCTTTGTTGTTATTAGCAACAATAAGAGTCGTAGCGAATGGTGTAAAAACACTAACGTGTCTCTCTTTATATGTAACGACTAATGTCGTTGCCAATCCTTTCGGCCATTTGCAACAAAAAAGTCGTTGCAAATAATTAAACAATGAATTTTTCAATCATTTGCAACGACGAAGTCGTTGCCATAGCCTTTATTTATATTAAAAAAATAATAATTCGTTTAACTAGATAGATCTGTTTTATACTTCAAACTTTTAGGTATTTTTAATAGAATTATAATTTAAGATAATAAAACTCATGACTAAATTGCCTATATATATATATATATAAAACTCAAATATCAACAATTTAATATAGAGAATGTCTTTGACATTCTATTGAGTTACAATATTACATCAACCCAAAATGTTAAAAATAAAATAAAACAAAATCTATTCTGTACCTAATAATCCAAAATAGCTTTTCAAAGCTCATGACATAAATTCTTAACTTAAAAATGTCTTCCCATATCCATGTGCATAGCCAATGTCAAATTTCTTTCAATAATGCTAAACCTGTGACAAACAAACAACATGAATAAATTAAATGAGTTCAATTGAATGTTTGTGAAGCAAAAAACAAATCATACATAATAAATTAAGTAATAACTTACCAAGGTTTTTTATACAATGCCAAGAGTCACGTTTCATCAAGACCAAAACAATCTGGTATATAAATTGCACCCTCATCAAATGATAAAGAACTAGAGTAGGAAAAAAAATAGTAAATAAAATTCAGGAAAGAGAAAATCATCTGCATACAGGAAGACGAAGAACTTCACAAAGCTTTGCTATCTCCGACTTTAGTAAAAGATGTAAGCTCCTGTCGTTTCCTTACTTCATCATCGTTGCTTTGAGATCTCTCTGCATTAATCAAACAAAAAAAATGAGTAAGAAATACATTTGATCAAACAAGCAAATGCAAGCTAACTTCCCTAACTATGTTACCTTCACTTATGTCCCAACTTCATGCAGTTAAGAAAACTATAACTACTAAATAAAAGTAAATGTGCAAGTAAAAAAAGGTTTTAAGAGCCTTTACCAAAATCAATGCCAAGCAAATAAATTAGGATTCATGTAAATTTCATGATCAATGAGAAAATATTTAGTTATAAACTTATAACTGACAAGGCATAAACAACAAGTTCTATAGGTCAAGAAGAAGAGATATATAGGTCAAGAAGAAGATTCAAAAGAGATATATATAGGTCTCAAGGGCTCAAGGCCTTAACAAAAAGTCCATTTCCAACGTTCAGAAGTTGCACAATCCAAAAACTAGGACTAGGAGAGTGTGTGCATAAATAGATTTTCAAGAATAATTTATTTCATTAACTAAAAAAAAACAATTATGTATAGACTATTGACAATAACATGAATTGAAAATCAACTTGAAGAAGTGTCACTTTATCATGCTAAGAAGTAATAGTTGAAGATGCAAAAAATTAGCACACTCCTTGAACTAAGAAGTAGCTGTTAACTCTACACTCGAGTACTATTCATTCAGGCATAAGAGAAGTTACCTGAAACCAATGAGCAGGAAGGTTTCTTCACTAAAATATCAGTGAAGGTATCTTCTGTTGGGGGAGAACAAAAAACTTCACAACATATAACAATGAATCACTCTGTCAAATTAGAAAGTGAGTTTGATAATAAGAATGAATATGTTTGGACCAACACATAAAACAATAACAAAAAAGGTTTGGACCAACACATAAAAACAATAACAAAAAAGGTTTGTTGTGTCTTGGCCTCAGTTGCCTTGGCCATGGCAATTTGTTGTGTCTCTAAAATCTCAAAAAAGGTGTCTCCCCCTAATTAGTGGCAGAGAGAACAGTCCGTGTCTAAACTACTCATCCAACTACTCCTTCAAACACCTTTAACATGAGAATCAACATTTTGACAATATTATGATGAGTCAAGATGAATATATGCTAGAAATAATTGAAAAACTTCATCCCTCCATTTAAGTAACCCTTGGTTTCAAGAATACATGCTGGAAACAAATATTGCAGCCAAGTTATTCGCTTCCATTTGAATTTAGGATTGCAAGTAAGAAGAAATTATCAAATGTGAGAAGAAATACATCACTTTAAGTAAACTTGTTATCTTATTAATGTCTACGTAGTATAACTACCGATTGTATGTCTCGACCAAGAGGATAGCTTTCTGAAACATTTCTTTCTCTAATGTCAGATTAATCAAATACCCCTGGTCTTGGGTTTAGAGTTTGCTAATGAACTATACATTTATGATTAATATGTCAAACTCCATGCCTTTAAATATGCAACCAAAAATGGTTAAAGTTACCACAAAAGGAGACGGTACTTAATATTTAAGCATTATCAAGAACCTGGAAGTTTTCAAATAAGCGTTTGATTATGTTATCATCAAATTGCTGCATCTCGTCCCATGTGAGATTTTTGGGTTTCTTTCACTTGGCTACCATCCCTCATCCAAGGTTGTGCTAAAGTCACAAGAAACATGCATCAATTAGTTTTCAAAGTAAGAATTTCATGCATATACTAATAAGATTAATAGAGAAATTGTAAGCAAGTCAAACACTTATTAAGTCACTAAAATTGCAGGATTAACTACATATCTCACCTGCTGCCAAGCTCATTGGAGATCTTGCTCCAGTTGTGTCAACTTCAAATGATCTTGTCATTTGCATAACCAAAAGTTTCACACTATAAATTAGTACCTTTCATCCAGTAAAAATGAAAACCAACCTGAATTATGTAACTGCACCTATATTTTAACATGTTAGTGAGAAATTCAATTAGATGGGCTGAAGTGATCATGAACAATACTTGAGAAAACTAATCTGATGTGTTTGCTGAAATTTTATAAAATAATAAGCACTAAATAATACCTATTTGTCAATCTAAACCTATAAAAACAATAACCAACACGTACCATGAGATAGCGCACTTCCTTTTCATAACGCTCACTCAGCCTCTCTGTGTTGAAAAACTGAAAATCTTGCCTAGAGGAGAAAAAAAATGACCATCAGTCATAATAAAAACCATTTCAATAGCTAGGGGAACTTTCCATTCTAAAGCAGTAGCTAGAACATGTAGAACAGCTAGTAACATGGGGATAAAGACAGGGAAGTTTTAACCCTCAATCTGAAGCATGAAGAGTCCTCAAGTAAAATTAAGGAACTAGAAGCACAAGTCACAAACCTAGAGCTAAATGAAGCATCAGATCAAGCTAATCATTTGTCCCTGTATTCCATGTAGTTCCCTCAGTCCTCAACCATATGCACTATCAAAGATAAACAATATAAAATTACCTCCATAAAATTATAACATCATTAAAAGAATTAAGATTAGGATCTAAATACAAATAAAATGGACAACAAATTTAGATAAGCAAATGCCATTAATGCAAAAAAAGCTTTTTAGAGTACTAAATTTTATCACAAATAAAAAAAAGGCTACAGAGCCATTCAGTGGCATGCTTCTCTAGAATGTCTCATTTGAAAGCATGCACCAATGACCTCATCCTCTGAATCTTTAAGCACCTTGACAACTCCATGTTGGGATTCTGGCAAGTGTACCAGATCGTACAAGTAATAAAGTGATAAAAAGAGTATCGTTCCTAACGAGGACTGAAATTGATTCTAATAATTCTCACCTATTCGTAATTACTAAATGAAAAATTAAATTAAAATTCAATTGTTTGAGTGATTGTTGATAGGGGTGTAAGTGGTCTGGTCTCGGACCGCGAAACCGGTCGGACCGAACTGGACCGGACCGAAAAATTGTTGGACCGCGAGACCGTGGTCCGGTTTGGTCTTAAAATTTTTGGACCGTTATACTATGGTCCGGTCCATGGTCTCACATTTTTTTAGACCGTGAAGACCGAACCGGACCGATAGTTGAAATATTAAAAAATAAATAAATAAAAAACATAGCCACTAAGGCACAAAGCCTTCAACAATCAACGCAGCAGATACCATTTATCAAGAACCATACTCATATAACTGTAAGTCTTGGTGTATGTGTGTATAAATATAGATACCATTTATTATATATGTAATACTTGTCACTCGTGATGTTGTATTCTTCGGGTAAAAAATATTTTTCTTTTAGAAATATTGAATGGTCTACGCTGAAAAAGCTAGTGCAGGTAGCTGCACATTAAGGAAATTAAGGGTATGAGACCGGACAACTGCAGTGAGTCGGAGTATATATGATCACACAAATTCATGCATACATAATGATGTAAAATTACATATGGCATATGGGTCATATAAATCAGTACAGTGTTTTACCGACCAAAAGGAAGAACGGGCAATTTCGTTCAATTCTTCTGCTATGCAGTGGAATTTTTTTTTTTTTAAAAAAAAAGGTTTTTTATTAAATTTTTGTTATTATGGTCTAAATGGACCGGATCAAACGGTCCGGTCCGGTCTTTGCATGTGAAAAACTTTCAGACCGGACCAGACCGGACCACATAAATTTAATCGATCCGGTCCCTAATGTTTCTCAAAGATCGGACCGGACCGGACTGTTACACCCCTAATTGTTGATTTAAATGAATTAAAACAAATAAATAAAACGATTCTTGAACAATGGGAAAAAGCGGGATGTAGTTTCGATGAAGGTTCCTAAAACATTTAACAACAAATTGATTTGTTTTCCTAAATTCTGAATTTGTTTTGCAAAAGGTAGAAAACGCCTAATGTCTTAGCACGTTTCCGTATTTTAGGTATTAATCTCCCAATGATGTCTCAAGAGAGCCTTAAACACCTAGCCTTAAATTAAGTTCAATCAAAACTTGTAAAAATTATCCAATTCATAGAAGACATGTCTGTGCCTATGCAATTGAACTGTTTGATTATTAGGCTAAATCCTAAATTCATATGTCTATTCATAAAGGATTTCCAAAAGTCATGAACTGCGCACATTCACGAGAAACAATCAAAATATAATCAAACACATAATTTATAATGGAAAAACAAAATCAATTCATTGCAAAAACATTAACAAGGTTCCATGTTCATCTACTCCTACATCCCAAAGAAGGGTTTAGTTCATAATGGGAAGAAGAAAAGCAATAAAAGTGATAAAGAGAGACATAATTACCACTAATCCTTGCCTCTAATCTCCGTGTTCTTCGCAAAAAGCTCTAAACCTTGTTCTTAATCCTCTGATATGTGTAAAAAACGTCCTCAATCTAACCTAGAATATGTCTATTTAAAAGGATAAAAACTAATCTCCTATCAAATCTGTAAAAGATATAATTAAATCTACTGCAACTGACGCCGTGCGCTTGGGCGTACAAACCCGCGCTTGGGCGAGATCGACCCGCGCCTGGGCGCACAAGGCTGCGCCTGGGCGCACCACGCTAGCTTCAGCATCTACTCGTTTTTGCTCTTTTGGCCCCATTTCCTGGTCTTGTGCACCCATGGCATAGCATCTTAACTGTCAAACTCGCCTTCTCATCTCCAACTTCAAGGTTTATTACTTGCTTCTTTTTTTTTCTTTTTCCAATTTCAACAAATTAAGCTTCAAAACCTGAAATTAAGAACCAAAAAGGCACAAAATCCACAACGATCTCGTTCCTCATCATTAGTAGATAAAATCAATCTTTTCTTAACAATTACTTGATAAACAAGCCAAAATCACTAAGAAAGAGGGTAAATTATCACTCAAAAACATCATATTTCTGGCTCTAATCACTCCCCCAAACTTAACATTTTGCATGTCCCAGGCAAAAGTAAAACAAAAATTCAGAGCCTTAAATCCTCCCCTATCAAGACATAGCAACTCAATCATAAACTCCGACTCACCTACCCAAGATTCCTCTCTTCACTAGCAAATCACCTTAATGAAAACCAGTTGATAAGACAAATTCAAAGTGAATAAAAGATTAGTGACCACATTATCTCACAACATCTCTCATGTGTATGGGTAATATTTATCAATTCACTCAAGTTCAAACAATGAAATCATGTTACCATAAGCTTGACTATAGACCTATATCTCCACTGAATTATTGACAGCACACACAAATCAAAAGGTCTTTAATTTGGTTGCAATGGGGCCATAGCTAAAAGTGTCAGGTGAGATAAAAGAAGCAAAGGATAACGCAAAGGGCTTATTTTAATAAAATCACCAATCTTCCCTTTTGAATTATGAAATGAGCAATGAAAGTGATTACAAAAACACAACTCAACTCATTTGTTTCCCTTTTTCTTTTCTTCTTCCTTTCTATTCTCTTCTTTTTTTTTTTCAGCACATTTTGATTATGCTGCTTTTTTTTTCGAAGAGATATAGAAATACATTTTTCAACATTTAACACTTCTACCATTTTTAGGTAACATTCCACTCAATTGCTCATTTAAAAATTCAAAGGTACTTCCATAAAAATATTTCAATTAATGTTGGGTACCAAAGAAAATCATAATATCTCATCAAGCTCAAAGTGGGCAACTAAGGGAACATTATTTCTCAAAAACTGTTGAAGGCCTCAAAAACACAAACCTAAGTGCCTTAATCATGTTCATGCATGCAATCAATTGTCAATTTTGAAAAGGTCTCAAGTCAAGTTCTAGAACAAACAATCAAAGCGAACAACACTCATGAAAGAAATAGGAGTTTCATCACAATATTCATTAAACATTACTCCTTCAAGTGTATAGGCTCAAATCTCACTGGTTAAGGTCAATTCACTAATCAGTCATTCACAACAAGTTTGCCAAACAACTAATTTTCAAAAAATTTCAAAGCTAATTCCAATTAGTACCTGGGTAAAACAAGTCGGAAATCACAATCAAGCATTTACACCTATCAAAGGGACAAATCTAACACCTAGAATCAGTGCTTACTCATGCCAGGACACAAACCAACACAAAGCCAGGGGAGAAATCAAGTTCAGAAAATTTTTTATTTTGTTACCCTCCCCCAAACGTAAAATGTGGCTTGTCCTCAAGCAAAGAATCGACCTACACTACAAAATAAAAAATAAAAGCTAGGGAAAAATGGAAAACTTCCCTCACATTCAGCGGTCCCTGTAAAGCACATGGGAGGCAACTCCCCCAAACTTATTCACCTGCAGCACAATTAATCTCAAAGTGCAAGAGGCACCACATAAACATCACAGGTAATTAAGTAAAAAAAAAACGACCACAAATATGAAGTAAAGTTAACCATGCAGAAAACGAAACAAGTGTTTTTGGGTGCACAGATCTGTAAGTATCACACAAACTCAAAATCAGAACTAGTCTCACAATAATACCAAATACTACCACACCCTTACTACCAGCTACACAACTCATCAGCTACTACCATAGAACTCAAAACCCGGCAGCACTATCACCCAAATCATCACCATCAGAAGAGTTATCCAACGTCTGCAACTCCTCATCCGTATAAGGTGGAAGAGGAAAAGGAATGCCCAGGTGGTTACCGATCGCACGCTGGTGTGCATCTCTCGTCTCATCCCGAAGCAGCTCCATCTGGAAATAATGAGTGTGGCGGCTCTGACGGCGCAAAAGCCGCTCCATCATGCGGGTCAAATCAGCGGTCGATCCCCCTTGGGGTGGATGAGGGTCTGGAATGGGTGGAACAACAGGAGCAGCAGGAGCTGGTGCTGGGGGCACACTCGGGGTAGCGGCGGCGGCAGCGGCACGTGCAGCACGCGAACCACGGGCAGCCGCTAGCGGTGGAAGACCAAGCTCCTCACGAGCTATACCCTCAAATGTCTGAAGTTTCTGAGACCCCATCTGAGCCTGGCGCTTGAGATCACATAAATCATCACCAAAAAGTACACCGGCATCCTCACACAACCGGGTAATCAACCAAGGTAGCCCAAAGGTACCCGGGGCAAATTCCCGGGCTATGTGAAAAATGTACTCAGACATAATCCATGCAGCATCAACCTCCAAGTTAGAAAATATGCCATAAACAATGCGAAGGATAGGAGGCTTGCACTCATACTCATGGGATTGGGGATAGATGTTGTGCATAATGAATTGGGCCCAGAATCTCGCCCAAGAATGCAAGTGCTTAGCATAAACATGCTTCACCGCATTAGTGCTCCTATGATAATTCCAATCCTTCCCCTCAAGGAAAAGAGCACCTTTCAATTGATCATAATCATCATTATTCAGAGTGACTCTTCGGTAATACTCCACAAAGTTGGTCTCAAAGGGATAGTCCGGCAATCCTAAGACTCTAGCAATGTTATGGGCACCAAAAGAAATTTGTTTTCCCCGCACCCAACTCAAGCGACATCCTGGATTTTGTTGCTCACGATAATGAGCGTGGGCGAAAAACTCCCAAACTAAGGACTTGCTAAAGACAGGAGCAATACTCTTTGTAAAACAGGACCACTGGAGACTCACTATATGTGGTGTGGTATGAGGGTTCCTAATGTTGTTAGGGTCCTCAAGGGTAGTCTCAGCCACTATCCCTTTCCCCTTACATTGTTGATCATAAAACACCTTAACCTCAGGATGTTCAAACGGTCTCCTAGTGATGGAGGATGATGGGGCATGAATCCTAGGTCTCTTTCCCTGATCTCTACTGGTTGACATAGTGGTTAATTTCTCTTAGGCAATATAACAAACACCTAGTATGCACTAAATATGACAATGCTCTAAGGTACAAATACTAGAACTCTACTCCCTAATAATCACTAGTCTAGGCAAGAGATACTTAAAATCAACAAAACAACTCACTCTAATGCCAAAGACAGAACCAAAGAGAGGAATGCAAAATTGAAGCTTACCCACAAAGAGAGGAAAAATCAATGGAGAGAGAGAGAGACCAACATGCATGAATGGAGCAAGAGGGGAAGGATGGAGCAAGGATTGATAAGTTTCTTTTGCTGGAGATGGGTGTAGAGAAGAGGGGAGTTAGGGTTTAAGATGAGGGAGAATATACGTATGAAAGAGGGGATGAATGAGGATGTGGAGCAAGAGATACTTAACTGATGCAGGATCCGTGCGCCTGGGCGCGGTGGGGTGCGCCTGGGCGCACTTCGTTAATTTGGAAGTGCTGCAGTGGAATCCGTGCGCTTGGGCGCGGTGGGGTGCGCTTGGGTGCACCACGTTAAGTTCAATTCCCCTGTCCGAATTACTTTTGAAACCCCCTTTTTACCCTGTCACCCCCACTGCGCTTGGGCGCATACGAGCGCGCCTGAGCGCACGCACAGACCTGTACATTTTTTTTAAACAATAAAGTCCTATACTAAAAGAAAAATAAAAGAAAAATTACTAGGAAGGAACTACTTACCACTGGGTTGCCTCCCAGCAAGCGCTTGTTTAACGTCCCGAGCCTGACGGTTGACCCTTTCTCCAGAACTAAGGGTCTTTGAGCTCAACTGAGGATGAACTCTGATCAATGACTCCCCCATGATATGCCTTAAGTCGCTGTCCATTTACTTTAAAAGTGTCCCCAGTCTTGGGGTCCTTAATTTCAATAGCGCCAAAAGGTGAGACCTGCACAATCACAAAAGGACCAGACCATCTAGATTTAACCTTTCCAGGGAAAAGCTTAAGTCTAGAGTTAAATAACAAAACCAATTGTCCAGGCTCAAATTTCTTATTAGTCAACTTCTTGTCATGCCACTTTTTAGTTTTTTCTTTAAAATCACGAGAAGTGTTATATGCTTGCTCTCTGAACTCATCAAGTTCAGTGAGCTGCACTAACCTCTTCTCACCTGCAGGTTGCATATCCAAGTTCAAAAATTTAGTTGCCCAATATGCCTTGTGAAGTAACTCCACTGACAAATGACAATTTTTACCATACACAACCTGAAAGGGTGACATGCCAATGGGTGTCTTATAAGCAGTTCTATACGCCCACAAGGCGTCATCCAATTTTTTTGACCAATCTTTCCTACTGCTATTAACAGTTTTCTCTAAAATTCTCTTCAGAGATCTATTTGACACCTCTACCTGACCACAAGTTTGTGGATGGTATGGGGTAGCCACTTTGTGGTGCACCCCATATTTAGACAAGGCTTTCTCCATAACTTTATTGCAAAAATGACTCCCACCATCACTAATAAGTACTCTAGGTACTCCAAACCTGCTAAAAATATTTTTTCTCAAAAAGTTCACAACTACAGCAGAGTCATTGGTGGGAGTGGAGATCGCCTCCACCCACTTTGATACATAATCAACCCCCACAAGAATGTACCTGTTGTTATAGGAAGGGGGAAAGGGGCCTACAAAGTCTATGCCCCACACATCAAATACTTCAACCTCTAAAATGCCTTGAAGAGGCATCTCATCTCTTCTAGAAATATTCCCAACCCTTTGGCATCTATCACAGTTCATCACATGGGTCTTAGCATCTTTAAAAATGGTGGGCCAGTAATACCCACATTGGAAAACTCTAGACGCTGTCTTCTCACTGCTATAATGACCAGCATATGGTGAATTGTGACAATGCCAAAGGATGTCAGGAATTTCCTCTTGAGAGGCACAACGCCTGATTACTCCATCTGCACTCCTCCTGAACGGGAATGGTTCATCCCAAAAATAAAACTTGGCATCACGTAAAAACTTTTTCTTTTGTTGCCAAGTCATATCCTTAGGAATCACATTTGCTGCTAAATAATTAGCTAAATCAGCATACCATGGGAGTTCAGATGCAGCAAACAGGTGTTCATCAGGGAATTTTTCTTCAATTGGAACTTGATTATCCCTATTACTATCCTCAAGGGGGAGCCTAGATAAGTGATCAGCAATAACATTCTCTACCCCCTTTTTGTCTCTTATTTCCAAATCGAACTCTTGCAAGAGCAAGATCCACCTAATCAGTCTTGGCTTAGCATCGTGCTTAGCCAATAGGTGCCTTAAAGCAGCATGATCTGTGAACACTATCACTTTCGAGCCTATCAAATATGCACGAAACTTGTCCATTGCAAAAATCACTGCCAAGAGTTCTTTTTCAGTGGTCGTGTAATTAGTTTGTGCACTGTTCAACACACGACTAGCATAATAAATTGCATGAAACACTTTATTAATTCTTTGACCAAGTACAGCTCCTATTGCGTGGTCACTTGCATCACACATTAGTTCAAAAGGTTCACCCCAATTGGGAGCAACCACTATAGGAGCTGTAATCAATCTCTCTTTCAAAAGTTCAAAAGATTTCATGCAATTATTATCAAAAATGAACTCAGCATTCTTCTCCAGTAAATTGCATAGGGGTTTTGCAATTTTCGAAAAATCTTTAATGAATCTCCGGTAGAAACCGGCATGACCCAAAAAACTTCTTATCCCCTTAACATTTATTGGAGGAGGTAGATTTTTGATGACATCAATTTTTGCCTGATCAACTTCAATACCCTTTTCTGAAATTTTATGTCCTAAAACTATCCCTTCCCTGACCATGAACTGACACTTTTCCTAGTTAAGGATTAGATTAGTTTCTTGACATCTTTCTAACACTTTGCCCAGATTGGCAAGACATGCATCAAAGGACGACCCGTAGACCGAGAAGTCATCCATAAAAACCTCAATGAAATTTTCGACCATGTCGGAGAATATAGCCAACATACACCTTTGAAAAGTCGCAGGTGCATTGCAAAGCCCAAAGGGCATTCTCCGATAGGCAAAAATCCCAAAGGGACAAGTAAAAGCAGTTTTTCCTGGTCTACAGGATCGACACAAATTTGATTGTAACCTGAGTATCCATCCAAAAAACAATAGAATGCATGTCCTGCTAATCTTTCCAACATTTGGTCCATAAAGGGTAATGGGAAATGATCTTTCCGGGTGGCATTGTTTAATCTCCTATAATCAATGCACACACGCCACCCAGAAACAGTGCGGGTTGGTATTAGTTCATCTTTATCAGATTTTACCACAGTTAACCCCCCCTTTTTAGGCACTACTTGCACTAGGCTAACCCAAGTGCTGTCGGAGATGGGGTAGATAATGCCTGCATCTAGAAGTTTGACTACCTCCTTTCGCACGACTTCCTGCAAAGTCGGATTCAGCCTCCTCTGAGGCTGAATTACTGGCTTAAAATTCTCCTCAAGGAGAATCTTATGCATGCAGAAACTGGGGTTAATCCCCTTCAAATCAGACACACACCATCCTAAAGCAGCTTTGTAGTGCCTCAAAATTCTCATTAATTTCTCAGTTTCAGTTTCAGTCAAGGCATTACTAATTATCACTGGATAAAGTTTAGTGTCATCTAAGAATTCATACCTGAGGTTTGGTGGAAGAGTTTTGAGCTCTGGAACTACCCGCTCCTCCTTTTCATGCCTCTTCAGCTCCTTCATCTGATCTGTCTTTGTGTAAGCTGGAGGTGCATCCAATCTGGCCACCACCTCCGCAACCCTGTTTTCTTCACTCTTCTCATGTGTCAGAGCTGCTGCCAACACATCTCCATGCCCAATTTGCTCAAAAGTAGACGTGACTAGAGTGTCAACCACGTCCACCAAAAAGCATTGGGAGCTGTCCATTGGATTCTTCATGGACCGGTAGACATTGAATGAGACCTCTTCTTCATGAACCCGGAGCTTGAGCTCGCCCTGTTGAACATCTATGAGGGCTCGCCCAGTGGCTAGAAATGGCCTACCCAGGAGTAGAGGAATGTCTGAGTCCTCCTCCATGTCCAAGATAACAAAGTCAGCAGGGAAGATGAACTTGTCCACCTTGACAAGCACATCCTCCACTTTCCCATAGGGCCTCTTCACAGACCGATCAGCCAATTGAAGACACATCATTGTCGGCTTTGCTTCTCCAATACCAAGCTTCTTAAAGATGGAGAGGGGCATCAGATTGATGCTTGCCCCTAAATCGCACAGAGCTTTGCCAATATCAAATCCCCCAATGTTACAAGGGATTGTGAAACTCCCAGGATCTTTTAGCTTCTGAGGGAGCTTCCTTTGTAGAATTGCACTGCATTCCTCTGTGAGAAGCACAGTCTCATCATCTTGCATCTTACTTTTGTTGGTTAAGAGCTCTTTCATGAACTTCGCATATGTAGGCATCTGCTCGAGTGCCTCTGCGAAGGGAATGTTGATTTGGAGCCTCTTGAACACCTCCATGAACTTGGCAAATTGCTTCTTGTTTTCCTCCTTCTTCAACCGCTGAGAAAAAGGAACCCTGTGAGATATCTGAGGTTTCTTCTCTCCTTCCTGAATTGTAGTTGATTTCTTATTTTGTTGCACTTCAGGAGTTGAGTCCTCAGCTGGTTGTTCCTTGGCCTCTTCCTTCTCAAGCACCACCTCATCACTCTTCTTTTGTGGCTCCTCAAGAGACTTGCCACTTCGAAGAGTAATGGGCTTGCAATGCTCTCTGGGGTTTGGAATGGTGTCACTGGGAAAGGTTCCCGGTGACCTCTCTGACATCTGCTTGGAAAGTTGACCCATCTGAACCTCCAGATTGCGAATGCTGGCACCCTGGTTTTTGAAGTTGGCTCGCGTCTCCTCAACAAAATTATTAGTTGTTAGAGCGAGCTTCTCAATTGCTGCCTCCCAAGGTGCCAGCTGCTTCTCTTGTGGTGGCTGGAGTGCTGGGCTGCGCCACGAGAAGTTAGGGTGATTTCTATACCCTGGGTTGTAGGTGTTTGAGTAAGGATTGTTCCTCTGTCCTCCTCCCACAAAATTAGCCTGTTCATCATTACCTGTGCTAGTACTAACTTCAAATGCACACTCACCATTACGGTGGTTGCCTTTACAAAAATCACATGTTAGTAATAAAGCAGAAGTATCAGAAGGGATAGGAGGTATACCTGTTGAAGCATTCATTTGGACCTGACCCAATTTCTGAGTCAATGCAACTATCTGCTGCTGCATCTCTTTATTTTGTGCAAATAGAGCTTGCACATTCTTAGGCTCCAAATCACTCTTCTTCATGATACGCTTCCTAACAGTGGCCCGACTGCTGTTATGAGCCATCTTCTCAATCAACTGCCTGGACTCTATGGCTGTTTTGCTCTCAAATGAACCTTGTGATGCACAATCGACCAAGTGCTGATTGGTTAGACTCAACCCATCATAGAATGTCCTCATTTGCAACCATTCAGGCATAGAGTGATTGGGGCACCTCTTCAACATCTGCTTGTACCTTTCCCACGCCTCATGTAATGACTCTCCATCTTGCTGAGCAAAGGCGTTGATTTCTTGCCTAAGCTGAGCTTGCCTGGAGGGTGGGAAGTACTGGTCCACAAACATCGTAGCCAATTTGTCCCAAGTAAGGAAGCTCCCCTGTGGTTGAGACCGGACCCATTTAAGTGCCTTTCCCTTTAATGAGAGAGGAAAAAGCCTCAACCTGATCGCATCATCACTCGCACCTTGAATCTTGAAGAAGTCCAAGTAACTCAAGAACATAGCAATATGATCACTTGGGTCCTCGTCTGGGGCACCACTGAATTGGTTTTGTTGCAGCATGTTTATATATGCCCCCTTGATGTCAAAGTGTGTAGCAGTGACCGCAGGTGGTACTATGCTAGTACCAATTAAGGTCGGGTCGACTAAGGCGTAATCAGCCAAAGTACGCATGTCAGGTTCTGTCTCATTCTCAACCTGGCGCTCACGCTCGTCAGCCATTATTCTTGCTCGTTCCTTTTTCTCTCGCTGTGCTCGTTTCCTTAACTTCTTCGCTGTCAACTCGATCTCGGGATCGAATTGAAGGCTGCTGTAATCACCTGCAGAACGCAAGTGCATATACCAGACTCGGCAAAGAGGGTTAATAGCACCTGTTGAGTGAATAAGAACAATTAAAAATAAAAGCTAGAACAAACTTCTACTAAGTAACTACTAAGAGTACCGAAAAATTACTAAAATCTAATTTTAGTCCCCGGCAACGACGCCAAAAACTTGTTGGGATTCTGGCAAGTGTACCAGATCGTACAAGTAATAAAGTGATAAATAGAGTATCGTTCCCAACGAGGACTGAAATTGATTCTAATAATTCTCACCTATTCATAATTACTAAATGAAAAATTAAATTAAAATTCAATTGTTTGAGTGATTGTTGATTTAAATGAATTAAAACAAATAAATAAAACGATTCTTGAACAATGGGAAAAAGCGGGATGTAGTTTCGATGAAGGTTCCTAAAACATTTAACAACGAATTGATTTGTTTTCCTAAATTCTGAATTTGTTTTGCAAAGGTAGAAAACGCCTAATGTCTTAGCACGTTTCCGTATTTTAGGTATTAATCTCCCAATGATGTCTCAAGAGAGCCTTAAACACCTAACCTTAAATTAAGTTCAATCAAAACTTGTAAAAATTATCCAATTCATAGAAAACATGTTTGTGCCTATGCAATTGAACTGTTTGATTATTAGGCTAAATCCTAAATTCATATGTCTATTCATAAAGGATTTCCAAAAGTCATGAACTGCGCACATTCACGAGAAACAATCAAAATATAATCAAACACATAATTTATAATGGAAAAAAAATCAATTCATTGCAAAAACATTAACAAGGTTCCATGTTCATCTACTCCTACATCCCAAAGAAGGGTTTAGTTCATAATGGGAAGAAGAAAAGCAATAAAAGTGATAAAGAGAGACATAATTACCACTAATCCTTGCCTCTAATCTCCGTGTTCTTCGCAAAAAGCTCTAAACCTTGTTCTTAATCCTCTGATATGTGTAAAAAACGTCCTCAATCTAACCTAGAATATGTCTATTTAAAAGGATAAAAACTAATCTCCTATCAAATATGTAAAAGATATAATTAAATCTACTGCAACTGACGCCGTGCGCTTGGGCGTACAAACCCGCGCTTGGGCGAGATCGACCCGCGCCTGGGCGCACAAGGCTGCGCCTGGGCGCACCACGCTAGCTTCAGCATCTGCTCGTTTTTGCTCTTTTGGCCCCATTTCCTGGTCTTGTGCACCCATGGCATAGCATCTTAACCGTCAAACTCGCCTACTCATCTCCAACTTCAAGGTTTATTACTTGCTTCTTCTTTTTTTCTTTTTCCAATTTCAACAAATTAAGCTTCAAAACCTGAAATTAAGAACCAAAAAGGCACAAAATCCACAACGATCTCGTTCCTCATCATTAGTAGATAAAATCAATCTTTTCTTAACAATTACTTGATAAACAAGCCAAAATCACTAAGAAAGAGGGTAAATTATCACTCAAAAACATCATATTTCTGGCTCTAATCACTCCATCAATTTCACAAAAGCCAACTTAAGTCATACATAGTTCAAAACAAGTTTTCACACCAAAGCCTCTGCTTACACACCGTACCCTTGAGGCAGCCGTAGAAGAAATTTCCTATTGAGACAAGTTTCCATTTCCTGCATTCTCTATCTCAGTCTATTTGATTCTTATGCTACAAGTTAAGGGGTCGTTCATATTGCCATACTTATGAACAGTAACTAAACACATAAGAGGGCATGAACCGATGATGGAAGGCTCCAAACTACAACCATAATAGTGCATCAGAAGATTCAACAGTCTCTAGTCACCTTCCATCTCATTTGCTGATATTTATTTTGCCTTTTTCGTGTCCAATCAATGAGGATAGTCAAGCTCTAAATAAAGAGGGTACATATGCCTAGCATCACAGTATGTGTCATCACTAAAATGCTCATACCTAGAACATCTAGTTTAACTAACTACATGTTATAGTTATTATAACGGCTCTTTTATGGTACTATTTCCTTTTCGAATTTCAATATTTTCTGTTTCCCTTTACAAACCTTAATTCACTTGCAATTGAATGAATTGTTTGGAATTCATCTTGTCATCCAGATGCAGATAAACACAGTTAACGGAATATACGGAATATATATAGAGCACAAGAGTAAAGAAAAATTACTACCATTTATTAGGTTCAAAATTAAAGCAACACTTGTGTTAAGCTCAAGTTGCAAGAGAGGACCCAACGTGGCTGATGGGTTGATAACAATCATGTCAATGTTGTTTTCCTTCAGAAGTTTCCTGGCAATATCCTCTGTCGTAGTCTTTGCAGATGCATACCACATCTGAAAGTAAACACGCACATAAATAGGAAATGTCCATTAATTAAAGAGCATATTAACATAGTAGTAGTATACATGACAAATTATCACATTTGTGCACATTGGAACAAATACAGTAACATTATTGCTCAATTGCAATTGCATGTCTAGTGAATAAAAGGTTGTTAAGTTGAAAGGTTTAAGTGTTAAAGTTTTTCTCAAATAATTTTAGCCATTAATTTGAAGCAGTAACAAGATTAATGCCAAGAACAGCAAATATACACCCATTCCTTCAATGCTATTTTCGATCAAATCAAACATCTCTTGACTCTTAATTCCCTTCCAAAAGGTACCTTAAGGATTATATGTACCTCAAAAACAGCAAAAACCAATTAAGTTATGCTGAAGAACTAACCTAAGTTGAAAAAAACAAGAAAAAATTATCATTTTCTAATTAGTCAGACCCATCAATGTCAGAGCAAAGAGAAGTTTAGCCCAGGTAAGCTAAATGATTAGTCTCTAATTTCACGATTTAATACTACTTTGAATAGAAAGTTTTTTCGACTAAGGTTAATTCCTCCTCCTGCATTTGTGTACGATATTGCAAGTTATTTTTAGTAAAATTATCAAGCCATACAAACATTGATTTGTTGTTTGTAACTCATTTCAATCAGAATGCAAATGCAAATTTATCCTTATTGACTGAACAATTAGCGTAAAAGGGAAGAAGATGATACCTAAAGTGCAGTCAGCTTTTGAGTTCCAATTCCTGAAATGAATCAAACTTTAATAATCCAATGAATGAGTAAAGTAAAAATGAGAAGAGCGCAAACCCTAAATCTGAAGGGCAGAGGAATTGATGGTTGAGGCGGCTGTGTTGCGGGATCAGCACCTCAGTGGTTTCGATCGCCTCAAGTGATGGCACCGACAATGCTTACGGGGGTGTGGAGAAGAGGAGAGGGTTTGGCGGTGGGACATTGGCAGTGAATCGAGGAGGGGAATGAGAAGGGCCAAGAGATTTGTTGGTTCGAATGGGTATGGGAGGGAGTTCACCATCGTCGGTACCGTCGTTGATGTTGCTATCGTGAACGAGGGAGGAGGGAGTTCGTTGTCTGCGTCACCGTCGTTGCTCCGTGAACGAGCGAGTAGCGATTGTTGTCGTCGACGTCATTACCGTGAACCAGTGAGGAGTGAGGAGTGAGCATGACTGGGTTTTGCATTGTCGGCAAGGGTTTCACAAGTGAATGACTGCAAGGGTTTGTGGTGAAGAGAGTGAGAAGATCGATGAGTGCAATGGCTTTCTCTTTCTCTTTCTCTTTTCTATTTCTTCTTTCTTTTATTATTTAAGTCTTTTTTCTTCTTTTCTTTTCATTGGCTGTTAGCAGGTAGCAAATATGATAGGTTTTTTTTATTATTATTTGTTAAACTTAGGCAACGACCTGTCGTTGCAGTAGCTTAGGAATATTGGGAAGGATGATTTTTTAATTTGGCAACGACCATTTGCAACGATAAAAAAAAAGTCGTTGCAAAACAGATTTTAACGCAACGACAAATATATTTGTCGTTGCGTTAAAATCTGTTTTGCAACGACTTTTTTTTGTCGTTGCGAATGGTCGTTGCAATAAGCAGCTTTTCTTGTAGTGTTTAGAACCACATAATAGCCAAGCTTCTTAGAGAAGCCTCACATGCCAACCACATGTCATTTCTTTATTTCAAAGAAAATAAAAACATAAGGCAATAACACAACATAACAACAACTCACATCATCTTCTTCATTTGCTCTCTTTGGTTCTAAGAAGCAAGAACTCATCATCTATATTCCATCATCAACATCATATGTCCCAACCATCACCACCCAACACCATAATCAAGCTTCCTTCTCAATCAATAAGACTACATCCACCATTGTCAAGAGCCAAGGACTCTCAATCACCATCATCGCCTCTCATGCCTTAAGTTCAAGAACAACCCTTATATCACCTCCATCATCAAGGTCAAGTTTCATCACTTCATCACCAACATCATCACACGCCACCTCCACCCTTCTCACACACCTTGGAGCTTTTCTCTCCCTTAAGCTTCATGGCTATGGAACTCACTTCCCTCTTGGGCCTCCACACATTCGAGAATAAATAGAAGAAAGCTCTATTCTTCCATCCCACTCTCCTCACAAGGCAAGGTCTCCACTCACTTGATAGAAGTTAGTTAAAGGGTAAAGGAAGTTTACAATTTCAAGTCCTAAGGAGCTAGGGCAAGAGTAAAAGTTAGGGTTTTGGAAGGTTTCCTTATCTTTCTCCACAATTGAGGTAAGGAGTGAGTGTTACTCTAACCTAGGGAGTAGTTTGTCTATGTTCATAATATGTATTCAAGGATGGGTGTTAGCTTAGGTTATTGCACCATAGGGTAGTTGATATAATTGTTAACTAGAGTAAGAGAGTAAAGGAAATAAGTTTATGTTTATAGTTGTGATTATATGTATGTGCTTGATAAATTCTATATATGTTGGAATTGATGTGATGACTTATATAAGTGTTTGCATGAATGTGTGAATGGTTAGAATGAAATGAATAATTAAAATAGAGAAGCAAAATTAGGAGTACTAATTGTATGATGAATGAAGAATTGAATGAGAATTAGGTTAAAGAATGCCTACATAAACGAAGAGAGAATTGTAAATTAATGATTAATGGAATGTGCAGCTGAATTCAGCATTGGTGCATTGATACACTAGGTGCCCTGCTAGGTGTACCAAATGGCCATAGGGCCAAATGCCCGTCAGGCCAAATGTCCATTAGGTCCAAATGCTCGTTAGGTGTCAATGTACCTAATGGTTCAATTCGCTGCTCAATAGAAGACATGAAAATGTGAAGAACTAGAAAGAATGAAATCGAACAATAAACGAAATAAGGAAAAGAATGAGTGAGGTGATAAGCATAGCTTAATGGGTGATGCCTAATGTGTGCCAAAGTCCTGATTGGGTGTAAAGTCCCTATAGGGTGTTCCAAATGCTTAGCAGGTTCAATTAAAGCCTAGTGCCAGGTCATGGAAGACGCACGTTGGACGTGTGCATTGATTGCGTAAGTCATACGTGATGTGCAGCTGTAAGACGCACACGAGATGTGCGCAATGATGGTCACACCATAACCAAAAATAGGTGAAGATTGTAATTAAACGAAAGGACATAATACGAGAAAGCATGAAAGAAGAAAAATGTAAGAATAAAATAGAGGAAGACACTAGAAAATGATATAAGTGTGAATAAAATGAAAGGAAAGGAAAGAGCTAAGTTCAGGATTATAAATGTATGTGATTGAGCATGATTTGAAATGAGTGAGAAATTATATGAGCTACTTGATTTGTTGTGTTTGACTTGGTATAACATTATATCATATTAGAAACTGCTATCCTATGTTATGTGTAATGCTCACTCCTTACTGTTTTTACACAGGTACTGAGTCTGAGCTAGCACAGATCCCGGCCGAGCAGGAATACTCTCCCTCACAGGGAGAGTAGGTTTTTATTTAGTAGTACATGGTGTCATGTTCTGTGCTCTTCTGAGTGGGCTCAGGACAACTTCTTTGGGGAAATGAGCCTTTTGGGAAAATACTATTTCCGAAACATGTTTATATATATATATATATATATATATATATACTGCTATAACTCTGATATGTTGATAACTGTTATCTGGAGTGCACTATGATGCACATTGTGAATGTATATGCTCTGTTGGCAATCTGAATGATATAAAATATGTGTTTATCATGTTTTGAACGAAAACTAAAATTTGGGGAAGCTGGAAAAACAAATTAAACTTCGTCCGTTTGACGGAAGATTTTTATTAGTTAAAATGATTAAAGATGTTTTAAAAGAAAAATTTTCAGGTTCATAATTAATAATGGGTAACTAAGGGTAAGTATAAATAGGGTGTTACAATACGTGCCTTGTGATACATTTTAAAAAACTCATTATACGCAAGTCTGCATAGAAATTCAATATAACATGAGTTTTACAAATATATCAACTCATAATACGATTTAAATATCGAGACTCTTTTGAAAAAATTCACGTATATCACGAAAGTTAGTTACTCCTCGGATTCAAAATTATTGTCCATATAGTTTTTTACCTCATGATATGAAAATATTGTTCTTTTTAAAACCCAATACATCATTAATTAATACTTCCTCCATCCCATGTTATAAGTCATCATTTTGATAATTTTTTTAATTTTTTTCATAATTCGTTTTAGAATATCTAAGTAACATTAAAAAAAATTTATTTCAAATATGGAGTATGTCCCCGATAATTCCACTATAAATCCCATATTTCAATGATTTATCTTGAAGTAATAAGAAAAACTTTTTAACTTCTTAAAATTGTTTGACTAAATTAGATGATGGAATTAAAGTAGGAAAGATGAATAAATAGTTTAAATGATAATGACAAATTTGGAAAATACATATTTTTATTAATAAAATTGAGAGTAAAAGATTAAAAAAAGTAGGAACGTTGGTCAAGCAGATTAGCTCCAATTCGTCCTGTCTAAATTAATTTGAGGTGTAAAAGGTGAGTTACTTGACTACAAAGAAATGTCTTTCATTATTTGAGAATTGTCATCATAAGATTCCTTTGATAATGACCCTCCACCTTAACTCGTACCACCTTTTTCTTCCCTTGTGTTGTACACAAACTTATTTACAGCCTGTTTATAAATAATAAAACAAATTATTTTCGACCTAGAGATCATATGCAGTTATGCACTAAAAAAAAGAGCCTAGAGATCCTATGCGATTTTTATCAACTGTACTGTTTTGGAACAACATGAGAAGTTCGGATACTTAAAAAAAATAAAAAAGTATTAATGTTGTACCGGCCGGTATCTTATAATTATGCACGTTTCAAAAACATCCCAAAATTTTGTTTTATTTTTGAAAAATAATATTTTTACTTTTTTCCCCAAGATATAGATTACAGGTGATGCACGAAGGAGATAAATTAAAAGAGAAGAAAAATAAATGATTAATGAGGACAAGTGATGTGATTAAAAAAACCGAAAGAAAGATGATGAGTATATGAGAAAAATAGAAAAAAAAATTTTACATACTTATTTCTTTTTAATTGTTTTCATAAAAATATGTTCGAGATACTTCTCTAATACTAGTTAATTTTGGGGGACTTAAGGTTACCTAAGATATGTTGTTGCATAAAGAAAATAAATGGTATTATCGTGAGACTCACCGGGTGTATCGTATGTTATGAATATCGATGAATGTGTTGTATGTTGCAACCCTTTTAACGTTGTATTTATAGGCTTTTTTCATCGTCCGGGCTTGCGAATAATCCTTATTATCAAATATGCTATTTTTGAGGATAATATTCTTTTGATTTTCTCTCCCACTAGGTAAGATTGATTTTTATGTCCATAAACAATTATGCTTTTATTCTCCATTATCAGGATGAGATAACCTAGATTCTCTCTAAGATTATACTTCATGATAAGGTGAGGTCAACCACCATTGCCAGGCGATGACCTTGTACAAGGTACCCGACAACCTCAATCCAGTCTATCACTTGAGCGAAGCTTCCAATGTTCTCAACGAAACCAAAAGGGACTGAATGAGAAGAGTGAATCATTTTCACCGAGGATAACGAAGGTTCAATTCTAAGTGTTGTTTACTCAGTTGAGTAAAAGTGTAAAACCAAAATATTACTAGTAGTTAATATTAGTTGTAAGTTAGGTTTAAGTTAAAAATAAAAATATTTTCTTTTTTTAAATGAAAAATAAAATAATTCCAATATTAAATGTAGCTGTAAATTTGCTAGGGAATTAAGTCCCTCGTTAAAATTAAGTTCAAAATAATTTTATTGCTATGGAAAATTCCCTAGCAAATTAAATAGCTACAAAAATTTATATAGCTACAAAATTGTCATAGCTATTTAATAGTTATTATGTAGTTATTTGTTTGGACAAATAAATTTTTTACATCTTCTAAATTTAACTTGGGAAATATATTTTGTAACAAATACTTAGTTAATTGCCTATAGATCAATCATGGAAAATTTCCAAACAAAATTTCATAGCTAATCAAGAATTTTTTTAGTGTATGTAAACTTGAGATCACCATCCATTGTTTATTCCCCAATTATAAGCTACTAGTTCGATGACGAATTATCATTGTTCCAAGAGGAACCCTTAATCACATGACTGGAACGAAACAGTAGCAATTCTAAACTTAGAGAGGAAATCAAAAACCACTTTTAGTGGTCAGTTAAAACAATTGTAGACCTAGGTGGTGGTGATTACATTTACTGGCCGTTTTTTTTTTTACGGCAATAACTAAACCCAAAACTAGTATATGAGGTATATAAAAATTAAAAAAATTAAGTCTAAATTCAAATATCTCCATATTTTCAAGAATCATTAACTTATTTAAGCTTTTGAAAATAAGAAATATCTTTAAAAAGTCTTAATCATCTTTATGAACAGAAACAACACATACATACATACAAATATTTGGTAAATAGTATATCAGCTCTCAAGATCAAGTCAATACCTTTAGTCTTATTTAGAATTTTCAATTATATGTAAAATAACACAAACACACATAAAAAATCACAATAAATAATATTCAGGATTAAAAAGGTTAAAATAAAATTGTAATGAGCAAAGAGAAAAGATAAAGCGATTATACGAAAGAAAAAAAGCTAACAAACAAAGTAATAGAGATAGATATTTAGTTGCTTAAATAAAAGTAAAATATATGTAATTTGATATAAATTACATTTTAAAAGAGATATGCTAACCCAAGTGGATTGATGACCTAGAGGAAACTGACTAATCGCTTAAGGACTTCAGGGCCAGGATCCATACCGTTGAGTTAAAGATTCACACAGTTAGCGGATCCGAGATGGATTAGTTTGATAAAAAAAAGTGTGAAGCTCAGACACCATCTGGTTTCGAAAAAAAAAATATGCTAAAAAAAGGGATATGCCTATTAAATGGAAGATTTTTTTGTTAAGGAAAATATACATTTCATTCAATAGAAGAAGATAGTACTGTTGGAAACCAACAAGCGGCCTAACAATTTAGTAGAGGGAGGGTGAATAGTAAATTGTTAGGCCGCTTGTTGGTTTCCAACAAGTAGTATCAGAGCTCGGTCGAAAGATCGAGTGTAAAAACTTTTTCGAAAAGATCCTTAAGGAAACCATGGGCTCTAACAATCCGTTTGGAGGGGAAGGCTCTTCAATAAACCGTCCTCCACTGTTTAATGGTGAAGGATATGCTTATTGGAAAGCCAGAATGAAAATATTTATTGAAGCGATTGATATTGATGTTTGGAATGCAATTGAAAATGGTCCCTATATACCTAAAAGAAAAGTAAATGATGAAGTTGTAGAAATTCCTAGGGCAAGTTGGAATGATGATGACAAAAAGAAAGTTTCCTATGATTTGAAAGCTAAAAACATCATCACGTCCGCCTTGTCTTATGATGAGTTCTTCAGAGTTTCACATTGTAAAAATGTGAAACAAATGTGGGACGTTCTACAACTTACTCATGAAGGGACAAGCGAGGTTAGAAGGGCTAGATTAAATACATTAATGCATGAATATGAGTTATTTCGCATGCTCCCTAATGAGTCAGTTAATGACATGCAAAAGCGATTTACTCATATCATAAATCATCTCATTGCGCTTGGTAAAACATTTCTTAATTCTGAAGTTATTAACAAAGTATTGAGATGTTTAAGCAGGGAATGACAACCCAAGGTCACAGCTATCATGGAGTCAAAGAATTTAGACACCTTGGATCTTGCAACCCTCTTTGGAAAGCTTCAAGAGCATAAGATGGAGCTAGGCCGTCTAACTTTGCATGAGGAGTTGGATAAGAAAAATAAGGGAATCGCGCTAAAGACCACCACAAAATCAACTAAGGTATGTGATGATTCCTCTAGCTCTAGTAATGACTCCGAATCTAGTTTAGATGATGAAAGTTTTCAAAAACTAGCAAAGAAGTTCCGTAAATGTTTTAAAAATAAAAATGATTTAAAAAGAACAAAGGAACCTAAGGACTCCTACCATAGAAATTGTTCTTCAAAAGATAAAATTAAATGTCATGAATGTGGTAAGAGAGGTCACATAAGACCTCATTGTCCTGAGTATCTTAAGAGACGTAAAGATGAAAAGAAAAAGGGCAAAAGAGCCTACATAGTGTGGGATGCACCGGATGAAAACAAAGAGACAAGCTCAAGCACATCAAGTGATGAGGAAGAAGCCAATCTTTGCTTGGTGAGTAGATTTGATGAAGGCGCATCATCAAGTTTCACTTCAAGTAAGCAAGGAACCGAGGTAAATTCCGATTCCGAATCTGAGTCTCATGATTATGAAGAATTATATAATGCTTATGTTGAAATGCATAAAGAATTCAAGAAACTTGCTAAATTAAATGACAAAGGAAAAAGAGCTATTTTGAAATATAAAGAGCAAGTCTTGAATTTAGAAAAATGCATTGATGAGCTAAATAGTAAAAATGAAGCACTTCAACAAAGTATTGATTCTTTGAAAATTCAAGAAATCCCTCCTTGTGAAAGTTGCAAAAGTCATGAACATGAAGTTACAAATTTGAAAAACACTATTGCAACTTTATCAAGAAGTGATCAAAGATTAAATCAACTTCTTGAAAATCAAAGGAACAATACAAATAAAACCGGCTTAGGATACATGAATGCCAAGAAAAAGAATTTTAGAAAAGTTGGTTCTTTTTCAAATATTAATTATTATAAAAAGCCAACTTGCTTTTATTGTGGCATTCATGGACACACCTCAAATATTTGTAGAATTAAATCTCATGGTGTGCCTAACGGTTATTATGTTTGGATTGTGAAAGATGAAAATCCCGATAAGCCCAAAACAATTTGGGTACCCTCAAGCAAAACTTAAATTTTTTTTTCAAGTACTTTTGAAGGGCTATGTGCTTAAATGTTTTTTTAAATTGCCTCTTCATAAGTATATTTGTTTTAGGGGGAGAAGAGTTTTCTTTTCGGGCTATAAATCAACAAGTGTTATCATTGCTCATAATCCAACAAAGTGTTATTATGTTCTTCCTTTGGCATATTGCTCTTAATTTAGGCTCCTTTTTTATCATGCCAAAAGGGGGAGAAATGGTGTTGTTGTTTATGTTGTGCAGGTTTCTGCTGTTGCATAAAGTCAGGGGGAGTTTATGCCAAAACAACAAGGTTGATATTATCAAGGATTTGTCATCATCAAAAAGGGGGAGATTGTAGAATCAAAAAGGTTTTGATGAAGACAAATAAATCAACAAGTTGTCCTTGATGAAGACAAAGCAACAACAACCATTTAGAAGTTTTTCATTTCCCGCTCCCTTGTAATATTTTATATTTATGTTGAGTGTGGGTGGTAGACTTAGGATCTTACTCAAGCGATTATGAGTTAGTTAGCATGAATACTAGTTGAGCTAAAATAGTGAAAAAGCTTAGAAAGGGACTAGGTGCTTTGGAAAATCATTTTTGGTCTTTAATTTTTATAAAAGTAGCATTAACTACTCGAGTAGTTGGTGCACTACTCGAGTAGTCTGCATTGATGAAAATTAGTCTACTTATTGTCTCCTCAACTACTCGAGTAGTCTGTTGACTAATCGATTAGTTACTTCACTAATCGAGTAGTTTGAGAAACAGTAAGTCCACAAATTTTCTCACTACTCGAGTAGTGCTTCAACTACTCGAGTAGTACGTATCAGATCTGTCAGTATTTTAATTCTAATATGGCTGTTGAAGAGGCAATCAAGGGAGAATCTTTCCTAATTAGTTTTCTAAGGCTCCTCCCTGATTCTGGCGATTTGAAAACTCAATATAATGATTACCTCTTCAACAAGAGCGATACGGATCTTGAGCAAAAATTTTTTAAAACCTTGCACCCAAAAAAAACCTTTGATCCAATCCCTTTCTAAGAATCAATCTCTGTCTAGTATTCTAGCTTTCTTTTTCATTGTCAATTGAGATTGGTTGGAGCCGCTTCGCTGTGATCTGATTACTCCATTGAAGAAAGATAGGAGCACTTGAAGGTTTCAAGAGGCTCTATTGCTAAAGGGAGAAGGTGTTCTTGAAGGTTTCAAGAAGCTCTCTTTGTGGAAGGTTGAAGAGGTTCTTCAACAGAGAATCAATTGAAATTGGGGTAAAGTTCAAGAGTTTGGTACACTCTTGAAGGGTTAGGATTAGATTGAGTGATGTTCACTAATTAATCCTGTTTGTATCCAATTTAATTCATTATTAGTAAACACTCCCTAAGGTTTAGGGGGGACTGGACGTAGCTCTCAAGTGGGTAGAGAGTGAACCAGTATAATAATCCATTGTGTCTATCTTTTATTGCTTTAGTTTATTTCTGTTATTTAATCTTTCTTCAGAACCTTAAGTTAGCAAATCATCCGCTTCTGTTCTTGGTTTCGTGTTAGCGAAATCCTTATTTTGAAAACTCAGTTCACTGTCTGAATTTACACGCACTACTCGAGTAGTCCATCAACTAATCGAGTAGTTCATTTATTTTTGGACAGAAAATTATTTTTGTTTTAAAACAGTAAGCGCGTAATTTGTTATTATCAATTACATTTGAAAAATTAGTATCGTTACTTCAATTTACTATTCACCCCCCTCTACTAAATTGTTAGGCCGCTTGTTGGTTTCCAACAAGTACAAGCAAAACCAACATTACCCAAACAAAATAAATGGTTTTCACACAAATAAAGTTAAGAAAATTAAAGCAATGTACTCTGCACCAACAACATTTTCCCTCTGGACATGTGTCATCAACCTCTTGCAAAATCGGTCTCTAACATGAGATTCAACAACCTTTATCTCCAAGATAACAATCTCATCAATGCTGGAATTAAGCACATTTCGGCGACAAGGAATCTCAAATTTGTAGAGACAAAGCCGCTGGACAAAAGTCAAGTCAGAAGTCTACAAGTGAAGAACTGTCTCTGCTATCATTCTTCCAATTATTTGAAAAAAGAAGATGACCATCGGATCTGAGAGCTAACAAAAAACACAGACCTCTAAAATAAAAACACCCAAAACAACTAAAGAGAAACTCTTACTATTAGTATTTCACAAATAATATTTGATTATGACTTTCGCGGAAAGAACGAAAAGGTCGACATATTGGTGGGCCGACAAAATATCATACTACTCTCCAACCGGGAAGCCACTTACTACAGCTGCTTTTGGTTTGGCGTTTCGGGGGCGCTAAACGCGCGTTTAGCAGAAGCAGCCACTCAATGGCTTTCGCATTTCGAGGGCACTGAACGCGTTTCCAAACACGCATGACATTGACTTGTCTTGAGCTTTTTCATCAACAATAGTAAAAACCAATAAAATCCAGTATAGTTGGTACATAATTGAGTTTTTTAAGCATGAAGTCACGGGTATAATCTCTGTTGCCATTATGATAATCTCCACACTTCGAAATAGATTATTAGGTTGTATTAATTGATTAACAAATGACATTTGTTACTTTCATACACACACATACATATATATATATAGGAGGATGATCATTCGTGTATGAATTTTTACAATGTGTGTGTGTGTTTTTTCCCTTTTTTTCTTTAATAATGTGTTTTTTAACTTTCATTCCCTCTCATTCTATTCGTAACATTTTTTTGGATTTTTTTTCTTATGTTAAAGAGGATAGTTAAATTTGTTAATGACAATGAAAATATGAAAATTCGATATACTTTTTCAAAATTACCTTTACAATTATTATCGGGATCTTAAAAAGTGTTGAGTGAATATGAGTGTTTGTAGAAAAATGTAATTAAATACTATTGAAAATTGAAATAGAGATTTATAAATATGACAAAAATAAAATCGTTAGAAGAGTCTTATATAAAAGACCGGAAGGAATAACTTAAAAAAACAATTTTATATTTATTAAAAAGGTTAGTTCGTTAAAAAAAGAAGATTAATTAATTATTTAATTTTCCCAAATTTTTGAAAAAATAAAAGTGTTTTAGGAAAATAGTATTAAAAATGAAAAGAATTAAAAATATTAATTAAATTTTGTTTTTTATATTTTAAATTAAGAGAAATTTATATTTTTTTTTATATGGCAAATCAGAGAAAGTATGTTAAAAAATTTACATATAAATGCATGGATTTTTTTTATGCATGTTTATGATATATGAGTTTTTATAAAATACTCCATATGTTATGTTTATAAGTTACATATATTCGAAATATATAAATCAATGTAAGTAATTAATATTATTAAAAAATAATTTTCTTAATCTCAGTTCTAAAATTTGAGAATAAGAACTCAAATTTTTATTAAAAAAAACTGAAAATAACAACATTGAAAGAATCAAAAAATTGTATGCTTATTTTTTCAATAAAAATATTTATTTTAAGATTTTTGTTCTACGTTTGAGTTTAAGAAAATCTTTTAAAAAAAATTAATTTTTTATTTTACCTAAAGAGGAGTTAAACTTTATCCTACTTTTTATTTCAGTTTTTGATCATTTTATTTTTTACAATTTTAGTTTTAGTTTTTTTTTTATTTTTTTATAATGTATCAAGAATTTTATCCACATTATCATTATGAGGAATAAAAACCAATTTTTTATAAACATATAAAAAAAGAGGTTTCAATACCTTTTTCGTCCTTTATCTAATTTTTAGGTTTTAATTTAATTCTTTATTTAAAAAAATTAATTTAGTCCTTTATAGTTCCAATGTTTGTCATTTTAATTATTCCATATTAACAGTGTTAAACTTTCACTAGAATATATCGACTCTGGCGAAAATTCCTTTTTCAATAATAAGAATATGTATTTTATAGATATAATTTGCATTTTTTTAAAAAAAAACAATAATATTTGTTAAATTTCACCCTAAAAATAGAATGACATTGGAACTTTACCAATTAAGTATCAAATACGTTAGAAAATGAAATTTTCGGTATGAAAATATTGATTTTAGTGACTAGAAGAAAGAATTTCTGTCAAAATCAGTATAATTCAGTAAAAAATTAATACTATATTAACGAAATGATGAAATTGACAAACGTTAAAAACATGAAGAATTAGATTGATTATTTTAAAAATAAAGGACCAAATCAAAACTTAAAAATAAGATAAAAAGTCAAAATAATATTTAATAAAAAAATAAATAAAAAAAAAGTATTTAAACCAACTACTAATAAAGCAAAGGAATAAATAATTTTTGAAGTATACTATGGCTCTGTTCGGCAATACCAGCTAGGAGCTTTTTAGCTAGCTAGGAGCTTTTAGATTCAGTCAATAAGCTACTAGCCCCGTTCGGTGAACACAAATTAGAAGGAGCTTATAGCTTTTAAAAAAGGAGCTTGTAGCTTTTGAAAGCTAGCTTTTAGAAAGTTACTTGAAGTAGCTTTCAAGAAATCAAACTAGCTTTCAATAATTCAGATACCAAATATACCCTCAAACAAATTTAATAATTATTTATATACCCTTAAATAAAACACAAGAGATATTAATAGAAAAAAAAATTGTACTCTTCCTTTTCACAAACCCTACCAAGTGCAATACTCAACCTCTTTCTTCCTCCTCTGCTATGCTGCTGTAACATTTTTCTCCTCCAAGGTTTGTCCTCTTTATTTTTCATATTATTTTTTTTTATTTTATGATTTTCATTGGCTTATCATTTCAAGTACCCTATTATTCTATTATTTATAGGCTTGATTTAAAAAAAAAATCGCATCATAAACAGCGATCAAATTTAGAGCCGCTGTATTGTTCTTATACCTTCTTATACTCATTAAAGTATAAGCGCTTGTGAGTTGAACTTATACGTTAATTTTTTATTATTTTTTTTAAAATCGCATCATTATATACTTAATTAATTAATTAATTAATTAACTATGTATTTAATAAATAAAGAAAAAATGAAAAAATAATATAAATAATATAATATAGTATGTCCTTTTTGGTCATTTAATAACTTTAAGCTACGTCAAAAGCTAGTTTTGCCGAACAGCATTATTTCAAATAGTCAGCTAAACAGCTACGAGCTCACAGCCACAAGCTCACAGTTCTTAGCTAACTTAACAGCTACAAGCTACAAGCTCACAGCTACAAGTTACAAGCTCACAGCTACAAGCTATATGCTCTCACCTGTGATCGATGAGGAAGATGTTAAAAAAAAAAAAATAGAAAAAAGGAGAATCGGGTAAAAGTGAACACCTGGCAATGTCGCCACGATGAGTCCATTTGCTCTGTGTCACAATCCGAGATGAGATGATGAGACATGAGAGGAGGCAAGGTGCGAGCAAGTGGGTCAAAACTCACGTTAATTATAATAATAATTATAATTATTACTCTATCCTGTCCTATTTATAAGATGTTTTTGAGTTTTTATTTTGGTCCTATTTATAAGATTTTTTTCAATTTTCAATAGCATTTAATTAATTTTTTTGCACAAACACCCCTATTAAGTCTTTCACATTTATAATGGAAGTGAAAAACTCCATAAAGGTCATATAAATAGGACCGAAAAGAGTATTATTATTATTATTGTTATTATTACAATTTTCTAACTAATGTCTTAAAAGCCTACTCATCCGGCTCGAATTATAAGCAAATCTAACTATTTTTACGCTTATTAAGGATGTTAGTTGATTTTATTTAATTTTTTCAAAATTATAAAAAATAGAGTTATTTTAGGAAAATAGTATTAGGAATGAAACAAAAATAAAATAAGATAATAATTTTCTAGAGATGTTTTAGGAAAGTCACATTGAGAATGAAATAAAATTTAATAAAATTAGTTAATTTTGCTTATATTTTAAACCAAAAAAAGTAAGTATATTTTTTGTTGTTTTATAATTCAAGTCGGAAGAAATACATTAAAAAAAACTTATACTCTTCAAAATGTAAATTTATTAGTTGAAGATATTTCAAATTTAACATTTTCAAAATAAAATAATCTTTTTTATTATTTTCAATAATATCTTAAACGTACTCTTTAGTATTTTCATAATAATAATAATAATAATAAATAGGAGTAATAATAAAGCACTAACTTTCTCTCACCCGCCGTAGTTTCTTACCTTCTCCGCCAAACATTCCACCAACCCTACCCCCTCTCTCAACCACCGCTCTTCCACCCCCCACTCTCTAATCCCCCTCCTCAATTAGGGTTCCCAATTCCCATTTCCATGGAACCCTCACAACCTCATTCCATGGATAACAACACCATCGCCCAACACGACCCTTCCTCCTCCTCCTCCATCTGGGACCTCACTTACCTCCTCGACTTCCACCTCGACGACGACTCCTCCGTCCCCCCTCTCTCCGTTGACTTTGACCACCTCACCAACCACCCTCTTCCCGAACCCTTCAATCTCCCTTCTCCTCCTCCCCCTCCCCCTCCTCACGATGATATTATTGATAACGACAAGGTTCGCAAGCGAGACCCTCGCCTCACGTGCTCCAACTTTCTCGCTGGTCACGTGCCTTGCGCCTGTCCCGAGCTCGACGCCAAGCTCGAGGACGAAGGCTTGCCTGGTAAGAAGCGCGCTCGGACCGCACGTGCTTCCTCCTCCTCCTCCGGAATCGCTCGCTGTCAGGTTCCCACGTGCGAGGCTGATATCTCCGCTCTCAAGGGCTATCACAAGAGGCATAGGGTTTGCTTGCGTTGCGCCAATGCCGCTGCCGTTGTTCTTCACGGGGAGGACAAGAGATACTGTCAACAGTGTGGAAAGTAAGCTCCCATTCTTCAATTTTACTGTATTTTCCGACGATTTTAACCGTAACAATTTAATTCTGCAAAATTGTCATGTGTGTTATGCTTACCTTACTGTCATTTACCACCACATGAAAGCGCGTTTCTATGATGTAACAAAGGTTGTGAAGTGGTAATTGATGTTAAGCTACGGCGCATCATGGTGCTTCATTGAAGTGAGTTTTATGTGTAAAACGAATAAGTAATGGTGTATGCCTCATTAGATTATAAGTGGATTAAGATTTTAATGTGGTACTTTAGAATTTAGATTAAATCAACTGTGTAACTCACTCACTTTGGAGGAGCTTTTTCAGAGAAAATATTATATATATACACACACACACACACACACACACACACACATATATATTATCTCATAAAACATCAAACAGTGGATAACATAACATGGTTATTGTTTTGGACAATCTGAAGGTCCTAGATCTTATGAGTCCATTATCTTTAATAGCAGCTTGCTCTGTTTTTTAGATCATATGCTGTATTTTTGAATATGGGTTCGAGTACCCCGTGTACTCCTTAATAACATATTTTGACTTATAAAAAAAAAACTTAGTTATTGTTTTTGAAATTATTCATTACATTGTAGACACAGTAGAAGGGTAACATTTATCACTCTGTTATGATATTTCACCTGATTTTGCACAAAATTTTACTTATAAAGATGAAAATTGTAGTATGTAAGATAGGAAGTATCCGATGGCTTGTAAGCAATGTCTGACATAGTACTTGATGATATGGTTAGGTATCCAGCAGCGGTAAACCACAGAGTTTGAACTTTGGCCGTTTGGCGTTTGTTATATGACATGGCAAGAGTCATTTTGGACCCCACTTGTCTGTTGATTCTTGTTTTTGTTGTCTGTCATTATGCTCTAATCGTTGACCTATTGCATGACAGGTTTCACATACTATCGGATTTTGATGAAGGTAAACGCAGCTGTAGAAGAAAATTAGAGCGCCATAATAAACGGAGGCGAAGAAAGCCTGCAGATTCTGAAGCTTCAGCTGGTCATGAACTTCAACATGTCACACAGAATGAGGATTTCAGTTTTGATGGGGAAGCAGGAAAAGGTTTGCTTTAAGTATTATTATGCCAATAGTTTCATAACTGATTTTCTCCTTTTTCCATTCTTTTCAATTTTCATCATATATCATGTTCTTTACTGTGGTAAAAGTTTGGTCCTTATGTGAAAAGAATGCTTACCGGTTGTGGATTCATCGTGCAGATTTTTCAAATTCAAGTGGAGAGATAAATGAAAAAGAAGCATCACTGGATCATGAAGATGAACCACTTGCTATTCTGCGTTCAGCTCCTGAAACCCAGAATAATAGTAATGATGATGTTCCATCCCTTGTTGCTTCTGGTGACACACAAGTGAATAGCGGAAAAGATGTTTCCAACATTTCTAATTCACCTTCTTACTGTGACAATAAGAGTGCTTATACATCTATGGTGGGTTGCCCTACTTGTTTGCTATTTTTCTTCAAATAGTATTTATTTTCATGCAAGAATCTTTGTTGGCTCTTTGCTGATTGAATGTGCACTTGTAGTGCCAAACAGGTCGGATCTCTTTCAAGCTTTACGATTGGAATCCTGCAGAATTTCCTAGAAGGCTACGGCACCAAGTATTTTAAATCATTCTTGTTACAGTTTAGTATTTAAATATTGTTTACATCTTCTGCCAGTCTGGATGTCAGTAACTGATTAACAAGCAGTCAAATGCATTTGCAGATATTCCAATGGTTGGCAAGTATGCCTCTAGAGCTGGAGGGATATATCCGCCCTGGATGTACGATCCTCACAACTTTTATTGCAATGCCTAAAACTATGTGGAAAAACGTAAGGGTTCAAATTGATGTTCTTTACATTATACATGATATGCTTGAGGGTCATATTTTATTTGGTCTGTGGCTCTGTGCCTCTGTGGACCAAATGTGTGCTCTTATATTACTGGTTGACTGCCCTGAAATTTTATCTGCTCATTAATCTTTTTCTCCCTTTCTGACCTCATTTCTTCCTTCTCTCTTATCTTATGGATCAAGCAGTTACTCGAAGACCCTCTGTGCTATGTGTGTGATCTTATTGCTCCTGGAAAGATGCTATCTGGAAGAGGCACCGCACTAGTTCATCTGGATGACATGATCTTCCGTGTTATGAAAGGTTTGTTGCTGTTCAGTTAACTGTGTCTTGCATAATGTATGTTCGTTTTGGTTCCTTTTCCTCCTGAATTATTTTTGTTTTAATAGATCAGAGGTAATTCAAGTTTGATCTGGTATATTTTGTACCTTTGTTCCTTATGAGTATATTAATCATTGTTGGCAATGCATCCTCCATCTTGGAGATATGCATTATTTTCTAATTTCTATGGAAGAATCAATTCTTTAATTGTATCTATATAGTTAATAGAATTTTCTTTTTTTAGTTGTAATGTTTAAATTCTAAATTGTGAAGCTTTCAATTTCTTTGTATTCATCAACAAATTTCTATGGTTACAGATGGAACGTCTGTGATGAAAGTTGAGGTAAACGTGCAGGCTCCAAGGCTTCACTATATTCATCCCACATATTTCGAGGCTGGCAAACCTATGGAGTTTGTTGCTTGTGGAAGTAACTTGCTGCAGCCCAAGTTTCGGTATGACACCTCTTCTAAACATCATTTGAAGTAGTTGCTTTCTGCATATAATGACACAATAGACTTAACTTACATAAGTACATTTGTTTGCATTTCTGCATTATATATGTTTTTAGCAATGTTGTGGACCTAAAGTTTGGTTAAGCTCCATAGGCAAAAGGAGAGAGAGAATTGAGGATCGTTATGGCTGTGTAAAGGCATTGGAGAATGTTTAGAGCTTAATGAACCTAAGGTCTATGCAATTCTTGTTGAACCCAGCATAAACAGGAGCCTATTAACTTTGGAAAGAACTCAGGCTTCACATGTAAATGGCTGTGGGAAAAGATGAAATGTTTGACATATATATCTTGTTTTTTCTCCATTAATTGTTTTATGATAGATTTGGGTCTTAACTTCATATTGATTTCATTGTGTTGGATTATCTTATGTTGCACCGCGTCTTGTTCATATATTCTCGTCTTTTAGATATGTCGTCTTTGTGCTACTAGTCCATGTTTTGGTTCAGTTGTCATTGTACTTCTGATTATGACGTGGTGGTCATCAACTCATCATGGCAGGCTTCTTGTATCTTTTTCTGGAAAGTATCTGAAGTATGAGTATTGTGTTCCATGTCCTCATAACCGGACTGGAGACAACGTTTCTTGTGCTTTTGGCAATCAGTTATACAAGATACATGTCCCTCATACAGAGGAAAGTCTCTTTGGGCCTGCATTCATCGAGGTAAGCATTGATCGATGGTTCTGTTTCTTTAACTTTGAGTTGACTTGGGTGTGTTATTTGCTTAGTGCTATGCCTATTAGCTACTGCATTAGGAGCACCTGGTGTCAGTTCAGTTAATGCTGGGCTTGTTGCATGTGAAATTTCTTGTCTTTCAGATTCAGTAATTTGTGTGCATTTTTTACTCAAGAATCAACTCTACCAAAAGCTTAAGTTGCTAAGTGAAATCTTATAGATGGTTTTATATGTAAACAAACCCCCTTACACTAGAGATCATTGGGCTTAAAGTAAGGACAATGAACAGGCCAACCCTACCTTGTGCTAAAATTCAACTTTTATTTGACTGTTTCCTATATGAAGTGCATGCGGGTATGCCCATACTTTTTAGTAAGACTTTAGCTATAAAGTGTTAATCGTGGCTAATATTTTTTTAGTGGTAGCTAACTATTCAATGGTCATGGTTAAATATATTTTGGTCACAACTTTTATCAAAAACATGACAGAACATTGTTATATGTTTAGCTTAGTTTTAGAACATTTTCAGTGATTACTGCATCTTTAAACTTGGCGAAATAACAAATTTCCTATGTATGTAATTATTTGTTATATCTTATTCTTTGTGCCACTCCCTCTTATATTATATGTTCTGGATCCGTCCCCGAGTGCATGTAATTTATGTAGGGATAGTAATAGCCGCTGTGATCTGGAGGGTTATTGAATCTGGGCTTTGAAATCCAGCACTAGATTGTAGTTGTACTATTGCTGTATTAATCAGACCGCATGTCATGGCTAAATATTGCATCTGATCAAGACAAATTGACAGCACCTTTTTATTCAATATGATATTGGTAGTTGATGCATTCAGAAATGCGATTAGGTTTCCTTTTTAAATGGTTCGCAGAAATAGGTAAGTACTTTTTTGACTTTGTTGCTCTTATGCCCTTTCATATTTCTCTCCCTTGTTTTCATTATATATATTTTCCCTTTCATAGGTGGAGAATGAGTCTGGTTTATCAAACTTCATTCCTGTACTCATTGGTGATAAAGAAATTTGCACTGAGATGAATAGATTGCAGCAAAAGTTAGATGTGTCTTTCCTTTTTGAACAATTCCAGTCTGCATCTGTTGGTTCTGTCTGCAACTCGTGTCAGGCTTTTGCACTTAGGCACGCATCATCATCAGACTTACTTGTTGATATAGCATGGTTGCTTAAGGACCCTACTTCAGAAAATTTTGATAGAGTGATGACAGCTTCACAGATTCAAAGATATTGTTACCTGTTAGACTTTCTAATATGCAACGATTCAACAATCATTTTAGGAAAAATATTACCTAATTTGATGATCTTGACAGAAAGCATGAAACCAAATATCGAGGCTTACAGGATGAGTGGTATTGACGTGACACAACTGCTGAAATGCATGCATAATGCTATAGATTGCATTTATCAGAAATATCAGAACGATGGAGGTAGAATTGTGCTCTCTGAAATGGAAGGCTTTCAAGTTGCTCAGAGCTGCTTCCAAGATAACATGCCATCAGTTGCAATTAAGAATCAGGTTAGGACTAATAATTATCTTAGTGTTTTCCTTTGATGATGAAATATGATACCTTTTCAACTTTTGGATTAAAATGCTTTAGATTTTACTTAATGGAAATATTTTTACCTTATAAAGGAAAATAAACTTGAGGCGTCCTGCATTTAGGTCAACAGTAGATTCCTGTCTCAGTCTAAGCAGTCTAACATGTATACACTTCAAACTGAAGGCAATGACAATAAAATTGTGACAGTTTAAAATACGGAGTAAAATTGATATTATGAAACTTGCAATTGAATTTTAGGCCATGATATTGATTTTGATTGACCGTGGTTTACAGTTTAGTTTTTCTGTGACGCTTGTACACGCATTAACATGCTTTTCCTTCATGGATATTTGTTTTGCAGGGTATCATGTCAATGGCAGATGCAAAGTTGGGAGTATCGGGAAGTTCAACTTCTAATGACAGAAATGAAAGGATACCACTTTTGAAGAGAGAGATTATAATGAACATGGAAGAATTGCCCAAACCATCTCGCCATGGGTATCTTCCGAGGGGATTTTTGGGCTCTCGGCCAGCTTTGTTTGTGATTGCTTCAGTTGCTGTTTGTCTTGGGTTATGTGTAGCTGTTCTTCATCATGGAAGGGTCAGTGAGTTGGCAGTATCCATTAGAAGGTGCTTGTTTAACAATTATTAGGTGTTTCAAGTTTTTGTGCTTATTTTGTAGTTGGTATATATTTGTTGTAACACCAAATAAACAGATGCATCCTATTAGGATGAGCAGTTAGTTATTACATCAGAAGGTTGCTGCTAATCTGTGCATTTTCGATCAAATTGGATGGTCCCCGAAGGGACACCAACAGGCAACGGGTGCAAGTAGAGACTGCAATGATTGTGATCATAGTTTAAGTTTGAAACCCACATGATTCTTATTTTTTTTGTTTAAAAAATGGGGTGTTTACTTCCATGCCCGATATCTTCTCTGGAAAACGTGTAGAGAAACTTATTATTATTATTATTATTTCAGCACTGTGTTTTTTTAAAATAAAAATCTTACATAAAAGTTACAAAAGGAATAATTTCAATGCTTTGTGATTATGCTCGAGTTTACACAGAAATGGAAGATGGAAGGTGGTTGAATGTGTTTGGTTGAGAAAGAAGGTTTGGGAAGTGGAGAAAAGGGTGGAAATGTGGTTCATGAAGAATGGATAAGTGAAAGATAGAACTATAGAAGTTGAGTTTGAATTGTGATGATTGGATCACCCGATTTCGGTGAAATACTTTCTATCCGACGACCACAAATTCCAGATTGTGATAGGGAGAAAGGAGAATTAGTTCCCTGCCCCATATTATAGTCTGAGCCTCCATATTTTTTTAATGGGGTTTAGTTGGAATATTTTTCAACATCCCGAATTGGAAAATGCATTTTTTCGAGTACCTTTTTATTGAAAAATTGTATTTTTAAAATCGAAAAATGCATTTTTCTGATCAGAGAATATCGGAAGAGGGGGGGGACTAAAATGTGGGGCTGAAAACTTGTACTCTACGATGAAATGATGATATTTGACAAATGTGGGGGGGGGGGGGGGGGGGGGGGGACTAAAATGTGGGGCTGAAAACTTGTACTCTACGATGAAATGATGATATTTGACAAATGTGAGGAAAATAAAGTATTTAAATTGACACTTCTTTCATTGGAGTATCATATTGAAACCTGATAAGTTCAAACTTAAAACGCATACTTGACCTTTTCATAAAACGAATTTTAAGTTTTGGTTTGGTTTATTTCAAAACTTGGCGTAGCCTAAAAGTTTATTGAAAAGTACGTTATTTCATAAAGTCTCCATTTTTAAATACATGTATTAAAAAACCTCATACCCGTGAATTATGAAATAGTAATGAAATAGAACCAAACAAAGTGTAAACGACACAAGACCTCAACATATCGCAACAAAAGTAAAATTATAAACAAACTTAAACAACCTCATGCCTTAAATTAAAAAACCAATCAAACAAAACCATTTATATGTGTCATGTATAAAATAAATTAAGGCTTTTTTATGCGTCAGGTCCTAAACTTAGGGGATGTTTTGGATTTAGTCCCTAAACTTTTTTTTTGTTGAATCTAGTCCCTTAAGTTATCACTTGTTTGGATCTGGTCCTTTCGTTGAGCATAAGTTCACACTGTCAATATCAACCAATGAAATGTTGACACGTGTCAGAACTTAATTTTTTTTTAAAAGTAAAATTACGAAACAAACTTAAACAACCTCATGCCTTAAATTAAAAAACCAATCAAACAAAAACCATTTATATGTGTCATGCCTAGAATAAATTAAAACCACACTGAGCTGTTTTTAAATACTATATTACAAGTATTAAAATGTTACTTATAAAGTTCACCAAAAAATAATATTACTTATAATAATTTAAACTTATAATAAAATATAGCATCTAAATTATTTTATAATATTAAATAGGTTGGTTTGACGAACCTAATAAGCTTATAATAAAACTTGAGCTTGACTTATTTAAATATACATACTTTTCAAAAGGCTTTATCATACCTTTTTTGTAGCTAGATAAGATCTTAAATAAGCCAAGTCATAGATCGCTATAAGTTAGCCAACCTTATTTTCATCCTGACACAAATCAACATATCTCTAACCACAAAATCTTATTATTTTACAAATAATATTCATCTAGATCAATATCAACGGACTTACGGATTATTTTTGAAAAGTATCTTTGCTTTTGGCTTAAATAAATTAATGGTCCCTGGAAATAAGATAATATTTAGTTTTCGTCCTTGAAAATTTTTTATACAGGACAATTTGATCCATGCAAAAATTAAGTGATCAAATTAACATTATAATTTTTATTTCATAAGATAGATTAATCCCTTAAAATTATTTAAAAATATAATTTAATTTTTAAAAATTTTGATTAAGTTTAATATAGCCTAAATTTTGAGGAATTAATTTGTTAAAAAAAATTAGAAATTATTTAGTAAATTTATTTTTGGCTTATTTATGGTTTTAGTTCCTGAAAATTGAGAGTGTTTTGATTTTGGTCCCTGAATTTTTTTTACCTTGACTCGTCCTTAATTATTTTGAAAATTTGGTTTTAGTCCCTACCATTAGGAAAAATTCGTTAATTGTTGTTGTGATTAATGGAAAGCCACATCAGCATACACGAGTGCAAGTATTGCATGTCACCAGTAGGATGACGTGGTTGATCCGAACACGTAGGAGCAAAAGGCCAAGACCCAACCAAAATGTGTTTGAGGATTGAGCTTTGGCCTTTTTGCTCCTATGGGTCCGGATCATCCACGACATCCTATCAATGACATTCCATACTTTCACACGTGTATGTTGATGTGACGTTTCGTTAGTCACTTCAGTAGTTAATGATTTTTTCCTAAAAGCAAGGACTAAAACCAAATTTTCAAAACAATTAAGATGAGTCAAGGTCAAAAAAAACCTTCTAGGAACAAAAACCAAAACACTCCAATATTCCAGGGACTAAAGACATATATAAGCCTTTATTTTTTATTTCGGCAATCAAATTGTGTTGTGTAGGTGTGTAAGCGGTTCCAAATCAGATCACGAGATTACTGGGATTGAACCGAAGCAAACCAAATAATGCGGTCTGGACTCAATTTTTTTTCCTGACCAATATTTTATGATTCTGTCCACAATTTCATAATTTTTGAGATCATTCACATCAGATCGATTGATCACTCAAATCTTTTTTCAAGCATTGTTATGTAAGAAGTGTTGTTTTCAATTTTAATTTTATTTTATAGTCAAGTAGCACTTAAAAAAGCAAAAAAAAAAATCTTTCTATAATCAAAAAAAAATAAAAATCTTTCGTATCGATTTTAGTTTATGAACTATAAAAATCTTTTATTTCGGAAACGAAAACATTTGGAGTACAACATTTATCCAAAATTTTAATAAAAAAAGGAGAAGCTAATAATTTCCCAAATCGAAAGTTGATATAATCTTTGAGATTTTTTAAATTTAGAATTTATGAATTCAAGTAATTTTCGTGGGTAGGAAAAGACTTTGTCGGTAAAGTCAAAACTCACTGCACGGAGACCGAACCTGTTGAGACCATTACACCCCTAGACCGGTGGGTGATGAACAAGCAAGGGACACTGGGATTATTTTCATTTTCCGTTGAAGCTGCACTCTCCGCGCTCACCCGACACGAGCTCATGTCTTCTCCTCCCGGAACCACCCGCAAGCGACGCCGCTCGCCTCGTCAACCGCGGCGTCATCCTCCTCCTCCTGTTCCTGCCGCCAAACCTCCATCAATAACACTCCCAGAGGAAATCATCGAAGAGATCCTTTCCCGCGTTCCCGTGAAAGCAGTCACCCGACTCCTCTGCCTCTCCAGCCACTGGAACTCCCTCCTCTCCAGCTCCCGCTTCATGAAGCACCACCTTCTCAGCTCTTCCTCCCGTCCCCGCTTACTCGGCGGAATCTATCCCCACACTTCTCTCGAATGCCGAACCCTAAGCTTGTCTCGCCCCCTTTCAACCCTCATCCAAAACCCTTCCCTCGACCCCCCTCTCTTTCTTCACCCTCCCCTCAATGTGGGTCCCGTCCCTCGAATCGTTGGCTGCGTCAACGGTCTCATTTGCTGGATTCATAGATTCCATGATAACTATTTCCATTATTTGAACCCTGCCACCGGAGGGAAAGCCACCTCGCCCTGCATTCGTCGCTCCATGACCGGCGATTCTGTCTTTATGCATGGCTTCGGTTACGATCCTCTCCGCGACGGCTACAAGACCGTGCTTATCGACTGCAATACTGCCGTGGACGACAAGGCTGCGGTTGTTAAGGTTTATACCCTGGGTTCTCCGAGTTCGTGGAGGAAGATCGCGGGTTTCCCGTTCGTTCCGAAGGATTATGAGACTCACACTGACGGCCACTTGGGGAGATTTGTGTGCGGCGCTGTTAATTGGCTGGCTGAACGCGCCGATGAGAGTCTGATGATTGTTTCTGTCGATCTTGTGGAGGAGACTTGTAGGGAGTTTTCGCTGCCCCCTGCTGATGAGGGAGATGGTTTCGTCGATTGTGAGAACCTGTGGGCTTTGGGAGGTTGTCTGTGTTTTTCTTATGATTTGGATGGCCTCAAGTTTGTGGTCTGGCAAATGAAGACGTACGGAGCTTCCGAGTCGTGGGCTAAATTGTTCAACATTACTTATACGGATGTTGGGATTGATCCTGTTACTAATTTTTTTCCTCAAACCTTGTTTATGGTGGACAAGGGTGTGGTCCTCTTCGATTCGGATAAAGATAGTGTATTTGTTCTGTATGATATAGAGCAGAAGTCATACAAAGAGCTCGAGTTTGACAACAATGGGGTCTGGTTCAATACGAACACTTACATTGAGAGCCTGGTGTGCCCGACTCGTTATTTAAGATATCGAGGTCTGTTTTGCCTTTAGAGAATCTGCCAAGTTTGGTTGGTTGGTTTATTTATTTTTGTACATGTTTAATCATGTGTTTGGTTTAAGTCTTACTGTTATTTTGTGCATTGACTCAGGATAAATGTTGCAGGACAGTGCTCATGGCCATGGGTGAATTCGAATCACTCCATGGGATTGTAGTATTTTAATTGAGTCGAATCTAGTGTTTCAACGAGAAAATTGATTGTTTAATCTAGTCTTTTACTTGTCAATGTAGTGAAAGTGCAACCAAAACAATGAATTATTATGTTCATACAAGTATACAACCACAGTCAACTTCCTACTTGTCATTGTCCCCAACAGTAGCCCCTGAGTGTTCCATAAATTGTCTTTTTAGTTTTACATTTTTTAAGACTAAAAGACACAAGCATGAGAGGAATGAACATGGCCTCTAGATTTTTAGTTTTACATCTTTTAATTGTAAAATGTTAAAAGCCACTAGATTTTTTTTTATCAATAGCAAATTGCCCAATTTAGGTAGCTTACACTTTATGTCAAACAACTAACTTGTCCTTGTTGCTCCACAAATATTTTCCTTTCATCTTGTTAAGTGCATTACATATGTTACCTTCTTGCTATGCATTGTTAGTTTGACATAGACATCTTTTCTTCTTCGGTTGCTTTCATTCTTAACTTCTGATTTGCTCTTCCTCTATGAAATGTGGCACTCAATTTCACCATTCCCTCACTTGAGGTGTCCAAACAAGTGGTATAGCTCTAGTTGTTTAATCAGTGAATGTATGTTATATGGTAGTGTTGACAATAATATTTTGGTTGTGGGATTGACCCATCATCATGAACTTCAAAGCCATGTCCAAAAGTTCACTATCCTCATAGACTTTTCGGCAAGTGTGCACTTAACGGTATGATATCCCTTAGCTGTGATTGAGCTACGTCGCATGCCTATGTGTCACGATTTGTGAGATTGATGGCAGTTACTTGTTGCACTGCACATCGATCTGGATGCTGGAAGTAGATGTAGATATGGTAAGAAGGCTTAGCAATGGGTTCAGCGAGTTATGCTTATGAGCTCATAATTGAAAGTGAAATGTGAAGTTGCTGTATATTATAAGGGAATCTGTGCCTTTTTAGATATGTACATTGGTTTCATGTCGAAGCGTCGTGCAGCGCTAAATCTCCTTTGAATTTACAGTTTTGTTTGAAAAGTGTATCATGTATGAGAATGGAATATTTTGGCTGCAACTGTTGTGACGTGCCTAGCCTTGCACCAGGTTTTCTTGTTGTCTTGACCTTGAAATTTGAATATATAATATATATATATATATATATATATATATATTGACATATAGTGCATTTTCAAGTGAGTTACATTTACAAGTTCTATACTAATTGAGTTAAGCATTAATCTAATATCCAGTTGCTGTTTAGGAAATGTTTTCTCCCTTCATTGTTCTTTTATCTTCCAACATTAGTATTAAATTGTTGTTTAGTATTGTGACCAATTGTCATGATTCCACAGGAAGAGGCTCTGCTGCTACTCTTCCAATTGGAGTAAGGAAAGCTCTAACAAATTGACGAAGATGGGAACTCAAAACAAGGGGAAATATACCTGCTATCTTGCAACTCTTTTGCTATGCAGATTAATCATATGCAATTGCATTGGTTTTCTTTTACTTAGAGTGAAACATATATCTTATGCATAAATTGTGTATTTTAGCTCTTCTTCAAATTTAAACTCGTTATTAGACTTGTGTGGATGATAATTTGAAGAAGAAGACTGTTAGAATGTGGCTTAGGTGAATGAATGGGGGTTGACTATTACATTGGTTTTCTTTCACCTAAAATGAAACATATATCTTATGCATAAGTTTTGTTTATTTTTAGCTCTTCTTCAATTTAAATTCGTTATTAGACTTGTGTGTATGATAATTTGAAGAGAAAGACTGTTAGAATGAGGTTTAGGTGAATGAATAGGGGTTAGCTGTTAGATTCTTTAAAGGGTTGTTGTTTGAAATGCTTCAGCACAATGAGCTAGAGTTTCTATATTTGTTAGTTAGCTAAATAGTTAGCCATATTGGTAAAATCATTCTTATATCTTCTGCCAAGTTTTATTTGTTTTTAACTTGTTTTCTCTTTTAAACTCTTTATTAGACCTCCGAATACTATAATAGAGAATGGGTCGTGAAGTCTGCTGCATTTCCTTACTCTTGCTTATTTGAAGAGGAAGACTGGCAGAATAAGGCCAAGGTATCATGAATGAACGTTAATTGGTAGATTTTCAAAAGGGTTATTGTTTAGAATACTCCCAAAATAGTGAGATGGAATCTCTATATTAGCTAGCTAGCTGGATAGATAGTCATATTGGTTGAATCATTCATATATATGTTTTTATTTATATTGCATGCAAATTTGCTTTTTCGGTGAGCCTTGGTGCAACCGTAAGGTTGTTGCTAGTGGCCAAGAGGTCATAGGTTCGAATCCTGGAAATGGCCTCTTCACTTGCGGGGGCAAGGCTGCGTACATCTACCCTCCCCAGACTCCACTAGGTGTGAGCCTCGTGCATTGGGCTGCCCTTTATTATTATTATTATTTTTTATTATGGTATGTTTTTATTTACTTCCTCAGCTTTCCACTTTTCTTAAGTTGAAATGGTGAAAGTTTGGTTCCTTGAAATCCACTTCTAGATCACTAGGTATGAACCATACATATTCACAAACGAATACCCAAACTTGGACTACTTCGTTGAATTCTCTAATGATCTTCTGAAAATGAAGACGTTTTTCAAGTCATTGTTGATGAGTTTTCCCTTTTATCATGATTTGCAATTCGCTATTTAATTATTTATTGTAAATCGTACCCATTCTTTTTTACATTGGAAGTTTCATATCTTTTCCATCTCTACCTGCTTTCTAGTTTGGCACAATTCAAATCCCAGATTAACCATAAAGTTGTTTTACAAATGGTATTATTGGTTTTCGTGGACCATCTATTGCTCTTCTCTGTGTGTTTTTTTGTCATCTCGGCTTCAATTTCCTTAGCTTTGATGCAAATAGTAATTATTGAATAAGCATGATTTTGTCGATTTTTAAAAGCAAAAAAGAGAATGGTGGAAAAAAAATGAGATCGGTTGTTTCAATCTCTATCCTCAATTTACACTTGGGTCATGTGAACTTTACAAGTTATGGATGGAAGCGGTCATTGGCAGCATAATATATTTAACACCTAAGTTTGTATTCTCTCCGCAAACTGAGTATTGTGGTTCCATCAGAGGATTTCTCCCTGTTTAATTGAATTTTGATAGTTTGATTAAATGTCAAATTTAAGTTTAAGAACCTTAGTCTCAACAAAATCATCGGTATAGGGTTCTCATATTTGTAGAAAATGTCTTCTCATATTTATGTAAAAAGAGTGTTATCCTGGCTTTTACTTCAATTCTGTGTTACTTTTTATATGCATAAATGATTAGTATAGGTCCATGAGTGATCATGTATCACTCATTCTGTAGGACAACATTTCTGATTTTAGAAGGTTCTGACATAATTAATATATAATCTCTTCATTGTTTTCTTAGATAGATAGGAAAAGCAAAAAAGTAGCACAGATGTGATTAAGAAATTTATGAATTTGTTTTGAGCTTGAGGGATTACCTGATATTTATTATTATTATTATTATTATTTTTATTTATTTATTTATTTTTTATAAAAGATCGTCTTATTTTTTTTAGCACTAATTTTAAAGAGAGAATCTTATATATAAACATATTTAAATATAGGCAATCAAATAGCGTCATAAGCTACTTATGTAGGATATATGTTAATTCATTTATTGTTATTACTAAATTTTTTTTTTGATAGGCAAAGTTTTTTACGGGGAAGGGGGAGGGTCAAAGTTATTGTTATTGCTATTGTTTTGTTCCTGTCTGATGGTATATATCTTTGTCAGGTTGGAGGCCTTGTGAAGTTACTACTCTATCCCGGGCTAGTCGATATTGATATTCCAAAATATGACTGCACAAACCTTAGCAATGTAAGCTTTTCCTTTTTTGGCATTGCTCTAGGTACTTGTATTTCATTTTATCTTTGCATTGGAACTTGGAAATTTAATCTCTATTACTTAATTCATGAGTTATTTACTCTGATCTTATTTGAGATTATTAGTCACGACTCACGAGCAAACTGTACGCCTCTTTTTCCGGGTTTGCTGCTAGCCTGAGTTGTCGATCCAGGGGGGTCCAGCGTGATCTCTGGATCCCATCCTTGTTTGGCATAACACTAAGATGGGATTTGCGGTTCCTTCCCCGATCTGACTCCCATCTCCAAATCCCAGTCACCTAGTGGGATCTCACCGGGAAAGGAACAACAGGGTTAAAACTCCATTTTGACCTAATTTTTAAAACGTCGTGTCCCTTCTTGGGACCTTTTGGTCTTTTCGACAAAGCCATGAACCTAATCTAAACTAAAGGACATGACTGAGCAGCTCTCAACCAAATCGAACGACCGGCTCTCTTCTTCTTCGTCTTCTTTCTCTTCCTCTTCTTGAACCCTTCCAACCGTGTGAGTCATCAGCCATGTTATATGGTAATATCATCATGCTATTTGCTATTCCGTTTTTAGGGATAGGCTGGGATGCTCTGGGATTGACTTTCTCTTCTTCTACCCTTCCAACCTTGTGAGCCATCAGCCATGTTATATGGTAGTGTCATCCCACTATTCCCTTTTTGGGATGGGCTGGGATCCTTTGGGATCCTCTGGGATCTAGGATGGACTACATACTTTGTGATAGAACACCAAACTTTAGAATGAGTACTTTTATTAATAAACAAAGAATTACAAAGAATACAACAATACTTTTGCTGTCCCGAAGATCAAGATCTCCTATTACACACAATACAGCAGTGATTGCTGTCCCAGAGTTCCAGGAACTCCTACGGAGATATTCTCTGCCCCGAAAACTACCAAATGCACACTTCACAATTGTCTATTCTCCACAACACTCCCTAGTAACTGCTCCTAAAAATACATAACCGTTCCTAATTAACTACCCCTACTGATCTGCCCTTACTATCTTGCTTCTACAAATCTGTTATGTCGCAGATTTCTATCATAAACTCCTCTAACTGGAAAATAACTTCCGGATCTGAGGAGGTTCCCATCATTTCCCACCACTAGAAGATCAGCCTTGTCCTCAAGGCTAAGTGTATGTACTTGATTCTTCGAGATGGATTCCTTTGCCCAAGTTGCATTTTTAGTTGACATTCCTCTTTCTGTACCTTCATTGCAACTGTCTCGACTCTCGATGACACCCATACAATCAAATGGGTCTGGAGGCTTTGGCGATGGACATTGTGTTAACATATGCGGGACATCGAACTCGGTCATTGTATTCAATTAAGAGGATAAACCATAGGCCAGCATTTCTAAGCGCTCCACCAATGGTGGTAGGTTTGCTCCATGATCGACACATCCTCCTTCCACCTGTTATCCACCATTACAGTACCCATAAAGAGGATTCTTCCCTTTGCCTTCACCTCTTCATCATTACCCAAGGGATGATTGTCATAACCGGAACTCACCTTACGACTCTCCTTTTGTACATCCCTTTGCATTTTGCGAACTTCCCCTTCAAACACAGCATTTTTCTTCGCTGTATCCTTTAGATCCTCCACGGACCCATATAACATATTCATATCTTTCCTTATCTCCAATATTTCAGGTTCTTCACCTTTTTCGGTTAGAGGAAGAACATCTCTGTACTCTGGCTTAAATTGCCAGAGTAGAGTAAACTGAAATTCCAACCAAGTTGCACCTATATTTCGAGAATTCCACCACTCCCACCAGATGAGAGCCTCTCCTGTCATAGCCATAACAGCCTCCATTAACCGCTGCTTCTCGGGTGTTCCCTTGGCGTCGAAGTATTGTTTGATATTGAGTATCCACCAATAAGCATCGTCTCTGTCATTAAACAATGGAATCTCCATCTTCATAGCTGGTTTCCAATGATTAGGCCTCTCTTAACTATCCGGCAGGTCGGAGCAATTGATAGAACACCAAACTTTAGAATGAGTACTTTTATTAATAAACAAAGAATTACAAAGATTACAGCTATAGTTTTGCTGTCACAGAGATCAAGATCTCCTATAACACACAATACAGCAGTGATTGCTGTCCCAGAGTTCCAGGAACTCCTACAAAGATATTCTCTGCCCCGAAAACTACCAAATACACACTTCACAATTGTTTATTTTCCACAACACTCCCTAGTAACTGCTCCTAAAATACATAACCGTTCCTAATTAACTACCCCTACTGATCTGCCTTTACTATCTTGCTTCTACAAATCTGTTATGTCGCAGATTTTTATCATTAACTCCTCTAACTGGAAAATAACTTCCGGATCTGAGGAGGTTCTCATCACTTTGTTGAATATATTAATGCTTTTATCTTTGCTTTTTTGTCTTTGCTCCTACTTCAATCAAATATTGTGGAGCGCCATTTCAATTATTACAAAGATACGGAGAGGTTTTATCTGTGCATTTAACCGATAAGCATGGCTTATATCATATGTTTTTATAGTCTATACCTTAAATCTGCCACTAATTTCTTTCTGAGATTTATGTGAGCCCAATGATATATGACATAATCTTGTTGATTAGATTATTAGAAGATAAAGGTATTCATGATTGAGTAAAAGTGTGTTTGGTTTTCACTTTTCAGTTTGGACTAGCAGTTAATGTATACATCTGGTTGCTTTATGAACATTTTTCATTAGAGAATATATAAAATACTTCCTTCTTTTCCACTTACCATCATCTGTCCCTCTGAAATTTTAAATAGGGAAAACTAAGGCTCAGGACTGGCTAAGTCTGTTTTGCAAATCCTTGAGGACATCCCTAGCCAGTCCCCACGTGCTTGAAGTTCCAGTTTAGTTTATTGGTTTCTATTATTTGTATGATTTCTTGTTAATTTTACTGTTGGAGCATGGTATATAAGGTCAACTAAGTGCTGCATATGCCACTGAAATAAAAACCCCGCAAAAACTGAGGTAACAGTTTACACCTCTTTCCCTCCCATTCAAGTATTACATCTTTGGCAAAGAACACTTTTCTTGGCTGTAATTTATTTTGAACTATATCATGTTTCATATCATTATTTTGTGTCTTTTATGTGTCACTTTTCTTTTGTTTGGTGCTTTTCCAATGACTTGTGGATTTTGGATGATATGTGCCTTTTGTTTTCCATCACCACTGTGGGAAGTGGGAATTCAAACTTCTAATTTCTTTTGCTTGAACCTTAAATCTGGCACTAATTTCTTTCTGAGATTTATGTGAGCCAATGATATATGACATATTCTTGTTGATTAGATTATTAGAAGATAAAGGTATTCATGATCGAGTATTAGTGTTTGGTTTTCACTTTTCAGTTTGGACTACCAGTTAATGTATACATCTGGTTGCTTTATGCTCATTTTGCATTAGAGAATATATAAATACTTCCTTCTTTCCCTCTGAAATTTTAAATAGGTAAAACTGTGGCTCAGGACTGGCTAAGTCTGTTTTTCCAAACCATTACTTTATGATCCGGTCCACGGTCTCATAATTTTCAAGACCATCCAGATCAAACTGGACTGATTACTCAAATTTTTTTTTAAGCATTGCTACTTAAGAAGTGTTGTTTTCAATTTTAATTTTATTTTCTAGTCAAGTAGCACTAAAAAAAGTAAAAAAAAATGCTTTGTATCGGTTTCAGTTTCTCAATGATGAAATTTTGTTTCAGAAACAAAAACATTTCAGTACAATATTTATCCAAAATTCTTATAAAAAAAACTAGAAGCGAATGTTTTAATATTAGCAATTTGGCATACTAATATGATTTTCCTAAATTTAAATTTGACATATTTGGAATTTCCCAAATTCAGTATCTATGAATTTTGGTATTTTTAAAGTGGCATATTGTTTTCGGTATTTATGAATTTTTACAAGTCAAAAAGAATATTTTAAATTTTAAATAAATGTCATAAGTGGACTGTTGGACCGGATCAAACTAGACCATCTATAAACAATCCGTTCTGATCCGGTTTTTGTAAATGGATACAGCTAGATCGAACTAGACCGAACCACTCTTGTTTGGTTAGTCTGATCCTCAATATATCTCAAAGACCGGAACAAACTGGACCATTAGGGCATCCACACCATAGTCTTAACATCAGACTCATTTGACTTTGACTCTGACATATTAGCATTACATCATTATTCTGCTATAAGACTCAATTTCAGTCTTTTCATATATTTCAGCACAACAATTAAGACTTACCAGACTTATATATCATCATTACTTCATCGTATACTTTTAAACTCAATTTCATTTTAATAATGTTTTTGAAATGTAATTTCAATAATGTTAATTACCTATGATTTCTAGAAATAATCTTAAATATTTATTCATCTCATCAATATTTATAATTTTCTAAAAACTATATTTGCATTCAAATAATATTTAAAAATTAAAATATTCAATTGTGTTTAAAAATGTGTCGTAACCATTTTTATAAGAAAAATAAGAATTGCAACAATAATTTCAATAGTTCCATGTTTATTACATATCCATTTTTTAAAATGCTTTTTTTTTTTTTTTTACATATATGCATATTTGAATAAATATAAATATATATTCAAATATATTTAATATTTTCCAATAATAACACTATATTTAAGGATAAAATATGAAAAAATATATATTTAAGAATATTATTATTTACTATTTAAAAAAATAATATTAATATTTATTTATTATTATTAGTTTATTTATTATTTATTTAGTAATACTTATTATTATTATTATTTAATTTATTATTTAGACGATGTAAAGTAAAATGAGAGAAATGACAAAAAAATAGAGTCTTAGGGTTTTAAGTTGAGTCTCTTATCTTATTTAGACGATGTAAAGTAAAATGAGAGAAATGACAAAAAAATAGGGTCTTAGGGTTTTAAGTTGAGTCTCTTATCTTACATACTCAAACTTAAGACTTTCCACCAAATTTAAACAATAATAAAGTCTTGAGAGAATTTGATAGAAACTCTAATGTTAAGACTCTTCATGGGACTCTTCAGTCTTACACCCCTAGAGTGTTGTGTCACGCACAAGCACAGGGACTTGGATTATTTCATTTCCTGTGAGAGCATCTGTTTCATTTCCCGTTGAATCTGGACTTTGTGCACTCACTCAACAAGAGCTCATGTCTACTCCTCCCGGAACCACCCGCAAGAGACGCCGCTCGCCTCGTCAACCGCGGCGTCATAACAACCCTCCTCCTCCTCCTGTTCCTGCCGCCAAACCTCCTCCAACAATAACATTCCCAGATGAAATCATCGAAGAGATCCTTTCCCGTGTTCCTGTGAAATCAGTCCTCCGACTATTGTGTCTCTCCAGCCACTGGAACTCTCTCCTTTCCAGCCCCCGCTTCACCAAGCACCACCTTCTCAATTCTTCCTCCCGTCCCCGCTTACTTGGTGGAATTGTTAGCCCTAATACTTATAATTTAAGATCCCTAAGCTTGTCTCGCTCCCTTTCATCCATAATCGATAACCCGTCATCCAATCCCCCTCTCTTTCCTCACCCTCCCTTGGATTTCGGTCCCGTCCCCCTAATCATTGACTCCTGCAACGGTCTCATTTGCTGGCTTCATTATCTCAGTGATAATTATTTCCATTATCTGAACCCTGTCACCGGAGGGAAATCCACCTCGCCCTGCATTCGTCGCACCATGACTAGTGAATCCTACGTTATGTATGGTTTTGGGTATGATCCTCTTGGCGATAGCTACAAGACTGTGGTTATCGACTGTGATACTGGTGCGGAGAACAAGGCTGCGGTTGTTAGGGTTTATACTTTGGGTTCTCCGAGTACTTGGAGGAGGATCGGGGGTTTTCCGTTCGTTCCTAAGGATTATGATACTCATCGCGGCAGCCACGTTGGAAGATTTGTGAGCGACGCTGTTTATTGGCTGGCTGAACGCCCCACCAATAGGAGTCTGATGATTGTTTCTGTCGATCTTGGGAAGGAGACTTGTAGGGAGGTTTCATTGCCTGCTCTTGTCGGGGAAAGTGGTTTCGTCGATTGTCAGAACCTGTGGGCTTTGGGAGGTTGTCTGTGTTTTTCTTATGACTTGGATGGTTTTAAGTTTGTGGTTTGGCAAATGAAGACGTACGGAGTTGCAGAGTCTTGGGTTAAGTTATTCAACATTTCTTATATAGATGTTGGGATTGATCCTGATACTCATTATTTTCCTCATACCTTGTTCATGTTGGACAAGGGTGTGGTCCTATTGGATACGGATAAAGACCGTGTATTCATTCTGTATGATATAGAGCAGAAGTCATACAAAGAGCTCGAGTTTGACAATGGGGTCTGGTTCGATACGAACACTTACATTGAGAGCCTGGTGTGCCCGACACGTTATTTAAGATATCGAGGTCTGTTTTGCCTTTAGAGAATCTGCCAAGTTTGGTTTATTTATTTTTGTACATGCTTAATCATGTGTTTGGTTTAAGTCTTGCTGTTTTTTTGTGCATTGACTCAGGATAAGTGTTGCAGGACTAGTGCTCATGGGTGAATTCAAATCACTCAACGGGATTGTAGTCTTTTAATTGAGTGGAATCTAGTTTTTTAATGAGAAAGTTGATTGTTTAATGTAGTCTTTTACTTGTCAATGTAGTGAAAGTGCAACCAAAACAATGAATTATTATGTTCATACTAGTATACAACCACAGTCAACTTCCTACTTTTGTCGTTGTCCCCAACAGTAGCCCGAGTGTTCCATAAAGTGTCTTTTTAGTTTTACATTTTTTAAGACGAAAAGACAACAATATTGCATGAGATGAATGTACATGGCCTCTAGTTCTTTTTATTGTAAAATGTTAGAATCAACTAGATTTTCTTAGATCAATAGCAAATTGCACAATTTAGGTAGCTTGCACTTTATGCTGCACAACTAACTTGTTAAGTGCATTACATATGTTACCTTCTTGCTATTTTCGTTTCATCTTGTTAAGTGCCTTACATATGTTACCTTCTTGCTATCTATTGTTAGTTTGACATAGACGTCTTTTCTTCTTCGGTTGCTTTTTCATTCTTAACTTCTGATTTGCTCTTCCTCTACGAGATGTGACACTCAATTTCACCATTCCCTCACTTGTGGTGTCCAAACAAGTGGTATAGCTCTAGTTGTTTAATCAGTGAATATATGTTATTTGGTAGTGTTAACAATTATATTTTTTATGTGGGATCAACCCATCATCATGAACTTCAAAGCCATGCCCAAAAGTTCACTATCCTCATGTACTTTTTGGCAAGTGTGCACTCAATGGTATGATATCCCTTAGCTGTGATTGAGCTACTTCACATGCTTATGTGTCACGATTTGTGAGATTGATGGCAGTTACTTGTTGCACTGCACATCGATCTGGATGCTGGAAGTAAATGTAGATATGTTAAGAAGGCTTAGCAATGGCCAATGGGTTGAGGCAGTTGGGTGAACCCTAGATTGCTCTTGCATTGTTGAGTGTTGGTGGGTAGGTACAGTGAGTTATGCTTATGAGCTCATAATCGAAAGTGAAATGTGATGTTGCTTTATATTATAAGGGAATCTGTGGCGTTTTAGATATGTATATTGGTTTCATATCGAAGGGTCGTGCAGCACTAAATCTCCTTTGAATTTACGGTTTTGTTTGAAAAGTGTATCATGTATGAGAATGGAATATTTTGGCTGCAACTGTTATGACGTGCCTAGCCTTGCACTAGGTTTTCTTGTTGTCTTGACCTTGAAATTATATATATATATATATATATATATATATATATATATATATATATTGTCATATAGTGCATTTTCATGTGAGTTACATTTGCAAGTCATGTGTTTGTCTTTCAGCACTACAACTTATTTCGTTCAACATATTAATTGCAATCTCTTCTTCTCCATCAAATTTATTTTCTATACTAATTGAGTTAAGCATTAATTTAATATCCAGTTGCTGTTTAGGAAATGTTTTCTTCCTTTATTGTTCTTTTATCTTCCAACATTAATATTAAATTGTTGTTTGGTATTATGACCAATTGCCATGATTCCACAGGAAGAGGAAGAAGAAGCTCTGCTGCTACTCTTCCAATTTGAACAAGGAAAGCTCGAACAAGTTGATGAAGATGGGAACTCAAAACAAGGGGAAATATACCTGTTATCTTGCAACTCTTTTGCTATGCAGATTAATCTCTTCCTCTATTTGAATGATGGGATAGCAATTGCATTGGTTTTCTTTTACTTAGAACATATATCTTATGCATAAGTTTGTTCATTTTTAGCTCTTCAAATTTAAACTCGTTATTAGACTTGTGTGGATGATAATTTGAAGAGGAAGACTGTTAGAATGTGGCTTAGGTGAATGAATGGGGGTTGACTATTACATTGGTTTTCTTTCACCTAGAATGAAACATATATCTTATGCATAAGTTTTGTTTATTTTTAGCTCTTCTTCAATTTAAATTCGTTATTAGACTTGTGTGTATGATAATTTGAAGAGAAAGACTGTTAGAATGATGCTTAGGTGAATGAATAGGGGTAGCTGTTGGATTCTTTAAAGGGTTGTTGTTTGAAATGCTTCAGCACAATGAGCTAGAGTTTCTATATTTGTTAGTTAGCTAAATAGTTAGCCATATTGGTAAAATCATTCTTATATCTTATGCCAAGTTTTATTTATTTTTAACTTGTTTTCTGTGTAAACTTTTTATTAGACCTCCGAATACTATAATAGAGAATGGGTTGTGGAGTCTGCTGCATTTCCTTACTCTTGCTTATTTGAAGAGGAAGACTGGCAGAATAAGGCCAAGGTATTATGAATAGAGGTTAATTGGTAGATTTTCAAAGGGTTATTGTTTAGAATACTCCCAAAATAGTGAGATGGAGTCTATATATTAGCTAGCTAGCTGGATAGTTAGTCATATTGGTTGAATCATTCATATATCTGTTTTTATTTATATCTCTCCGCTTGCGGGGGGGCAAGGCTGTGCACATCTACCTTCCCTAGATCCCACTAGGTGGGAGCCTTGTGCACTGGGCCGACCTTTATTTATTTTTTAGGCAAATGCTAACAAGTGCCCCTAGGGCTCTTGATAAGCAACTAAAAGGAGATAAAAAGTATTGGAAAATGCATTTTTTGAGATTCTCGAGAGAAGAATAAATGCTAACTTATGTTTGTTTTTCCTATTCAAGTAACCTTAACAAGTGAGGGCACTTGTTAGCAAGGCCCTATTTTTTATTATGGTATGTTTTTATTAACTTCCTTAGCTTTCCACTTTTCTTAAGTTGAAATGGTGAAAGTTCGGTTCTTTGAAATCCACGTTCAGATCACTAACTATGAATCATACATATTCACAAATGCATACCCAAACTTGGACAACTTCGTTGAATTCTCTAATGATCTTCTGAAAATACAGACATTTTTCAAGTCAATGTTGATGAGTTTTTCCTTTTATCTTGATTTGCAATTTGCTATTTATTGTAAACCGTACCCAGTCTTTTTTACATTGGAAGTTTCATACCTTTTCCATTTCTACCTGTTTTCTAGTTTGGCACAATTCTAACCCTAGATTAACTCCAAAGTTGTTTTACAAATTTTATTATTGGGTTTTGGGGACCATCTATTGCTTTTCTCTCCTTGTTTTTTTGTCTTCTCGGATTCAATTTCCTTAGCTTTGATCCAAATAGTAATTATTGAATATGCATGATTTTGTCGATTTTTAAAGCAAAAAAGAGAATGATGGAAAAGAAAAAAAATTGATATCGGTTGTTTCAATCTCTATCCTCAATTTATACTTAGGTCATGTGAACTTTACAAGTTATGGATGGAAGCGGACACTGGCAGCATAATATATTTAGCTCCTAAGTTCGTATTCTCTCGGCAAACGGAGTATTGTGATTCCATCAGAAGATTTCTCCCTGCTTAATTGAATTTTGATCGTTTGATTAAATCTCAAATTTAAGTATCAGAACCTCAGTCTCAATAAAATCATCTGTTTCAGGTTCTCATTTTTGTAGAAAAGGTCATCTCATATTTATGTAAAAAGAGTGTCTACCTGGCTTTTACTTAAATTCTGTCTTATTTTTTTATGCATAATTGATTAGTATAGGTCAATTGATTAGTATAGGTCCATGAATGATCATGTATCACTCATTCTGTAGGACGACATTTCTGATTTTAGAAGGTACTGACATTATTAATATATAATCTTTTCATTGTTTCCAAAGATAGATAGGAAAAGCAAAAAAGTAGCACATATGTGATCAAGAAATTTATGAATTTGTTTTGAGCTTGAGGGATTACCCGATATTTATTTACGGGAGATGCATAAAAGATCATATTATTTTTTTAGCACTAATTTTGAAGAGAGAATCTTCTCTCTCTATATATATATATATATATAATTTAAATATAGGCAATCAAATAGCGTCGTAAGCTACTTATGAAGGATAAATGTTAATTCATTTATTGTTTTTACTATTTTTAATTTTTTTTATAGGCAAAGTTTTTGACGGGAATGGGGGAGGGGCAAAGTTATAGTTATTGCTATTGTTTTGTTCCCGGCTGATGGTATATACGTTTGTCAGGTTGGAGGCCTTGTGAAGTTACTACTCTATCCCGGGCTAGTCGATATTGATATTCCAAAGTATGACTGCTTGAACCTAGCAATGTAAGCTTTTCCTTTTTTGGCATTGCTTTTGGTACTTATATTTCATTTTAATCTTTTTTGGAAATTTAATCTCTATTACTTAATTCATGAGTTATTTACTCTGACCTTATTTGAGATTATTAGTCACGAGCAAACCGTGCACCTCTTTTTCTGGGTTTGCTGCTAGCCTGAGTTGTCGATCCAGTGGGGTCCTGGGTGATCCCTGGATCCCATCCTTGTTTGCCACAACACTAAGATGGGATTTGCGATTCCTTCCCCGATCTGAATCCCTGCTCCAAATCCCAGTCTCCTAGTGGGATCTCTCTAGGAAAGGAACAACAGGGTTCAGACTCGATTTTGAGCTCATTTTTAATACATCGTGTCCCTTCTTCGGACCTTTAGGTCTTTTCGACAAACCCATGAACCTAATCTAAACTAAAGGACATGGGTGAGCAGCTCTCGACCAATCGAACGACCGGCTCTCTTCTTCTTCTTCTTCTTCCTCTTCCTCTTCTTCAACCCTTCCAACCGTGTAATTCATCAGCCTTGTTATATGGCAGGATCATCATGCTATTCCGTTTTTTGGGATAGGCTGGGATGCTCTGAGATCTGGGATTGGCTTTCTCTTCTTCAACCCTTCCAATCTTGTGAGCCATCAGCCATGTTATATGGCAGTGTCATCCCGCTATTCCCTTTTTGGAATGGGCTGGGATCCTCTGGGATCTGGGATGGACTGCATAGCTGGTAGTATATAATGGTTCAACTTTGTTGAATATATTAATGCTTGTATGTTTCCTTTTTTGTCTTTGCTCCTACTTCAATCAAACATTGTGGAGCGCCATTTCAATTATTACAAAGATACGGAGAGGTTTTATCTGTGCATTTAACTGATAAGCATGGCTTATATCATCTGTTTTTATAGTCTATGCCTTAAATCTGCCACTAATTTCTTTCTGAGATTTATGTGAGCCCAATGATATATGACATAATCTTGTTGATTAGATTATTAGAAGATAAAGGTATTCATGATTGAGTAAAAGTGTGTTTGGTTTTCACTTTTCAGTTTGGACTAGCAGTTAATGTATACATCTGGTTGCTTTATGAACATTTTTCATTAGAGAATATATAAAATACTTCCTTCTTTTCCACTTACCATCTTCCGTCCCTCTGAAATTTTAAATAGGGAAAACTGAGGCTCAGGACTGGCTAAGTCTGTTTTGCAAATCCTTGAGGACATCCCTAGCCAGTCCCCACGTGTTTGAAGTTCCAGTTTAGTTTATTGGTTTCTATTATTTGTATGATTTCTTGTTACTTTTACTGTTGGAGCATGGTATATAAGGTCAACTATGTGCAGCATATGCCACTGAAATAAAAACCCTGCAAAAACTGAGGTAACAGTTTACACCTCTTTCCCTCCCATTCTAGTATTACATCTTTGGCAAAGAACACTTTTCTTGGCTGTAATTTATTTTGAACTATATCATGTTTCATATCATTATTTTGTGTCTTTTATGTGTCACTTTTCTTTTGTTTGCCGCTTTTCCAATGACTTGTGGATTTTGGATGATATGTGCCATTTGTTTTCCGTCACCACTGTGGGAAGTGGGAACTCAAAACTTCTAAAATCTGAAATATCCTCTACCTATCAAATCTCATCAGATATTGAAAATCAAAGGTAAACAGAAGAGTTGTGACTTATGGACGTTTGATTTTACTTTTTTTGAGATCCTTGAGACTAGCAGAGTCATTAAAGATCTTTCACATCCCGGCATAGTTTTATGATATTCGATTGGTGAACGATATTGACAAGCCAATTAGTTAACCCAGCCTATTTCTTGGTGGTTAGATTTTTTGTGCCCTAGAGGTATTTGGGTACAATTAGAGAGAATAGCACTTTAAATATTCTCTTGGAGTTTGTTCACGTGGACCCATATCATAGCTTTTCTGGTCTGCAAGATATATGAGTGAGGATATGGTCTATAATTTTATTGCAGATAACGGTTTTTCAGGTTTGTGTTCTGCACCAGAGGAGCTTAGTTTTAGATAAGGTTTTTCAGAACTAGCTAAGGTTTGATCCTAGTATCTGTGTTTTAGATAAGCTCTGCACCATTTGTTCGTATTCCTGAGGTTTATTACTTTATGCTGCAATATGATTGATTGATTGCTCACGATTTATATTGCATCTATTCAAGTTTCACATCCCTAAACATTATCTTAATTTGATGTCAACATTGATATAATGTATGTTACAGTGAAGTTATGTGCTTTCTTTTCTGTGTAAAGTTATAAAACTGTGTCAATTTGTGTGTTTACTGTGGATGAAATACACACATGGCCAAAGATTACATATATAGTAGCATATATCAGGGACATCTTGATATGATACCATACCTTTGCCTAAGCGGCTAAGCCATATATATTTTGCATGAATATTCTTTGCAGTGAGGAAGATTACATTACTTCATGCATGTCTTAGAAACAGTTTACAGAATGACATTATATAATGTTCATATTTTATCTAATGAATGAGCTCATCAAGATTTTGTGTATATCCAAGTTCATACACAGGTATCTCAGAACTGGTCAACATACAAACTATACCCTTGTGAAGTTTTACTAATTTGTTCTGCTTTCCATTTTCTTTTCGTCATATTGTTGAATGCAATTGCAAAATCCAGGTGATATGGCGATGAATGAATTGAAAGATTGCTTAGAAAAATAGCACCTTCACATTGCCTTCAAGTTACATATGTTGATGCAGTCCATCTTGTGAAAGGCTGCACCATGCCATGTGGTTTTTAGCTTCGGTATAACTTCAGCTGGAATCCACCATGGTTTCTACCAGTCCCAACATAGAAAAAGGTCCTCAATGGAAGGTTAGCCAGCGAACCAGCTTTGTCTGTGGACCTTTAGATAATATGCATTTTGCCAAGTTTTTTAGACTGAAGTTTCTATGCAAGTAAAGTTGGAGGCTATGAAAATTGAGGTAATGATAGGTTCTTGTGTATGTTTTCAGTAATGCAGGATTTTGGTTCCCTTAGAGGATGAGGTTTTTCTTTTACAAATTCTCAATTTTGTGAAAGTCATGACTCATCAAACCAATAGGCATAGAAGCAAGTGTTGTTTATGACTTGGATCTTGATGTATCAAAGAAAAATATTGTTGAGGAAATTAAAGACTCGGTTTGATCCTATTGCTCCTATCGTGTTCACTCATTATTTTTTCTTGCATGTTGAAGTTTGACAAATTTATTGAGACACTAATTATTTTGTTCACTGTTTACATTTTTTAAAGAATGAGGACCCAGTTTAGTCCATAATGTTTTTGCCCTATATCAGTTTAGTACTTATAGTTTGTAAAGGACATTTTAGTTCCTAAATATCATTGAAGTGGGTCACTTTAATCCCTAAAGTGGATCACTTATGTTTATATTGGTACAACACAAAAACTTTAGAAGCTAACATGACTTACTCTTAAAATCTTTAGGAAATAAAATGTTCTTCACAAACTTTAGAGATTAAATTGGTACAATGCAAAAACTTTAAAGATCAAAGTGGATTTTCACATTTTTTTTTGAACCAAAGGTGTCTTCTAGCTCCGAATGGAAAACTAATTTCTTTTCAAATGAAGAGATCATCAAAGTGGGTATAATCTTTTTCAACCAAGTATTTTCATACAAGCCAGGAATTGAATCCTTTACGTCATGTTTAAAAAATTTAATTATCTATTAACTATGTTATATTTTGTTAGTTTTTTTATTGGATAAGTTTATGACAACCAAATTTACCTAAGTTGTGATTATTTCAAATACCAAAACTTCGTGTTTACTCATAATAATACAAGTGCATTGTAAACGGCCAAATGGGTGTTTGAAATGATTAAAAATTGAACATTGAATTTTTTTTCTTTTTAATTCCAAGGTGTCATCAAATAAAATTTCTTTTCATACACATGATATGATGAATCGAACCTTGTAATATCATGTAATTGGATTCAAATTAATTTTTACATTCAAAATCCATTAAAAATGAAACTCATTTGAATAAGAGTCAAGCAAATTTTGGACCTATATTTTAAGGGACACCAAACTTTGGTATTGAAATATGTTAAATCATTTGGATGACGTTTTTATGTTAAATTATGCGTTTCATTTAAAGACAAGAAATAAGAATGAAAAGTCAAAGACAAGTCTGGTAAAATATTGACAAATTTTTAAATTTGGACATTGGAAAAGATCATTTTGGCTAAAATCAAAGCAAATTGCTTAATATTATAAAGAAAGTCGCAGCTTTGTTATTGTTACGATAGGCGAAAAGAAGTGGCTCAAGAGTGATAATGGTGTCGGGTGATGACAATGGATATGGTTGACATTGATGACAAATGGTTGGAGGGGGCCGGGTTCTCTTATTCCTATTTATTCAAAGATAAATTCGAATATTTGATTGTTAATGAATCAAAATTGTTATTTTGATTCTTAAAAATTTTAAAATTTTAACATGCTCATTCATGCCTTTGCTTTAAGTCTTATTGGCATTTTCTGCACCAACTTCGGATAAATGTTGCAGGACTACTGTTCACGGGTGCATTCAAATCTGTCTATGAGATTGTAGTGTTTTAATTGAGTTAAAGCAAGTTTTTAAATGTGAAATTTGATTGTTCAATTAATCTTTTACTTATGAAAGTAGTTAAAATGAAAGTGCAACCAAAACAATGAATTATTCTATTTGTATAACCACATTATTCAACGTCCTATTCTTGTCGTTATTCCCGACTACAACTTCTAAGAGCTTTATAAAGTATTTTTTAAGTTCACATTTTTAAGAGAAAGAGGTATTATTTTGCATAAGATTAATTTACATGCTCTATAGATCTATAAATTATAAAAATGTTCGAAGCCAATGGATTTTTCTAGATGAATAGAGAATTGCACGATTTCACTAGCTTACCCTTTATGCCACACAATGAATTAAGATGTCCTCATTACTCAACCAATTTCTTCTCATCATCTTGTTAAGTGCATGACTTAGGTTACCTCTATGTTATTCATTGTCAATTTTACACATATATACACATTTTTTTCTTTGCTTGCTCACGTTCTGAAATCAGCTGGTCATCATACTTTCTTCTTTGTTTGAATTTACAGTTTTGGTTGAAAAAGTATTGCAAGTGAGAATGTAAAATTTTAACTCTGCCTCTGTTTTAAACTCATTATTAGACCTGTGTATCTGATATTTTGAAGAGGAAGACCGGTAGAATAACTAAATAAGACCAAGGTGAGTAAATAGATGGATTGGTATATTCTTAAAGAAATTGTTGTTTGAAATTCTACCAGATCAACCCAAATGGGTTTGGCCTAGTGGAAGCATGCTAAGACCATAAGGATATTGAGAACCCATAAGACCATAAGGTCAGATGCTCGAATCCTTGTGGAGAACATTCCTTGAGGAGGCGCCCCACCCATGTTGCTCCAGGTGCTGAGACTGTGAAGTTCCCCTCCACAATTTGAATACGTGAAATTCTACCAGATCAGTGAGCTGGAGTTTCTATATTGCTCGGTTAGCTAAATAATTAACCATATTGGTTAAATCATTCATATATCTTTTGCTCAAGTAGTTTAAGTTCTGTGTGTCAAAATAATTATTAGACCTCTGGGTAGGATTATTTAGAATAGATTATGGAGTCTACTTGGTGTATGTCCTTACTCTTGCTTATTTGAAGATGAAGACTGGTAGAATAATAAGGCTAAGGTATTATTAGGATTAGAGGTTAATTAACTGGAAGACTTTTCAAAGGGTTGTTGTTTGCAATACTTCCAAAATAGTGAGCTGGAGTCTCAATATTATGTTTGTAGATTGTGTTTGAATTTGCTTTATTTTTCGGCTTAATTATGTCACAAGTCCCTGAAGTTTGGAGTACTTTTGCTAGATATCCTTATTCTTTTTTTCCAATGTTTGACTCCCTGAAGTTACTTCTGAGTTTGTCATATACCCCTACTACCAATTTTGGTCAATCTTGCTGACATGTAACATCGGAATCCTGATCAGATGCAGAAGGTTAAGCACCTGGTGCCTCGTGGTCGAAGATCCTTTTTTAAAAAAAATTTAAAAAACTAAAAAAATTAATATTTTTATATTTTTAGTTAAATAAAAAAAAAAGAATTGAAGAGAGAGTTCGTCTTCGCCTGTGTGACATCACTAGACACCACATGACAACCTCCTGCATCTGATCTGATCAGGATTCCAATATTACATGTTGGTAAAATTGGCCAGAATTAATAGTAGGGGTATATGACAAACTCAGAAGTAATTTCGGGAAGTCAGACATTGGAAAAAAAAGAATAAGGGTATTTGGCAAAAGTATCTCAAACTTCTGTGACCTGTGACATAATTAAACCTATTTTTGCTATATGCTGCATTTTATTTACTTGTTGAGCTAATTTCAACTTCTCCACTTCAGTTAAAAGGGTGAAAGCTGAATGTGTATGTTATGATATCCACGTCCACGTCATTAGCTAGGAGCCACATATACTACTCACAAAGCGTACATACCTAGACTCGTGCAACTTCATTGAATTGTCTAATGATCTTCTACAAATGGCCACTGCTATGTTTTGATGTTGTTCAAGTCATTGTTGATGAGTTTAACCCATTTTAATTTGATTCTGTATTTTATTGTAAACTACAAAAAGTACCAAAGTCTTTTTTACATTAGAAGTTTCATATCTTCTATTTCCATCTCTACCTTCTTTTTTTTTTTTTTTTTTTTTTTTTTTTAAGGTTGGATTCCTTGAGATGTTGTCAATGTATCTTTGCTTTTTGCCTCCGCTCCTTCTTGAGTCATTGTGTATAAATTTTTTTTTTCCCAAGATAAACAAAAATGTTTTGTGTAAAGATATCTGTGTCTAGACCAAACTGTGGCAGTAAACGAGTTTCTTCGATTCGGTTTTGCATGTCTGAATACTAACCAAGAAATTATCAAATCATGAAGAAAAATGTGTAGTTTCTTATTTATTATAGGGGCGCTTTTAATGTGGTGCCGTATACATACGACACCATGAGTGAGGCCGTATATTGACCCTTAATAATAGGTAATTTTTGGATAGAGGAATAATAGTTTCTGGTTGAGGGACAAAATAGAAAAAGTGTCTCTTTAGATAATAATAATAACTATGGCCTATGGGTTTCTTCACCTTCCTCCTCCCTTTTTCTCATCGTCTCGTCAATCATCTCTTCACGCCCATCATCATCGTCTCCCTCTTTCTTTATTTAACGATGATCAGTTTCATAGTATATGTTAACAATAAAAAAGTAACTGAGCCACCGCAGTGAAATCGCATCTGGCCACCGAAACGATCAATGAGTCCACCTACTGCAACTGCTTACATACGATGACATTTTTCGCCGCCATCAATCGTTCTGAATCTTAGGTTTAAGGATTCATTTTTTTTAATGATTTCTCATCCTCCTCTTTTTGACCTTGAGGCACTGTTACAGTACCTGAAAATGCTTATTTGTATCTAAAGTTGAAACAAACATTAAAACCAAAATAATATACCCACGGTGCCACCCATATTAAGCATAAATAAATTTGAAGGCGACAACAACGCCAAAAGAAAAAAGGTTTATCCTGGGTTTTAAAAGAACGATTGCAACTAACGCTACTGCAAAACAAGGAGATTTTGTGACAACATGTTGCGGTTAATGTAGCGGCGGCTGGACTTGATTACTATGTCCAATGTTGCATTGAGTGGTTATTTAGAGTAAACTGATAAAGGGATTTACAGAGGAGCAACGAAGAAGATGAGTTCATTTTGATTTTAAATTTTAATTAATTTTATTAAACGCAAAAAAAATAATAATTTAATGTGTTGGCACAATGTGATTGGTCGGGGTTACCAATTTACCACATCATTTTGATTTTCACTGATTTTAAATAAGCACTTCTTTGCAAATGCTAATTAATACAATCAACCAGTTGGTACATTACCACGTAATGAACTCATACTTCCAGTGTTTTAATAAAATTTTTGTCGATTAAAAAAAAATTGGTATATTTTTTCAAAAGTGCTTCTATAATTATAAATGTGACTATAAAAAGTGGTGAGTAAACAGAGGTGTTTGTCGAAAAAAAAAGTAATTAACACCATTGAAAATTAGAAATGAGGCTATAGAAGACTTTTTTCTTGTCCTTAATTAATATAAGCCACTTTTAAAGACTTTTTATTTTTCCTTAATATAAGACCCATTTTTAATTTTCAATGGCATTAATTACTTCTTTTTCACACACATTCATATTTATTCAACACTTTTTAGATTTCCAATAGGGGTACTTTTGAAAAGTATATCAAATATTTACATTTTCAATACTACTAATAGTATTGACTAACTTTCTTAAATGATATGAAAATTGGTCAAACAGACTTGTAAGAATGATAGGGGAGAGTATAATATTTATAAAAATATATAATGATTGCTTTTATTTTTAATAAATTAATTACTCCCTCCGTCCCTAATTATAAGACATCTTTGGAAGATTTCACGTCCATTAAGAAAGTTGATTAATTTAGTTAATTGTATTGGAAATATGAACTTTTGATGTGTATTTTCAAAATTACCCCTATTAATATTATTGAGAATCTAAAAAGTGTTAAATAAATATGGGTGTTTGTGAAAAAAAGTTTTTTAATTTTCTTCATATGGGTAAAAATTGTTAGCCCAAACATATTAAAATCTAGGGTGTTTTTCTTCCTGGCCCAGCCCAAATTTGGCATCAAGGCATTGAATATATCAGCCCATTCTATCATTTTGTATTTAAACATTTTTCTTTATTCATAAATACATAAATGTATTTTTACCCGTATAAAAGTTTGCAGGCAAATGATCTGAACCCTCCATTTTGTATTTTGTTGAGATCAATGGCTTATACCCATGGCACCACCGGTGGTGCCAAATTTTTTGGCACCACATCAAACGTCGCCTTGTTATAGAGGAACAATTCTTTCGGTCTTATGTGTAATACTCTCTCCGGCCTTTAGAAGAATTTTTTGGAAAAAATTACATCTATTAAAAAAGAGAATTAATGTTTTTTTCTCTCATCCTGTTCTCCAAGTATTATTACCTAGATACATTCGGATCCGACCTGGCTCGTATTATTACATAGGTACATTCGGATCCGACCCGGCTCGTGTGTCTGACTATGACAGGTGAGTCTCGTCTCAACTCATGTTGGTGTATTATTGTTATCCGATTCCCCAAATACTATCTATGTACATCCGGATCCGACCTGAGTCGTATGTTTGGCTATTGCGGGTGAATCTCCGAACATGAAATTTCTGCATCCACAAGGAATCGAACTCGAGACCTTGCTTAAACGAGATTGAGCCGCTTACCTCTTGTCCCAACCCATGTTGGTGAATTAATGTGTGGTATTGAAAATACAAACATTTAATATTATACTTTTTCAAAACTATTTTTATAATTATTATTGAGATTCGAAAAAGTATTAACTTAATAGAGATGTTTTTCGAGAGAAGTAATATAATTAAATGTTATTGAAAATTGGAATAAAATCTTACAAATAGGACCAATTTTTTTTTTTTTTTGCCTAAAAGGATTTTACATTTAGGACCGGAGAGAGTATCTTTATATATATATATATAGGAAATATGAAATATGAACATTCGATATATTTTTTTTCAAAAATGTTTTATGAATATTATAAAGATTTTAAAAAATGTTGAATAAATAGGAGTGTTTGTAAAAATAAATAATAATTTTTGTTGAAAATTAAAATAAAAAATATAAATAACATCAGAATAAAATTGTCAATGGGTATTATATTAATAAACTGGAGGAGTATATAGTTTTTTATTTTTTTTTAAACGGAAGAAGTACTATATAGTTAATATGATTTGTTTTATTTGAAACAAAACATATTTATTTTTTTAAAATAAATAATAATTTTTATTAAAATTAAAATAAAAAGTTATAAATAACATCAAAATAAAATTGTCAAAGGTATTATATTAATAACCTGGAGGAGTATATAGTTTTTATTTTTTTAAACGGAAGAAGTACTATATAGTTAATATGTTTTGATTTATTTCAAACAAAACATATTTTTTTAATAAATGTAATTATTGCTTAAATTTTTAATATATTAATTCGTTTTTTATTAGCATATTATTTTTTTCTATAATCATTAATTTTTCTCCCCTATTTAAGTAAACCAATAACTATTTAATAGAGAAAAATATAAAAAATAACATTTATTATATTCTTGAAATCTTTAAAAGAACAAATAAAAATGAACAATTTTTTTTTATAAAAAAAGACAAATAATAATGAATGAAGGGAGTAATATAAGTAAAAAGATTCTAAGAGAGAGGTAATATGTACTCCTTTCTATATGAAAGGAAAGAAAAAAATATAGTTTATCTTTTTTAAAATATGGGAAAAAATTAAGCAATTTTATAAAAAAAATTCCATTCCCGATACTATTTTTTCTAAACTATTCATAAAGAGTAGTTATTTCATTTCATTTTTTTTTCATTCCCACATTAGTTTTCAAAAATATCTCTATTTTTTTATAAATTTGATAAAATTAAATACAATTAAATAATAATTTCTTTAATAAATGTAATTTTAGTTTTTTTTTTCTAATATTCTAAACGGATGAGTAGTTTCTAATTTTAGAAAATACTCTTAATAATGTACTCCTAATTAAAGGGGGAAATGGTAATGGAGAGACATAGAAGATTCTCTTTAATTGGACTTGGAATGAGATATGCAAATTGCCAAATTCAATGTCCTCTACGTAAGCTTCTTTAATTTTTTTAATTCCAAAAGTGCAATGATTCACATACAGCTCCTAGAACTAGAACTAGTACTAATTTATGGGTAGTGTCATTGTGTCAATGAGTGTGTTTAGGATATTTTTTAAACAATGCTAAAAGAGAAAATTGTTATTAGAAAAATTAAGTTTATTGTTTCTCCATATATTAAATATTTTATTTTATTATACAAAATTATCTTTTTTACTTTTTTTCTGATTTAGAATATAAGAAAAAATTTAAAATCACGTTTATTTAGAAAATTAGTTGATTGTATATTTAATTTTTTTAAATTTGTCAAAAAATAAAGATACTTTAGGAAAGTAGTATTAAGAATGAAACAAAAATTATATAAAATAACAATTTTCTAGGTATATTTTAGAAAAAGTAGTATTGAAAATGCTACAAAATTTTAATTTAAAAATTGTATTTATTTTTTATTATTATTTAAAAAATAAGTATTTTTTCTTATACTTCAAATGGAAGAGAATACTATCTTAAGTAATAGGTTTAAATATTCTATTGGTCCTTTATCTTATTTTAAGGTTTCAAATTGGTTCTTTATCTTTAAAAAAAATCAATTTAGTCCTCTATATTTCTAACCTTTGTAATTTCATTATTCAGCCATGAAAGTGTTAAAGTTTCACTGGAATGTACTGGTTTGGCCTAAGATTTCTTTTTTAATCATCATAATCTACATTTTATCACCATAATTTGCAATTTTAAAACAAAAAAAAAAGGGCAAAAATGTGAGGGAAATATCACTCTAAATAAGTGGAACGACATTGGAATTTTATTAACCAAAGTGTCAAATACGATGAAAAATGCAAATTTCAACGAGAAAATACAGATTCTGGTGACTGAAAGAAGAAATCTATGACAAAATCAGTATATTTAGGTGAAAATTTAAAATCATTATAACGGAAGGATAAAATTGACTCTTTTTAAAAAATAAAGGACCAAATTAAAATCTAAAAATAAGATAAAGGATCTAAAATGTATTTAAGCGTAAATAATATCCTAAGTATATTCTTTAATCATTTTCTTTGATTTATTTTGGTACGTAGGCTTGGTTTGAAAATCATGTCAGATAATATTATTTTTTCTAACAACATTAGACGTATACGGCCTGAAATAGGTGGATGCCCTCATCAAAGCTGTTAGCTGTCCTTGGAAACTTGATTGAACAAATCAATGGGGCAGATTGATATATAGGGTATCTTTCCAATCTTTGAGATATTAGAAAAGAGTAATACGGTAGAGTGATTTTTAATTTGATTTTTGTGAGTTGATCAATTTATTTTTTTAAAATTTTTGAAATCTTAAATTGGTTTTTGGGTGGGAAAATGTAAGTGACGTTAATTCTTAAAATTTATAATTGTCGATCATGAATGGTAGAGATTAACGTGACTCATGTTTTGGTATTTTTGTGACTAATTTGAAATTTCAATAACATCAAAAACTAATTTGATATGTGTCCACAAAGTCAAGAACTAATCTGAATATTTACTTTATTAAAAAGGGTTAGAACTAATAAAACATAGAGAAAATAAATGATTAATTTGAGAGATTAAATTAATAATAAAATTGATTTTTGAGGGATTATATCGATGTCTAATTAATATCTTTAAAAAGTTATTTAAATTTATGGTTATGCTAAGAAATGCCTTAAGGGCATTGTTTAAGTATTTCAAAACAAGTAAGTCAATATTGGAAGCTTAAGTTCAATACTTCTCGATATATTAAATGCATAATTTTCCAAAGTAAAAATACATCTTTTGCTGTCCACATAAGACAGCCCAGGTGGTGGCTGCAGGAACACTTAGGATTTCTCCCTCCTCCAGGTCATGGGTTCTAGTCCCAGACCACCCATGTAAACAAAAAAAAAAATACATCTTTTGCTTACTTAAACAATGCCCTTAAGTAAGGTAGTTATTAGCATTTTATTTAAATTTAAATCTCAAGTGATTACGTAATCCCTCAAAAATCAATTTTAATTTTTAGATATGGACGACTAGTTAATATCCATTTTAATATCGATAACTAGTTAACTATGATTATACAATCATTCTTTATTTAACTTTTAAATATCATTTTAACAATGTCACAAATAAAAAAATCTTTGTGATGAAAAACTTATTGTATCATATTGAGTTTTTAAATTTTTTCGTCAAGAATAAATCCGTATTTTTACAAATTTTATATTTATATTTTTGTTTTCGGTCAACCCGACCCATCCCTATCTTAATCCGTTCCAATTTGAATCGCCCCTATCATATTCTTTCATAATTAAGAAAGAACAAACTCAAATTCAAAAATTAACCCGATCATTGTTCAAAAACAAATGAGAAACAAATCTACTCCATCCCACACTCACCCTACACTTTGAATGAAGCGAATTTTGGGCCAATGATTATATTATTGTGAGACTGACCCCGTGGATACAAACAACACAGCTTGGTGCCTGGCAACCCTTATTCAATCGATCCCATCCGAGTAAGAGCCACGTAAGTTTAGATAAAATAAACAAGCTGGCCAATCATGCACTCACCACAGCTTCCACATGCAACTTGTTTACCAAAGATACCAACAAATTGGAGCTTCTATTCCATTTCCTCCTCTAACTAAAGAATCATGTATGTTATCCGCGCATAAAATTTGAAGACTAACAAATTCCCCATTCATTGTTAGTATTTTGGATCTTGCTTTATTCATTTGTTGAACTTACTTCAATTAAAAAAAAAAAAAACAACTATATTTTGTCTCTTGAAAATATTATAAAAATTTGTATTTTTCAATAACATTCAATATATTTACTTCTTTATAACACCTATGAACATTTGCCTGATATTTATTTACATTATTTTAACGTTGGAAACCAACTTCACCGTGGGTGGATGTCTTCTCTACTTGCTTCTCTCTATTTATTATTCCTTTTCTTTATCGGATGATCATGAGTTTTTTAAGCAAAATTTAATTCATTAATTCGTTATATAGATATATAAAAATCATTTAAAGGACTCATATATTTTCCGCTAGCTATTGATTTAAAAAATGAAAAGGATCTAAATCTTTCATCATGTGTAACATCAACTTGCATTGTCATATAAGATGCAGTCGTTTACATTATCATTGATCGAGATGATTAGTTATATAATAGCATTATTACAACTTTGTTATGTATATAACCAAAATCAAACAAGTTATTATTATACAATTTCTTTACTTGGAAAAGAAGTTGAGGTCGACACATTTTCTCTATCTTTTTCTTTTTTTATTATTAAAAGGAAGTTTATGCCATAGTTGCAACAATCTAGCTAGTTGCACAAAAAACATTTTTTTCGTGGTATTAGCAATCTTACGGTCTGAATTTCAATGTCATAAATGTGAATTTTAATCGAGGGTCCAAATTCAAAAAATGATTTTTTTTTTCTCGATATTTTCTAAAAAATGAGTTGCTGTATCTTTTTTATGTGATCCAATAAAAATGAGTTACATTTTTTTTATGCCATATTAATTAAGCAATTATATAAATTATAAATTTTACCATCAGATTCCTGAATTATATATATATATATATATATATATATATATGTAAAATTAGTATTTTAACCCCTAATATAATTTATTTAAAATACCTTCCATCAATTTTTCATTACCTAGCAAGGATACCAAAACAAAACAAAACAAAGCCCTTCAAAAATATCCTAAGATAGCATCTAGTCTGGTCTGGCTGCGATACTCAAACAATGGTTTTGCTAAGAAAAATGTTCTGACTTGGCGTCATGTATGTAAAAATAATCACCATCAAGTGACAGCTTCATCCATTCCCACTTGCCTTTGCAAATGTCTAATTTGACACGTGCATATATTTACCATGTCATGCCATTCCCTCTATTTCCCAATGAAACAGTACAAGGCCAAAATCGGAAACATATATAATGTACTATAAATTAAAATACCATCCAACACAACATGGCTTTACACTTTTAATTTGCATGTTGTCTTCGACAATATACTATGTAGTACTCTTATTAATAACATAACTTCAGGGATCAGAGTACTATTGTGCTGTTCTTATATATATATATTACTACTGTTTTATTGAGCTATATATCATATTGCTATTGAACAAAATGAGCATTGAGCAGCACAAAGATGTTGAGAGTGGAGACCCCAATGGGCTTCAGTATTTGCAAGAACCATTCATTCAACAAGGGGATGCTGCTGCTGCCGCCAGAAATGAAGTTGGATCAGATAAAAGTGTGGAAAATAATGGATCCATTGGAATGGTTCTGCTTAGCACACTTGTTGCTGTTTGTGGTTCTTTTTCATTTGGAACTTGTGTAAGTGTCTTTAAAGCTACTTCTGAAAAATTATACACTAGTAATATCCACAGTTGTTTGTTTTATTGAATTATAAGTAATCATTTTGGTAAAAAGCTGAAGTTAAGTTATCACTTTGGCAGGTGGGCTATTCAGCTCCAACTCAAGCAGCTATTAGAGCAGATCTTAATCTATCTCTAGCTGAGGTCAGTATTTTGGTTTTCCTTTCCTTAGATAGATAACAGCTTTTGTCACACAAATAGTGTGTGACAATGTGACATTATTATTTTGGATTGACCAAAAACTTACTAAATTATCGTATATTTATTTCAATTTTCAAATACTGTAATTCTAAACTATATTTTCTTGAGTACTGTAATTCACAAAGAATGGGACATACAGAAAGTGGAACACTACATGCTATCCCAGTTTTTTCCTCCTCATACTTTATATCTTATTATGTTTCTCTTCTGATTTTTTTTAATTTTAACTTTGATTTTGGGGGAAATGGCAGTTTTCAATGTTTGGTTCATTAGTAACCATTGGTGCAATGCTTGGTGCCATAACAAGTGGCAGGATCACGGATTTCATTGGCCGGAAAGGGGTATGTATGTGATATCTAATAATGCCAAAATAAATATATTCTGAACCATATATATATATATATATATGGTCTTTTTCCCTGTTACTAAGTCTTAAATTTTTGTATGGTATATATAATATAGGCCATGAGAGTTTCAACAGGATTTTGCATTTCAGGATGGTTAGCTGTTTTCTTCTCGAAGGTATGCCATCTTTTGCACAATACAAATTCATCCAAAGAAAAGTTGTTGCAAATAAAGAAAAGGGTTAATCCTAATTGCTTATGTTATTCTATATACTGCAGGGTTCTTACTTGCTTGACTTGGGAAGATTTTGCACAGGATATGGAATTGGAGTTATATCATACGTGGTAAATGGATGAGTAATTGATAACCCTGAACCTTTTGTTTATTTTAATACGGAAAGTTTGGGCGTATGCCGCTTAACTATACTTAAGCTAAATCAGGAGTTAGTCTTGCAATAATGTGATGTAGAGGCTGGTGAAAGACCAAAATGGTTTGGTTATATTATATTTTTGGAATGGCTTAATCACTTTCATTTCACTCTTAGGGTATGTTTGGGAATTTTTAGGGGGGTGGAAAAGAAAGGGAATGATTTCCATTCCTTTCTTTCCCCTTGGCTACCCCCAATTTGGGGTGTAAAGATTATAGGTGTGTTGGATGGAAAAGTTCCATTCCATTCCATTAAATTAACAATTTCAAACAATGAAAACAACATTTTTTTCCTTTCCATCCCCTTCACTCCCTCCCATCCAAACATAGCCTTACACTTCTAACCGTCAAACAAATATGGCTAACCCCCCCAAAAAAAAAATCAATAATTTACTATACAAAAGTGATAATTTTTATCGGAATAAATTGTCACTTTAGTCTTTAAGATTGTGTTTATCTATCATTTTGGTTCCTAAGATTATGAAAATGGTTATTTTAGTCTCTTAGATAGGATGTCGTAGGTCACTTTAATCCTTGCAATATCATAGGACGTTAACGGCATAGCCAAAATAACATTATTTTGGTATAGTTTAAAAAAATAATAAGAACCGAAATGAACCGAAATGACTATTTTTTAAGGGTTTTGCTAACAAGTGCCTTTAAAATTACTAGTATTGAAAAATAAATCATAAGTGCATATTCTTTCATCACTCGAAAATAAAAGCACTTGTTAGAATTTTCATTTTTTTTTTAAACCTGAAACCAAAATGATATCGTTTTGGTCACGATAACGGCCATGTGGCAACATCATTAACATTAATATCTCCCAATGGCTGGGATTAAAGTATGTGCAATCTCGATAACTAAAATGTCATTTTCATAATTTTAGGTACCTAAGTAGTGCGCAATCTCGATAAAGATTAAAATGACAGTTTTACTCATCTTTTAGCTGACCATTTGGCATAAATATTTTAAGGGTATTGCTAACTAGTGTCTTAAGGATATTGTTTAAAGAATACATTAAGAAAAAACTTGCATAAGAAATCTAAGTCCATTAGTTCTCGAAGTTTTAAATTCAGCATTTTTCAAGATAAACCTTTTTTGCTTTCTTAACCAATGCTCTAAGGATAGACACTCTTTAGCATTTTCCATATTTTAAAGATGGTTTCTAACAAACAGATCCAAATATAAATTTGATTTTTAGTATAGTCGATTATTACACTGTATATATATTTTCTCTTCACTGTAGTATCTCAAAATTTTAATAAAATTAGCAAAATGGAACAGGTTCCAATATACATAGCAGAAATAGCACCCAAAAATCTTCGAGGAGGACTTGCAACAACAAATCAGGTGAGGGAATATGAAGCATTATCGGTGCTTTGTTCTTTAAATATATATCATTGAGTTGAGCTTTGGCCTTGATTCTGATTAATGTTTTGTAGCTTTTGATTGTTATTGGATCATCAGTCTCATTCTTACTAGGAAGTATCATAAATTGGAGAGAACTTGCACTTGCAGGTAAGTAATATAACATTAGTTTACAATTATTACTTAAAAGGCATATCTAATTATGGAGAAAAAGGTCTAACTGTTATCTTGGCTTGAAATTTGAAGGGTTGGTGCCTTGCTTTTTCTTGCTAATTGGTTTGTGCTTCATCCCTGAGTCTCCCAGATGGCTGGTAAGCATTAAGCTACTCTTATGTTTCATTATGTTTGACTTTTTAGGTCTGGGCATATCGATTAAGAAAGTGTTAATTATTGTAAGTATTATGTATAGTTTGTCCAAAATGCCCCTATTTAATCCTTATTGAAAATTATAGTAGTATTTAATTTTTATTAGTAAGTGTGTCCATTAATTAATGTACAGTGGTTTAGAGATGAGAAAGATGATAAAAGTAGAATTAATGAGTAAGAAAAATGATTGAATGAAAGGTTAAAATTGGAAAAAAAAATATGTTTATGTATTGAAAATGTAAAAGGCCAAGCAATATGAAACAGAAAAAAAGCTAAAAGGCCAAACATAATGAAACGAGGGAGTATAATCTAAGGTTTAAAGTCCTCCCTTATTTCTTAGTTCAAAGGCAAGGCATTTGAAAGAACTTATAGAGAGTCCATTAGTCTTATCTGATTATATAAACAATGAAGAAAGTGTTTGAAAGAACTTTTAAAATAGATGATAACCTCCTTTAAACTCTTTGTAGCTTATTTCACCAAGTTTATGAGAGAAAATTTTTCAAAATAAGCTAAAAAGGGCGTATAAGAAGGCCATAAACTATCATACGATAAACATTCATTGGATAAGAATTTAATTAAGTTGTTCACTCAAACATGGTCAATATGGAAATGAAAATGCATAAATAATACATAATTTTTCTTCAGGCAAAGGTTGGTCGCGAAAAAGAATTTCTAGTAGCTTTAAGGAGGCTTCGTGGAAAAGGTTTAGATATTTCTCATGAAGCAACAGAAATTCTGGTACATTCCTTGCTCTCTTAACCTACTGTATTCATAATCAATTTGACATGTTTAATGACTTGCACTTATTTTTTTGCTAATAGGAATATGTTGAAACTCTTCAAAGCCTTCCTAAGATTAAGTTGTTGGATCTGTTCCAAAGCAAACATGTTCGCCCTGTAGTAGTGAGTAACATAATTTTCTTGCAGAAATTTTATCACAGTGTATGTAATACTCAAAGGGCTCTATCTAACCGTTTGTAACATTTTCAGATTGGGGTTGGATTAATGGTATGTCAACAATCTTGTGGCATTAATGGTATAGGATTCTATACAGCTGAAACTTTTGTAGCAGCTGGTAAGTGAGAACAAATACATCCTGATTATGAAAAATCAAAAGCAATTATGTTTCTTCTATCTTATTATTCATCTATAACTTGATTTGCAGGGCTTTCTTCAGGAAAGGCAGGTACCATAGCCTATGCGTGTATTCAGGTAGTTGAACCCTCTACCGATTTCACAGTAAATTAGTAGTGTAACTACATTATTGTGTTTGATCTTCATCTCTACAATGAATGGCAGGTTCCATTTACTGCATTGGGAGCCATTTTGATGGATAAGTCCGGAAGAAGACCTCTTATAACGGTGAATCTGTCTACAAGCACTTATTTATCAATGGCATATCTAAAAGTAAATGAAATTAAGAATTGATGCTTAACAAAAGTTCTTTCGTGCTTTCAGGTTTCCGCAAGTGGGACATTCTTAGGCTGTTTTATTACCGGAATTGCTTTCTTTCTCAAGGCAAGTCTTAAGTATATATGTTTTACATTTTCACCACAGGTTGTGTGTTTGTGCCTCAATTCTAAAAAGTTCATCTTTATGACTCCATGGAGCAGGGTCAAGGTTTATTGCTTGAGTGGGTACCAACTTTGGCAGTTGCTGGTGTGTTGGTTAGTTTTCTTCTACAACTTTTGATCTTTGCTTTTTTCCTCCTTTTTTTAAGTTAATTGGATAGTTTGATAAGTTAACTAATCAATTCTTAAACTCAACTTTAGTTAGCCTGAAATTTTGTCATCTTTTGGCCTTTATTTTAATCAGATCTACATAGCAGCATTTGCTATTGGGATGGGACCAGTTCCTTGGGTGATAATGTCTGAGGTATGTATCATTTGACACCAATAATAGCAATGGTATAAGGCTCATGTAGCATGTCATTGATGAAAATCTAGTCATAGTTGCTATCAATACATACTTCAAGAGACGCAACATATTCAAAGCTTTTGATTACCAATGGATAAGCATACGGATTAAGGAGTAATGCTATGTACAACAAAGTTAGATAGCTTTCTCTGCAACTTTACTTTGCCTTATAAAAACCGTAGTTGTTGGAAGTTAGCAAGAATAGAAGTACCTTGAACATTTTCCTTCAAAAAAAGAGTGTGCAATATCAATTATCTAGGAAGGATTACTTTCTTTTCCTTCCTTGAGTTCGTGGAAATAGGAGGTAACATTGATGACAGGAAAATCAAATAAATGTTCTGAAACTAGTTTCAATGATGCAGATATTTCCCATAAATGTAAAGGGAACTGCAGGAAGCTTGGTGGTTTTGGTAACCTGGCTAGGATCTTGGGTTGTTTCATATACTTTCAACTTTCTTATGAGCTGGAGTTCTCCCGGTGAGCACAAGACTAGAAATCACATTCAGTTATTGTTCTTATGTCCATCTGAAAATAATTAGTGACATACAGTACATTTCTATTCTTTTATGACAGGTACATTTTTCTTGTACGCTGGATGTTCCCTCTTAACTATTCTATTTGTAGTAAAATTAGTCCCAGAAACAAAGGGAAAAACACTGGAAGAGATTCAGGCACGCATGGATTCATAGAGATAAATTCTGGACTCAAGCCAAAAACCACAACACCACAATAGGAGCATATAAAATCATTAGTATCATTTATCAAATTCTTTCAGATCCATTTAGGATCGGTAAGACATAAAACAACAGAATGATGCTCTATAATACAACATTTAAGAGCTACAAATGATGTTAAGGTGTATTGCTTATCAAATTCTGTCAGATCCATTTAGGCTAGTAGTTGATGTGTATTCAACTATTCATTATAATATCAAGCTATATATTCAGCTACTCATATCAACGCGCCTTCTTTATTTTTTGTTCCTAAAATAAATAATGAAGTTAACACAGCTTTATGCCTTTATCTAACTGAAAAATAACTCTGAAAACTTATAAATAGATAACTAATACAATAATGAACGTATTTTGTTCCTATGTTTCAAATTCTCAAAAGCATGAAATAAAAAATCAAGTACATACACTGAAACGGATTTTGTGAATCAAGTGATGATTGATGAATCAATAGAAAGGGTTGAAAAAAGAAAAAGGTGTGAGATTAGGAAACTTGAATCATTTCATATGGTCAAGTGATATCAACATACTCATGCACCCATTCGATTATCTAATCACACAATAAATAAAAATAAATATGCATTGGTGACCAGCAAAATAATGGAATAATATTTGAAACAGATACAATAATCAATGTGTATGTATTGTTCTTTTGTTCCTATAATGCAAATACACAAAGGCTAGTCTTACAGCTAAAAGCATGAAAGATAATGAAACCAGGTACCAATTGTGAATCAGGTTTGACAGGGACAGCAAATGAAATTCGCTGGTGTTAAACTTATGACTAATCTTAGCTAGAAGCATTGTTATTTGTTTATGATACAATAAAACTTTTTTCATTTTTCATACATGATGCTTTTCCAAAGTACGTGCATAAATGTGATTCAACAAACAACAACTAAGCCTTTGTTCCACTAGGTGGGGTCGGCTACATGGATCAAACGACGTCATAAAGGCCTATCATAAATCATGTCTTTTGATAAGGCATTGATTGCCATATCCTTCTCAATTGTTTCGCCTATAGTTTTTCTAGGTCTTCCTCTTCCTCTAGCCCTTGTAGTACCCTCCATTTGGTCTACCCTCCTAACCGGGGCTTCCACCGGTCTCCTCCACACATGCCCAAACCACCTAAGACGAGTAATAAATGTGATTCAACATGTAAAAAAAAAAAATAATAATAAAACAATCTTAGCACATTCTCTAAAGATGAGTCAAATCTCCAAATATCTTAATTAACATCAAGCTAGCTAGCTATCAATGTGAGTAGTCCGTTTGAACAGAGTCGTGTCACTCTGAAAGTAGTTGAGACATTTGAATGAATTTTGTGTTGGATTATGAACAACAAATCCCTTCATTGTCCAATAATAAGAAGGGCTGAGGATTATAACAACACCCAGCATCCTCATTAGTACTGTAATAATGTTGAGCGAGCAATATAGCCCATGACTCCATACACTTTCATTTGCCTGAGTGAAATTCCAGTCATAAAAAAAACAAAGGCAGCCCTTTAAACCTTCAAGTGTTTTTTAAAAAATCGATATAACACTAATTATTTTTTCTTTAATTTTATTCTCTTTTAATTAAAAAAATAATAAATGAAAAATTACAGTAAATATAATTATAAAAGAGATAAAGGACAAATTAGATAAATATCATGTTCATTTAATAAAAAAACATATTAACTATATTTCTTAATCCGAACGTTACCGTAAAGAAATACAGTTTGAAATGAAGGAAATAAGTAAAGAAGTGAGAGAAGGAGTATAATAAGAAGAAAAAAAAACTTTACCCTAATTAAAAAAGTTAGACTATTTTGAAAAATTTGCAGTGAAAATAAAACACAAAATAAATGATACAATAACTTTATAGAAATATTTTATGAATGATTATATTGAGAAAATAAAGTTAGTTGATTTTTACTATTTAAGACCGATGAAAGAGCGTCTTTTTCTTTTTTCTTATATTTAAGACTAGATGGAGTAACAAACAACTCTTTCTTTAATACAAGAAATGAAAAGATATTTGTATTTTTATTGATCATATTTATCTTTCAACAAATTTATTAATTTATGTGTGCTCAATTTTTTATTCAACCAAATAAGTGAAAAGAAAATTCAACATTTCTTTCTTTCATATTTCTTCTATTTTTCTCTCATACCAAAACATTGAAAAAATTTAATCATTTTCTCACTCTTTAGTCTCTTCCTTATCAATTTTTTTTGGTTAAAAGGGAAAACTAAACAAAGCAAACAAGACCCTTATCAATTACAATCAAACAAAGTGCTAATATATGATTATTAAGGAATAACTCACCTACCCAAGAAGTTAGTTATTATTATTAATGTTTAATTATAATATTAAAAATGTAAACATGTGATCTATTTTTTCAAAATTATACCTTATAATTATTATTGAAATACCAACTAAATAGAAGTATTTATAAAAATATTAATTAAAAATTAATAAAATTTAAATAAAATCTTATAAATAAAATAAAATTCACAAAGCACTAAGTGATTGAGGGAGTATAACATTTTTCAATAATGTTTTATTTTATTTTATTTTCAATTTCTTAAAGAATTGCCGTCGTAACATTTTCCATTACACTGTTCATATGTCACTCTCATAGGAAAATGTTTGTGATTTGTGAACATGTAATGATAGGAAAATGTGCACGTATGCAAAAATTAACAAGAAACCAAGCAAATACAGTACTCCTAAGTCCTAAACGATTCAACATTTCAATTAGCTGGATGTTTGGCTGCCGTGGGTATGGAAAAGGCTTTGTTGGTAAAGGCAAAACTCACTTCGGTGATCTCTACGCTTTAGAGGGAATTAGTCTTCGGCTGTCGGTTGAGGATACCCTTGATGTACACCAAAAAAAAAGCTGGATGTTTGGTTTTGCGATAATTTTGATTTTGAAATCAAAATTGATTTTACTCCAAGGTTATCAATAGGGGTGTAACGGTCCGGTCCGGTCCGGTCTTTGAGGGACTTTAGAGACTGGATCGATTAAATCAATGTGGTCCAGTCCGGTCCGGTCTCAATGTTTTTCATATGCAAAGACCGGACGGTCTAAATAGACCACAATTGTTCAAGTATTTAAAAAAAAAAAAAATTGGGCTTCAGTTTCCATTGGAACCCTAAAAAACTATAAAAAAATAAAATTGGGCTTCAGCCCATTTTTCCATTGGAACCCTAAGAAACTAAAAAAAATAAAATTGGGCTTCAGCCCATTTTTCCATTGGAACCCTAAAAAAAAAGGGTTCCCTCTCCTTGGAGCAGCAGCAGCTGCTTGGTTCTAAGGAGGAGGCAGCGGCGGCGCGATGGGAACGGAGGAGGAAGAGAGAGAGACGCGGATCGGCAGGAGAACGGCGGAGCGAGCGGCGGAAGGAGAAAGAGAACGAAGAACCGCGACAGAGCGAACGAACCGGAGGCAGAGAACGAGAAGGCGGCAGAGCGAACGAACCGGAGGAAGAGAACGAGAAGGCGGCAGAGCGAGCGGCGGAGCGGCAGCGCGGCGGCGGAAGGAGAAAGAAAACGAAGAAGTTGAAGGAAGAGAAGAATTTTTTGGAGAGTCCTTCACTTTTATGCTATGTACTGGAAGGATTCCTATTTGTTTCTTCCTTCCTTAATGAGAATAGGAAGAGAAGAAGTGAAGGGAATCCAAGAAGAATGGTCCAAGAACACATATTTGGGAGTCAAGAAGAAAGAGAACTCTGCTACGTTTTTATGCTATGTTTCATTTGGGAGTCCTTCTGCTCCTACTACTTATTTTATTTCAACTACCGGTCCGGTCCGGTCTTCGCGGTCCAAAAAATTGTGAGACCGTGGACCGGACGACAACACAACGGTCCATAAATTTTCAGATCGGTCTGGACCATGGTCTCACGGTCCGGTCTTTTTTTCGGTCCGGTCCGGTTCGATCCGACCGGTCTCGCGGTCCCAGACCGGACCACTTACACCCCTAGCTATCAATAAACAAACATTCATTTCAATTTCATAACACAGACACATACACTTACACCACGACACCCCACACACGCATATATGCACAGAGTGGGGTGTGGTATGATCCCCTCAACCCCACCCTCAAATTCCAATCACAGGTGATCCAACACCATCAATCATTCTTCATTCTTCAATAACCTATCCCCCCTTTTATTTTTATTTTTTTTTTCATTTTCTGCACTTCATTTGTCTGTTTGTTAATAAGCCCCAGTTTGAGATACCCATGTTTTCATTTTCATTTTAATTCCCTGAATTGCTCTCAAGTTCCCTTCTTTTTATTGAATTAATTCATTCTGTTACTGACCCATTATTCCATCAATCCAAAAGAACTAAACTTTGAAAGAAAATTAGGTCTTGATTGTTGCATAGATAAATACTCAATTTTGGGTGATTTGCAACACTTCAAAATGATTAAATTCTCTAATTATTTTATTCTCTATGTCCATCTTCTACCATGTCACTGTATATTTTTGTGAATAATAAATTTCTCTAGCTCGGGGTTTCTTATACTTGATTCTGTTTGTAGAATATATAGAGAGTGAGAGGAAGCAAAGGTTTAATCATGAGTCGGTCCAACAAAGGTATAAGTGCCTGCAGTGATGATAGTGGCAATGATGAATCTTGTGCAAGTGGAGTAGCTGGAGAGGGGACAAGTCATCTTGATCATGAAATTGCGCAGCTCACGAAACTTCGGTCGAGTCCCCATGAGCTTTTGAGTCGTGTTATTCCGGGTGGGATGAGGTTGCCTGTATCAACTGTAAGAATGTTAGTAGGTAGAGAAGGTAATTATTCTGGAAGGGGGAGATTCTCATCGGCGGATGGTTGTCATGTTTTAAGCCGGTACTTACCTACCAAAGGTCCTTGGATTGTGGACCGAATGAAAAGCCGAGCATATGTCTCGCAATTTTCGGCTGATGGTTCTCTTTTTATTGCTGGATTCCAGGTTAGTACTATTATCATTATTGTCATTATGCTTACTATAAACAATGTGTGAAGTTGAATACAGCATTTCTTGTAAATTGAAGAGTATGTATGAAGCTGAAGAGTTTTCTTATAAATTGAAAGAGTGTATGTGAAACTATCAAAATTGTCTTTTAATCTTCACTTTTAGAGTTTTGTTGTTTGTGTTTGTAACAGGGAAGCCATATCAGGGTCTATGATGTTGATAGAGGCTGGAAAGTTATTAAGGACATCTCTGCTAGAGACTTGCGGTGGACCATTACTGATACATCTTTATCCCCAGATCGTTGCTATCTTGTAAGTTTGAATTGATTGTCAATTTAGCTGGTTATTCATGAACATTACTAGGATGAAGAATTTCCCAGTATTAGTATGAATGACCAGTTCTAACCATAGCTTGTGAATCTTATACAAGTTTGAGCTATTCTTTATGAATTTGTTTCTTTTAACTCCTCTCAACTCGCATTTGGCAAAATTTTAATTAATTATTACAGGTTTATGCCAGTATGTCACCAATTATTCATATTGTCAATGTGGGATCTGCTACAACAGAGTCCATCGCAAATGTTACCGTAAGTGCTGGAACTTTCCACTTTGTCATGATAGTCTGTGTCTAGTCTAGTGACACAGTTTGTAGGTTTTTTTTTTTATTTTATATATATATATATATATATATATATATATATATAACTTATAATATTATAGAGGAGTAAACAGATCTACATTTGCATTTAATGTATTCTGAATTTTTCTCATGAGATCTCCTAGTGCAAAAAGAGGGCTTCTCTTTTACTTGAGCAATTCAAAAGTTCAATTAGTGAAATGCTTGTCATATTGTCATTAAAATGCTCCTGCTATTGTTGAATTTTTAGCCTTTAGGTCTTTTACCAAAAAAAAAATAATTAGACTTTTGGTCGACGGATGATGTCTATCCAACCTTGCCTATAGAATGTGAACATTCAAAATGTTCATTTCCAGAGATACAAAAAACCTTTGTATTGTTATTAAGAAATCTATGTATATTTCTAAATAACAATAGATTTCTTCTTGGGCAATAAGTGTCCAACTTTAAAAGTATAAATGTATCTATGTCTTCCTTTTTGAGTGTGTATATACATACTTGTTTGCTTTTCATTCAGGAGCCCTTTTTTATTGCAGGAAATTCATTATGGATTAAATTTCTCTTCTGTTGATGATGACGACGAGTTTGGGATTTTCTCTATCAAATTTTCAACAAATGGACAAGAGCTTGTGGCTGCAACTAGTGATAGTTCGATATGTGTATATGATCTCGGGGCTGATAAGCTTAGCCTCAGAATTCCTGCTCATATGGTATCATATAATTTTTCTGTTATAATTAGTTGCCTAGTTTTCAAAATCTCTCTCTCTCGTTTTCTTCCAAATTGCCACATTTTCTCAGGTCCTAGAATTCTGAAATGGATCATATCTGATGTGCTTTTTTATGCAGTCTGATGTTAATACTGTCTGCTTTGCTGACGAATCTGGCCATCTCATATATTCTGGAAGTGATGATAGTTTATGCAAGGTAAACTGCATTTTCTAGCTATAGGAACTTGTTCATGTCCTCAGATGTCTGTGATGGCAGTGATATTTTCATTTGATGCATATCATATTTCCATTATTGATGAGTTAAAGTAAATATTATTCATGGATTTATTTTTTCGTTCTTAAACTTCCCTCAAAGCGTAAAATGAAGCCAACCTATTGGTGTTCTTTTGGTTTCTTGATGTACAAAGATTTTTAAAAATTTATGCTTGTAATCTTTATGGATATTGTCACTATATGGGCTGAGCTGGTCCAAAGAAAGTATGACATCGATTCTAGACCGTCATGCTCGGATGATGCTCTCTCAGTATACATAGCTCAGAGCTGGGGGGCCTACATAGGCCGAGCTGCCCCAATGTCTTAAGGCCCAATATGAGCACTGCAGTCTAGGCCGAGTTAGTCTAATAACATATGCCAAAGGTCAACTCCTCAGCTATATAAGAACACTCACTCTCCAAGTAAAACCATGTTCTAATTCTCTATTTCCACCACCAAGAGCTAGACCCACCATAGAGAGGAGGAGCTTCACCCTGTTCCGGCAAGGCCTTTCAACCCTCTGGGAGTCTTGATGTAACATGTATCTTTTATACTTACTGTTCCTTTTTTTGGGATGGCGGGGGTTATATACTGGAGGTTCATTCTTCAAAGTGCAGTATGAGGTTTTCAAACATTCAAATGCTTCTAAGAGTATTTATCAAATGCTTAGAACTTGCAGCATAGCTAATTTTGAGACGAATCTTAACCTTTCTGTAGCTTGCCCACATTGCTTGTGAAGTGAATGGAGATGTGGTTATTAGCACATTTGTTACTGGTCATATCAGTTAAATTGACGGAAAAAGGATGTAGTTTGTAACCATAATGGTAACCAGTGAATTTTGGATTAATGGATTAGCTACTTTGCTGAAGAGAACAGGAAATTTGACAATTTCACGAGCCCAATTGTTGGACAATACGAGAGTTAAATATTGATGGGAGTCATCTGTCATGCATTGTTGATAGTAAGCTTTCAGGTTATTTATGCTATTGCACCAATAAAAATAGTGCTTTAAGCCTTTAACCTCATTACCCAGCAAACTAAGCTTTGCAAGGTTTGGATATGTTTTGCTCAAGCTGAAAAGGTAGCTCAAATTCTTTGTAGAATTTTCAGTATTTTGTTTAACATTGCATATCTATAATAATATAGCAAATATATTTGAGAGTGTTGTTACATGATAGCTCAAACAAGGACAGTGTTCTTTGAAGCTTGAACCTGGCTCATAAATAGATGAGCTTAGCAATAGCACTCCAGATGCTTATTTTCTCTATTGAAAGTTTTCAAGCCTTTTATTTCCAATACATGGCTTTGGTTTTTCTGCTTGCAATTAGTACTCAGCAATGGAAATCATGGCTGTTATGATTTTATGTAGGTGTGGGATAGGCGTTGCTTTGTCTCAAAAGGACAACCAGCTGGTATCTTAATGGGACATTTAGAAGGCGTTACATTCATTGACAGCCGTGGGGATGGCCGTTATTTAATTTCTAATGGAAAAGATCAAACTATCAAATTGTGGGACATAAGGAAGATGTCTAATAATGCCACAAACCTGGCTTCTAGTGCCATAAGGTAAACATGGAGTTCTGCAAATGAATTTGATTTTCTCTTCATTACCCTTTTCCTAGTCCATATTAGTATGTGCCCACGTGCATGTACTCATTATAATAGTTTTTGAGATGAATTTGGTATTTAATGCTGGAATTACACAGAAGTCCACAAAAACTAAAGAAAAGTGACTCAAATGCTAATCTGTGGTCTAATTTGTTACTTAAACCAACAGTCCAGGCCTTGGAGACGATGATTGGGACTACAGGTGGATGGACTATCCAGATTATGCTAGAAATTTAAAGCACCCTCATGACCAGTCATTAGCAACATACAGAGGCCACTCAGTTTTGCGTACTCTAATTCGCTGTTATTTCTCACCATCATATAGGTAACTTGTCCTTTGAAATTTTCTCTCTCTGTTATATGAATATTACGATTCTTTTACATTATATAAGATAATGATAATAGAAATAATTTATCCAGAATATTGAACTGTTTATGATATCTCAGATATATTTTAGCTTTATATTGTACATGTGTAATTTCATAGCTGTTGATTCAGTGACTTGAATGTTTTTGGCTGAATATCTGGGATGTGGGTATATCTTGTACATCTTATTGTGCCATTCGATTATAAAAGCCAGCTTTGAATGACCAGAACTAAATTCTTCTGAAATTGGGACTTGACTAACTGTTGCTGAAAAGATATTTATTTTATGGAAGAATCTGATTTTCCAGCTTGTGTTCATTTTTAGAAGTTTTCCTCGATCTTCTATGCTTAGTGAAATCTGGATGAAAAATCACTTTTTACTTGAGGTGGCGATCATTTTGAAAACTTCACTTATTTCGTTGTTTTTAGTTCTAGCTATTAGTTGATTGAGAGGGCGAGCATCGATGCAATGGTAAAGTTGCTACCTTATGACTTGTAGATTGCAGGCTCAAATCCTGAAAACAATCTCCCACGTACGGAGGGTTTAGCTACTTACATGTACCCTACTTAGACCCCTATAGGTGGAAACCTCGTGCAGTGGGCTGCCCTTTTATTAGTTGATTGAAATATGAGTGACGAATGTTTGTTAACTAATAGTAATCAGTATTAGTTTTATTGTGATAATATTCTGCTTTCTTTGCATATGATATTTTCGAAAATTTGAATTTTCTCTAATGTTGGGGCTCCTTGTTGCAGCACTGGTCAGAAGTACATTTACACCGGGTCCAGTGATTCATCTGTATATATCTATGACCTGGTAAAAAAAAATGCTTAGCTCAACAGTTATTGCATTTGGATGAAGGACATCTTTTTTAACAAATGTAGCTTATTCTTTGCAGGTTAGTGGAGCTCAAGTTGCAAAACTTGATCATCACGAGGCACCCGTAAGAGACTGTAGTTGGCATCCTTTCTATCCATTGATGATCACTTCAGCTTGGGATGGTGACATTGTTCGGTGGGAATTTCCAGGAAGTGATGAAGCTCCGGTTCCTCCGAATAAAAGAGCAGGTCGAACGCGAAGGAGAGGTTTTTATTATATGTAAACTCGTCTTTATACATGTGTTTGGATCCATGTATTTTAGTAGCTATAATCTGCATGGAATTTATGCATCTTGTTCTCCTGTGTCCACAGCTGTAGAAAAAGTCCCAAACGTAGTTACTTATTTTTACTTTTTTTTTTTTTTTTTTTTTTTAATTTTTATTTTACCTTCTTTCTGTATGCTATGTAAGACCTATGTGGATGTTCAATAAGCCTTGACAGGCAAATGTAAATGTAGTCCCCAATGTGGTTTATTCTTTTATCTGTTCTTTAATCCATGGAAGCTCAATTCACTGCTAGGCTGGTATGTTGTTATCTCATTACACTTAGGAAGTTACTCTCATTTTTGTCTACTATGAGAATTTAATATTACCTAATAAAATAGACAGAAGTGGGTATTAAATATTAATGATAACTATATTAGCAACATAAAAAGAAGAAAATTACAATTATTTTTCAAGCAAACTACAAATAAACATGAATTAAAGTACGTTTACTGTATCATCTGCATATTAACATTCTCTTCTTTCAATACTTTTATTACAAAAAAAACACAGAACTCGTCTTGTACCTTGTCCATGTAGAGTGTTTGGCAGGCCCAAAGGAGTTTTGAGAGTCAAACCTCATTTTGGATTTTTTTGCATGTTCGCCAATCCAATTTGTCAATTTTGTAACTGGGTTTAGAAGCCAATCATTCCTCTTAGTTTATTATTATTATTATTATTATTATTATTATTTTATTTTATTTTTTTTGAAGTGGCTATTATTTTTCGTTTAATAGTAAAACTCAAATGGGATTTAGTTTTTAAACCCCCAATTATAGTTTGGGATCCCCAAATTCTATAAACTTGCCAAAGTATCCCCATATGGTAAACCGATTTTGAAAATCCAAATCCAACTCTTCTTGAAATGCTAAAGGCATCACTTTTCATTACAAATTTTTCTTTAAACTTTTCTAAACAATGTTTTAAGAGCGTTTATTAACCTTCTCTATTATTATTTATAAACAATTATTCTTTTTATCATATTATTTTAAGAAAATTGCTTATTTGCTCATCCTTTTTCAATTTTTATAACACCAATATGGTAATTATACATTTAAAAATCAGTTTGATTAACACTATTACAACAATATTCATTCTAAAAAACTATTTTTAACAATAAAGCAGTCAAACAAAAAACCAGTTACTATAAACCCATTATGATTGCAAAAGAAAAGAGTTTTGATTTTTGGCCTCCAAAGCAGATATTTTGGCCCCATTTCAATTTTTCGTTGACAATATTATCCTTTTGTGTGTTATTTTTTCCGTCTCCCCATCGCCGGAAACCAGTTTCTGTTTCCACATAGACGGAAATATTCCGTCTGCTACTTGACGGAAAAATTTCCTACTGCAGAGAGACGGAATGAATCTACTTTGGGGGAGAGAAAGAGAATCACAAAAGCCATGTCATTAAAGCAGACGCCCAGAGCATTACATGTCCGCACATAGTTGATTCCTTTATACGACAGTTTAAAACTAAAAGAAAAAATATACAAGATAATTGACTTTTTTTTTTCCGCTGCAATTGGTATGGGATGAATATGAATAATATGAGAAGCATGGGGCAAAGAAAGACCGAGAGCATGCTCATAGGCACAAGATAGAAGAGGAGGTTGCTCCAGTAGCTACAGTGGGAGTAGGTAGATATGCCTTTCATGAGCATCATGAGAAGAAAGAAGCAAAGGAGCAAGATGAGGAAGCTCATGGAAAAAATTAAAACACCACCATCTCTTTGATTAAACAAAATATAGAACGAAGCACTGAAGCACATAAGCATTACCTATAATATCCATACCATGTTATCTTTATTCATTTCGTCTCTTTGCATATGGAACTATTTCCATCTCTCTGCAATAGTAGCAGATGAAATATTTTCGTCTATGAGGGAACGGAAACTGGTTTCCAGCGATGGAAAGACAGAAAAAATAACATGCAAAAAGGTAATGTTGTCAACAAAAAAAATTGAAATGGGGGCCAAAATCTCTACGTTGGGGACAAAAATCAAAACTCAAAAGCTTGCTCAATCCGCAAACAAGTGTGTACGCCACCGGTATATAGTTTTGGAATAAGTTTGACCGAACATTAACTGTCAATATGTCTATAATAAGTAATAATATTCTTACAATCTTTTTTTCGTACATTACATATTATATTTTGTCTTTTTCATTATTGATAAAAAAAACTTGACAAAATAATTTATCGCTTTGGTCCTCAACATTACAAGGTGATTTTATTTTCTTTTTTAAGATTTCGAAAATTAATCTTTAGTCTTGAAAATTGTAAAATGTTAGGGATCAAATTGAATTAAATATTTATTAGTATAAGTTAGGGATTAAACTGAGAGAAAAATAAAACGGAATTATTTCCAATAATTAATATGAGTAATATTTTAAAATTTCAGGAAGTAAAAAAAAAATTTGAAATCTCAAAAACAAAAATAAAGTCACTTTACAATGTTAAAAACCAAAATAACTATTTTGTCAAAAAAAAAAAATTCAACACATCATCAATCACGTCTCCTTTTATTTTTAACTATTGAGAAGGTACCGTAACAAAAGAAAATGATTTAATTCGGAAATTTTAGTACTAGTGAAATGAAAATGAATTGATGAGGTGGCAAAAGTTATTACATGGAAGAGCAAAACAAGATCTATGTGTGTCATTCGCGGTGCACAGTTGACCTTCTTAATTGTCTTTAATTGTCTGAAAGCCAAAGAAATGGCACCGGTGCATGTCATCTTTTGGGTTTTTTTATTTATTTTTTTAAAATTTAATTAATTAAAAAATATTCTATGCGTTTTCTTTTTTACCGATATGAAGTAATTTTTATAATTTGAATTTATTTTTTTCTTTTATTCTGTGTTCTTAAAAAACTGTACTGAGTAAAACTGTATTCAAAATTTACATATTCTAATAAATCTGTATACGAATTTGTGTTAAAAAATATTCTAAATAAATCTGTATTAAAAAAAAATAAAAATCAAAAATAAAATTTTCACATGCACCGATGCATGTTATGTATTAACATGCACCGGAGCCATCCCCCAAAGAAATACAAAAGCTGATTGTTGGAAAAGCAAAGTTAACAGAATACATATACAATGGGGGAATGGCTCCAGAGCATGGAAAAAGCAACCATGCACTGATGCATGGGTAGATACTAGCCGCTCATTGTTGATTTCGTGGCACGAAGGGTTGTGGTTGTTCAGGACCACCTTCTCTTCTAGTTTGAAATTTTTTTCTCACGAAACGACGTCGTTTCATGGGGAGTAAAAATAAAACGTTGGAGACCCGATACGTCGTCGTTTTATAACAAGTGCTAAAACGGCATCGTCGTTCAAACCCACCTTTAATTGCTTTGTTTTGTTGTCTCTGTTTGGTCCTTTCGATTTTCTTCTTCCACGGCTAGGGTAGTTTTGAATCTTCTCTCCCTCCGCTCCATCTCGCACTGCACATCTTCTTTCAATGATTGAACGGGATGAGCAAAAACAAGGAAGTTGTGAATTAAGAGCACACCTATTCTTCGATTTAGATCTAACTAAATGAACCCAAGTTTTAGTTTCAATGATAAGGGCAATTTGGACCAATCTCACTTGAGGTGTATAAGCAGAAGTGAAAAAAATGTAGGCCTTTTTCTAAAAATATAGGTGTTGACCGTAAATAACAACCTATGCATCAATGCATGGCTGCTTAACTTTTTCCATGTGCTTGAGCCTTTCCCATCTAAACTTACTCTTGAGGATATTATTATTAACTCATCTTTAATAACACAAATTTAAATATTTTATTATTTGTTATTGTAGTTATTGACCATAAACAGATGAAGGGTTAATGATGCATTGATGGTGTAAAAAACTTTTACACTGCCGGTGCATTCGCCATTTTCTCTTAAATAAAAGGCTTCATTAATTTTTTTTTAAGAGGAAAAATTTCATTCAACAAGAATGTTGGATTACATCCAAAATAATTATACCACACCCATGAATCAATAGCAAGCACTATTTCCTTAGCAATTCTATGTGCTGCAACATTGCATATCTACGAATATGGGAAAATTGTCAATAACTAAAACAAGTGACTAGAGATTTGATATCCTCAAGCAATGTATCAAAATCAAATAAATCCTCTATCCAATTATGAAGTCTCTCCACAATTTGCAAAATGTCAGTTTTAACAATGATAGAGTGCCATCCTTTCTGCTGGGCAAGAAGCAGCGCATGACGGATTCCTTTCGCTTTCTCCCGACCCTCACAACCAAGAACTTCACCAGTGCAAGAACGAATTATCATTAAATTTAAATACATGCTCCAAATATTCTATTAGCTCTCCTTAGAATTAAATTCAAAATATTATAAGGATGAAGTATGAGTACTTTAAAACAGCGTGATATACCCGTATTTGGTATATATTGGATACTGATATATGTACGTATTTTGGGTATGTACCAATTTATTATTCTTTTAATTTTAAGTTGGATACACGTATCGTCGTATCGAGTCACACCATAATTTTAAATTTAACTTACATAATCAGTATTTCGTTTTTATATCTCAGTAGATTTTGAGCATCAGTTTCTCATCCGAAAACACTTTATTCTACATATTAGTATCAATATTATTTGTTTATATATTTTTTATTTATATTTATTTATTGATTATGAATTTATAATACCGTTCTCGTACCACAATTTAAAAAAAATGATATACCACGTACCCGTACCCGTACAACACATATTATAAATATACAATTTTGAACCCCTCGTAACCCTTCTTAATTTAGAAATTATTAATCAAATGAATTCTTTTTCTAAATATTACATTGATCCTTATAAATATTGACTTCTTTGAAATTAGTCCTTACATTTTTTTTGGCTTTGATTTCTGTTTCCCGGTTTTGTTTTAGTTTTGATCCCTGTTGTCAACTAGGGGTATAATGGTCCGGTCTGACCTTTAATGGACTTTAGAGACCGGGCCAATTAAATTAATGTGGTTTGGTCTAGTCCGGTCTAGATGTTTTTCATATACAAAGACTGGACCGGACCGGTCTATTTAGATCATAGTAATAAAATTTTAAAGAAAACCTATTTTCTTTTTTTTTTTTTACAAGATAACCTGTTTTTCTCTTTAGTGGACAGCATATTATTCCACTGGATAGAAACATTGCAAAGAGCATTGCAAAGCTCTTTACGGTCAACACCTATATTTTTAGAAAAAGGCCTACATTTTTTTCACTTCTGCTTATACACCTCAAGTGAGATTTGTCCAAATTGCCCTTATCATTGAAATTAAAACCTGGGTTCATTTAGTTAGATCTGAATCGAAGAATAGGTGTGCTCTTAATTCACAACTTCCTTGTTCTTGCTCATCCCGTTCAATCATTGAAAGAAGATGTGCAGTGCGAGATGGAGCGGAGGGAGAGAAGATTCAAAACTACCCTAGCCGTGGAAGAAGAAAATCGAAAGGACCAAACAGAGACAACAAAACAAAGCAATTAAAGGTGGGTTTGAACGACGATGCCGTTTTAGCACTTGTTATAAAACGACGACGTATCGGGTCTCCAACGTTTTATTTTTACTCCCCATGAAACGACGTCGTTTCGTGAGCAAAAAAATTTCAAACTAGAAGAGAAGGTGGTCATGGACAATCACAGCCCTTCGTGCCACGAAATCAACAATGAGTGGCTAGTATCTACCCATGCATCAGTGCATGGTTGCTTTTTCCATGCTCTGGAGCCATTCCCTTGGTCGCCCTCTGTATTGGAAAATCTTCGCCACCCTCCATGACATCCGCCGCCATAACAATCAAACCTTCACACAAAGTATGTATCATCACACACACGGGGGAGGCTCCGGTGCATGTAAACAGATAACATGCACCGGTGCATGTGAAATTTCTTTTTTTGCTTTTTAAATTTTTTTAATACAGATTTATTTAGAATAGTTTTTAACACAAGTTCGTATACAGATTTATTAGAATATGTAAATTTTGAATACAGTTTTACTCAGTACAGTTTTTTAACAACACAGAGTAAAAAAAAATCCAAATTATAAAAATCACTTCATATCGATAAAAAAGAAAACGCATAGAATATTTTTTAATTGATTAAATTTTAAAAAAATAAATAAAAAACCCCAAAAGAAAGGCATGCACCAGTGCATGTTATCTGTTTACATGCACCGGAGCCTCCCCCACATACACTTCAATTCCCTTAAATTAAATTTACCAACTTTATCATGGCTTCAATTTTTTAAATTTTCACTTACCTTTTTTCTGTGAAGCTAAGCATGTAAATTTCAATATAGTCATCGAGTCCGTGTCGTATATGGTATCATATGAACATATATTTTTGCTCTAGACATTTTTGGACATTCTATAATCAACGATATTTTATGTTTTTTTTTTTTTAATTTTTTATATTTATATTGATCAAGTCTTAGTAAGTAACTCGATTAATAAAGCGGTAAGATATAAAATATAATTTAGATTCGATCATCACCCATTTTTCCTTATTCCTTCACCTCAAAAGTTTTTCCTATAAAAAAAAAGATGCACAGCGTTCAAAATATTATAAGTATATACTTTTATTATAGGCTTATTTATGTCTTTAGTCCATGAAAGTTCAGCGTGTTTTGATTTTAGTCCCTAGAAGTTATTTTGACCAGGATTAGTCCTTAAATTTTCAAACATTTTGGTTTTGACCAGAATTAGTGAGGTAGCTCCAAATAGGTGATGTGACATAGATGATTCAGGCCTATGGACTCAAAATTTTACTTACGGGACCATTTTGCGTATCGAACCATTTTGCATCCGTGGATTTGTATCATCCACATTATATCACTTATTTGGTTTCACTTCAGACCACATGTACTGCTGATATGATGTTTCACTAGCTACACAAACAAATAACAAATTTTTACAAACGGAGGGGACCAAAACCAAAATGTTTGAAAAATTAAGGACTAGTCCCGTTCAAAATAACTTCTAGGGACTAAAACCAAAACACGTTGAACTTTTAGGGACCAAAACCATAAATAAGCATTTATTATATTTATGAGGATTTATGCTAACTTATTAATCAATATTTCTCTTTATTGATTAAAGATTTATATTTACTTTTGTTAATCGTATTAGCAATTTTATTCTATCATGTATCATAGTCATTCGTGTTTTATAATTTTTAAAAATTTTCTTATCTCGTGTCTGTATTCTATTATGTTCGTGTGATTTATGTTTACTAATTAACCCTTTTTGTATATATATATATATATATATATATATATATATATATATATATATATATTTTGTTTCCCTTCTTATTCTTCCACTCAAGGTCTTTCCCATATCATTATGGGTTGGTACCACAATGACTCGGGAGTTGTCCGTGCTACAAACCGGAAGCTGCTTGGTTATCAGGTTTTGCGAAGAGTTGTTGTTGTTGGTTATATGTAAGAGATATCTTAATTAGGACATCATTGCTGTTATATACATTAAACTGCAGACTGTCAAAGTTATGATGGAATTGTGTTATGCTATGTCGTTATGTTGTTACTCTAATCTATATCGTGAATTCATTTGAAGTTATACATTTATTTGCCGATACAATATATGCCATATTAGAAAGATGACAAGCTAATGCAATAAACTAATAAAAAAGAAAAGACGAGAAGAAAAGAAAGAGGTTGAGTGATATCAGGTCTTCAGTTTTATTTTAAAGGTGAAAATGTTACTCCCTACTTACTAAAAGATAATACCTTGACTAGACTTTTATTATTTTGTCCTTATTTATGAGATTTTATGTCAATTTTCATTAACAATTAATTATTTTATTCACATATACTTTTATTTAGTTAATATTTTTTAAATTTTCAATAATATTTATAGAAATAGTTTAGGCACTTCTTGGCTTCTTGCTTAGAATGAGTTTTCCAGGGGAAGGTTGAGCTTTAGCTCTTAAAATAGACCTATAAACACATTTTGTGCTAGAGTGGATAGGGTGTTTCTTGGAGTCCGTGGATTTGACTCACTGTTTTCATGAAAAGGATATCAGACACAAGGTCAATTATACATGTCAACAAAAGTTTGCCATCGAATGGTTTAAGAAATGGCATGAGTACTTCAAATTTAAAAATGGTTACTAGCTTGAGTGTTCAAATCTAAACTGAATCAATGGATAATCGAAAATCGATAAAAAAAATCAAAATTTTGTTTGAAAAATTGATTAAAAATGAATGCGTTTTGATGACGAAAAGTGAAAAACCGATCGAATCGGATCGATTTTCGATTTTACTTTTCAAAATCAATTGCACCAATATTTTATTACTAATTTGAAATTTTGCAAAGAGTCTGTGTCAAAACTTCACATATTATGCGTCCTTTTGCTTAAAAGTTTGTATACATATACAAATAAAATAATTTAACAAATCCTACACATTTTCAATGGAGTTTATAATATGTTCTCGAATACCTTTTTATTTTTGTTGTATCTATTTAAATTAAACAATAACGGCAAAAGAGTCCGTTATTAGTTTGTTATATAAAACATGTATGTATCACAACATTTTACTCTCCATATATTTTTTTTTTTGGTAAACAAAGGGGGCATACACCCAACAACAAAAACTAATTCAAGAAAACATCCCTAGGATAAGCAGTCCCTGCATAATCTCGGGACAACAAGGGAACTAAGTCGTTCATAGGGTCACCAAGGAGACAGGTATCAAAGAGTTTATCAATGTTGTAATTAGCCAGATAGTCAGCACAGAAATTGCCTTCTCTTTTAGTATGGTTGAAAGAAATCCTCCAATCCCTCTGAATAAAGTGTATTATATGTTGCATTAAGCTACTCTTCCCTTCTTCTTGAAGAATTTTAGCTGTTAGAGAGTTGCTGCACAATGGTTAGAGAGTCGCATTCAACTATGATGTTGTTAAAACCTTGGTTCCAAGCAATAGTGAGCCCAGTAAGGATGCCCCAAAGTTCCGCCTTGTAAGCCGTAGAAACTCCAATTCGTTTGTAGAAGCCGCATAACCATCTCCCATTGGAATCTCTAAACAGGCCGCCACAGCCCGCTGCTCCAGGATTCCCTTTTGACGCTCCATCCGTATTAAGCTTTATCCACCCTTCCGGAGGTCTCTTCCAGCCAAAGAAACTTGTGCCACCTGCTCTCAAGGACTGATTTCTATTGGGGAGGAGCAAGACATGAACCTGCGAGAGAATAAAAAGATTTGGGTTGAGAGGCATTTTGAAATCTGTATCATAAATAGATTTATTTCTCCACATCCAGATAAAGTAAGAAGAACATAGAAAAATAATTTTCCATTGATTAATAGGATACTTCCCTTTTCCAGACATCAGGTTGTCTCTGCACCAAGATTGAAGATCACTAGAGAAGAACTCAGTAAGCTCGGTAGCATTGAGGAATTGAGACCAAACATTACGAATCCTGCTTCAATCACGAAGGGCGTGGATGGTAGTTTCCTTAGTACCTCTGCAATGACTACAATCTGCTTCGCCAATACCCCATTTATTCTTTCGGTTGTTAGTAAGAATCCGATCATGACCAGCTTTCCACATAAGAAATTTCCATTTTTCCGGGCAGTTTGTCTTCCAAATAGCTTCCCAAGGAATATAGGAGGCCGTGGGGATCTCATTAGCTAGGAAGCTGTAGGCATTTTTAATAGTAAAATTACCATCATTTTTGAAAGAGTAGTTTTATTTTAAAATATGTTCTTGTTCACAATGAGAGAATATTGTGCTTCAAGTTAATATTCTCTCATTGAACCGTCATACTGGTATACAAATATGGATGAGTCATTAGGCTGTTAATGGACTACTTGGCCCCCATGACTTACTTTTTGGCCCCCATTTCAAATTTTCATGGACCAAAATATCCTTAACAGGATTAACATTTCCAGTTTTATAAAACCGGAAAAGTCTTTCCGGTTTTGCTGAACCGGAAAAAATTCCGGTTTTCCTGAACCGGAATACTTCCGGTACAACACAACCGGAACTATGTAAAATTGATTTGGTAGTATTACTTCTAGAGTTCTTCTTCTTGGGCTGGTGTATTTCATTGCATCTGATGCTCTGGAGCTTGTTGAACATTTGGGTAATATCAATGACTTTTCTGGCAAAACAAAGTTGGTTTTGGTACTTCCTATTGTTTGCCTTGACTCCTGCATTATACTATGGAAGTATGGATTTTCTCGTCCTTGTCCAAAACCTTGGAGAAACTACAGGTCATTTCAATTTCTGTATTAAAGTTATGGAGGTATGGGATTTGTCCTTATTCTCCATCTATGTTCATGTTTGGATCCAGACAAGGAGAAACTTGGCTAAACTGGAGCTCTACGCTTGCGGTGTCTGTTCATGTTTGGGCGCCCTCTCAGATCTGTACCAGGTACTTCCTTTTCGAAAGTTCCGGTTGTACTGTACCGGAAGTATTCCGGTTTCATTATACCGGAAGTCTTTCGGTTCAGGAAAACCGAAATTTCATTTTCGGTTCAGCAAAACCAAAAATGCTAATACTGTTAAGAGCATTTTGGTCTATGAAAATTTGAAATGGGGGCCAAAAAGTCAGTCATGGTGCCAAAAAGCAATTTCCTTATATCTGTGCGTCATTATCGGTTGCAATCGACCATCAGACTGGTAACTGACCGATACGCATGGGCTCAACCACTTCGTTGTATCAGTCCAACAAAAAAGCTATTGACTGGTCTTTTTTGGCAGTCATGCCGTTGAGCCAGTATCCTCGTGCAGTGCCCGTGGAGACTGTCCATAATAGTTCGCTAATCTACTGATCCGTTGAACATGAGTTCATGGTACCGGTCCATAACACTATCTCTATTATTAATTATACGAGGATAAAATTGTGAAAATAATAATTGATATTACACTAATTTTAAAAATAATAAATTATACATATATATATATATATATATATATTAAAAAGACAACCATTTAAAAAAATGTACTTCTTTCGGTTTATAATATAAGAAAAAAATTAAAATTATGTTTATATATTAAGGAGGTTAAGTTGAATATATTTAATTTTCTTAAATTTATGTAAAAAATAGAGGTATTTTAGGAAAATATATAGCATTGAAAATAAAACAAAAGCTAAGAAAGTTTGTTAATTTTTTCCTTATATTTCAAACCAAGAGAAGTATGATTTTTTTTTTTATATTACAAACTGGATGTAGTATAACTCTTAACTCCGGTCCTATATAGAAGCACTCTTTGAAGACTTGCTTTTGGTCTTTAATATAATCTTCATTTCCAATTTCCAATGGCATTAATTACATATTTTTCACAAACATCCTTATTTACTCAACACATTTTAGAATTTCAATAATAATTACTCCCTCCGTCCCTAAATATAAAGTTTTCTTGTCAATTTTATTTTGTCCCTATTTATAAAGCCCCATACCAATTTTCAATGATCATTAATTGCTTTTTTCCACAAACACCCCTATTTATTTAACACTTTTTAGATTCCCAATAATATTAATAGGGATAATTTTGAAATTACATATCAAAAGTTCACATTTCCAATACAATTAACTAAAATATTCCACTTTCTTAATGGACGTGAAATCCTCCAAAGAGGCTTTATATTTAGGGACGGAGGGAGTACAATAGTAGTTTTAAAAAAGTATATACTAAAATATTTATATTTTCAATACTATTGATAATACTCCCTCCATTTTATAAGTAGTGTATTTTAAGGTTATGCATGAGTTTTAAGAAATGATTAAATGATGTAAGAAATTGAGGTATTTTGACTATAATGCCCCTAATATAATCACTATCGAAGAGAAAGAAAAATATTGGAAGTAAAAAAGAGAATTTGATAAATAAGGTTGTATTAGAAAAAATAGCATTAATTATGTATTGAATTTTATAAAAAAAACAATATATATGAAGCATAAAAAAAACTCTATAAACACTATACTATATAAAACAAAAATATTACTAACTAACTTTCTCAAATTTTTGATTTTTTTTAAAGAAACTTATATAGGATTGGAAGAGGAAATACTAGTTTTGAAGTAGTACCCAATTACCCACAGTAAAATCTCACTCTCGCAGCTTTATTTTTAATTAATAAAATGTTAACAAATGTTTTAAGGATATTGTTTAAGTAAATAAAATAAGTATTTTTATTTTTAGAAATGATACATTTAATATATTAAAAAATGCTGAATTTAAGTTTTCAATATTAATTTACTTATCTTAAAATACTTAAACAATATTCTTAGACACTAGTTAACATATCCTTATACTCCCTCTGGTCATATTTATAAAATAATTTTTTGGATTTTTCTCTTAGCTTCCACCAAGGAAAGTAGTTAAACTTATTAGTAATATTGGAAATGTAAAAATTTCATATATTTTTTTCAAAATTATCTCTATAATTATTATTGAGATTCTAAAAAGTGTAGAGTAATAGGAGTTTTTTGAAAGAAAAAAAAAGTAATTAAATATATTAGTGAAACTTAAAATAGAATCTTATACTCTCTCAATCCCTAAATATATGACCCATTTGGAAGATTTCACGTCCATTAAGAAAGTGGAATAATTTAGTTAATTGTATTGGAAATGTGAACTTGTGATATGTATTTTCAAAATTACCCCTATTAATATTATTGGGAATTTAAAATTTGTTAAATAAATAGGGCTGTTTATGGAAAAAAGTAATTAATGTTCATTGAAAATTAGTAAAGTGTCTTACAAATAGGGACAAAATAAAAGTGTTAAAAAGATCTTATATTTAGGAAGGAAGTAAACAAGATAAAAATAAAAATTTCAGAAAATGTTATATATAAAATTGGAGGAAATATATGGGCTTTTGCCCCCCTTTTTACCAAAAAAAGAAATCGGAGGAAATATATACTCATATACTGTACTCCCTCTGGTCCTATATATAGGACATATTCTAGAAGCAATCTTTGGTCCTATATATAAGACATTTTTTATTTTCTATGCATCATTTATTGTTTTTTCTCTTTTTTGCCCTTATTAAATGCATGTGTTTTTTGTTGTTCATTAATGAGTGTGAATTTTTCAAGAAAAGTTGGGAAGGTAAAATTGTAATGTTACAATATGTTCACATAGAATTCATAAAACTAACTAATTTTCTTGGTTCGAGGAATATGGTTAAGTATGTCCTACATATAGGAGAGGAGCGAGTATATTATAGTATATCAATCCAGGTAGCGGTAGTTGACCTTAATTGACAATGACATTTGGCTATCACTCTTTTCTTAATCTCATGTTCAAGGACCGAGACATTTAATTTGATTAGTATATTAATCATCAACTTGCTTGCATACTATTGGTAGTTGGATCTGACTTCTTCTGCCAAGTTTGAAAAGTGGTCGTTTAACATCATGGCAATTGGCACATGCCAACAATATAGCGCGCCTTATTTTGAGTGCATCTCAAATTAGAACTCTAGCTTAAAAAAAAATTAAAGATTAATACTCCTTGTGTATTATTTATAAGACCTTTTTGAAGTTTTTCATTTTCATCAAGAATTTTCTATAAATTTGTTAGTTACATTGAAAATGTGAAAATTTGATATACTTTCTCAAAATTACCCTTGTAATTATTATTGGAGCTCTAAAAAATATTGACTTTATAGAGGTATTAGTGCAAAGAAGTAATTAAATGTTATTGGAAATTGAAAAGGGATATTATAAATAAGGCCAAAATAAAAATCTCAAAATGGTCTTATAAATAGGACCGGAGGGAGTACATCATACGATTATGTCTTTTTGCTACTCCTTCCGACTCAAATTATAAGCAACAAAAAAATACTTCTCTTGATTTAAAATATAAGCAAAATTAACTAACTTTATTAAATTTTGTTTCATTCTGAATGTCACTTTCCTAAAACATCTCTAGAAAATAGTAATCTTAATTAATTTTTGTTTCATTCTCAATACTACTTTCCTAGAATACCTCTATTTTTTCTATAAATTTGAGAAAAATTAAATACAATCAACTAACTTCATTAATAAGCGTAAAAGTGGTTGTAATTGCTTATAATTCAAGTCTGAGGGAGTGAGTATTTAAAGATGTTGAATGCTATCATGTGCCTTAAATTGTTAGAAGAAAAATATTGTACTCCTCCTGTTTTGTTTATTAGCAAAAACAACTACCGACATAAGTATTAAGAAAAAATAGTTAGATGCATTTAATTTTCTCAAATTCATAAAAAAAAAAGTAGACTATCTAGTTTAGTAAACTTGTATTGGGAATGAAACAAAAATTAAATGATTCAACCACTTTATAAAGATTTTTTAGGAATGATTGTATTGGGAACATAAAGTTAGTTAGTTTTTGCTTATATTTAAAACCACTAATTTATGCTTATAATTAAAATCGGAGGGAGTATATTTTTGAAATTTTTAAGAGAATGATTAATGTTGAAATCTTTGCAAATACTCCCTCCTGTCTTTATTATATAAAAAATGGTGTATACATGTTTTGGTCCAAATACAAGAAAAATTAACCAACTTTCTATTCTCAATATAATTATTCCTAAAATGTTTATAGAAAACAGTGATATCATTTAATTTTTGTTTCAATCTCAATACAACTTTTCAAAAATAGTCATATTTTTTTTATGATTTCGAGAAAATCGAATATATTCAACTAACTGTAATTTCGGTTTTTTTTCTTATAATAAGGATGGAGGGAGTATATATCTTTAGCATAAAATTATTCACAAATTTATATTTGTATCCTAATAAAGTGGATTGTTCTTTGTTCACACATATCTAAAAATATTCTATACTCGATTATGCTATCTAAATTCCAAACTAAAAATGCTCGTGCGTGTCTTGAAGATTAATGATTGTCATCATGCTCTTTTGGATGACCTTTTAGCCACCTTTTACTCCAAAAACACACTGAAATTGCATTCTCTATGTGGCTGATAGGCTAACGTTTTCATTCAAGTAATCATATAATTTTCTTTTATAATATCGAGTTCTTTTATTTAAACGCGTCAAACTTTTGATTCCAAATTAAATATCGTTCATAATTATTATTTGGCTTTTTTGATATATGGTCGATCATATATGTTAAAAAATTCATATTGATTAAGTATATATTGGGATTTATTTCTTTTTCATACTTTTTTTTTCTCATTTTTTATACCTGTTGCCATGCTTCTTTTTGAGCTGCTCCCGCGGCCTTTCCTTAATGTGTCATCTTTAGTCTCTTAATCGTGATAATTAATGTGCAATAATAGCTCTAGGTATATGATGGAACTGGGTCAAGGGAGCTTCATTGGACGAAGGGAGTTTCTTGAAACAATGATAACCAATATGAAAATTAAAGAAAGATGTAATAATAAGATGTCCCGTGTTGTACATGTAAGTAGTTAAGTTGGCAAGAGCTGAAAATTAACATGCAGGAAAAGTGTATTAGATTCAATTTCTATAAATTTTAATTTCTCTATATCTTAATTTCTTATTGTTACCTTGGACCTCACTAAGAAATCCTTCTGTCATACCCTCAAAATAAGTCATAGGCCTTAAAATCAAATAATGACTCGTAATAATCGAGTCAAAATTATTTTTATCATGAAAATGTTTTATGATTGAATTTTTTATATTCTATTTGTAATTAAAAATAGTTTTAAGTGTTAGGTGCCTTTTCATCTTCATGAAGGTATTGGTTTAGAAAGTCTTCTTTCCAATTTCTAGTAGTCTCACGCTTATTTACTTTAGAAGCCAAATTGATGGGTCGCACTCACTTTTTTAATTATTTTAAACGAAAATCTTATATACTCTGTTTGTTTTTATTTATATGTTCCTTTGAAGGATTTTTTTTTTTTTTAAATTGTTGTGTTTTTAAAAGTTTAAGATAACTAGGAGATGATGACATCTACTATCATTTTTTGAAAAATTGTTAAGATCAATAATGATGTTCGTTGGTGGAATGACTAACTTATTAGATGAATTTGCATTTGATGACATCGGTAGTAAATCAGAGTGGATGACGTTGGATTACTTGCACTAGGGTAAAAATGAATAAGATTTGATATTGCTGGATGGCTCTACATACATAAAGTTCATTACATTATTATTTTGTCAACTCTTATTTTATTCACTTCTATTTAATTCTCCAATTAATTTGATCATGTGTTTCCGCATAATGCATATACCTTAACAGATATTAAAAGGAATGCCAAAAAAATTTTCATGACAAAAATAAAAAAAATCCATAAATATGATTTAAAAAAAAATCAAATAATTACTATAAATTAAGTGTATGAAACAACGAAGTCCAAGATACATCATGAGCATACTAACATATACTATAAAATTATGTTTGAAGAGAGAAATAAAATTGATCATATGTGATCTCTAGACCTAGAAGATCAGGGCACACGTGTGGCCTTTAATTTTGTCCATTTTCTTGATGAGAAAATATATGGTGTACTAATAGTGTAAAGGTTTTTTTACATTACTCTCAGTACATCATTTATCATTCATGTATTTATGATTATTGATTTTTAGATAAAAGTAAAACAAACAAATGATAGATTGATGATATAACATTTTTTACACTAGCAGTACATTCCCATTGATATTTTTCTTGATCATTTCTTATATTTCTAAAAGATTATTCTTTTTAGTTGCTTAAAAAAAAAACATTTAGCCAAAACAGATCAGAGGTGTATGCAAGTCTACGACACCAAATGAGAACATACAAAAGATAAATTAACATGAAAATTCCTCATACAGTCAGTGGCAACTGGCAAGAATATGCCAAGCAGTGCTCCATTATATTGCATCTCTAAAAGTAAGTTCACTTTTGAAAAAATAGCAAAGACAATTATATTTTTCGGTTAAAAAATGTAAGGGTTTATTTATGTACTTTATCCGTTTTAAATATAAGTAAATAAAAATATTTTAGTTATGAAGATAGCTTTAACGCTAGCTAGTCTAATTTAGCTGAATATGTATGAGTTGAAGTGCCAAACTGATTGCATAAATTTTAGTCTAATTTAGATGCGAGCAAAACAACATTTCTGCAATAATATATAAACATCAAAATTAAATTGAATTTTTCCTCCGTCGTATTTTCAAAATATATAATTGTTGCGATTTGTAGATAAATAAACACCAAATGAAAATTTATAATTAAATAATTCCAATCGATGCACGTTTGATCTCATTAGGGAACAACAGTACAACACCACAAACACCATTAACCATACATCTGCTAAGTCTTCTCCTAATAATAATAATCCCACTCACCTCTATAAATTTCGTAAAGATCGATTCCAATAAATTGATAATAATAGTATTATGGTTTGACTATTTTTGAGGGGATTGCAACCAGATACAACTAAATCGTGCCAGGATTTCACCGGCTAAACATATGGAAAAGGCCTTCTAATGTTACTCTAATATTTTATGTTAGGCATGTTAAGTCACATTTATTCGTTCATTTTGGGATACATTGAAACTAAACAAGTCTTTTAATTTTATGCTCTTTCATGGGGTTACTTATTGACGTCGTCAGTCTGTGGCAAACCTTTTCTGAAATAAAAATGTTAGACACGGATTTGGATTCATGGTTATTTATTGTCATTAGGGCAATATTCAAGCCACTAAGAATATTAAGTTTACCTAAAAATTAATATTTTTTTATTATAAGTCACATTTAACTACTTTAATTTACAAATATTAATGAGGGTAGTTACTTTTTTTTAAACTTTAAAATTAAAATTATTTTAGCATTATAATTTTATTTTTTAAAATTTTATTAAAATTTCACACATGTATTATTTCCCATTAATGAAATAAAAACAAATAAGATAAAAAACAATCAATGTCTTATGGAAAGCACAAAGTGACTTATAAATAAGAAGAAGATTCTTCTAAAAACCAACCTATATATAGAACTGAAGGGAGTATGTTTGATAAATTAAGAATCAAATTTGTATTTTTGGAATCTTGAATATATATATTTTCAGGTTTCTTAGTTATTTTACATGATCATCCGGTCTTTATTATATATATAAAAAATCTAACTTCATATTTATTAAAAAAATTAGTTAAGTGTATTTAATTTTTTCAAATTTATAATAAAAAATAAAGTTATTTTAGGAATGATTGTATTGGAAATAAAAACTTAATATTTTTTATTTTATGATCAATTTTTGTTTACTTTAAAAAAAATCTTATACTGCTATTTAGGACTAGAAGGAATATGATAAAATTATCCCTTATAATTTGTATTCAACATTATACACTATATTTAATGTATGATATTAATAAGTCAAGAGGAAAAAAAATTACTACAACTTTTTGATTTTATAAAATGATGACACTGAAGCAACTAGCACTATATTCCATCTAGTTCTTATTATAGGTCATATTTCAGAAGATGTTTTTATACTAATTATAATTTCTTGGTATTTTTTTTATGATAATTTTTTGATATTTTCTATTCATTATTTATTGTTTTTTCTCTTTTTATATCCTTATTATTAATTAAATGTTTTGATTATCTATGTTTTTTTTCATTAATGAATATGAACTTTTTAAAAAGAGTTAAGAGGATAAATTTATAATATTATAATATCTTCTCATATAATTCAAAAGATTAATTAGTTTATTCAGTTAAGTATTATAAGGACATTATATTTGGATTCATTTTGACATATAATGGCATATATATATGTTGATTATCTGGCTGCAGATTCTAACTTGCTTTTCCCGTTACCTGATGGATGCAACGTTTTTCAACTGTAGAATAAATTAAAATAGCACCACTGATCTTTAAACACACGGAACAACAGGTCAGATCATTCATGACTCATCACCCCTCAATATATTCCTGCAGATACTCTTTTAGAGTGTAGTGATTTTCCCTAATTCATTAACTAATTCTCTTTATGTTTTTATATTTTTTTAGAAATTACTTTCTTCCCTCCACAATCAACGAATAATAAATATTAGAAAAAATTAACTATTAGTAATAATTTTTTATTATTAGATATAATCATTTTTAAAATATTTTTATTTTTAAATATTTAAAAAAATTAAATATACTTAACTAACATTTACTTATGATAATCTAGCATCAATGATTCGGTTGTCAAAAATAGAAGAACATATATAGTAAGCATTACAAGGTCAATAAACACGTACATTGCTTCTTGTTTCGCTATTGTACTACATACTAGCCACTAGCCACTTATCTTATAGCGCCTCATTATTTCACCTCCTCCTCTCTTCTCTTTCATACATGAATGAATTCTTTCATATTTGCATGGTTTTCATGATGCATGTTTACCTTATATGTATGTATGTATTTGAATAATGAGAATGATATGATATATAGAGTCCAAGTTTGATCACAGCTTTATTTAAGTCTCTTTTTTTTTTTTCTTTTGCATCTTCATTTGCATCTTTGAACACAAGATCGACATACATTTCTGGTGCTACACAGAAGCTTGTTTCCCATGAGGTTCTGTGTAGCTGTGGTTTTCTTTACATTAGGAACTCTTGGAACGGTTTTGCATACTGTGGATGGAAGGCCGCGTCGGATTCTTTTGGATACTGATGCTGATACTGATGATTTCTTTGCTCTTCTCTACCTTCTGAAGCTCAACAGATCAGAATTTCAATTGGAGGTGAGAGCATATTAAAGCACAGCAAACTCAGCAAACAGAAGCTATTACCTTTGTTTTTATCCATTTTTTAAAATGCTTTTCCATTGAAAATCATGATTTTGACTGAGGTGAATATTTGGAATGAAAGGCAAATCTTACTGGTGCAGATTGACTGTTTTTTCTGTTGGCTTAATCAAGGAACTGGAACAGTGAAAAGGGTCTGCTTTAATCGTATTACTCCCTTTGATCCTATTTATAAGACCCTTTTGGAGTTTTTATTTTGGTCCTATTTATAAGATCTATTTTCAATTTTTAATAACATTTAATTACTTTTTTTTCACAAACACCCCTGCATATTAAGTCAACACTTTTTAGATAATTATAGGGGTAATTTTGAAAAAATATATCAAATTTTCACATTTCCAATGTCACTAACAAATTTAATCACTTTCCTTAGTGGGAGTGAAAAACTCCAAAAGGATCTTATAAATAGGACGGGAGGGAGCAGTAAATAAAAGAGGGTATGCTTTGAAAGTTAATAGTTCTTTGTCTGCTCCACGTGTTGTAAAGAACAGACATACAATCTGATCCTATGAAGTTGTCGCTGCATAATTGGATTGGATATACTTGGTTTATGATTTTGTTCTAAACCATTTTCTGCATTTGTTTATTTATTTCCTCCGTTTCTGAAAATAATAAGTTTCTCTACGGGAAATTTTTTTTGTTGAATAACATAAATCTTTTTGTTTGTAACACTAAGATTTTTATAATTTCATTGCTAGTTGTTGGGTAATGGCAAAAAAGATAAAAAGTACTCAAATTTAATACAAACAACCACATTAATTACACTATGCCACAATCTAAAAAAATATGAAACATAGGAAGTATTATTGATTCAAGGATTCGCTTTTGTTTTGTTTAATTTGAATATCTCCAGGCAATCACCATCAACGCAAATGCTTGGACTGATGCCGGACACGCTGTGAATCAAATGTATGACTTACTTTACATGATGGGGAGAGATGATATAACTGTTGGAGTGGGAGGTGAGGGTGGCATACTCCCAAATGGAACCATAGAACCAAATGTTGGTGGATATCTTCCAATTATAGAACAGGTATATACGTGGAGTTTGACTTTTACTTTTTTTTTTTCACTTTTTGCTAGCCTCCAAGTTTCAAAAAATATACATAAAGCTATAAAGTACCGATATTTCAAAATGGTTGTTATATTGGTATATTATACATATCGTATTCGACAGTTGATCCTTGATACTTTTCGATTATATTGTATGTCTTTAATTATTTTATGATTTTTTTTTTTTTTGTATCATTAAGGGTCTTATTGTATCCATATATGTGCTAGGACTTATGACATTATAGTTAAACTCCATAATCTGCTTAACCATGCCTTTTTATACTTTGAAGTTTGGAATGGTAGAATGCAATGAATAACTGAAAAAAAAAATAAATAAATAATGTGATTGTTCATTAGTGATATGTTATGTATTCCATTTGATTGGATCAGGGAATGACAACAGCAGGAGGTTGCAGATATAGGAAGGCCATTCCTGTAGGATTTGGAGGACGCTTGGACATTGATTCAAACTATGGCATCCGGAAAGCTTTCCTTCCACATGTATAATATGTCGAAGTCTTGCATAATCTGCCTCAATTCTTAGGGCGCGATCTATTTTAAGTCAATTCTAATTAAAACAAAATGATGTTTAGGATGTAATTAAGCATAGTATCATATAGCTCCATCTCTGTTGAGGGTGTCGTTTATACACATTTGTCCATTTATAAGTTTCCAAACATTGTTTGATATGAATAACCAAGATAACTAATGACTTAGAACAGTTTAAAATAGCATAACAAACCATTATGTTAATTGATATTCAGTTAATTCATCTTGTTTCAGTTGTTTGTAGTATAATAACTTATACTCATTTTCTTGTTGATTCCATCATGAAAATAGGGAAGAAGGAAATATACTCCCCTAAGACAACCAACTGCTCAGCAAGTTCTGATTGACAAGATATCTGCAGGTCCCATAACTGTGCTTGAGATTGGAGTGCACACAAACTTGGCTATTTTCCTAATGAAAAATCCACACCTAAAGAAAAATGTGGAACATATTTATATCATGGGCGGTGGGGTGAGGTCAAGAAACCCAACTGGCTGTTGTCCCAAAAATGCTTCCGCTTCCTGCGTGCCACGGCAGTGTGGTGACCGTGGCAATTTGTTTACGGATTATAATACTAATCCTTATGCAGAGTTTAACATATTTGGAGACCCTTTTGCAGCATACCAGGTTTTGTATTCTGGCCTCAAAATAGCCTCCTATTGTTATTAGTTTATTGAAACATAAAATAAACATAAACATAAAAATAAACATCACATTTGTTTTTAGAGAGACTCTTGAAACTCATTGTATAATGTTTCATTTAATTATATCATGTTAAAGAATAAATAATACTTTATTTAAATCATTTTAAAAAGATAATATATAGTCATTACTGTTTAACTACTCCTTGATTATAACTGTGTTAGACTAAAGATTCATCTTATCAAGGTTAGGATTTGTGTTCTTAATATATGCAGTAGAGATCGATTTATAGATAGTTTGATTCTTGACCAAAAAAAAAAAAAAATCACATCTCATTTCAGGTGATTCATTCTGGTATTCCTGCTACCCTTGTACCTGTTGATGCAACTAACACAATACCCATCACCGAAGAATTCTTTAATGAATTTGAAAAGAGGCAAGACACATATGAGGCACAATACTGTTTCAAGTCCTTGAAAATGACGCGTGATACTTGGTTCGATGACCAATTCTTCACGGTAATTTCTTAATTTAAAATGTGCTACATGCCGATGATTTTCACTTATTTACATAGCTTTTAATTGATGGAGTGAAAAATTATGCACTATAATGACTTATTGTTAGCAGAGTTATTTTATGTGGGACTCTTTCACATCTGGTGTAGCGGCCTCAATCATGAGAAACTCCAATAACCATAATGGACAAAATGAATTTGCTGAAATGGAGTTTATGAACATAACTGTAATTACTTCAAACAAGCCTTATGGTATTTCTGATGGCTCAAATCCATTCTTTGATGGCCTCAAAGTTCCAAAATTCCATCTAAAGAAAGGTGGTGTGCATAGTGGTCATGTTCAACAAGGACTTAGAGATCCATTTTGCTTTGTCAAGAATGGAAAAGGGAAATGTCAGGTACTTGCTTTTATTTTTTGTTGCAACTTGCAAATTTGATATTTTACTAACACAACCATATAGTAAAATGTTTGTGTTATATAATGCAAAATTTTCTTTAGGATGGTTATACAGCAGAGGTGAAAGGTCCAGACTCGGTGAGGGTACTTGTTGCTACAAGAGCAAAGCCTAACAAGGATATTAAGAGCCCACTTGACAGAGAATACTTCATAAGCTTCTTGAATGTAAGTTGACTTTTTCTTATTATGATCAAACTTATTAAACTATCATTCTGTTTTATAGGTATGTGTAAAACAAGCTCTAACTCATGAATCATTTGTGCTATGACTGCGATTGGATTTTTAAACTGATGAGTATCTGAATTTTGTTTTCTGGTGGGTCTCAGGTTCTAAATCAACCACAACATGCTGGAAGATTCAATTTCACTACACAATTTCCTTATTACAAAGAGATATTTTACAGGCCAGATTTTAAAAATAAAAAACTAGGCAAGTCTGTTGTGTTTGACATGGACATGAGTGCAGGAGATTTTCTTGCTTTATTTTATCTCCTTAAAGTGCCAGTTGAAGTGATCAACCTTAAGGTACTCCATTTTCCCATTCTTATTGTTTCCTTGAGTTAGGTCTTATGTGACACGTAGCAAACACTATCTACTTGGTTTTTGATTTCTTATGTTGGATTATTATTTTTTGAACAACTGAACTATAGAGACATAGACTTACATAGCAACTTTGATGTTGGCTCAGGCAATAATTGTGAGTCCAACAGGATGGGCAAACGGTGCAACAATAGATATCCTCTATAACTTACTGCACATGATGGGCCGTGACGATATACCAGTTGGTATAGGTGATTTTTTTGCAATGAATCAGTCAGATCCTATCTTCCCACCTGTAGGTGATTGCAAGAATGCTAAGGCCATTCCGCATGGAAATGGTGGGTTTCTAGATTCTGATACTCTTTATGGACTTGCTCCTGATCTGCCTCGTAGCCCTCGAAGGTGCTCTTTTTGAGTTTATTTTTGTGCTTGTTAACATTATGATGCATGATAAATTATTGAAATGCTATGGATCCTCCATTTCGAGTCCTCTTCCTGGCCCTCTACACTTCCACAGCATTGGTCAGTTATACTTTAGATTGATCAATCTTAAATGAGATTGGTCAAATTCATATTGGCTTTAAGTGCAAGATCGATCAATATTATGCAGATTGGTAAAGCACAATTGATTTCATAATCTGATCAATTGGGTGTAAGATAGGTCATTGTTTGCTGCAGAGGGTTGCAAAGGGGATCCGGTGTAGATCATCAGATCCACCAGTGGAATTCTTAGTTAAACATAGTATACTACATGCACTCAAATCATTATTTGATGTGTAAGATGGTGAGAGTCATGATAGAATTAGACCTATATTTAAAATACTCTTAAGCCTCAAATAATTATTAGAGTGCTTAAGAAATAATGTCATAGAGACGTAGACTACGCTTATCGAAGAATTTCTAGTAGGTAGATAAACATTGATGATAATATCAACAGCTTAAAATTTGTTAGCATACAGGCACCGGCATTAGGTGTTGCTACCACTTTTGTGATGCAAAATTTTTACCATTTCGGTTCCTGCATGTGTGGAATTTGTGCGAGAAATCAATACTTATGCAAGGAAAGTAGTGAAAAAATTGTGAAGGCATACTAATCAATGAAATCATGAGATGTCATATTTTCACTTATTTTTCTCATTAGCAGTTACTGTCTGTATTTTACTCTCTAAAGTGCACTATGCACCTTCTAGCTTGGGCATGTTTATATAAGGGCCCTTTACTCAGCTGGCATGCTTGTAAATTTCCAGTGTTTTGCACCAACACTTTGACTTGTGTCTCAGGTACACAGCAGAAAACACTGTGAAGTTTGGTGCTCCTCGAGATACCGATCACCCCGAACTCAGACAACCACTAGCAATGGAAATTTGGGACTCAGTATTGCAAACATTGAAACCAGGGTCTAAGGTAACAGTATTGACCAATGGACCATTGACTAATTTGGCAAAGGTTGTCTCAGCAAAAAACATAAGCTCTAGAATCCAGGTAACCAACGTATAACATTTGCTCTACAAAATTATGATTAGTATATACAAAATGTGAATAGACAATTAGAAGTGCTGATAATCTCTCCGATGTAGTTAATGTGATTATAATTTGCATAGTGATGGGGACATGGCATAACAATTCCAAAATGTTTCAGGAGGTTTATATAACGGGAGGACACATCAGCAAGAATGCTAGTGACAAAGGAAATATCTTTTCTGTTCCTTCCAACAAGTATGCAGAATTTAACTTGTTCTTGGATCCTTTAGCAGCCAAGACAGTTTTCCAATCAGAAGTAAACATTACACTTATTCCACTTAAAATCCAGCACAAAGCAAGTTCATTTTCAACTATTTTAAACCGGTTACGCAGGACAGAAAAAACACCCGAAGCTGCGTTTTCCAAGCGTCTGCTGTCAAGGCTATACCGTTTGAAGCAAAAACACTACAGATATAAACATATGGTATTAGTTCATATTCATAACAATTTTATTTCTCTCCTTCACATCATAACTTCAATTGTTATGTTCAAGATTAGTTCGTTAACTTTTGAATGAAAATTTGCCTCATATTTATATGAACTAATTTGGCAATGATAGGAAAACATTGTCTAAGAAGAAGGTGAAAAGTAGCATACCATTTTGCCTTGATATTAACACTTTATTATTGCTTGTGAGTTGTGACTATAGAAAAATGAGACTGGACCAACTCTATAATCATTTCAATATCCCTTTATCCCTTGATTTGAAGCACAGTGATTTTAATAATTAGCATTGAGCATAGTATCATTTGGTTTTCTACATTGTTTCTACTGCTTAAGCAGCTAGTGTTTAATGTAATGTTTATGATGTTGCAGGATACATTCTTGGGAGAAATTCTTGGTGCAGTTGTCTTGGCCGATAGTCGTTCAAGTCTTGATGCAAAATTTGAGGTCAGGCCCATTAAAGTCTTGGCTAAAGGTGCTGAATCAAGTGATGGACAAATAGTGGTGGATGAGAAACATGGAAAATTAGTCAGAATTTTAAGCCATGTGGATACCAAGGCTTATCTTGATCTATATGCCAAGAGGCTTGGTGACAAAAATCAATCAGCTAAGGTAGGAAGCTTTGAAGAGCAGAGGAGAAAATGGAGCCAGCCGCATGGTGTTAACTAAGCCTGTGTTTCTATATGTTTCTGTTCCTTTCCTTTCCATTAACTCCTCCCCAATTTAATGCGTGTTTGGATTTGCGTTTCACCTCCTTCAAACACAAAGGCAACAAAGAGCAAACTTCTCTATCTCAAAGGAGTGTTCAGTGAGCTCTAAATGCATAACCAAACACGTTCTTAGAAGGTAAGGATTTTGGATGTTTTGAAGAGAAAATTTTCATTTTATTCCAGTAATTTAACAAATATCAAACAATGAAACATTATTTTTACCTATCTTCATTCTATTCCATCTTCCTCTACTCTGTACCATCCAACCAAAGTCGAAACATAGGCTAAAGGACAATTGTTTATGATTCTATGTCACACATCTTTTCTTCTATTCTATCAAACAAAGCACGTGAAGCTGCCGTAGTGTCAAGCAAAGCTGCAGTATCAAACAAGGCATGTGAAGCTGCAAGCAAGGTTGCAGCTGAGATTGCAGCTGAGGCAAAGGCTGGTGCTTGCAGCAATTGGATGTGAACAATGCATTTTTGCATGGTGATTTACATGAGGAAGTATACATGACACTGCCTCAAAGATTGACTGTATCTAATCCTAATTTGGTGTGCAAATTACAAAGATCTTTATATGGGTTGAAACAAGCAAGTAGGCAATGGTTTGAGAGATTATCTACTTTCCTACTTAGCCTTGGTTACAGTCAGTCTTTACATGATCACTCATTATTTACTAAATCACATGGTTCACATTTCACTGCTTTGTTGGTATATGTAGATGATATACTTCTTGCTGGCACTGATAACCAAGAAATTGATTCAGTCAAACAGGCTTTGGATCTTACTTTCAAGATCAAAGACCTTGGAGATGTTAGATTCTTTCTTGGATTTGAAGTGGCTAGAAGTAGAAGTGGCATTGTTATGAATCAAAGGAAGTATACCCTTGAATTGCTCTCAGATGCTGGTCTACTTGGGTGCAAACCAGTTAGCACTCCAATGGACTGTAATGTTCATTTAAGTGCTTCATCAGGCAATCTTCTATCTGATGCTTCTGAGTATAGAAGACTTGTGGGCAGGTTATTGTACTTAACTAATACAAGGCCAGACATCACTTTTGCTGTGCAGCAGCTAGCTCAATTTATGCACGCTCCTACTGATGTTCATTTGGCTGCTGCTCTGAGAGTTCTGCGTTTTCTCAAGGGTAATCCATCACTGGGCCTTTTCTTTTCTGCTTCTTCTCAACTGGTTCTCAAAGGATATTGTGACAGTGATTGGGCTTCTTGTCCAGACACAAGGCAATCAATCACTGGTTATTGCATTTTCCTTGGCCAATCATTGGTTTCTTGGAAAACCAAGAAGCAGAAAACAGTTTCTCGAAGCTCTTGTGAGGCTGAGTATAGAGCTATGGCTCACACTACACATGAAATTCAATGGTTGACTTATCTGCTACATGAGTTTCATATGCTTCCTCAGTCTCCTGCTCTCTTATATTGTGATAATCAAGCTGCCCTACATATTGCAGCAAATCCTGTTTTCCACGAGCGCACCAAACACATTGAAATTGATTGTCACATTGTAAGGGAGAAGAGTTCTCAGGGTTTACTCAAATTACTTCCTATTTCTTCTACTTTGCAACTGGCAGATGTGTTCACTAAAGCATTAAGTCCTCAGTTGTTCATTGGTTTTGATTCCAAGCTGGGCTTGATTGCTATCTCTAAGATTTGTAGAAACAAGTAGAAAAGTGATTGATTCAACACAGTTGAATCAGTGTTGTAGAAAACAATCAATGAAGAAGCTAGAAGTTTCGAATCAGAGAGAAAGAGAAGAAAGCAAAAAATGAACTTGAATTCTCTTAAGAAAAATGAGTCAATCTTATTAGCCACATGGCAAAATTAGTTTATATACAAGGCTGGAACTACCGGCTATCAACTGATCAAAATCAGTTGCAATCTAACTACCTCTAACAAACTAACTAACTTCTAACTAACTAATTAAGTTACAGTACAATGAATTCCATCACGTGATAAATGTGCAACTAGAGCCTTCTTCACTTCAGCTGCAATAGCCTGCAACTCACTCTTCACTTCAGCTGCCTTTGCCTCAGCTGCAATCTTGCTTGCAGCTTCACGTGCCTTGTTTGATACTGCAGCTTTGCTTGACACTACGGCAGCTTCACGTGCTTTGTTTGATATATTCTATTTACTTTCATTACTACTTCATCCGTTTCATATGTAGTGTGTTTCAAATTTATGTACGAGTTTTAAGAAATAATTAGATGATATAAGGATGTATTTTGACTATAATGCACCTTATAATTATTATTAAAGAGAAAAAAAGGTATTGAAAGTGAAAAAGAGAGTGTAATAAATATGGATGTGTTTAGAAAAATAGCATTAATTATATATTGGATTTATAAAACAACAACAACTTATAAAACATAATACAAATGTTAAAACAACACTACATATGAAACGGAAGAAGGAATAAAAATTAAGTCCTTCTAGGATTAGGATATGTGGCACTCGCATGCAATACCTATAATCACTTTTATCTCCAGCAATACAATACCCCTTCAGTAATCAATTCACTTGCAGTGCTATGAAGGTGGTGATGATGGTTGGCTAAGTACTAGGGACAACAAGCGATGAAACTGAGGAGCAAAGGTGGCATATTAGAAAAGTGAATGTGCACGAAAAATAAAACAATTGTTAACAAAATTCGAAAACTGCCCCTGCTCCAAAAATTGAAAACATGGTAAATGATAATTTTTCATTTTCAATATTTTCTAAAATAAAGCCCTTATATTGGGAAATATGAAATGAAAATAACCTCCCAAACATGTTTTGGACTTTATTATTATGTTTTTTTTTTTTTTTCAGAAAATGCTCAAACCAGTAGGTCTTAATATTTTAATATAATTTAACCACTTTAATTTTACTTCACAAAATATTGTCTACGACTTTTAAAATTTTATTTGAATTATTATTATATCATAAGTATATTATATGATATAAATATTTATTTTAATTAGGTGCTAACCTTTTTTTTTATCAACAAAAATAAATACAGTATTTTTTCCTTTTTTTAGTGGAGAACACGAGAGAAAGCACATTTATCCAGATTTGAACCTGGATTTGCAAATATTTTATGTTCTACAATTGTTCTTAATTAAGCGGTATCTCGATAGGTAAAATTACGTGACATATAATATGAGCTTCTGGATTCAAATTCAGCTCACAATTTCCCTTCCCCTCTTCCCCATAAAAATTTTGCTAATAAAAAAATAGATTTATATCGTGCAACTTTATCACTTTGGTTCTTAAGTACAAACTAATCTCAATTTGAAGCCTGCCACCTCTGGCTATCATCTTTTAGATGCAATATATATATATATATATATATATATATATATATATATATATATATATATATATTCAAATTCTTTGTTAGAATTGTAAGTGTTTTTTGGAGTTCTTCATTACTAATAGAGTCCTAGAGGCTAATATGGTGCAAGTCGTATCCAGTATTTTTTCAATGGGGTATTTATCTTAGATTCGAACTTGGAATTACAAGCTAAGTCCCAATCCAAGATTCTTAAGTAGGCTTGATCACGCCATGTAAGTTCTCAAGTTGGTTCTTGCAGCTGAGATATAAGTTCTAAAATAATTATCTTATCATGCATGTTAGTTTTATAAAATGCAGTGCAAAATATTAATTTTTTAGGCAAATATTAACAACGGTCATTATCACACCTTTTTTTTTTAGGTTTATGTTTTTTACAAACCCATGACATTCCCAAGGATTTATACTTTTTTTAGGTCTATGATTCTTTTTAAAAAATTTCATAAAACAAATTTATTAAAATACTCTTGTCATTAAAATTAACTTCCACAAAATATTGAGGTTATTTTTGTTCAAATATATTGATACTTAATGCTAATATGTTCCAACTATAAAATGAGCTTCCTTGTATTAGAAATTCCTGATAAAAAAATAAATTTGGTGGTGCTTAAATTTTAAATAAAAAGTAATCAACTAATCATAGTTAGCCCTCCCCTTAAAATAAAATATTTGCTTATAAGAAAAAAGTCTAATCATAATTAAACAAAAAAAAGTTAAGAACTCAAATTAAAGATACATCATTGAGTAATGTTATCTTTATAACTATTAATAAAGCCCAATACAGTTGATAGATAGTTGAATTCTTTAACCACGATGTCAGGGGTTCGACTCCTGCCGTGGATATGGAAAAGACTTTGTTGGTAGAGGCAAAATCCATTTAAGTGATCTTTACGCTTCGGAGGGGATTAATCTTCGACTATCATCTGAATGATATCCTTGGTGCACGCAAAAAAATAGATCTTTATAACCTTTTAACGGCTTTCCTAATTTACTTTGGATATAGAGAAGAAAATAGAAAGAGAAAAATAGGACATAAAGATCATGGAGAGAGAGAATAATGAAAAAATTAATAGATTTAATTTTTTCATTGTTTTTTTTTTTGTTTTGATAATCAAAAGTTTAGGTGAGTTGGGCATCGGGGGCTCACCAGGGTCAGGCCTTCAAGCTCAAAGAGCTCTTAGAGAGGTACTTACAGATTACCCATCAACACAGTTCTCACATCGGTGAGATTCGAATCGAGGATCTCTCTCAACCCCAGACTCAATTCTCACAAACTGAGCCAACGGTTGTTGGCAGATTTTTTCATTGTTTGATAAGAAAGAAAAAGAGAAAAAAAATAAGCATATTTTTCATTAATGCTCCACTTTATAATTTTTTTCCATAATTTCTTCATTTGTGGAGAAAAAATAATTTTATGAGTCCGACAAATTTCTTTCTCTCTTCTCTTTTTCCTTTCTTAACCAAACAAAAAAAAAATCATTTTTTTAATTCTATTTTTTCCAAAAATCTTTCTTCTTAAAATCTCTCATTCCAAACAAAGACTTAAAGCTCAAAATATCAATATCAATATCAATATGTGCCTGTTTAAGTAAATGTTTATAAAACATTTATACACGGGTGCGCGAGGACTGTTGTTGAGTTGACACGTTTCACGACTGTGTCTTACATGCATGTCTTATATATATTGAAGATTGAAGACAAGCATGAAGCACCCAAAGAATTTAAACACCAAGGGCAAGGGCATAATTTCAGTGTATCCGGGTTCTTTGCTATCCTGCGTGCGTATTAGTTAAGTAATACTTTTAAAAAAAATTGTGTATTGTAAATATATATATTTACTACTAATTTTCAAAATTTAAAATTTATCATTTTTTAAAAATAAAATTACTTTTTTAAATTGACCTTTTTAAACGATGTTTCGAGAACATTTGTTAACAATTTTTTTGCAATTACTTTCCTTTGTGATTTGCTCCATTAAGGAGTAGACAAAACGACAATGCCACCACATCAATGAATGAATTGACTTGTACAGAATCATATCTTCTCATGATTCCTCTTATCTTGCAAATCAATTAAAATAACTATTTCCCTTCCTTATCACTTTCTTATTCTTATACAATATTCCGTAATAAAGTAACTTTACATCTCCATTAGCTGATACCTCTAATTTTTTATTTTTATTTTTTTTTAAATCCATGATATGCCAACTAATAACTTAAAGAACGTTGCTTGTAATCACAACAACCTCATTATCGCAATTATGCAATTGCAGAAAAAATACGGTCAATGTAACCACGAATACTAATGTGATATATATGATTCCTAAGATGATCAAAACTACAATATTGCGATCATAATTATAATCAAGTGAAATTTAAAACCTCCATCAAAATGGTTTAAGAAATTTATATGGTTGATGTGACTATTAGTCTATTATATCTGATGTGACAATTTGTTACAATTAAGACAATTGAAAAAAAAAATATGATAGATGGAACCAAAATGTGATTGTCGTGCAATTGCAAAAATTGTCAAAACTCCATAATATGGGCACAATTGCAATAACCTCCTAATAGGGCTCAATTGCAATTATGGACCACAATATTGAAATGGTTTAAGTAATTTATATAATTCATGGAAGTATAATGAAACATAATCTTTGATGGACATATTTGTGTCCCAGATGTCCATGGAGACTATCTGGTACTCAAAGAACTAACACTAACATTATCCCCATAATTTTGTCCATGTCTTAGAAGTGAGGGAAAAGGATGCAAGTTTATTAGAGCTATCAACTTTCATTAAGCGTGCGAGAGATTACACATTATGAAGTGCTTTCAAGTGACAAAAAAAGATACTTTGGGTAAAAACTTCTCCCTTCATAAAAATCCATACATATTCTGATATTCACCAAGGACATCAAGATAAAAGAGAATCTTTAACAAAGGAGAAGAGGAACACAACCACCCTCTTAGAAACTCAGTTCCATCATAGGGATTGACCCACCAGCTGCCATAATCTGCTGCTCAAGCTGCAATAAACATCCACATATAAAATTTAAGTTACAAATTCAGAATGTTACAAGAATGTTCTTAAGCTAAAGTTTTTTTTTGTTGGGGTTATCTACTTACCCTGAACAGTGTTTCAAGCTTATTCTTGACAAGGCAGTATTCTTGCTTCAATTGTTGCAGACATCTGAGGCACCTGCAGCAATTAGAAGTTAAAAAATTAGCACACCATGAAATTACCAAAATTTATGTTCATTCCTCTAGTACTTGAGCATTTGAGCTATGCCCTGGTATAATCTCATTCCGACTTAAAAATCAAGGTCTTAAATTGCGGGTGAGGTGTGATTATGTTGCGTTTACTACAATTGCGAATAATTGTGGGAAAATATGGTCCATGGGGGCACGATATCTTTGAGGAAACTATCAAAATCGTGCACTATTGCAGCCTCAATTTTAAATCCTTGTTTAAGACTCTAAATTTATCAAACATGTTGTATGAAGATTAAAAACTTACGCATCCGTGTTCTGTTCCAGACAGAAGTTGCGGAGAGCAAGGCAGCAATTTGAAACCCTTAATGCGCCTACGCTGCGTACCAGATATACAAATTTGTCAGCAAACCAAGAAAAGAAAACATAATTGGAGTATAACAGAAAATAAAGTGGCCATAGATCATCTTGGTTTCTCTTAATTAAGGTTCAGATGTAAAGCTTAATTAACCTTTCATGAGTTTTTGAGAATTAAACTCTATACTTGTTTAGGAACAAATAGCCAATAGCCAATAGCTACACTACACAAGCATTACACAGAGAAACCAAACAAAGCTTAATGATTCAATTAGTCCAACTTATTCTTATTCTCAAGGCTGTGTTTATTTTGTAGTACAATTTTTCTTTTGGTTTAATAAAATTTTATACCTTGAGCTGCTACCCTTAAACTGGTGAGCAAGAGCATCAACTTTTTGGAAGTCAACACCACCTTTCTGATCTCTGCATATGAAAAACCCCAACAACATGTAAGATCATGAACTTTTCCAAAGTGATCAATTAACACTAAACCTTGTCCATTAAACAACATTCTAGAAGACAAAGCCCCTCTTTTTTTAGGCTTAAAAAAAAAAAAAATAAATAAATTTTTGTAAATGATTTGCCAGAAACTTGTTTCTGCCTGAAAACTAAATAACCATTTTTAGTAAAAAAAAAAAAAAGCATATTAGCAACAGAAATGTTTTTTTTTTTTTTTTAATTGGGTAGTAAGGGAAACAAGGATACCAATACTTACAAAGCAAAGGTAAGATCTTTAAGAAGCCTCTCAGAATCTTCAAAGAAGAGAGAGACAACTTCAAACACAAATTCAGGGTTGTTCTCATCTTGTAGCTGCTGAAGTTGCAGAAACTGTTGTCCATTCAGTAACCCCTTTTCTCACCATAACAAATAAAACAAGGATCAATTTAATGAACACCAACAAGATCAAAATTGAAACTTTCCAAACAGATCTATCAATTACAATAAAAAAGTTGCAAGCAAACACTGTTATGTTATGTGATGTTATACTATGTTATGTTTGGTTTTGGTTTTACCTCCATGAACAAGGATTTGGTGTAGTCCACCCACTGTCTTTGCATCTGACCCACCTCCATGCTTGTTGTGTTGATGTGTATGTACCACAATATGAAGTTTGAAACTTTAAAAAGTTATGATTTTTGAAAGAGATTTGATGAAATACAATTACAAGGATAGTGTGGTGTGTTGTGTTGGCCCTCCCTCTTGAGAGTGTAACACCCTTTTTATTCCATTTTGGATATGTGTTGTTTTCTTGCAGAATGAGGTACCCCACATACACCACCATCATTTCATGTAATGGTAATGATATTTATTAATTTTCATATAATTTGTTTTAAATACACTTTCTAAATTTATTTTATCGGTTATGCTAACATTAACAACCCAACCTAAACAAAGAGATTCTGTAAAAACAATTAAGTCCATTATTTATTGATATTGATTGATGTACTACTCCATATAACATCTTTTTGAGAAATTAATTTTTTTATCTTTTTTATATGATTCTATTCCAATTTTTTATAAGATTTAATTAATTTTTTCTTAAAAAAAAATCCTTATTAAGTTAACAAAATATTTAGAGTTTTACAAAGTTAATTAAAGTGGGTGATAATATTAAATTTGTTAATAATTAATGGTGTATTTCCGATTTTACCCTTAATTATAATGAATTATTAGTCCTTTCGGGCAATAAGTTAAGCTTTTTTGGTTATTTTTTTATTTATAATAATTTTCTATTTCTAATTATTAAATGAGAATATTGTTATCAAAATATATTAAACTCTTACGTCATTTGATCATTTTTAATTTATGTGCATAACCTTAAACTACTTAATTTATAAATAAAGGGAGTACTATATAAGTGAGGATAATGAATAGAGTGGCTTTTGAATAGCAAAAGAGGTAAAATATTGTATTAAATATTTATTAACTAAAAATATGATGTAAATAAGGGTATTTTTCAAAAATAAATAATTAATATTATAAATAAAGTAAATAAAGCATTTATAAAAAAATCAAAAAAATGTCACTTCAGATACTAATAAATAAAAATAATGGAGGAAGTAATAAAAATGCTATTCATCTCCTACATTTTTTTTTACAATTCCACTTACATTCACATTAATTATCCATTAAAAGCTAACCAAAAATTTGCGGTAATATTTTTTAAGTTTCTATCATCAGTTTTAAGTTTTAACCATGACTATTGATGAAGGCTGATACAAATAGACGAAGGAATTTCTTTTTTTTTAATATCAACTAGTAAATAGATCTGCTTTACCCATAATCCAATTCATCCGGCCCGACCTAACTGAATTCGCACTACCACTTGACCAATCCACATCGGTAATAGACAAAGTTTTTGTTTCTTAAGCATGTGCTCATGAATTTGATTTTTGACTCATGTCAGTGAATATTTTCTTGCAAAGAACGATTACCTCCAAAGGGTCCGATCAATATGAAAAGGGATTAATCACCCAACTATAAAAGTGGATATGGTGAGTTCATTCAAAAATTTAAGTACGACTTCAGAAAATCCTTTAAAAAAATGCAATTTGTGGCTGGAGCCATTACCTGCATGGCCAAATTCAACGCACTTGCAGCGGCATGAATCTTTTGGAGGATGAGCTGAGCAGCATCCCAATGTCATTGGCACTCAAGGACCACAAAACATGGGCATCTTTGTCATTCAATTGATTTGACAAGATTCTTTGTGATCCTTTCCTTTTGGGTCTACCAGTGTCTCCATTATTTACTCATAGACAAAATGACTCGTTAAGAATTGGAAGGCTAAGCTCACACCAAATGTCTATATCATTTGATTCACCATCTGCTTTTGTATTTTTGTGTTGTAATCGGAACAAATGTTCTTCTTGGCATTTAGTACTTGGCTAATGTTTCCAACAAATATTATCTAATGAGTAACAATCAATTGTTTTACAGCTAATTAAAAAACATGCTTTAAAATTGTTACTAGTTGTTCTACAAGCATGTGCTACGAACGATTTTCTCATACGGGACCACCGGTGATCTATACTATTGACCTGCTACCACAGGTTTTAACAGTCAAAATAGCGACGGAAATATTCCTCGCAAATTTTCTTTGTGCCAAGAACCCAGAAGCATGTCTCCGGTGTCCTCGGCCTCCATGCTAAGGGTTCCAGATCTACCATTGTTCTGCCTTCCAGTTACAAGGATATGTTCATCAAACACTAAAATGCTATCCCATTATGTAAAGGTATTTTAGCGTTGTACTTACTCAGAAGAATAATCATTGTTCATGATTGATTTCTTCCAGATGAGTTCTTCCAGCCACCAACTCGCGATCCATGGCCCCGATGAGTTTTTCCAGATCTGGTTTTGTCTTTCCCATCATTTTTGGCTCTTTTCTAGTTTTCCTCCTCTTCCAGCCACCACCGTGGCCTCCAATGGTGCTTGCCTCCACCACCGCTGCTGCCGTTCGTTGTGTTCCCCTTTCTCTTCCGCTCGTACCGCCGCCTCGCAGATCTCATCCGTACTTTCCTTCTTCTTCTTGGTGGCTCCGTATTCGTAGTTGTTTTTCGTTCGTCGCTGCCTCGTGTTCGTCGCTATCTCCACATCCACCGCCATGGAGAGAGAGCACGCGATTCGCGTGGCGGTGGCGCTTGCGGTCACCAACCAAAACCGACGGCACCATCAACACCGTCGTCCCATCCCGATCCAGAATCAAGCTCCTCCGCCGCCGGCCGCTTCCCGACGCGCCCTTGCCGCCACCGCCGCCGCTTGTTCTCCTCCCTCGCTTGCCAGCTCCAGATCCGGGTTAGGTTAACCCTGTCACCAACCCATTTGCATTGTTTGTCGCTAATCTGTCACAAAATCGTCGCTAATCTGTCACAAATCCGTCTCTAATTTGAAATACGGTGACCTTTTATTCAGGTTACCAGGTAACCATTGAACACCGTTGGATTACGTTTTTGGTTGAGATCTACGATCCTCAAGCAAAAGGACCACCGGTGGAGAAATACCACAAGGACCATTTGAAACGTTCACATGTGCTACTTACAAGTTACAAGCTTGCTATCATTGCATATAGTGAGGTTAAAATGGACCCGTTAAAAGGCAACTTATCAACCTATTCAGATTGATTATCTACAACGACAAAAAAAAAAAAAATTAAAATATAGATATAAAATGTTTTTTTATGAGAAAAAAAAACCTACTAAATGTAAAGTGTTTCTGATTTTCAATACATTTTCAAATTACGAATAATCAACAATTTATTGTGGGGACAAATAATCTACAATTGGTTAATTAGAATTTTATTCTTCCTTGTAACATCCAATAATAAAATAGTAATAATTACCAACAAAGCCCAGCACAGTTGGTAGATAGCTGAGTTCCTTAAGCATGATGTCAGGGGTTCGATCCCTGTCGTGGGCATGGAAAAGACTCTGTTGATAGAGGCAAAACCCACTTCGGTGATCTCTATGCCTCGGAGGGGATTAATCTTCGACTATCGCCTGGGGATACCTTTGGTGTTAAAAAAAAATAAAATAGTAATAATTCGAAGCCTAAAAAAAATCGAAGCCTTAATAAAATAGTAATTGTCGGGAAACACGTGCAATATGAATGCTCCTTTTAACTACTATCCTATAATCTCCACAAAAAAAAGGCTTTCATTTGTAGTTATAGCCCTTAATTATATTTCTTCAAAAAAAAGAAAAAATCTTTTTCCGTCACACCATAGCTGCCAAAATGTTTGTTCCTTCAAAAAAAGTTTTTTTTCCTTCTAGTTGAGGCTTTTGCTCCTTGTGCCAAAAATAGTAAAGCTTCTCCATAAATACAAGGACAAGAATAGTTGCTACAAATTTACAATGATTTATGATTATGATTATGATGCAAACAAGATCCCTAACATGTCCAGGGTTTGGTTAAACAATGCCTTGCCATTAGCTTTAGGCTTCTTGTTTACTTACTTGTAACAATGCGTTCCACTTTGGTTCTGATGATCTATATTCTAACCCCAACCAAGCTTTTGAACTGTTAATAGCATGTTTGGTTAGAAATCTGAAAATCAATTATGCCCTCAAAATTATGTTAGAGTAAAAGCAATTATTAGTAGCGTTAGCATTTCAGAAATAATTTTGGGCTAACTAACCGCAAAATCAAACATACACTAAATCACTTCAATTATGTATCTCGTTCCTCAATTGACCCTAATAGATAAATAAGGGATACTGTAGTATTTTTGTCCGAGTTATGTGTACCTCCATCTTTCTAGAAGTTATTAAATATTTAAAAAAAATGTTAATAAGTATATTAAGAAAATTGTTTAAAGAAGTAAAAAATTTATTTTGCATCGAAAATAATGAATTTAACATTACAAAAACTTTTATATTTAATTTTCCAACATCAACTTCTTTTATATTCATGTCTTTAGAGCACTCGTGAGCAAAACCAAATATCTAAACTGTCATTTTAAATTTTTTTCTTCACCAAAACAATCAGTGCGAGTACACCACTGGAAGCTGATACATGGAGTAAAACAACGAACGTTATCCCAAAAACAAATAAAAATGAGAACAATTATAAGAGACCGTAACGAGGGAGAAAACTAATGTATGCTTCCTTTCTTGTTCTATAAAATTCACCAATGAAAAAAATGATGAATCCCGCATGATCTACCATCACAGCTTCATATCACAACTCACACATAGACCCCTCTTCAAGCGTGACCATAATATCATGACACTTGGAACACCATCTGAAAGCTAAACGTTACAATGAGACATACAATTATACCACGTGCAATAGTACAAATCAATGAGGAGTACCACACAACCAACCAAATGAAACATAGTACAAATCAATAACCAATTGAAATTTGAAAGCCAATGCCAGAACTAGAACTACCACGTGCAATCTTGAAATCATTCTGCAACATTTCTAGCATGCCTTGCAACTCCTCATACAATAACCGGGAAGGCCAGGAGATCCAATCATATACTCGGGATTATTAGTGCATTCTCCAAGGGCAGCCCATTTCTCACAGCTTTCATGATGATCGGTGCAGTCCCCTCCAGCACCCACCGTCTTATCGAACGAGTCGACGTGAATCCACTTTGTTGCTGACCATTTCTCGCCTTCGATTACAGGGCATCCTGCATGGAGACTGCTAGTGTCTGGGATAGCATTTGGGTGTAGGCTAAAGAAAAGAAGTGCATCCCCTCTTCGTGGTTTCACTATGAATTGCCACCCGGGTGAGGAAGGAAAGAGAGAAACAATTAAGATAACAAAATTTGACTGGCAGTAAATGTAGAATGACGCAGTATATCGAAGAGAACCATTAAAGTAACTATTTGTTTAGTTGCCCACCTGCTATTCCTTTTTTGGCACACTCAGAAAGATCATCTCTTGATTCAGAACCTTTGTGATGCGGAGATTCCTGTGACCAGAATGAGCTCTTATTTAAGACCGGAGAAATTCGAGCGTAGATGTAAATTGTAATCTCGAATAAGACATATTGGCTCACTACATTGAATGAATCATGCTGATAGGTTCAGTTCCTAGAAGATTCTCCTCACTTTCTTGTCTCTCAAGTCTCAACCAAAGATGCTGTAGAATATGTCCTGGCTAGGCTTCAGCTATTAATCATTCTACAACTTATCTTTGTATTTAAATTTCTCGTTTGATTGTTAAACCTATAGATACTGTACAAGTATACGATTCAATTCAATAAAAAATCAGCTATTTATTGAATTGAACTGTATACATGTATGAAAATTAAACAAAAAGAGAGGATCATGGACCTATTCAGCATCTTTGGATGAGTTAGTTGAATTGTTGAGATGCTGGAGACTGGAGAGTGAGGGGAAACCATCTTCCCAGTAGGCACAAGAAAATTGAAGAATCAATTACTAAATAAGAATTCCGGCAGGACCCCAAGGCCATTTAAGGATATGCCAAGAATAATAAATTTGACAAAATTATAACTTCAATGATCACCGATATGACATCTTTAATTCTATGGAAGTTCTGTAAATACTAGACAAACCTCTGCATTAGGGAACACTGTTTCACCACCTCTGGTCACATCACTGAGATACATAAGAACTGTGGCAACTCGGTGTCCGCCTCGGGCTATATTCACTTTATCAACAAAGTAATCATAATGTGGCTCATATTTCTGCCCGTGCTCATATCTTAATACTTGTATGTCTTCTCCGTTTTCTGACATTTAATAATAAAATACTGTAAGGGAACCGAATATTGCTTCCTTGTTCTTCTCTTTTTTTTTTTTGACTTTTTCTTTTTGAACCTCACCCTTTACTCTTTGGCCCCCACCGCCTGAAACAAGTCGGAAGATTCTTTCCGCTTGAAACAAGGCGGAAACAAAATAAAACATTTTTCGTCTTATGCAAGTCATATTATCTTCCGCATTTCTAAAGTCGTAAATAAAATAAAGTATTCCGCCTCTCATCAGGCGGAAAACATTAAAAATTTGTTATAATACCAAAATTGCTCCTGCATTCATTCACATACAAAACAATAAAAAGAAGGGAGGTGAAGGGTTTACGGAGGGGCATTTCTGGGATTTCAACACTTTAATTGTTCCGCTTCTTAAAAGTCGGAAGTATTTCCGCTTTTAAATAGTCGGTAATTCTTCCGCCTTATGCAAATCGGTAGTAATGGGTGGAGGCCAAAAAGTTTATCCGACTTGTTTCAGGCGGTAGGGGCCAATGAGTAAAGGGTGGGGTTCAAAAAGAAAAAGTCTTTTTTTCTTTTGTATACAGGGGAAGGAACAGAAGCTGGAAATGTATTTTCATCATATCATACAGATAATTTTAATACTCCATATGAAGATAATTTTTTATGTACATGATTTTAGTTAGATAACTTCCTGATATGCAGAGTAAGAAAGAAATGAAAGTGGAAATTTGAAGGGCTATGATAGGCTTGCAGATTAAAGAGATAGAAATGTTCCCCCAACAACTTCAATTTTTCTTAAATCTTCAGCTCTTATACCCAAAATTCGTACCACAGTTCAATCCTGTATTCATATGTGCATGAGCTATTCAACATACAAACATTTTCATGTTAGTATAAAGCTCATTTCATTTTTATATGAAGTATAAGGCTAATTTCCTCTAATGCCTTTTAGTGCCCTTGTTTATCAAACTTCATTTTAAATACAAAGACAGAAGCTACCAAAGCAGCAAATGATGAGCACAAAATACAGAGTATGATAAAACCACCTTCTCACTCATTTCGATGTTGCTGTTTCAGGCTAAAACAAATTGTTTGAGTTAATCCAATGAGAAGAAAAAGAAAAAAAACCAACAAATTGGTGATAACAAAAGATAATCATAACTGTCATCGACCAATCTACAAGAAAGTTAAAGCTATACAAATCAAAGCATTAGTTATCAGGAGGAAAAACATATAATAAGTTCCACAACTTACAACGATGCCATACATATTTCATCATAATTTTACATACCTTTTGGAAGAAAGGTCCACGATGAAATCTTGTCCTCAATACCAGCAACTATGGGATCCTATACAATAACTAAAAAGAGTAAAAAAGGCTCATAAAAAGTATACTCAGCAGAGTTTTTTTGCATAAATTTAAAATAATAATTCCATCAAACAGCCAAACAAATAGAAAAATCCAGTATAGTATGTACATAACCTGTGAAAAACCCCTACAAACTCGAATTGGAATACTCTTTCATGAAAATGTTATTTACAGCATTACTCTTTCAAACAAGGAGAAGACAAGAGCTTATGTTTAACATCACAATCAATTAAAGATAAAAAGTGACTTTCAAATCAAATAGAATTCCCCAGTACAAATTTTATGTACCTGTTAAATAAATGGAAAAGCAAATAAAAAAGGTTTTGGTACAAAAAACGAGTCCTAGAAGCACGACGTTATACAGATTGTACACCATATGAATTCTTATGGACTTTTCTTTTCTCAAGCTACTGACAAGTTGTTCTCTCAACATAGGAATTGACTTACAATTTCAGTTGACTGATTTGGTGCAATTATTGATTACGAACCAAGGTGTGAATCTCAAAATGCATCATGTGGACATTAAATAGACATTCCAGCTACTTATAGCCTTACATAGATACATCAAGTAACAATTGCTCCTGGAAGATCTATAGGCTTTCATACATAACATATAACCTATAATTAAATCTCAATCCGTTTCATATATAGTGTGTTTTAGGCTATGTTTGGATTGGTGGTATTGGATGGGATGGAATGGAATGAAATAAAATTAAACCAGGTTCCATTGTTTGGATTGTTCCAAGAGTGATGGAGTGGGATGGTACATGATGGGATGAAATCCATCCCATTCCATCCAAAACCCCTTATTTTTGTCCCCTCCAAATTGGAGTGTATCCAATGGAATGCAAATTTTTTCCCATTCCATCATAAAATATCCAAACAATGGAATACGAATTTTGTTCCACTCCACCCTACTCCACTCCACCTTATCCCATTCCGCTCCATTTATCATTAGATATCCAAACATTAAGGTTATGCAAGGGTTTTAAGGAATGGTTAAATGATATAAGAATTTGTAGTATTTTGACTATAATACCCTTATGTAATCATTATTGAAAAGAGAGAAGGATATTAGAGGTGAAAAGGATGTTACGATAAATAAGGATATAATTGGAAAAAACGGCATCAGAGGTAAACTCGTGAGTTTGGCCGAGTAGGTCTGAGTTTCCATGCGAGTTGACTCGATTTAACAACCATGGTTGTACAAGTACTGTATTAGTAGAGTATATACTAATTTGAAGACTTAAACAGATCTATGTAATTGGAATGAATGAATGAATGAAGGATTATTAGGATACCTTGTTTTTGGGAATGAACATGCCAGAGCTAGTTCGAACTTGGCTCAACTTGCTCTCCCCGGACAAATTATCAGCGACCGCGGATCTCTTGAGCTCGGATCTCGCAATTGAGATCAAGTGATCGCATTCCAATTCGCTCAGGAATCCTTCGTAAACGAAAGCTCTGCAATGCAATGGCAGTAGTTAGTCAGTTATAGATAGCTGCAATTAAAGAATCAATGGATGAATGAACGAATAAATGACTTACCTTGGTTTCCATGAAACTTGTTTGACCTTGGAAGGATCGATGATAGCACTTGCTGAACCAGCGTAGGAAGCAAACACAACCACTTTATTGCGATCATTATGATGAGATTCGCAGATCAACATCAATACCATTAATGCCACTCTGTACCAAACCCTACCACCCATCATCCACATTTCTATTTCTGCTTCTTTCTCTTTCGTTATTTCCCTTTTACTACTTTTTCCCAACTAACATTAACGTCTCCCTTTATACTTATCTTTTCTTATTCAAACCTTGACATTATTTATTCTTTCTTTCTTTCTGTCATGCTCATACAGTACCAAATGATTCTTCCTGTTTTAAAATGAGTAATATTTGTCTATAAAATTAATCCACTTATATCATAGAAAAAAGTGATATGCGATACTAATTAATTAATCATCAGTAAGTGCACGTTTGGAGGGGCGTTTGCACGCCACAAACGCAGAAGCCTCCCTCTGAGAGCTTTTGCCGGGACGCTCGTTTGAGACCTCCCAACGCAGAAACAAACGAGTCCTAGGTCAAAGTATTGTTAGGTAACATATGTCAATTGCTTTTTTTTTTATGATGCAGATTGATTCACATGTTGCTTTAAACACTGTACTTTCTTGGTTGAAATAACTAAGATGAATAGTAAAATATGAAATTAAATTAAAATAAAAGTGTTTATATCATTGCAAGTTTGCTACTAAAGTGGTCCGAATTATATGAATATCAACTGATATGAACCAAGTATGATAAATCAAATTTAAAACATTACTTAAAGAGTAATCGAGTTTTTTTTAACTGGTACCGACATGTCATTCAATAAAAGTTGTCTTCCTTAGTAAGAAAAAAAAAAAGAGTTAATGAATATTAAAAGTAATTTAATTTTTTAATCTAATATAGCATAATTTGTGCTTACTTTCTTGGATTTTTAATTTATAAAAAAAAATAAAAAATAATAATACTAGTGTTTTGATAAAGTATACACCATCGACCAAAAATGATTGGACTGCAAGAGAAGCTGCAGCTAAGCAGGGAAATGCAGTTCATCTGATTTGGACATAGAACATGTTCTACCTTAAATCATTAAAAATAACTCACTTAACAGGAATTGAACATTGTCAAGAACTTTTCTTGCATAGAACTGCTAATGTTACATAAGAAAGATTAAACAACTTGGTGAAATTGGCATGTCCAATTGATCAGGATTATTGAAGCTGTGTGGATAAGATGGAAAACATTAATCCCCATTTAAGACAACCATCCAAAATTGTTAACTGGAGCTCACAAATTTCCACCCTAACTTCAACATTTTGGTTAAATGAAATTCTGTCAAACATGCACATCAGGTATTGCCTCATTGTCTACAAACACATTACCCTCTTCAAAGTTTAAAGTTCAAAGCATGCTGTGGCCAGCTCTGGATTCCAATGTGGAATCAGTATTGTTCTGCAAATGAAACTCCTAAACTTGTGTAGTTTCCGTGTATGAGAGAACTGGCATATGCCATGAATCACAAGGACATTATATCTAGTTTTCAGTGCTTTCTTCTTTTATAGAATTACTGGAGCTTAGAATAGTCGCCATGTATCGATCCCTCTCACTCAAGAACTTGGTTGAGTTGTACTCTTCTGCATCATTCAGTTCTACTGAGTATGTCCTTTGGAGTTTTGACTTCTGACCTTCCTTTATCATCTCCAAGGTTTCTTCTTCACCTCTTAGTATCTGTAATACCTGCATTACATCAACCACAAAACAATAAAATGCTCTTTATCAGTCGTCGGCATTGTGCGTAATAGAAAAACATGAGATCTAGAACAGAATGTGAAAATATAATTTTGATTTTTTATGATGACAACCTAATAATGTTACTGTTTCTCATTTTCAAATAATTCCATAAGGGGGGTTGAACAGATGAGAGGATCCTCCTTTCCTTGGTTCAAAGATGCTTAATTTGGACAAGCCAATATGTTCTAGCAATCTAGCTCAACATTACTGAAAAAAACTTCTCCAAATAAGAGTATATCATGTGTTATAAAAGGACATGCCTGGCTCATTTGCGGTCGATGAATTGAAGACTGGTCTATACACAGAGAAGCTGTTAAGATTACAAGTTTCATCTGCTCTTCATCATAATCATCTCCCAAAACTGGATCAACAAGCTCTTTAATGTTGTTTGCCACTAGCAAAGGTTTGGCCTGCAAAAATTATTTTTAATGGACTAGATAAGAATTGATTATTTTGGATATCAAGATGATAAGTAGACTGTTAGTATTAGTATATGGCTATATGCAATAGTAGACCTACCCACATAACCAGACTTTTCTGTGAGCTATCCAAAGCTTGTCTTCCTGTAATAAGCTCCAATAATAGCACACCATAAGCATACACATCAGTCTTTTCATCTACTATACCATGCATGAAGAATTCGGGAGGAAGGTAGCTGTTGTGACATGGAAAGTGATTGCAAAAAACTAAAAGGGTTAAATAATAGGTGAGTTAAAAATAAAAATTTAGAATTACTTAAAACATGGAATATTATTGAAGATGTTAAATTACAAACCCGAAGGTGCCTTCAACTTTGGAGACAGTGTGGTGAGTCCATTGGTCAGGCAGCCACTTTGCAAGCCCAAAATCAGATATCTGGTGTAAGATTGAAGTTAGAATTGTGCAAAGAAACTTAATTAAAACAACTAAGACTTTGATATGATTTTGAACACAATAAATTCATAAACAAGATAATCATAAAATGAATGCTCCATAATCACATTTTTGAGGCTTAAAAGGCACCTGAGGCTCAAAATCCTCTGAAAGCAGTATATTAGAAGCTTTTATATCTTTGTGAATAATCCTTCTTTGGCATCCCTCATGCAGATAGCGGAGGCCCTCAGCAGTCCCCAAAGCAATATTATACCTTAGGCTCCAATTCAGTTTCTCTCTTGTTCCTGAAATCATATTAGGGAACAAACCAATTCATTTTATTTTTTTTTTTAAAGCAAAACTAGTTAGTATTCCATAAACTTTCAAAATCATCAAGGTTTCAAATTGCAGACGGCATCACCGGTGCGAACGCAATATTAAAACCTAGATGTTCTTGAAATCACGCAATCACGACAGTAATCACAATTCAAAACCATGCATACCATAAAGTATGGATGATAGGCTGCCATGTGGAGATAATTGAAGGACAAGAAACATTCCACCTTCAACACCATATCCAATCAATCTAGCAATGTTTGGGTGGTCCACATGCACTATAATGCCTAGCTCAGACAAGAAATCTGCAGTCATTTCTTCTTGGGATCCTCTTGTTAGCCTTTTAATGGCAACAAAGTTTCCATCTTCCAATTTTCCTAAGTAAACCTCAGCATAGCCTCCCTCCCCAATCAAATTATCTTCATAAAATAAAAAATGAAAAAAATAGAGTAGCATCAGCCTAGCAAGCATGATATCAATATGTCCATGAAAAACAAGATGGGCCAATGGGGTTCGTCCATATTGATTTGGCAAAAGTTTGTAAGCAGGAAACAAGAGTATTATGTCATGTTTGGTTTGCACACTACATTTTCTGTTTTCATTTTCTACTTCCGTTAATAATTGCAAACGTGCCAACATGTGGAAATAGAAAATATTTCCGCGAACCAAACAAGCCTTACTTTCATCATTTCAATCTCCAAGTTTTAAAAACATAAAACAAAATGAAAGCAACACGTCATTTTTGTAATTATTAATAAACATATATCGACTAAAAATTGAAATCAGAGAATAATCAGGATTTCATACCATGGCTAAAGTGATTGGTTGCATCCTGAATCTCGGAGAGTGTGAAATTTTTCCAGGAAGATTTAAAGCAGCAAAACTCATTGTCCAAAGATGTCTTGAGAGCGGGAGAATTGAGAGAAGGAATCATGTCCTCCCTGATTCTTTTGCTCTTTCTCCTTGTTAGCTTTGGAACACCTTTAAGTGGATGAAAGGGATGAAATGGCATATGAGATCCTTTCTTCAATAGCCTAATGAAACCTTGACGCCACTGACTATTGTTGTTGCCTCTCAAATCTGGCTGACCCTCAGAATCAGAAGTGCTTGCCCTCGAAGAAGGGGTTCTAGATTCTTGACTTCTAGGACTAGAGACCTCAGATTGTTGTTCCCCCTCAGTATATTTCTTTTGAAAAAGTCCCTCCTCAATGTCTAAACCTTCCAAGTCTAATAATGTGTTATTCATTGCAGCATTAGTACAATACAATTAAACAAACCAATATCTTAAAAGAATCAAAAAAATCAAGCTCAACAACAAGTTTATAGAAGAAAAAGAAATAAGGAGGGAAATTATACCAATGGTTGAAAATGAATCAGAGAATCCAGTTCGTGGTCTTCTGCCTCTTAAAGCAGAGATGTGTTTTTTTGGTGGTTGTTTTTTTTCTGACTTGTGGTCATCATTGCTGCAAATATAATCTTCTTTGTCAGCAAACCACAGATAAGAGTCTGACACAATGGACATGGCCTAAGAAGCTAAAAACAAATTCCAATAAACCATACATGATCACAAGGCAACAACAACCTACAATAATAATGCAGGAACAAACAAACAATGTTGTGCAAAGACAAATATGTTAAAAAAAAAATATCTATGGAACATCAACATGTGGTTCAAAAGCTTGCAGTGCAAGAAATGAAAGAAGACAAGTGAAATGTTGCATGTGACATAAATAAGTGATAATGTTTAAAAAAAAAAAAAGGAAGAAAAAATTTATTTCCTTGTTTCTTTGAAGGCCATTGACACTTTAAATATAATATGATCAAGCAAACATTAAGTGGAGGGGAAAGGAATATAGCATGCAGTCACAAATTGGCAAAATAACATGAATGAAATAACAAATTAAACCATAGTAATTACATTAGAATATAGTTTCATAATTCTCTCATTCGCATCATGTATCATGTATCGTGTATTGAATTCGTCCTATAGCATATCATATGTACCATGTTTACCATAAATAAAATCTTGCATTAATAAAAAAAGTACAAAATGATGAACTACGTACCGATACAATGAACAAAGCAATTATGGTATTATCATCTGACTTTCTTTAAATTGAACCCGATAAACTGCTGTAATACTATGAATTAATTAAAACACAATACAATACTTTGCGTGAAATAATGTAGCCATGATTCCATGACACCAATGAAGAAGAAAACAAATTAATTAAAAAACAAACCATGAATGCAAAATTAAAAGTTAGTTATGATTATACCTGGAGGAAGGTAATTGTTGTGGTCCTCCTTCATCGTTCATGGTAGCATGTTCTAGGTGCTAGATGGGTCTACCAGAACCCAATAAGGAAAGGATAGGAGGAATTAGAGAGGAGATTGAGAGAAATGATGAAAGTAGCGGTTGGCATGATTTTTCTGTGCCTAGCACCTTCCTTAGATAGATAGATAATATTAAAATTCACGTTGTTATTACCTTTACACCGTTTTTTTATGCCCAAAATACGGCTTTAGTTGGTTCCTCCTTCTTAATACAAATATTGAATTTCCTTCTCCCTTCATATAAAAGACAATTAAAATATAATGTTAAATAAAAACACAAGTTGGTGCAAAAATAGTCATATTTAAGAAAATAAAGCTGTTTGGAAAAAGATGGGCTAATGAACTTTCACGTAAGATGAGCAGCCTCTCCCTCATATTTTGGCACGTTGAGGTGGAGCCAACCAAATACTAATTATAATGTTATTTGGACATTTACATATAACATTTAATATTTAAGTCCAACATTTACAATTTTGAATAAAGATAAATTGAGGCATATCATTCTTTATCCAAAATAATAAGTGTTAGACTTAAATGTTAGACGTAAATGTCCGAATAACATTATTGGTAATTATGAAAAACATTCAAGGGGTTAGCTTCCAAACTCCCAACGCGTTGCATTTTCTCCACTCCTAAAACTCGCATGTTCTTGCTTAAGGAAATCACATACATACAATCTGAACCAACCATATATTGGTGATAGCAATTTCAATATTTGTTTGAGTAATATGTCAGATTGATCATCGACTTTGTGAGTATCGATTAAATTAGTTCATGATATTATCGACATTCCAAATTATTCCCTGAGATAGTAAAATGTAAGTCACATCAATCCATGCTGTTAACGGTTCACAAATTCAGGACTAATTTGGCCGATGCTTATATTCTCATGAACTAATTTGACCAATAATAGTCAACGATCTTTCTTTGTTTTTTTTGCCAAAACAAGGTGGTTTTGGTCATTCCGTTAGTCCACGTTGAAAACCACCGACGGTCATTAACGACAGGGGCTAATGTAACTCATGTTTTCCTATCTCATGAACCAATTTGAAATTTTGAAAATCTCAAATGCTATATTGATTTGTGCTCAAACATATATTACTCATATTTGTTTATATGTATAATTTGTTGTTATTATTGGTAATGATTTTATTTTCCTAGCTTTCTGTTTGGGTTATATTTGATTAGGAAGTAGGAACACAGAGTATAATTACCAAAGATTTAAAAAAAAATCACGAAAAGCTTATGAGAAATCTGTTGTGGGTACTATATTATCTCTATGTAGAGTAAACATAGGTTGTCAACTTGTCATGTCCCTAGCTCGTGTCTGAAATCTGAATACGAGGTTGATAGTAACTCCTTGGGAACCAAGGTTTGCTGAGATAAACACAAGATCCTAAAGCCTTGCTTTCAGATGCAAAAGGTCAGCCTTAAGGACAAAATTATCTTGGTTTGAAGCAAGACAAATTTTCAAAGTTTGAAGAAAAAACAATAATGATTGTTATTTGTTAAGACCTTTAGATGTAGAATCCCAGTTCCGGCTTCCACCTTTTAGAAATTATAAGTTAATGACCATAAGCAAATTATATTCATGCATGTGACAGAATCTAAGGAACCTTGAAAGTTGATCACTTTTTAAGCAATTTCATTTTGATTGACAAGGGATATCAAGTTTTTTACATTTTCTGGAGAAATTTGAAGCCTTCTAAAGTTCTCTGTTTTGTTAATCATCCAAAGCAGCATATTAGATAAGTTAGAATTATGATGGTGTATGTATTAGTCATTCAGAAAAAAATAAAATAAAATGGGAATTCCCTTTCTTGAAATGTCAATTCTTAAAATTTCATTCAAACAAGTGGAATTAGAAGATACAGTGCCATAAATTCACCAAAATTCACCTTGTTGTCTTATAAAAAAAAAAGAAGTCATTACTCAATTCGAATTAACATATTTTGAAACTCAAAGATTAGTTTATAATGAAATAATTAATAAGCAATTTACAATATGAAAAAATATACTCTACTTCGGTAGAGGAAATATCAGTTGTTACTTAGAATAAAACTTCATTGATAAACATTGTTAATTCACATTGCGAGTAATCAATCCTTCAAATATAGCATAGAGGTCCTTGTTTTCTGACCCGAAAATTTCATCAACTTTCTGTAATGTCTCCTGCAATTTTACACACACACATGACAATTATCTGAAACTTAGATTCATACTATCAAAAGGATAGGTGGTAAGAAGGGAAGGAAGCAGGAGGGTTACCTCTTTGGTTTGTTTCTGGGAATTCAGATCCTTAACATTTGTCAAAAATGCACCAAACTGCTCACTAGACAAACGGCTCCTAACAATAACAAACGGAATAGAAAATGAATGAAGGAACCAAATAGTTAAGTGTCAAGCACAAAACTTAACATTTGTGCTACCATGATTCAAAGACTAGGAAAGAACATTGAAAGCACTAATGATATAATTGAATGAACTTGACAAAAGTTTGAGACATTCATTGAAGCATGGGCAATTTCTATCCCCAAACCATGTTCAAATTCAATAGACTTTGTTACATTATGTAATTAGAAGATATTATTTTGATTTAAGGAGCAAAATAATTTGAATCAACTTCATAAATTTTAAGGAAACAGCATGAACAACGTGTTATGTATATGCCTATATACATGATTAACATACATCTACTGATATTGACATTGTTCACTGTTCAGTAGAACTTCAAGCTTATAGAAAACTATGCAGTTCCATACTATTCTAAGAACAAATACAAGCATCATCACCTGACTTGGCGAAAGAACTCCTTTCCATCAACACGTGTTCTTCCTGAGACAGTAAAAAAGCAAATCTTATCAGCAGTGACTACATGAATCAAGCATTGCTTCCTTCATATGCATGAAAGATCCGAGAAAACAATCCACTACAAGCTGACTAAATAAAACATTTCTTGAAGCAATCTGCTAGCACAAATACGACAAAGCACGGATTTGAAAGCACTCACCAGTTTGTGATGCTGTGTCGGAGTTTGAAACCGAACCACTTGAGGAAAACACTGAGGTCCTATCATCATAAATTCCTCTTGAGGATGAAAAGGAAATTGAATGCCGCCTAATTGGAGACACTGGTTTAGATGTTCTTCTTGTTGGGGATACTGAAGCAGACAGACTAGGAGGGGAGCCGGGTGGAGTGATGCGAGGCGTGCTAGTTTGAGATGCTAATAGAATATTATACGGTACTCGAGGTCTTGTCGCTGCAATATAGGAAATAGAAAAGAAATGCAAGAAAGATCAAGATACACAAGCATAATTATAGTTCACCTTTTGCAATATCAGACCAAGGAGGCGCAATCGGCAATCCTATCTGTTTAGGTAATACAAAATGGAACATTATGCAATTCCCTCATAGATGACAGTACTTACCATCAGATTCTTGATTTTCAGCAAAAGAATTTGCTGTTTCGGAAATATAGGCTCGCATTGAAGAAGATCTGGAAGGTGGTAATGAAGCATCATTATCTGCAACAAAATGAGAATCTATATATCAAAATCAATAATGAGAAAAACACAGTTTCAGGTCATCAACTTTAAGGGTTTGTTTTGCATGATAGGCAAGGCCAGGGCAATGAAAGGGGGGAAACTTAATAAGCTAGAAAAGTTTCCATCTCTTCCCCTCGCTCGCTCTCTCTCCCCCTTCTCTCAAACAGGCCCTCAATTGTTTTTTTGTTAATCCGTCTGAATGCAATTCAAGAAGTTGCATCCAATCGTTGCATGCAGCACATTCACAGTAAAACTAAAATACCATATTCTAGAATTCCTGATCAAATATTATGCCATAACTAAACTAATTACTAAGCAATTTTCAGTATTGTTTGTTGCAAGTTGGAGAGATCGTCTCAGAGATCAGAGATGTAATGTTCAAAGAGAGAAAGCCACACTCCTATGCAGGTTTTGCAGACTGGCTGACCCCTTTGCAGGAAAAAGTGATTCTGTGACCTGTGTAATGTATCTATCATGTCTTAAGGAAAATAATATGACAAAATCCTAACTACCATCGATTTTATCTGCTAATATCAATAATTTAAACCGCTATAAACACAATATGTGCTGGTGCAAGCATCAAATTGATAATCCACTGATTGCATATTCAAAGGACAAAAGTGTTGTAATGCGCTTAAAGGCTCATAACATAAAATAAATGAAGTAAATTGCAAAAAGAAAAAAATGTAATTTACATATAGGGCTCCAAAGAATCAACAAAATGCAGGTAGCAAAGATGAGATGAATGGCATACACAAGTTGAAACTTGAAAGTACCTCCTCCAGGCTGAGATGCGGAAGTGATACTTGCTTGACTTTGTAATTTAGCAACAATATCTTGAGCTCCTCCTCCCTATGCCAAACCTCAGTAAAATCAAATGTTACATCCGGCAATACCCTCAAAACAAATACTGTAGCATATTTAGCTAGGAGTCTAGGACTAATACTATCATAGACAATTAAGACATGATTATAAATATTCTATTTCAGCAAGACTGATAATTTAGACAAAGATCACAAAGAACTTCTTAATCACAGGGAACATCATCATAATCGTCTAATTTTGATGCAATGTCATGTAAGGTTGTTTATACCATCAAGGCATCAACTCATCACACATTTTCACTTGAAAGTTAAACTTGCAATTATGAGAGGTAAAAATCATTTAAAATGAACTAAAACTAATTAATAATAGTAATAAGGGAAATGTTATATTAACAAGTGTCTTAAGAACATTCTTTTAACGTAGAAAAAATGAAAATGTTATATTGGGAAACAATGTATTTTGTACTTCGAAAACTAATGGATGTTATTTTTGAAACATAAAAACTTCTTTTTATTGTAATTTTTTAATCATTTCCTTAATATAATCCTAATCATAAGGATTGGTGATTTAAAAATGCACACAAAACAAAATAGCAATAGTAACAGTAACGTACAGAATTTTCTTCATCCTCTTGAAGTGATTGCATAAGCGTCTTTTTGAAAACCTCCAACTGCATGCATTTACATTAAAAACACATTAGCCCAACATTGACCCACATTCCCTATAGTAACAGTAGTTATTACTTATTATACTGTACATTGGAGTTTAAATAGAATTGCTAAATCAAGTTAACTATTGTTAAGGTTAAGTCTCCAGTAATGAATGATGATATTAAAAGAAAATGGTCTCCAGGAATGAACTATTTATAATGCAGAGTTATCTGAATGAGTGCCATCTTTCATGACAACTTTACACTTTATTTTATAAAGTTCTGAAACTTTATATTATAAATCAAAGTTTTTTTTTTCGCATGATAGAATATTTACTCTACATTACACTACAATGCACTTAAACACTAACAACTGTGAAAGTTTTTCTAAGGGAAAAAGCAGACAATATATATACAGCTAAAGAACCATTTAACACTAACAACTATGAAAGTTTTCCTTAGGGAAAAAGCAAGCAATATGCCGCTAAAGAACCATCAAACATGAAGATACCCAAGGTTTGAACTTGGAATCTCAAACGGTCAAACCTCAAAGTCTTAAAACACATGATGACTTGAGCTACATACATGGACGTCAAAGTTTTAGTTATCTCACACTCACACCAGTAACATTTTTGTTACTGGTTTATGAACTTCTTTTAGTATTTGGGCCCACTTATTCTAATGGCTGAGTAATTAATTTGCACCTTGGAGACATCTCTGCTGAGCTTTCTCACAGAATTAGAGAGGGAAGCATTCTCCTTCACCAAGCTCTCCTGCAATCACAAACAAAAAATTTAACATAATTTAAACATGGTCAATTTCCAAACGAACCGCGTATTCAGTGAGGCGGTTCGGACCTTATCTTGGTCTGCTTGGGTGAGCCTTTCGGCGGCTTCAGATATGGCATTCTGGAGAGACTCCACCTGAGCCTGAAGCTGCGCCACCACGCTGTCCTTGTCTGCGAGCTCCTCACGTAAAGCCGAGGATTCCGATTGGAGCTCGCTGACACGAGTGGACAGTGCAATAGACATGATCTTTCGAGCAACATCGAGTTGCTCGAAAGGATCAGATGGTAAGACTTGCACCAATTCCTCAGGAAGACTAGACTCATTCATCACCACCAGCATTGTCTTCTTTCTTTTTTTTAATTTGTTCGTTATAATATTTTGTATAGTGTAAGTTTTTTTTAAGTTTTTAATTTTGGATTATTATTGGTTTGTTTTATGTTGGAATTTATGTGGTAAGAATGAATTATTATGATATAAGAGTTGTTGTTTTGTTAGTGATTTGTAGAGGGAGAGGTAGTAAAAAGAACGGTTGAAACATGCATGAGAGATTGAGATGGATAGAGAAGTGTAATGGAACAAGCTTTATCTTCATTTTTTGTCTTATTTCTTATGAATTTCTTTGATGTCAAGATATGTGGCTTGATGAGATTTGGGTATGGATAGAACTTGGAAGATTTGACAAAAAGAGACTAGTGGTTGTCATCTCTACAGCATTTCTAGTTCAAAACCGAGTATGGGATTAATGACTTTCAAAATTCAAATGCAAGGTAATATATGGACATGTCATATTTTACGATATATAAAATGTGCTATTGATCATTCAAAGATAACAATGGTTATAAAGTTATAGTCATTTCTATAAAAATATATATCAATAAATAATAAGTCTCTCAAAATTTAAAATGATTACTATATAATGTAACTTTTAGTTCTTAAAAAATTTGCATGACCAAAAAAAATTCCTGCAGAAAACAATATGATGATTAATTGATTATTTTAAACTTTCAAAAGCTATTTGGTTGGTCATCGGTATTCGGTAATCCAATAAGAGTTCATATAATACAAGTCAAGGAGAGTTCATAGTTGGAGTCATGCTGGAGTGGGTGCTTCATTATTGCAATGTTACCAGATGAGCGCTGTAAGTCTTAGTGAATTACTTAAATGTTCTTACAATAATAGTTAAAAGTACATTTTGTTAAGTTTTTTAAAAATAGAAAAAAATAACGAAATTTTTAGCTTTTCTTTTTTTAAAATATCAAAAATTACATTTTTCAATATTTTTCAACTATATATAACTTTTTAACAAGTATCTTAAAAATATTTTAAAAACACTTGTTAACATTTTTCTTCATTGAATGTATGCATGGGATGTGGGCCACAAAGAATTAAGGTTTAACTATGACACAAGTACTTGAAGTTTGAGATATTTTTGTTAGATACCCTTATACTTTTTTTTTTCAATGTCTGACTCCCCGAAGTTACTCTTGGGTTTGTCATATACCCCTACTACCAATTCTGGCTAATTTTGATGACATATAACATTAGAATCCTAATCAGACGCAGAACGTTGGTCATGTGGTGCCGCGTAATGTCACACGGCCGAAGACAAACTCTCTCTTCAATTTTTTTATTTTTTTATTTAACTAAAAATATATAAATATTAAGTTTTTTTAGTTTAATTTAAAAAATGATCTTCGCCCACGGGACACAAGGTGCTTAACCTCCTGCGTCTGATCGGAATTCCGATGTTACATGTCAGCAAAATTTGCCAAAATTGGTAATAGGGGTATATGACAAACTCAAAAGTAACTTCGGGGAGTCAAACATTGAAAAAAAATAATGGTATTTGACAAAAGTACCCCAAACTTTAGGGACGTGTGACATAATTAAGCCAAGAATCAACTCAACCACAAAAGTAATGACATTATAGGCATGGGCGCATGGCAATTAGTCCCCAAACCCCCCTTCTTATCCCCCAAACCCCATTTTAAATGAGAAATGTTCATATTGCCCTTTATTATTCAAAAAAAAAACCAAAAAAAAAAAGAAAGAAACCCCAAAACCCCAAACCCCAATATCCAAAACTCCAAACTCCATCCATTCACCATCTCACAAACCCTTCTTTCTTCTTCTACCATCAAACCTCCCTCACTCAAAAAAAAAAAACCCCTCCAAAAAGACAAGTTTTTTTCCTCCTTCACTTTCAAAAGGAGTATCAATGGGCATTTCATACTTGTATGTTGAAGGTAAAATTCATGTTTTTTATTTTTTTACGCTACTGTGCAAATTCTGACAATCCAGTCACGGGTATGTCGGAAATTTTTAGGTAGTTTTTTTAAAGAGTTTTCCGACATATATATGTCGGAATTTTTCTAATAAAAAAAATAAAACACTGTGTAAATTTATGATACCTCGTGTCGGAAATTTAAAATTCCGACATTGGTTCGTCGGAATTTTACAATGCCAAAATTAAAAAAAAAACAAACAAACACTAACAATGAAGAGAAGACAAATGAGTTTGCTTAAAATATAACAAATGAACAAAAAAAGCTACTAAAAAATGAAAATCTAACTTCAAACAGCCTATTAATCACCTAACCTAAATAAACCCTAAACAAAAAAGAAAACCCAAAAGAAAAAAAAAGAAGAGGAAAGTGAAGGAAGCGGCGGCAGCGGTGAGAAGAACGACGGTGGGAGTTGAACGGTGAGAAAGGAGGGAATGTGAAGGAAGAAGAAGAAGAACGTGAGGAAGGAAGGAGAGAGTTGAAACGGTTTTGGTATGTGCTTTGTGAAATGAAAAGGAAATTAATATAATGGGGGGTTTAAAGGAGGGTAGTTTTGGTATTATTGATAAAAGTGGGGTTTGGGAGATAAAAGTGGAGTTTGAGGACTAATTGCCTGTGCGCATGACAGAGGATGACTTTGGGCCGTGTGGTTTTTGAAAATATCAGCCCCACACTTTCATTAAAATTGGTTCAAATTTAGAGCGGCTTTAATTAAAATAAAATAAAAAAGTGAGACTCAAATTCATTCTATTGAGTTCAAAAAAATTTGTAGGTAACCCATAATCTATAATAAATTGTTTAGCTAATAGAGTTGCATGATATAAAGTGCAAAAGTTCGGGTTCGATTTCTGACAGTTACACAATTTTCTCCTTCCTCTTCCTTGTCAAAAAATTTATCTATAAAAAACTAGGTCCCATTATTTTTATGTATTTTTCAAAATTATTTTTCAATATATTAAAAATAAAATATATTAAGTACATTCTACTTCAAACAACATATAAAAATTTAAAAAATTAAAACATAACTTTACCAAAATATATTAGTTTAACTCGACTTTTTAACTATTATTATAATGAAAATTATTTAATTTTTTACACTAGTGTGGGTTCGGAGCAAGGGTACTTACAAACCCAAGATTGCTCCGCCCTCGTCTTTTTAAAAGCATATTTAGGTTTGGGTTTTCATAAACACAATCAAAGTGGATTTTTCCCCATCAAAATCAGATCGGAGTCAAACCGATAGCTGTGCGTACGAGTTTAATTGTTATTCCTATGTCTCTAGCACAACATAGTACACTTAGGTTCATCAAACACATTTGGTAGATGATTAAGTTCTTGAAGCATAATCTCAAGGGTTGAGTTTGATTATTGTCATGTGTATGGAAAAATGTTGTTTTGATTGGGGCAAAATTCACTTCGGTGATCTCCATGTCTTAAAAGGGATTTGTCTTCGGCTATCGAGTAGAGGATACCCTATATGAGAAATGAATCCTTTCAAGCGAAGAAATAATTGAAGAGTATTAAGTGGTACATCCAACCGTCTATTCTTGATGCATCGGGAAAAGAAAAAACATCACTTGGGTTGGGCTTTTTTAGTTGAGTACCTAATGTCGGACGACCTTTAGTCTACAAACCCCATTGTTTATCCTACAAACCCCATTTTAATGGGGAAATGTCAAGTTTACCCTTACACATTAAAAAAAAAGGAAATTCTACAAACCCCAAAACCACAAACCCCAAACAAACCACAAACCCCACCTCTCCATCACCTTTTCACCTTCTTTCACTCCAAGAAAACCCCATAACCCATGCAACCTTTCACCTTCTTTCGTTCTCCATCAAAACTCCTCTCTTTCTATCTCTCTCTACTCTTTCTACTCTTTTCTAAAGCCAAAAAATCATTGAGGCATACATTTTGCTGACACAAACGTTCCTAAATCAGTCCCAAGTTGTTTCATTGCACATTATAGAAGGTAACATACATCCCAGCCGTTTCTTTTTTTTTTCGTTACTGTTTCATTTCCGACTCATTATTGTCGGAATAATCTAAATTCCGATACGGGTGTATTGGAATTCTTTTTTCATATGTGTAGTTTATTTTCGATAATGTGTTGTCGGAAAATTCACATTTCCGAAATATATGTCTCGGAATATATTTAATTGAGTATATTTTTTTATGTTACTGTAGTTACGCTATCATGGATGGTGCAATGGATGATGATAAGTTTAATCATCTTCAATTAGAAGTTGTTGACTTCTCTGACCATGGGTATGCTTTTCACTATGATAAACCCTTTGCAACTCGTGACGAGTTGGTGAATTTTGTTAAGGAGGTTGGAAGAGGACAAGGATTTTTGTTGAAGATTGCAAGGTCTGATTATGGAACAAGAGATAGGGTTATCTTGAGTTGTGAAAGGGCCGGTGTATTTGTTCCTAATAAGATATCGAAAGGGAAGAACATAACGGGTTCCAAGAAATGCAACTGTCCATTCATCATTTACGCTAAGCCGACTGAAAAAGGGGGACCATGGGGACTAGATGTAAAATGTGGAAAACACAACCATCCTCCTTATTATTCACTTTTGGGACATGGGACTGCTAGCTCTCTTAATCAAGAAGAAAAAGCCTTTGTTCAAGATCTCCCAAAAAGTGGTGTGAAGGCAAACAGGGTCATGACAACGTTGAAGGATCGACATCCGAAAAATGTCTCCACAATTCGCAACATTTACAATGAACGGAAGCGTTATCGATTGAATATTCGAATGCCTAGGACAGAGATGCAGCATCTCTTGAAGTTATTAAACGATAACGGTTACGATACTTGGCATACCACATGTGAAGGCAACGTGGTGGAGAATATGTTCTTTGTGCACCCAACCTCCATAAAATTGCTGCGTAATTTCAGTATTGTATTGGCCATAGATTCCACATACAAAACCAATAGATACAAGATGCCCTTGATCGAGATTGTCGGGCAGACTTCCACTTGGAAGACATTTACAGTTGCCTTTTGTTTCACCTCGGATGAGAGAAAAGAAACATATGTGTGGGCACTAGAGAGGGTGCGAAATCTGATTCGAAGGCCTAGTGATTATCCAAAAGTCATAGTCACAGACATGGATGGTGCACTAGTTGGAGCTGTGGAAGATATTTTTCCCGGTGCAGCACATTTATTGTGTCAATACCACATAAAATGTAATGTCAGAGGAAGGTGCAAGGCGTACTTTCGAGACCTTGACAAGGAGAAGTTAATAATGGAAGGTTTTGAAAATGTTGTTCATTGTAGGTTCATTGAAAATTACCAAGATTGTGTTGACATATTTGTACAAAGATGTGGTGATAAAAGCAGTGATTTCGTGAAATACGTTGAAGACACGTACCTAAACCCTTGGAAGGAGAGGTTTGTGGATGCTTGGATTGACCATCACATGCACATTGGTAACACCACAACAAACAGGTATATTTATTTGTAATTTTATATATTCTTATGTATTTATGCGACATTTTTTTCCATCTATTTATGTGTATTAATGTCATAATAGGGTGGAAGGTGCCCATTCCACATTCAAGAGTATGTTAGCCGACAACAAAGGTGACATAGCTACATGTTTCGACTGTATACACCGGTTGGTGACTACTCAACACATCGCGATTGAGGCATCATTTGAACAAAGCAAAGTTCGGGTGGAGCACAGGGTAAATGTACCGTTGTTTAAAAATTTGTTGTATAGCATCTCAAGGGAAGGTTTATCACTTATTTATAACCAGGCCAAGGGTACTGGTAATGTTTGTGATTGTAAGATCAGAACGACACATGGGTTGCCATGCCGATGCGAGATTGCAGAATACAAAAGGTTGGGACAACCCATTCCTCTAAGTTCTGTTCATTCGTTCTGGCAAACTTTGACAATGGTTGAGAAGATCAAGGAAGATGAGGATGGGAATCGTGGTGAAACTCCAAATAGACAGATGCTTTGGAATGAGTTTAATAATATATACGATGAGTCTAACCCCGATGTGAAGAAGAGGCTCTTGGAAAAGTTCAGCGAGATTGTCAAACCAGATACCACCAACCTTCAGCCGCCCAAGGTACCGGTTTCAACAAAGGGGCGCAAGAGTGCCAAGGACAACTCCACTAAGCGCGAGCCTTCTTACTTTGAACATATGGAGAAAGAACTGAATGATTCATTGACTCAACAATTAAGAGAAGGATCGCAACCTTCCCAACCATCACAATCTTCGCAAAATTATAAGAAGACAAATAGTTCACAAACATCTAGGAAGAGTACTTGTAATTCAAACGCGTTTCAACCACATGGTATTTGGGAACCGTATATCGATGAGGTGCGCGACGTTGAGGGGGATGGAAATTGTGGCTTTCGTGCAATATCAATGCACCGTTTCGGAAGGGAAGATGACCACAACTTAATCAGATTAGATTTGATCAAAGAAATGAAAGATCACCGAGACCTGTATATTCCCTTTTGGGTTGAATCAAAGAGTATGATGCTAGGATGAATAGTCTACATGCACCTGTAGGTTTTGTTGGAGTGGACAAGTGGTTGCTCCTTCCAGATATGGGGGACATGATCACTTCTAGATACAATGTGGTATTTGTTTCTATACCTAGTCAAACCATCGGTGAATGCATCACGTTTCTCCCACTCCACTCGGCACCTCCTGCAAAGATAACTGTTTGGGCAGTTGGGCGTAATGTTTTGAAAAATCATTTTGTTCAGGTATCATTGATAACTCAGGATTATTTATATTGCTTTTGTTGATGAGTAAGTTCGTTTTCGTAATTAGTTCGTTTTCGTAATTATTTCATTTTTATGATATCAGCAGCAACGGAAGTAACAGGTGGTGTTGATGGCGGAGGCGATGCCTCGATAGGTGATGTTTGTGCTTGAGGTTCACCTTCGGGTGTCACTTGAGGTTGATGTTCCGGGGTCGCTTTAGGTGAGGTTTGCACTTGAGGTTCAGTTTCCGGGGCCGCTTGAGGTGATATTTGTGGGGCCAGTTGAGATGATGTTTGCACTTGAGGTTCAGGTTCCGGGGCCACCTGAGATGATGTTTGCATTTGAGGTTCAGGCTCCGGGTCCGCTTGAGATGATTTTCCAATGGGATTAAGCGCCGCGGCCTTTTCCCTCCTATTTGATGCAGTGGGTCGTCTCCTCTTCTCCTCTTCTTCTGCCTCTTTTCGTTTACGTTCTGCTTCTTGTTCTGCTCGCACAGTTTCAGCTGTACGTTTCGTTCTAGTCATATCTGAAATTTCAAGCCAATTAAAAGAGGTTTAAGTCAAATTAAACATGGAGATGAACACAAGAGCATAAGACAATCAGTCATAAAAGATAGTCAACTATTGTGTTGTTATCCTAAGAATCTTGCTAACTGTTAAAGCGGGATTAACATCTCTGAAATAAAAGCACACGAACTTTCCTGTTTTCCATAGGATAAAAGAACACAGACTACTTAATATCTAAAAGAAGCAAGAGCAATCACAAGGACTAAACCAAATGTCCACCTGGCTCATAGTCATGAATTATCAAGTACAGAGGTCATTTAAAAAGCTTATCAATATATGAAATTTCCACCAAAACCATGAACTATTTCCATTGATGTCATGCCATATAACAGATCTCTGATCCAAAATGAAGAATGTCAGAGTCAATCAAAAGGAATTACAATTTTGGATTTGAAATGACGAAAAATTCATGCATAAAAAACTAAATTCAATGACTATAGAACCAGAAATCCTCAAAGGGAAAATAAAAAGCTATTGGGATAAAGTGCTCCATTCTTGTGCATTAAACTTAGTTAATCAAAAATATGAGAAGAAAAAAATAAGTACTGTGAGATGAATCGGAAAACAGATAAGAATAAGTGCTTCATTCTTGTGCATTAAACTTAGTTAAGAATAAGTAGCAGATAAGAATAAGTGCTTCAATCTCAGTTACACAGTTAAGAATAAGTAGCAGATAACCAGAGAAGCAAAAATATAACACCCAAGAGAAGAACAAATGAAACCCAACACAAAAGCAAGCAAAAAACAGAGAAGAAGGTCTCACCTTTACACACGAAAACGAGGGGAACCGAGGAAACGAAGGTGGAGGCGGAAACGGCGGTGGAGGCGGCGCTGGAGGCACACGAAAACGAGGGGAACCGAGGAAACAAAGGTGGAGGCGGAAACGGCGGTGGAGGCGGCGCTGGAGGCGATCGCAGGCGGTGGAGGCGTCGGTGGTTGCGGCGGCGATCGCAGGCGGTGGAAGTTGGTGGAGAAGGTTGGGGAAGGAATATGAAAGGTTGGGGAAGGGAATATGAGGTTGGGGTTTGTGGTTTGAGAAGTTATAGAATTGAAATGGAGGGAAGTTATAACAAGGGTAATTTTGGAATATTTAGAAAAAATGGGGTTTGTAGGATAAACAATGGGGTTTGTAGACTAAACCCCATGTCGAATTAATTATGAGCCTGAAATTGGACATGAAAATACCATAATACTCCTATCTCTTTCAAATCTCAAACCTTACTTAATTACCCTTCACCTTTTCTTTCAGCCACCGTCTTCCCTACATCACTATGCCTCCCTCTGTTCCCATCATCTCACATCCTAACCCTCACTATAACCCACAAAACTCCACCAGCTCTTTAGCTCTATTTGTCCCTCGTCACTTCAGCCTGACCAAGCCTCCGGTGGTAGCACAAACATCAATAACAATGATCATTTTCAATAGTCTCGTATTCAAAACATTTTTTTAATCGGGGTTTCTCGAAAATCCCTTTCTAAACCTGACTTCTGGGAAATCAATGTTGTGTTTATGGTGGAAGAGATAAAGAGAGCGATATGACAAAGAGAGTAAGGAGTGGAGGATTAAAAAAAATAAGAGGGATGCGACTTCTGACACTGGGTGGTTTGAGTGTGAAGGATAGAAAGAACTTGAGACATGAAGGAGAAAGGGATGGTTCAATTATGGAGTTCAAAAGAAGAAGTAGGCGGGTGGTGAATATGCATGAAGAAGAAGGGAGAGGAAGTTTATTTGGATTGTTTGGTTGTTTAGATCATCATCACCGAGGAACTTTATTGTATCCATAGCTAATTAGGGACGTCCCTAACAGGTGGGAAAAACTTTTTCTCTGTCCTTAATTATTATCTCCCCTAATTACGGACAAAGAAAAAGAAAGAAGTGTGGGGTAACGTGGAATTAAAAAAATATATATATAGTTTGTTAATGGTGTTTTTTATTTATTGTAAAATATTAAGAATGTGAAGCAATATGTGGGAAAAAGTTGTAAAATATTAAGGACAAAAGTTGGTTCATGGGTGTGGAGAAAAAATGTGTTTGTTCCTAAAAATGTAGGAATGTGTGAAGAATAATAAAGTAATGCATTGGGTCTATTTAAGGACAAAAATCCCGTTCACAGGTGTGGTCTTAGAATCCAAAACTAATTTTGTGGGGTACAAAATATAACTTTCTTTATTTTTATTTTAGAGTTTTGATTTCTAACCCCCAAAGTAGAGATTTTATCCCCCATTTCAATTTTTCGTTGATAATATTACTCTTTCGCGTGTTATTTTTTCCATCTCTCCGTCGTCGGAAACCAGTTTCCGTTCCCACAAAACGGAAATATTTCGTCTGCTACTTGCCAGAAAAATTTCCTAATGCAGAGAGACGGAAATAGTTCCGTATGCAAAGAGACGAAATGAATAAAGATACACGAATAATAATAAGACAACATGGTATGGATATTATTGGTAATGCTTATGTGCTTTAGTGCTTCATTCTATATTTTGTTTAACCAAAGAGATGGTGGTGCTACTTTCCATGAGCTTCCTCATCTTGCTCCTTTGCTTCTTTCTTCTCATGATGCTCATGAAAGGCATATCTACCTACTCCCATTGTAGCTACTAGCGCAACCTCCTCTTCTATCTTGTGCCTATGAGCATTCTGGGTCTTTCTTTGCCTCATGCTTCTCGTACTATTCATATTCATCCCATGCCAATTACAGCAGAAAAAAAGTCAATTATCTTGTATATTTTTCTTTTAGTTTTAAACTGTCATATAAAGGAATCAACTATGTGCGGATATGTAATGCTCTGTGCCGCTGTGCGGCTGCTTTAATAACATGGCTTTTGTGATTCTTTTTCTCTCCCCTAAAGTAGATTCATTCCGTCTCTCTGCAGTAGGAAATTTTTCCGTTAGGTAGCAGATATAATATTTCCGTCTCCGTGGGAACGGAAACTGGTTTCCGGCGATGGGGAGACGAAAAAAATAACACACGAAAAGGTAATATTGTCAACAAAAATTGAAATGGGGCCAAAATATCTATTTGGGAGCCAAAAATTAAAATTCTTTATTTTATTCATTCACTATTTAAGCCGGCCCAACATTATTCATTGAGTTTTATTTTATTTTTTTATGGTGAGTTTTATTATTATTTTTAACTATATTTGAAATGAAATATATTTAATACTATTTTTTGTCGGTATAAAAATATACAATAAAATATATTTAATAACTTGTTTAAAAAGAATTTATAATTATTCTAAAGAAAATACCAAATGTTTAGAAAATAATTCTATCATATTATTACTTTTTAAATATTTAGGATGTTTATTCATTTCTCCTTATTAACTTTTTCCTATTTATTTTTCGTTCTTTTCTCACGCATATGATCCCCTTATTCATGTGATTTGTCCCTTACCAAATAGCACATATCTTATTCTTATTCATCTGATGACAGCGAGATGTTTAATTAACGTAGTAACCATTATTTGTTCATGCTAATAATTCAGGGGCATTGTGAGGATAGAGTAAGATTATTGACCTTTGTCACCCTCAAACATGAGAAGGGAAAGCAAACCTTGATTTTTTTTTTTTTATTTTTTTATTTTTTTTGCACTGAATGGAGGAGATTCATCGCATATTTACTTGTCCATAATTAATGAGTGCTCCTGATTGCTCAACTTGTCGCTATGGCCATATCTTTTGACCGGGTGAGCATCTAGCACCAGAGAATTGAATGATGTTTACGTAGATTTTCTATGAGCATTCCGGTTAACTTAGGTTCCAAGATTCATTCATACCATGATTGAGATTCCAAAGCTAAAGGGTCATTTGGTGCAGCTGTAAGCCTGTAACATTTTCACATTTCTATTGACTTGTGGTATAATACAATTGGAAATTAAATTTATAACATCAATTCTTAAATGTTAATTTCTTAAGAGCTGACTTAGTTTATAAAGCTACAAGATATCTAGTGTGAGCATCTGCTTTCTAATCTTGGTAGCCATAATTTTCTCTTTCCTTTTTTTTTTTTTTTTACATGGGAAGTCTGGGACTAGAACCCATGACCTGGGGGAGGGGAGGGGGAAATCCTAAATGTCCCTATAGCCACCAACTAGGCTGTCTTACGCGGACTTTTGTCTTTCCTTTTTTCGTCAAAACTTTACCTTAAAAAAATTGTTATTCCTGGCAGGCCATGATTATATTATTTTAATAAACTGAAATCTTTGCATCAATGAAAATGTTGAATGATGTCCAATTATGAAACAAATATCTATCTTAATTATTGTCCTTCATTTGCAAATTATAATAACATAACCAACCATATGGCCGACTAAAAAAATTGGATATGTAAAATTCAAGTTTCCTCGATGCTGAAACTTCTAGTAGCGTACGTCAATGATTATTCAACTAAACTAGTACATATGATTTTTTTTTTTTTTCCAGTCACATTATTTTAAATTGATTTAATATTCTCTCAAGTAGGATGCTTTCGATGATCCTTTCCGGAGTATACAGTAGTTTATTTTATTCTATGTGCTCTAAACTGTTATACGAAACAAGAGACACCAGATAAAGATCAAGATCATATTCTTTGCGATAAACCATAATTTAAAAGGCTTATTAGACCCCACACCTTATCAAAAGCAAACTATATTTGTTCCCAGAACTGTTTCCTTCTTTCCTTTTTCCCTTCTATATCTGGTAATAAATTACTATTGTAACAAGCATGTGGGGGACAAAGAATTAGGTCTGCTCCCTAAAGTTTATGAAAGAATCTCTCTCGTCTTATTTAATACATCATATTTAATCATATCATGTATATTACTATTAAGATAAAAAAAAATGATTGATCAACCTACAAAATTAACTTATGCAAATAGGTTTACATCAGAAAGGGGGTTATATGTGTCACTTGCTTATTATTGATTGGTTAACCGGTGACACGTATCATTTTTTTTTATGGTATAGACTTGTCCCTGCAGCCACCAACTGGGCTGTCTTACGCGGACGATTTATCATGATTTATAAGATGAATAATTGAAAAAAAAAATCCTGGATATGTATGTAGGGAACATGTGGAAATTAAATGTTTGATGGTTAAAGATCGACAAATCTAGTTTATTTAGGACAATTAAGGAAAGAAAAATTAAACACCTCCAACTAATTATAAAATGCAGCACTGCTATTTGGTACGACTACTTCAGCAAGACAATTAACGACATGACTTGGCAAATTAATTAATTCTCCCACTTTTTAATTAAGTCTTAATTAAAATATAGCATATCAAAAGGAAAAGAATAAAGGTAGTGGGATGGGGGATGCCGTTTCATTCTCTACTGTTTTCGTGTGTAAACCCACCTCGCTTGCAATTTATTTACTCCCTCCATCCCTTAATATAAGGCACCGTTTTAGTAGAGTTAGTGTCCATTTTTATAAGTCGTTTTAGAATATCTAGGTAATATTCAAGAGTTTATTCCAAATACACCCCTCATAATTGCATAGGGGTGCTAGGGTAATAATTACAATAGAGAGAAATGAATAGAGTTGTAAAGTTTTAAATAGGGGTAACCTTGAAATGACAACATATTTTTTGATAAATTTGAGAGTAATAATTACTTTTCTTAATCTGCGTGAATTAGGTAAAAGTGACTTATATTAAGGGACAAAGGGAGTATTTTTTTTTCATGTTAGGGATCGAACCCCTATCATGCTTATTCATTTTTATTCATTTTTCGTCTTTGTTCTCCATGAAAATGGATTCTCTGCGGTCACACTTGTGACTTCTGACGGCATGAAATCCTAACCTTTAAAAATAATTTCTTTTACAATTAAATTTTAAAGAAAAAATAATGCATGTATTTTCAACCCTTGGATGATTGACTGCATGATAGATGAAATCAGAGAATCGAGATCCGTTCTCCATGGGTACATGTACATCTGCATCCCAATATTTAGATCTTTAGTTATTACTGCCATTACTTTGAGGCCAAGTGCATAGACCTTCGATGTAGTTATCAAAAGAGGATGGTATAGTTCCAAAAAGTGAATTACAGCACATGAAAAAACCATTGTCATCATGTCTGTAATAGAGCAACAATGCCCGAGCAATAAAGGAGGATGAAGTAGTGAGTCCACTAGACAACAAGGCTAGCCACAAAGGAAGAAGAGGAAGAAATTGTGAGGCACAGAGCAGAGTATTTGAACATGCAAGAAGAATCAAAGAGCTATTAGAGATGATAGGAGGAAGATGAAGAAATTGAAAGCGCCTAAGAAGAGATTGAGAGAAGATCAACAAATCTTAAATTTAATCTGAAAAAAGCGAATCCCAATCTCAGTTTTTTTACGTGTTTTATTTAAATTAAATAATTATTATTTTAAAACTAATAAAAAAAATGCCATTTTTGAATGTTTGTCGGATGTCTTGTTGCAATTGTCGCACCATTAAGCATTTCTCTTATAAAATGACTTATAAATATGATCAAATAAATTTGTTTAGAATGTAACCTATAAGGCTATAAATAGGACTTGAGCGAGTCTAAATATTATTAGGCAACAATCGTTCTAATAATAATGACACTAATTAAGTAATGGAAAATTACTCCATTCGTTTCTAAAGAGTAAGTGAATTTTAAGTTTATTGCACATATATTATGAAGTATAATTAATATGTTAATTAATATTAAATTTATATAATACTTACTTGGTTTATCTTTTGTCTCTTTTTGATAATTATATATATTTTTTCACTTATTATCGTTGGACTAAAATTGTAAAAATAGTAATTAATATTTCATTGAATTTATATAAACACAGTTAACTGGGAATGTTTTTTTTTCCCTTAAAAAGACAGTTAGTACTATTTACGAATGAAGTAGCAGTAAAAAAGCAATTTTTAGGATTTTAGAGAAAAATAATAGTACGTAATATGAATTTATGAGAAGACCGTTGTTGTTGTTCTTATTATTATTACTAGTAAATTTTCCCGTGCATTGCACGGGTTTTAATTGTTTTTTCTTAGTATAGATTTTTAAAATGTTTTTTTTAATGATAAGTTAATATAAACTTTTTTCTATAAAGATGAATGACATGTATTTTATTTAATTAGTAATATCATTGCAAGCAACTTATAATTAAACTTTAGCATGTTAATAAAAAAAATCTTAACATAAATAATTCTCTTCAAATGAATATTATTCATAAAATAACTAGACACAAAATAAATGCTAGAAATGTTTACAAAATATAAGAAAAAGAAAAAGCATCTTCTTCAATATTCATTGCTATCTTAATGGTCATCTAACATGCAAAGAAAAATTAGCAAGTTGCTTATGTCATAATGTATGTCCACCTAACCAAGATTTTCAGTTCCTCAAATGGACCAAGCAGAACTTTCTGTTTTCTCCTATCACCCGAATAAAATCCATCATCTTAGACAACATTCGAGCCTGCAAATTTCATTCCGCATATCTAAACTCTCTAGCCGTTGCTTCTCTTTTTACTTTGATATTTCATGGTGGTTGTTCTTAGTCTCAATTTTTTCTTCAATTATCAAAGTTACTATCAGAATTCAGAATGAAGCGCTAGTCATTTTCAAGCTCTTGTGTCAATTTTCTTCTCCAACCCAAACCAACACCAAAACAATCTACATATGCACCCAATTATGTGTAATAAAAAGTTAGCAAATTTAATACTTGGCAAAAAATGAAAATAAAATTCTTTAGCTAACACAATAATCTAAATGAAAAATATGCTTTTAAAGTGATAGGAATTTATTTTTTTATACTACCACTGAATGTGTGACCTGTTAACTATAGAATTCTAAACAAAGTCAAGGTAGGAATCAATATTGCTGCAAAGAATCAATAGGACTTTCAACAACCTTAAAAGAATAACACACAATACACATTAGTAAATAATTAATAACCAAGAAAGAAGAAAAGTAAAGCAAATTAGAATCATATTCACTTTTGGAACAGTACCAGGTTGGACCTTATTAAGAACATTGCATAAGATTATCCCAGTTCTCAAACCAAGCCTAAACTCTTCCTCGAATAGCTCTGCTGGTAAATCTTCTAAATGTTGTTGCGTCGTATCTTCTAAACTCCAACCATTTTCCTCAACCACCCTGTTGCGTCGTATCTTCTAAATGCTGCATCTAGAAGGAGGATAATTTTTTTTTACATAGAAACAACATACATCATCAACATCAGAGAGAAAATAGGAGGATATTTCTTATTTAATATCAATATGTTGCTTTTTTCATCTAGAAGAAATTCAATTCCCAATTTGTTTTTAATGTTGTAGCAAGTCCTAAAGAGGGTCTGGAGGGAGGCACAGGTAGTGGAGTGAAGAGATACACTCACATGGCATGGTACTTCTCTCCTATTCTTCCCTTTTATGCCATCTATCTTAGAGATACACATAATTGATTCCCTTCTACAGTGTCATATCCTTTCATTTTTCTGATTGACCTTTATGCTAAAAAAACATAGAAGATAGATAGATAGATAGATAATAATATCGAAGCCTTTTCATGAAGTTCACTTTAAAGTCCCTTTCTCCTATAGGATAGTTGTCATCAAGTTTTCAAATTTGTCATAATCAAATGCTCTAATTGCGGGGGGAGGGGGGGACGTAACACACGGGAAACACATACAATAGCATCGACAGGGCATGCCTCTTGACAAAATCCACAATAAATGCACTTGGTCATGTCAATATCATACCTAAAAGATTTGGGAAATAAGAGAAGCAAGAAAGAGTAATTGAGGAAGGAGAAGAGGTAGCAGCAGGCAAGGAAAGTACATACATAACTGAAATTAATCGCAAAGACAAATGACTACATATTTCTATTATCTACTACTCCATACTAAGTTTTACTTATCAATATTGCTTCACCAATTCTATAAGCGCATGTTATTCACCAAGATGGGCAGACTACATATTTCTATTTTCTACTACTCCATACTAAGCTATCCTTACAATGTAACTAATGCATGAAGCATTATAAAGCATCTAAATAAGATGTCTAGTGTTAGAGAAAAAATGAGATTAGAGAAACGAAGTTTGGTAAGCACATTGAAATATACAAATCATTCAACAAAAACATGTACATGAGGTGCACCAGGTTTGAGATTTTCAAGCATTAAACTTAGGAATAAAGTATGATTGCCTCAAAAAATCACTTTAGTCTAAAATCACTTTAATTTGTAATCAAATAAAAAAACCTCTTGTGCATTTTCCAATCATCCATTATGATCATGAGAATATCAACCAAACTCATACAAATTAAACAATTCAAAATCAAAACTCATTTTCAAATTTAAGCAAATGGCATAAATCAAACATAAACATAAGGAAAATCAACATTTATTCCAAAGAGGAACAAACACCTTATATGTATTTCTAATAATCAAAGCAAATTCATAAAAAACACTCAAATGTAAATCATAAAAAGAAATAGGACAATGCCTTCAGAAATCATATGGGCATTTTGTCGAGCAGTTGGTATGCACTACGAATCTCACTATGAATGTAAATAAACATAGGACATCTACAGGTGAAAAATGCAAACAAAAAACAGGATACCCGTAAGGAAAAAATGAAAAAGAGGAAAGCTATGGAAAGGAAGAATAAAATTGCAATCTTACCACAATTTTTGATCACTGTGATCACAACCTCGACCCACAATCTTCAGATTAATGCCACTTCGAGAGAGAGAGGGAAGATCGCAAGGATGAAGAAACTTTCTCTGCACCCATATATAAGAAAATCATAAAATCACCATCTACAAAGCCCCCATGGTTATTTACTAATTTCAACCATACAAAAAAAGGCAAATAAATGGAAAAAAACACACAAACAGAGAAAAAAGAATAGAAATCCTAAGAAAAATACCAAATCAAAACCCTAAATAAGACAATATAAATAAAATCGAAACCTAAATAGAAGTCTAAATAAAACTAAAATCTCACATTTCTCGTGATCTAAACATGTGTGCAATTTTGGAAAGTTGTTCTTGTGACATTAAAACATAGAAAATAAAGAGAGGAATAAGAAGAAAAAAAATCGAAACAGAGAAAGTGTGAGACGAAGAGGGAAGAGATAGATAATGTAGTGAGATAGAAAGAGAAAGAGATAATAAACATGGAGAAAGAGAAAGAAAGAAACAAAGAAAGAGAAAGAGAGAAAGTAAAGTAATAAAAATGCATTAAAAATATTTTCTAATAGACCTTTCATATACTCCTTAAGTGCACAATTTTCTTTTCATTGGGCATGAAGTAGTGTGCACACTTTCCTCAATTTAATACAATGTAGAAGATAATTTTTAAACAATTTATTTATTATTATAATAACAATTTAGATTAGTGAAAATTTTTTAGGAAGCCAAAAAGTAATGGAGCATTAAAGAAGACATTAGGAGGGAAAACAACATTTAGGAGGATCATTGGAGGGAAATAATTTTTGCCCTCACTTCTCCTATTTTATATTATATTGACTAGCACCTATGCCCGTGCGATGCACGGGCAGTAACGTTATGGCAGTTTTTTACAAATAAGCATGACAGTTTTTATCAGTTTTTTTTATGAACTACTGATGTGTTAAAACATGATGATGGATGGTGGTTTTTCCAATTGTTATTGTAATTTAGTGTAAGTTTAGGGGTATTTTAGTCCTAAAAAATTAGACAAACTCTCTAAAAAAGAGAGTTTCCTTTATTATAGTAGTAGAGAAGTAGAGATAGAGATAGAGATGGTGCAATTATCATAAAGATGCAGTTATTTCTTTAGTAACCACTCATACCCAAGGGGCATTTTGGGTAAAAAAAATGGACAAACTTTTTTGTTAGTTAAACAAACCATGTTTGCTTCATTATAGTAAAAGATTACTAGCATCTATGCCCGTGCGATGCACGGGCAGTAACGTTATGACAGTTTTTTACAAATAAGCATGACAGTTTTTATCAGTTTTTTTATGAACTGATGTGTTAAAACATGATGATGGATGGTGGTTTTTCCAATTGTTATTGTAATTTAGTGTAAGTTTAAGGGTATTTTAGTCCTAAAAAATTAAACAAACTCTCTAAAAAAGAGAGTTTCCTTTATTATAGTAGTAGAGAAGTAGAGAAGTAGAGATGGAGATAGAGATGGTGCAGTTATCATAAAGATGCAGTTATTTCTTTAGTAACCACTCATACCCAAAAGGCATTTTGGGTATAAAAAAATGGACAAACTTTTTTGTTAGTTAAGCAAACCATGTTTGCTTTATTATAGTAAAAGATTATTATTATTATTATTATTATTATTATTATTATTATTATTATTAGGGTCTTTTGGTGCATAGGTTAATCATACCTTAAATAGAAATGTTTGTTGGAAATTGAAATATTTAATGAATTAAAAATAATAAATATTTAGTTTTCCAATAGTATTTTTCTATTTATGTTATATTATTCTATGCACAGGATGCATATGCATGATAGAAAAACCCTTATTATTATTATTATTATTATGTGCAAACAATAAACATTTAAAAAAGTAAGTTTAAATATTTTTTTCCTTTATCTTATTTTTAGGTTTTAATTTGGATTTTTATCTTTAAAAATAGTTAATCTTGTTCTTCATGTTTCCGACATTTGTCAATTTCATCATTTTATCATGATGTTAATTTTTTACCGAAATATACTTATTTTGTCATGGGTTTCTTATTTTTTTTTTGATGAACATGGGTTTCTTATTTCAATCACCATAATTTGCATTTTCTCGTTGAAATCTGCATTTTTATCATATTTGACATTTTTATTGATAAAATTTTAATGTCGTTTTACTTTTTTAGGGTGAAATTTCACTCACATTTTACCTTTTAAAAAAAATTTGCAAATTATGGCGATAAAATGAAGATTCTAGCGTTCGATTAGAAATGGAATCTCAAACAAAATCAGCATATTCATTCTAATGAAATTTTTTTAACATTGTCCTGACAAAATGATAAAATTGACAAACGCTAGAGACATAGTTCACTAAATTAACTCTTATTAAAAATAAAGGACCAAATTGAAACATAAAAATAAAATAAAAGATCAAAAAAAATATTTAAGTCTAAAAAGTAATATTAATGACTGATTTCATAATTGGTAGATGACTGAGTTCCTTAAACATGATGTTAGGAGTTCGATCTGTTCGATCTGTCGTGGGTACTGGGTATGGAAAAGGCTTTGTTAATAAAAGCAAAACTCACTTTGATAAGATCTCTACGTTTCGAATGAGATTAGTCTCCAGCTGTCAGCAGGAGGATACCTTGGTGTACACCAAAAATATATATACTCATATGAATTAATTGGAACCCTTTGAGATACTAAAAAAAATGAAGAATATTTTCATTACATTGAATCTTATTACCCAGGTTCTAAGTATTGGAGGGCTACGAATGTAAAAACGAAGTGCTTACCCTAAATTTTTCTTAAGAACGGACCACGTAAGAAGACAAATTTCCCTTCTGCTTTTAAATATAAACGGTATATATGTTGTGACCATTAGTGGATACATGCCATGACTTATCATAAATTACGATAAGAATTATCATATGGTATGGTTGAGTGTATATGACTACCCACCTTATCATAAGATCGTTTTGGAAATATACCAACGTGGGTTGATCAAGTGGTAGCTCACTTGATCCCTTAACCAACTGGTCTCGAGTTCGAGTATTGGGTATGGAGCAACTCCCGCTGGGAGACCCCGATCGCTTAGTGATGATACAATTTCAGATTACATATTTAGCAAAATAATCAAAAGTTAACATTTCTCTCATTGGTGATGTAGATTATTTTTTTAGATATATGTAATTTTCATATTTTACTCTTATCACTTCAACAACGTTAACAACCTTCTTATCACTCCATACACTTTTTTTTTTTATTTACATAGTAAAATTATCATTCTTTATAATTCAAACAAAACAGATCAGTTTAGATTCATTTTTCAATTAAGGGACCCAAATATATACAAATTATGATCACAAATAATAATAACCCCCCCCCCCCTCTTATTAACCGTCATTTTTTGAGAAATTTTTTTATTTCTTTTTATGTTTTTAATTTTTGATAATTTCAAAAGTGTAATACTCTCTCTGTTCCTATATATAAGATCATTTTGACACTTTTATTTTGTCCCTATTTATAAGACCCTTTATCAATTTTCAATGATCAATAATTATTTTTTCCACAAACACTCCTATTTATTTAATACTTTTTACATTGTCATCAATATTAATAGGGGTAATTTTGATGATAAATATCAAAAGTTCACATTTCCAATACAATTAACTAAATTATTCAACTTTCTTAATGGACGTGAAATCTTCCAAAGGGATCTTATATTTGAGGACGGAGGGAGTAAATGTTATTTTCCATGTTTACCCCTATTTAATATGGTACTCCCTCCGACTTGAAATATAAGCAACAAAACACACATTTCATTTGATTTAAAATATAAGTAAAAGTAACTAATCTTGTTAAATTTTATTTCATTCTCAATGCTACTTTCTTAAAATATACCTAGACAATTGTTTTCTCATTCAATTTTTGTTTCATTCTCAATACCAATCCCTAAAATACCTCTATTTTTTAAAAAAATTTGAGAAAATTAAAGACTATCAACTAACCTTCTTAACAAGTGTGAAAGTGGTTAGATTTGCTTATATTGTAAGTCGAAGGGTGTATTAATGATTTAGGTAAGTAGTTGAGAAAAATTAATGATTACATAAAGAGGAATAATATAATGTGAAAAAACATAATTAATGTATAAATTGCATTTCTTAGAGGATATGTTTTGTTTGAAATAGAAAAAATAAATAGGAACGAAATGAGTAATCATAATCTGATTTTATCAGTCGTTACATCAAACACACAATAAGTTAAGTTTTTTTTCCTTGAATTTAATTTTATTTTACTTCACCTGTTCCTATATATAGAATCTTTTTGATAAATTTTATGTTTATTATGAAAATTTGTTAATTTAGTTAATAGTATTGGAAATGTGAATATTTAATATGTATTTTAAAAACTATCTTTATTAATAGTATTATAAATTAAAAAAAATATTATATAAATAAAAATATCTGTAGAAAAATAATTAATTATTAATTAAAATTCATAAAAAGTTTTATAAATAGAAAGAATATAAAAGCTTTATCAACGAGACTTGGTTCAGTTGGTGTAAGGCCCCAACTGAAATCTTGGGAATGGGACACGGGCGGTAGTAGCCCCGGGTTCGATTCCTACTAAAAACATCTCGCTGGGAGAGCCAGCCACGCAACTCGCTCCGGATTAGTCTCAAGGGCTCCCTGGTATTAAGGGTGCTCTTGGAGATACTGATGATTCTGCAAGAAATACGGAAAAAAAAATAAAATATAAAAGCTTTAAAAGTATCTTATACATGAAGGGAGTAATATTTTTCAACGGTTATGTAGTCAACTTTGATTTGCTGCCGACTTAAAGAGTGGCCCAACCTTTTTTAAAAAAAAATTTGCTAGCTACTTGGAAATAGCAAGCTTGCAGCTTGCAAGCACCATTTTCTCAGCTTTAGCAACTTGATGATTACCAATGATTGATTCATTTAATCGTTTTTATCACTTCTCATTTATTAGACTTTTTTTTTTCTCTTCCATTTATAAACTAACATACATTAGTTAAAAGACACGTTTTTTTAATAAAAATTACTTTTTAGGTCTTGTATATTCTTTCTGGTCTTATTTATAAGATATTTTTGGGTTTTTATTTTGGTCCTATTTATAAGACTTTTTTTTAATTTTCAATAGCATTTAATTAATTCTTTCCACTAACACCCCATAAAATCAACACTTTTTAGAGTTCCAATAGTAATTATAGGGGTAGTTTTGAAAAAGTATATCAAATTTTCACATTTCCAATGTCATTAGCAAATTTATCCACTTTCCTTGGTGGAAGTGAAAAACCCCAAAAGGAACTTATAAATAGTACCAGAGGGAGTATAAGATTTTTTTTGAAAAAATTCAAGAAAAAAATAGATTAAGGTTGGTAATGATATTAGAAATGTAAACATTTAATATACTTTTTCAAAATTAACTCTATAATTGTTATTGAAATTCTTAAAAATGTTGACTTAATAAAGATATTTTTAGAAATAAGTAAATGTTGTTGAAAATTGGGATATGATTTTATAAATAAGACCCAATTTTTTATTTTTTATTTTTAAAGAGACTTGCATATAGGATTGAAAGATCTAAATACTACTACAATTTTCAATAAAAATTAAATTAAATCATTTTAAATAAAACACATATAAAACAATCTTAAATAGCAAAATATATGAAACAGAAATACTCTTTTCGGTCCTATATATAAATTCCCTTTTAAGATTTTTTTTGGTAAGTCTCATTTCCAATTTTCAATGACACTAATTACTCTTTTTCCACAAACATTTTTATTTACTTAACACTTTTTACATTCCCAATAATAATTATAGGGATACTTTGGAAAATATATACACCAAATATTTACATTTCCAATGTCACTTTGTACTAACTAACTTTTGTAAAGGATGTGAAAATTGGTCAAAGAGACTTATAACAAATACCAATTGGAGTAATAAATAACAATACTAATTATTTTTTTTAATAAATTTGAATTTTATTAAAATGGCCTTACGTTAAGAATTACTCCCCCTAGTTCTATACAGGGCACTTTTTAAATGAAATTTTTGGTCCTATATATAAGACATTTTATATTTTCTATGTATCATTAATTGTTTTTTTTTTATCTTTTTTGCTTTACTAAATGCTTTGACTAACTATATTTTTTTGTTATTCATTAACGAATGTGAACTTTCTAAGTAAAGTGAAGGGGTAAAATTATAATGCTACAATATATTCTAGTACATAAAATTCACAAAACTAATCACTTTCCTTGATTCGGAGAACACGGTTAAGTATGCATTGTGGCTCTGTTCGGCAACACGAGCTAGGAGCTTTTTAGCTAGTTAGGAGCTTTTAGATTCAATCAATAAGCAACTAGCCCCGTTCGGTGAATATAAATTAGAAGAAGTTTATAGCTTTTAAAAAAGGAGCTTGACTTTTGAAAACTAGCTTTTAGAAACTAAATTAGCTTTCAATAATTTATATACCAATTATACCCTCTAACAAAATTTAAAATTATTTTACTACCATTTAATTAATTATTAATTTAATAATTTTGTTATAATTAATTAATTAATTAACTACATATTAATAAATTAAGAAAAAATGAATTTAATTAATTATAATTTAATAATTTTATATTTTATGAATTAATTAACTATTTATTTAATAAAGAAAGAAAAAAATTTGAAAAATATAAAATAATAAAATGTTGGATGTCCTTTTTGGTCATTTAATAACTTTTAGCTATTTCAAAAGCTAGTTTTGTCGAACAACACTATTTTAAATAGTTAGCTAAACAACTACAAGTTCTTAGCTGCTAGCTAGCTTAACAGCTACAAGCTAGAAACTCATAACTATAAGTTACAAGCTCATAGTTACAAGTTAATTTTACCGAACAAACCCCGTACATATAAGACCGGATATAATAAGATGGAAAGGAGTAATAGGAGTAGTATTTGATATTGCATTGCATATAGGAGTACTCCATCCGCCTCGAATTATAAGCAAAACTAACTAATTTTACGTTTGTTAAGGAGGTTAGTTGATTGTATTTAATTTTCTCAAATTTATAAAAGAATAGAGATATTTTAGGAAAGTTGCATTGGGAATGAAACAAAAATTAAATTAAATAACAATATTTTCTAGGGATGTTTTTGGAATGTGGCATTGGGAATGAAATCAAATTTAAGAAAATTGGTTAGTTTTGTTTATATTTTAAACCAAGATATATATGTTTTTTGTTGCTTATATTTCGAGGCGGAGGAGTATATTATTGGGCATTGGACAACCTCCCCTGGACCCCACCCAAATTAATAAGTTCCTCGAAACCGGGTCATTGAGAATTACAAGTAACAACTTAACCCCTTCCCTGACGACGCCGTTACCTTGCTTCAGCTTCGGCTCTCTCCCGAACCAAAAAATAAACAAATAAGCCCCGCAACTAACCTCCCTCCGAACCCACCACTAACGTCAACCGTTTAAAAAACACGACCACCTCAAAAAAATAAAATTTAAGGACCCGGTCTGGTCAGCAAAACACCACCTGTCCCTCACTTTCTCTCTCCTCAATATTTTCATTTTCACGCGTCAAAACAATTTGCGCAAAAAAAAAAAAAAAAAAAAAAGAACCATACCCACCTTTATCTCCTTTTTCTCTTCTTCTATATATCACCCTTTTCTCTCTTCCTCTCTGACCCAACAAACTTCAATTACTTCATTTCGTTTCTTTCATCATTTCCTTAACCCCTCTTCTCTATGTATTTTTGAAGAGGGAGGAGAAAAGAAGGGAAGAGAGGAAGGAAAAACATATATATAAGGATAAAAGGTTGGAAGAAGCTTCCAGAACAAACAAATTTTCGTTTTTTACTTCAGATTTAGATCTAATCTAAAACAACGTTAATACCCATTTCTCAAGTTTTGATTTTTTTGCGTTCCCTTAATTTTCTTCATCATGGGTACCGAGGTTTTGCGTCCCCACGATTGTTTCATCGAACGCTTCAGAGTTCCGACGCCGTTCCCGTCTCCGGCGTCGTTTTCCCGCCGGAGGAGCTACGTCAACAACCATAATCATAACCATCATTCTTATGTATCCAGCTCTGTCAAGCCTTCGCGGAAACCCGTGACCCGACCCGAACAGAAGAAACGGGTCGAGAAGAAACAACCGAGCTCCGATGATTCGAGAATATTGGCGAGGAGCGAGAAGGTGGCGATTCTCCGGAGAGGTGAGTCGCTTGATTCGAAGATAACGAGCGAGGCGTTGAAGAAGGAAGGTGGTGATGGCGAATTGGTGATTGTGGGGACCCAGAGATTGGGACCCGACCCGGGTTTGGTTCCGATTCGGGTCCTAAATGGAAGACCCGGTTGTGATGTTTACGCCGGGTCGGCTTTCGCTATGTCGCCGTCGCCCAGCGCGCTTCCTCTGCCGTCATTTCATAGGAAGAGCTCGTCGTCGCCGGCGTTGATTGATAACTCCGCCACGAGGGATCTCAGGCGCCTGCTCCGGCTTGAATAAGGGGAAAGTGGGTTTTATTTCCGGGTTTCGGGTCGGGTTGGATCCTAATAATAATAGCCTCTTGCTCTCTCCTTTTTTTTTTTTTACACTCTTCTAGAATCTTCTTCTCCTTCTTTTTGGGTACGTGTAACTCCCCTCTTGATTTTGGAGTTCTGGCCTTACCGTGATTTTTTTAAACGGAAGGGTGGATCTGAAATTTGGAAAAGTTTGGGGGGTCAAAAATGTTAAGAAAAGAAGTTTGGAGTAGTGTATGTTAAGGTTGTGATGACGTCATGTGATGGTGTCAGTTTTAGGTTGCAATAATCTCTCAGGTTATTAGGATGGAAAAATAAATTGAAAAAAAAAAATTAGAAGAAAAAAAATTGTAAAAGAAGGGGGAAGTGGGGGTTGATTTTGTAAAATCCGGAAAGTGTGTGGGTTGGTTTATGTGGGTTATGCCTGTGAAGTGAAAAATGGTTTTATTATGTTGTGGGATTTGGAAGCGCCTTGTTTTGTGATGTAAAATGATTAAATAGGGAAATTTAGGCAAATTTGAAATTTGGCTGATTTTTTTTTTTTTTTGTGACTCTGTTTAATTACGTATTTTTTTTCTTTTAATTTTGTTTGAACTTGAAATGAAAGAGCTGTGTGAAGTGATAGAAGAAGAAAAGGAGCAATCCATCATATTAATGAGCAAATTTTCTCCTGAAAATTGAAGGTATAATGAAATAGGAGTACTCCTATTGTCCCACTTGATGATTGATTGGTCTAAAGGTAGGTTATGTTGCGAAATTATAGGAGGGAGGACCAAACCCCACGACGATAAGGTCTGGTGGAGATGAGGTATGGAAGTTCTTTAACTTTCTTATCTCAAGAATAAGATTTCCAAATATAAAAAAGAAATTACTCCTTTTGATGACTTTATCAATTTTGCATAAAAATTTAGTGGTTTAGATTTGAAATTGCTTTTTAATGAAACAGCAAATATTGAAATATCAAAAGATCGCATGATCTTAAGCTCATTTTACATGACAAGAGTTGCATATTTGGAAAGATGCTACGATAAGAGGACACTGAAAAAATTACTGTAAATCAAATTCCAAGTCTCTCGGTTTGTATGGTTGTCAAAGGAACAGTATCATCCTATCATCAAAATCAAATATAAATAGACAATCAAATGCAATTAGAATGATAATTATGAATGAGAGCATGCTCCCAATTGGTGTTAAATGCATGAAAAAAATACCAGGTTGAAGAAGCAAAATTCATAATGAAGTATTTTTTATTAGCTCAATGAAAATATGTACAAGTTTATATTTTAAATTTAATAACAAAACTTTGACTCAGTTTTGAGCTTACAGGATTTATCGTGAAAATTCCTGCCCTGCTGGTAGGAGTTTGTGATGAAGAATACCGATTTGATGAGTATTCAAGTTGTGATGTTTCGATACCGGAGGCACCACATGAGATGTTTGGGGGTTGTTGCAGCTGACGAGGGTGACCACGGTCCTACGTATCCCATGAGAGGGGAATCAAGTCACACGTAGTTCTTAGGTTTAGAGAGACATACCTTAGCACCTAGGGAGAGGGGGATATATATAGGACAGAGCTGGTTGCCCTAATGGGTTTGCTTGGGTTCCAAGTAGGGCCAGTCTGTAATGAGTTATGAGTGGATGAGCTGTCTTTGTGGATAAGGTGAGGAACGTCATCCTGTCTTTAGTATCGGAATATTTGGGCGGTGTCGGACTCGAAAGTCGGACCTGGGTAGGAGTATGAGGTCGGCCCGTATCTGGTGTCTGTTCGTCGTTGAGCCTTGAGCTCGGCCCAGAGCACAGAGGGGTGAGAGCATGATATCGGCCCGTGTCTGATGTTTGTTCGGCCGTTGAGCCTTGAGCTCGGCCAAGCATACAGAGGGCCTACTGAAGGGTCCTCAGGTCCTGAGTGTGGGCCACGTGGAGCTCGGCTAGGCCGAGTCCACCACACAAGTGATGAGTAAGTACCAAGTAAGGAAGCGGATTAGTTAATATATAAGTTCCTTTAATAAGTGTATTTGTTAAGGTTTTTATAGTATTTAAAAAAGCAATCTAACAATACACATTATTTCATGTCTCGAAAATTCAAAAGAATTCATTTTTTTAATAGCTATTTATTATTAATTCTTTTTTTGGTAAACTATTTATTATTAAATTTAACTTTTTAATAATGCAGTTGTTAGCATTTTCCTATTATATATTATATATTATATATTATACTTATATATTATTTGGTTAAGTGATCATTGGGATAACTAATTTGGTTAAGGTTGATCTATCACACTTATATGCACGAAGGATGGTTCATCAACGAACATATTATATACAGTATACTATATCATACTCCCTCCGTTTCACAATGTTTGGCCTTTTAGGTATGGGCACACAGATTAAGAAAGTGTTAATTATTGTAAGTATTATGTATAGTTTGTCTAAAATGCCCCTATTTAATCCTTATTGAAAATTGTAATAGTATTTAATTTTTATTAGTAAGTGTGTCCATTAATTAATGTACAGTGGTTTAGAGATGAGAGAGATGATAAAAGTAGAATTAATGAGGAGTAAGAGAAATGATTGAATGAAAGGTTAATATTGGAAAAAAAATATGTTTGCGTATTGAAAATGTAAAAGGCCAAACATTGTGAAACAAGAAAAAAATGCTAAAAGGCCAAACATTGTGAAACGGAGGGAGTATTTAGTTAGGTTCACGTTAAAGGATGTTTTGTGATTAGGTAAGAGTGGGGATTTTTTGTTGTCGTTCTGTTGCGACTATGAACAGTGACTGGTGAAGGCAGACGTGTGGTTTGGGGTGGTGTGGCTGCAGATGGTTGAGAAACGGAAATCAAAGATGTTGGAAGGTTGAAGATAATAAGGGTTAATTGACCTTTTCACTTCATTTCCTTGTTAATCACAACCGTTGCTTTTCTTATTAATAAATCCAATGACTCCAAATAACAAAGTGCGACCATTTAAAAACTCAAATGGGGCTGTCCCCAACCCAACAGCCGCAGATGAATGACAATTAAATACTTCATTCGAAAAACATTATATTTACTCAACACTTTTTAGATTTTCAATAACACTTATAACTTATAAGGGTAGTTTGAAAATATATATATATATATATATATATATCAAACTTTCTCATTTCCAATACTATTAACTAAATTGACCAACTTGAATTTAATCAAAAGGATCTTATATATTAAGATGGAAGGAGTAGCATGAAAAAGAGTTTTTATTGCCTTAATACATAGTTTTATTATTGATTGTTATTACTCCCTCCGGTCCTATATATAGGATATATTTAACCATATTCCTCGGACCTAGAAAAGTAGTTAGTTTTATGAATTCTATGAGAATATATTGTAACATTACAATTTTATCCTCTCAACTTTTCTTGAAAAATTCACACTCATTAATGAACAACAAAAAACACATGTATTTAATAAGGGCAAAAAAGAGAAAAAACAATAAATGATGCATAGAAAATACATAATGTCTTATATATATGACCAAAGATTGCTTCTAGAATATGTCCTGTATATAGGACCGGAGGGAGTATTATTTTAATTGATTAAATATATAAATACTCCATATTTTAATTGATTTATTTTTAATACATTTTTTTATGAATTGGGCCCAAAAAATTTTCATCCTAGGGCCCAAAATATATTAGGACCAGGCCTGTATCTATACTTAAAGCATCTCCATCCCAAAGAACCAATTTTGGTTCTTGTGTGGTCCCCACAACATTTTTTATATTATCTCACACTTCCCCATATCCTAAGCAACTCTAACACAATTTTGCTCCATCTCAAAGAACTCACTCATGGTTCTTGAATGGACCCCACACCCTACCCCACATTACTTTTTACATATTATTTAAATATTACATATTATAATAAAAATTAAAATGTAATTCAATTAATACCAATAATTCAACAACACTAATTTAAATTTACTAAATTACATAAAAAAATAAATAAAAATAAATAAAAATACATTAATTTAAATGAAAAATATATAAAAATACATATAATAAAATTTCAATTTTGGTCGTTCATACGCTTGTGGTGCTCCCGAACATGTTCTACTAAATCGGCTTGAAGTTGGTGATGGGTTACTCTATCGCGAACAACAAATTTCCTTTGCAGGTAATCTTGAATATCATGGTCACAAGCATTATTAGATTCTTCCACCTTGTCGTTACCAACATCAGAATAATCGAATGTACCACCATATGTGTCTCGTTCATCCTCGACAATCATATTATGTAATATGATACAAGCATATATTTTACGCTCAAGTGAATCTAATTACCATTGACGAGCTGGGTAACGTACGATTGCGAATCGAGCTTGGAGTACTCCAAATGCTCGCTCGATATCCTTTCTAGCTGGGTACTGGTTGTAATTGCTCTCAATTCTTCCCCAAAAACTAGCTGATTTTTGATCAACTCCAACAACCGAATCTTTTGAAATGTTTATCCATGCCTCAATGAGTAGCCTATCTTCATCTGGAGATAATTTTCTCGATTTTTTGTCTTCTCTGTTGCTCCTCCTTCTTCTTCAAGATTAATATTCTCCAGTCCGACTTGAGTTGAAAATGCTAGTATTTGAGACGAAGAAATTGATCCACCCGGTGTTTCAGGTTCTTCTTCAATCAATTCAACACTACTATTACCCATGGTGGGATTGGTTTGTGATGGTGGATACATGGGGTGTTGGTAATATGGCATAGGAAATGTTTGATTGTAAAAATTTGGATTATAATGTGGATTAGGAAAACAGGGAGAATTTTGGAAATTTCTAATGTTTGAATTACTACCTTGTGTGCTAGGAATAATTGGAGAGGAATTATTATTTGGAGAAGGTGAATGGTTTTGTAAAAAATTAAAGTAAGCATTATAAGGATTTTGATTGGGATTCATTTGGGTAAGATTGAAATTGAAATTTTGCTTGTGAATTGTTGAAACAATTGATACATATTTATAGAACAAAAATTCCAACGGATAGGAATGGATAGAAACGTCTAGTAAAATTTATGGAGTCGAATATACTGAAACATACCAATGTTTAATTACTCTTCTCTATTGGTTTAATTTCAAGTACTAATATGTGCTCTGATAACCCAAATTTCAACTACATGATGATTAAAAAAAATAAATTAAAGAGCATAAAAAATGTACTTCGTAAATGTGAGAATGGTCACTTCTCATAAAAAGGAAATGCACTTCATGATGCATATGCCTCTTGCCCACAACGAACTCCATCAACCAACTCACCCCTTCTCCTTCCTCCGATCCATCCATCAACGAACTCACCCCTTCTCCTTCCACCGATCCACTCCATCATCGCAGCTTCTCCTTCCTCCATCAACGATCCACCATCTCCACCGCCAACCTTCTCTCTCTCGGTTCTCCCTCGGTTCACCGTCATCCTTCGGTTCAAAGCTTCTGAAGACCGATTTTCCCTCAATCATGGTTGGATCATCGAATTCCTCTCTTGCATGTGCTTGGAGCAGCATCAATTCATGATCTGGAAATAAGAAGAGGAATCTAGGGTTTTGTTCTTCCCCTTTCTCATTCTATATTGCAATTTTGAAATTTTAAATTTCAATTCTTGTAACAATGATTTTGATTGTATGTTGATTCTTCCCCTGTTCTGGTTTTATGTGATTTTTTGTTGAATATTTTTAGTTTCTTCTCCCTCTTGAACCGAAGAGGAAGATTCTCCACTGTTTATTTTTATGTAATTTTTATAATTTTTTTTATTTCATCTTTCTACTGGATTAATTCTTCCTTGCTTTCTACTGGAAATTAATGGCGAGCTTCAATTTTTTGCTTGATTCACAACTGAACTGAACATACCAAGAAGAAGATTGCAACGACTATTTTCCATTTTTTTTTATTGTTTCCCCCTGTCTCTCCGTACGGTGGGCCAGCGTTTAGCACCGGAGCTTGGTGAAGCTGCTGTGCTTGTCAAGCTCCTCCATCTCAGCATCCTCCATCCCACTTTGGTTCTTCATTTGGGTTCTTCACAGAATCCCAAGTACTAAGCACTTGGGATGGAGATGCTCTTAAGGTTTTATGTCATTTCTCTTTTTTCTTTCCCTTTATAGTAGTTGAGCTTTTGACATGATGAAACTTTCTATTTATCTACAACTGCAGATAACATTTGTTTAGGATGTTTCAATTTGATAATTTGAAGTTTTCAAGCTGTCTTTCCCCTTTTCTTCTCTGGTTCCTTTCATGTTATCATTGAATTTTATGTATTTCAGGGAACAAAACCGTAAGTGGAAGGAGGACAAAGAAAAAAAGGTTGGAGAAAGATACAGGGAAGGTACATTATATTTAACAATTTCGTGAGTAAACTGTGCTCCGGTTGATACGCTGGGCTCGAAGCGAACCGGTGGTGAAAATTAACAAGGCTTATTACTTTTTTGCCTCCATTTTCAATTTTTATAGACCAAAACACCACCTTTTGCGTGTTATTATTTCCGGTTCTACAAAGACGGAAGAGCGTTTCTGTCTCTGCAAAGTCGGAAAATTTTCAAGCTTTGCACCATATATTTTTCCATTAGTTTTATTTATATACTACCCAAAATATATTTTCCGTCAAGCATGAGACAGAAATAATATAAATACTGAGTTTATTATAGTCGTTAAAATTTTAAAATAGTGGTCAAAAAGTTGAGAAGTAAGTGGTAAATAAAAATAATGGAAAAATATATGGTACTAGAACATAGTTATTTTAGTCATTGAAATTTTAAAATGGGAGTAAAAAAGTTGAGAAATAAGTGGTAAATAAAAATAATGAAAAAATATATGATACAAGAACATGGTTATTTTAGTCATTGAAATTTTAAAATAGGGGTAAAAAGTTGAGAAGTAAGTGGTAAATAAAAATAATGGAAAAATATATGGTACTAGAAGTTTAGAACATGTCCGTCATTTCAAAGATAAAAAATTTCCGACTCTGTAGGGCTGGAAAAACTTCCGACTCTGCAAACACGAAAACGCTCTTCCGTCTTTGTAGAACCGGAAATAATAACACACAAAATGACGTTTTTGGTCCATAAAAATTAAAAATGGGACCAAAAATCGTGAATGGGGAAAAAGCAATTGCCAATTACATATGTGTAAATTATTGATACGGTATCTGCACAACGTGCTGGTAAAGATTATTGATACGTCCATGATTTCGCGTAGAACTATATATCATGGGATAAAATTATCGTTCCTAAAGTTGTCGATGGTTTGGGTTTCATAAGAACTAGAAAGCTCAGTAAGACGCAAATGGACTGGTCCATAATCCTAATGCCCATTTGCCTAAGGGTCCTAAAAGCCTGCATATCAGGGGCAAGTATTTGTATTGATATTTAGAGAGTGTGAAAGTTCTTGAATGATGAATCAACACTAAAATTAAGCCTAGAATAAAATGGGTTTTTTCTAACCCACGAGCATAGAATAAATAAACTTGAAAAAAAAAGTTTTATGGATAGATGATATATTTGTTTTACTTGCAAAAAATGATATATTTAATGAATTAAAAATAATGTTTTAACTTTACAACTCAAGTTAACTTTTTGTGATTGTATACCATATTCATGTATGATGTATGGGTATGTTAAAAAAACTCAAATAAAATATTACCTCGGTTTTTAAATATAAATCTTGACATGATTTTTACGTGGATTATAAAAATTAGTCAAAATGATTAATAATAATAGATTTGCTTATGATTGGAGATGTATTTTCATATTTATTCTTAATTACAAGATGTCTAAGTAGAGATAGAATTAAAGTATTGCATTAATTCTATGTTGACTAAAAGAAAATGTGAATGATATTTTTGAAAAAATTATTTAAATTATAAATAAAGTGGATAAGGTATGAAAAAAAAAGATCAACGCAAAATTCAAATTAGTGTTTTTATTTGGAAAATATATATATATTTTTATGAAAAATGATATATTTAATATATAAAAAAATATTGTTTTAGATTTTAAACACAATTTTTCTTTAAATGATAACTTATTCTATACATAATAAACACATACATTGCAAAAACTCTGTCAATAATAATTTCAAATATATGATGATTGATTAATTCTTCACCTCCCAATTAATTATTTACTTTGCTATCCAAACTTGCCAAATAAAAAAACCGAAGTTATTACTTTTGAGCAAGGATCCGTTGACACCAGGTGTAAGTCTTAATGAAATTAGTTTATATATTATGAAATTAGTTAATCCAACCGTTGAATTACATGTTATTATCTTGATGATCATACATACCAAATTTTAGATCATTCGAAGATTCATAGATATGCAATCTAATAATGCATATTTACTTATATTTGAAACAACGTATTATCCATTAAAATAGAGTGGTGGGATGAAGTATCGAATAATTTTATTATTATACGAAATTTTGTAGACCTGATCTACTTGATAATAGCATATAATTCAACGGTTAAATTGATAAATTTCATAATCTATCTTTAAAAAATTATTTGAATGTGTAAGTGATCAAGACTTTACACATGGTGTCAATGGAACCTAACTCATTACTTTTTTGGAAAAGAAAAACTTTCATTCTAAAAAAAATGCTAAAAGTACAAAGGATAATTCAAACATAAAAATTACGCCATGACAAACTCTACCTAAGAAACATACTGTATTATTACAATCTGCAGTTATTATTATTTTTAAGACAAGTATGAATAAACAATTTTAAGTGGCAAAATTATTACCCAAGACGTTATCCAAGTTTCATCATGAAAAAGACAATTAGCAATGGATATGGGAGTGTGTATGAATATACTCATTAGCATCGGATAAGCTGAAAAAATAAATATTTTTATATACATAATTTAAATAAATAAGGTATACTATATTACATCTTACTCTTACTCATCTGTTTTATTTTGTCAGATACGTAGCGTGAAGGAAATAATGAATGATCTAATAAGCTCTTGTTCGATTTACGATGAAACACGATTTTTCCCAAAACGGCAAATGCTCCTCACAAAAGGAATTGATGAAGTTGCTTATCCAATTTTTATAACCACGTATAACTAATTATTTGATATAATCTGCCTAACTCATAATATGATATACGTACAGTAATATAATGCTTACCTTGACGCAAATTAAATTTCCTTTTATATGGAAACCAGTTCTTAAGACTTTCATAACAAGCTCGTGCACTTGAGAAGTAAAACAAGATGGGATCAATTAGACTTTTCAACCAACCCCTAATGTTGCAATAATCGGTTTGAATTAAGATGTCAAATCAATCTTAAAGTAACAGTCTTGATATAAAATGTCATTGTTAATTCTGTTTATGATGAGATGATATTTCATTTGACACATATGTTAGCAAATTTTATATATGCTCTCTTTTATCTTTTAAGTCATATTTAACTTTATAGCATAAACTAAGCCAATAGCTGAAATAAGTTTTTTTCATAGACAAAATTTTTGACATATAGAAAGTTCGTTCATTCCTTTGTTTCAAAAAAAAATTCTCTCACTTTTACACTTTTGCCATCTTTCACACTTATACTAGATGTGGAGAACATGTGAGAAGTAAATATTTTTTTGTTAATGAAAAATTTAACTTATTAAGAGTAGTTGATAAAATAAATTAAATACTTCTTAAAAAAAATATAAATTAATTTAAAATATTATCAAAGAATATTTCTAAATTAATGCAACCTAAATGGGACCAAATGGGATAACATATAGACTTAATTATATTTTTTATCTTTTATTTTATTTTTAATATTCAATTTGATCTTTTATATTCAATTTGTTCCTTTCGTTATAGTAATGTTAGTTTTATCCAAATACATTTACACCCGTTATCGGAAACCGAAAAATCTTGACAAAATCTGGAAGAATTCTAGGCCAGCAGCCACCACCCGACGCAAGCCAGGAACAATGGTATTGTTTTGCTAATGGTGGAGCAAACTGACTCGCGGTGATAAATGATCGATATGGATAAAAATAAAAATGTGATAGAAATGTGAACGGAGATGACAGTTGAAACTCTATTGATAGAGTTGTAGGAATATATGTTAACCTCTATCAATGGAATGGTAATGAATGTAAATATTTCGGGTATAATTAACATTGCTATGACAGAAAGATCAAATTGATTTTTTTTTTAATAAAGGACTAAAATAAGTCAAAAAATTAAAGATCAAAGTAAATATTGAAAATAAGATAAAAAACCAAAAATATAATGAAGCCTAATATATATATTTGCATGCACACAATTTTATAGTATATTTTATTAAAGAAAGTATGTATATATATATATATATATATATATATATATATATATATAGTATTTCTTAAAGTCTTGCTAACTAGTGCAGAAAATTAATATGAGTTCACATTATTGTTTTTTCTTAAAAATTATATTTTTCAATATAATATTTTTGGTTATTGAAAAATCAAATTATTATCATACAAAAACTTGTCCACCGGCTGGTTATGTTAATGAGTTATGGGGACTGGGATTGCCTTAACACATGATGAAGTGTGTCATACACCACTAAGATATCTTTAGGTGTTGTTACATCCGAATTGGAAACAGAATCTAAGGTAGGCATAATTTTTAAAAGAAAGATTTAGTCATTTAGATATAACGATCCCGATGATAAATTAAATGTTGTATTTATAGTTGAGTTAAGGTTAATAATGATGAGCAAATCGTGTTGATCCATTTGAAATAGAATATTCCCTCTGATCTCTATTATAAGAAAAAAGGTGCAAATATATTTTGGTCCCAAAATATAAGAAAAAGTTAACTAACTTTATATTCTCAATACAATTATTCCTAAAATGTTTATATAGAAAGTAGTGATCTCATTTAATTTTTGTTTATAAGAAAAAGTTAATTTTTGTTTTATTCCCAATACAATTTTCCAAAAGTAGTCATATTTTTTTATGATTTTGAGAAAATTAAATACATTCAACTAACTTTCTTAATAAATGTGATTTCGGTTATTTTTTCTTATAATAGGGATAATTTTCAAATAATAGAAAATAAGAAAATGCTAAAAAGTATCCTTAGGATATTATTTAAGGAACCAAACAAGATAGTTTTATCTTGGAAAATGTTGAATTTAAAACATCTAAAAACTAATAGACTTAGATTTCTAACATAAATTTTCCTTTAGTGTGGTATACATGCTTCGTGGATGTTTGCCTCCATGATGATTGTTTGACAACTTCTAAAACTAACTCTGCCGGTTGAATCTATCCAACATATCTTTTGTGAGTTCAACTCAGCTACTCTATATTAATCTATTGCACATGAAAACAATGCAAGTATAGTTTTTGCTTGTAACAAAAGAAAACACACAGAAAACACTCCTTACAAAAAATGGGAAGAGAAAAGTATTTGAATTTGATGTGTGCAAGGATGGGCAAATAGCAATATAGCATCATCAAATCCACTAACCTACACGCCTCTTCCTCAAGCAAAATAGGGGATTTTGCAAAATAATTTTAATTTCTTTATTAAGTATTCACATTATTTTTATTTATAAATCATATTTGAAAATATTTTTTTATATTTATATATCATATTTAAAAATTTAAAAGTGTAATAATTATTATTTTATATTTAATATCTAATATTATCTTAATATACGTAATAAATAGTGAAAAACAACTTATTATATTGGTGAAAAAAAAACTTATCATAGATGATAGATAACAATGGAGTAAGGTGCAGCTAAAAAAATGATCATTTACATTATTTCAACTTGTTGGTTGCTCTATCGTCAACGAGAGTCGACTCAGTTTGTATTGTAAAACCAATTAAGATCGATACTTGGAATGAGATTCGGATGCTAGTAATCCTATATTTGATTCCTAGGAAAAACATCCGGCTCGGAGTGACACTCTCGATCGTAACTTCAAAGCGGATTAGTTTGATTTCTATAAGAAAAATATCCTGCTGATAGAGACATCCTCATGATACCGAAACAAATTAATCTCAAGAATTAAGAATTTTTTTAGTAATGTTGAATCCCTAATGATACTGTGGACCTAAAAAAAGCATAAAAAAAAACGGTTGCTCTATCAATTCGATTCAATTTTATATGTTTTGTTTTTTTAGTAAAATAATAATAATTCATAAGGTGGTGGGAAATATAAAAAGAAGTAAGAGACAAGTCACCCAGTTGCTAGTTGCTACACATGTATAATACAACTCGACAAATGAGAGGTGCCGTGAAGCAGTACTTCAACAGGTTTTCAAATACTTGGTTGACCGTGGCAACCGTTTGTAATCTCTGTGTACTGTGGCTCATCTGCCCTTCTTTTAATTTAGGGTTAAGGACAATTGTTAACTGCCTTTAATTTATTCACATGCAATGAGTGTTAGCACACGCAATTACACTAATTAATGAATATGCAAGAAGTTTTCTGCTCAATTTGGCAAAGAAACAATCATTTCATTTCTTTGAACATTTCTTCAGCTTCTACTCTTATTGGCTCAATATAAAGTCACGTTTTAAGGTACTTAAAATTTGTACACACATGAATTCCATTGCTCCCGAAAGGTTGAATTAGAATGGAAGCTCACCCTTTCCAAATGTACAAGCAAGGCTACATACATCACAACCCAAAATCCAGCCATGCATTCTTCCATTTAATTTTGCGTAGAAGCTAAGCAACTAATTAACCAACTCTCCTTCATTACTCCCCCCTCCAACCCTTCTATATCTATAAAACCACACAATTGCACCATCCAAATAAAAACAAACCCAAACAACAATAAAGAAAAAAAAACTTCACCCTTTCACTTCCAAACCCTATTATTAAAAAAAATGGGTGACAAAAACACATCCTTAATCTCAACCTCAAACAATCCAACAACAACAAAAAAAACACAAAGCATGTATAGCAAAACATTTTCAAGCCTTGGAAACCTAATAAAGCTTCTCCCAACAGGCACTGTTTTCCTCTTCCAATTCCTTAACCCTGTCCTAACCAACAACGGACACTGCCACACTCTCAACAAATACCTCAGCGGCGCTCTCCTCCTCCTTTGTGGCTTCAGCTGCGCTTTCTCTTCCTTCACCGACAGCTACACCGGCTCAGACGGCGACAGGCACTACGCCATCGTCACCGCCAAGGGGTTGTGGCCTTCTCCGGCCTCCGACGGAGTCGACTTGTCCGCCTATAAGCTCAGGGTTGGTGACTTCGTGCACGCCTTTGTTTCCGTTGTTGTGTTTGCTGTGTTGGGTTTGCTTGATACCAACAGTGTAAAGTGTTTTTACCCTGAGTTTGAGTCAAGTGAGAAGCTTCTTATGCAGTTGCTGCCTACGGTTATTGGAGTGGTTTCTAGTGCGTTGTTCATGATTTTCCCGAGTGTACGGCATGGGATTGGGTACCCTACAAGTGCTGATTCTAATGACACTCCAAAGTCTGATGCATAGACTCATGGGATTGATGAGAGGGTCAGAGAGAGATGTATGTTTGATTTGTGCATGTAGTATGGTAATAGCAACTTTGCTCTACTTTGGTTGTGGTAATATGTCGATTCTCTTGTTGGTATGTGGTTGTTCTTGAAAAGAGATCGCATCATGTCCAGAGATATTCTTCATTTATTTTCTTCTTTACATTTGTTGTTCGTTTCTTTCATCTAAAGATGGTTATGTTTTTAATCCTATTTAATTTAATGTTTTATCTTATTGTTAAATTATTTAATGAAATAGATTTTGTCCATTTTTTTTATATTTGTAAACAATTATTGTTGCCTCCGTATTACAATGATGGTATAAAATTGTAACAGGACATGTATTTAATAGTTTGTTTAGCTAATATATCAATCAATTATCAAATAACTAATTTAATGCATTTTAAATTGATCAACTAATCATAATTCAAAGTTTACAATTTCTAAACTTTTTCATTAATTATTTTAACTTTAGTCTGAGACAAAAAAAAATTCATTTTTATGTTGATTTTTTATCGTCAAAATTATTTTATGTGTTCTATAGTTTTTCTCTTATAAAAAAAATTAAGTTATTTTTTAACTTTTTCCCCAATTTTTTTTTCAAGTAATCTCTCCGTCCATAAAGATAAAAATGTTGTCATGATTTAAAGTAATGATAATGAATGAAAATTGCATTAATGTGGTCTGAATGTCTGATGGCGCAGTTAATAAAAGTTTCATTAAACTATTAATTTTATAATTAATTGATCTGTGAAGAAAAAAAATTAAAATTATGTTTTTTTAGTAATTATTTCCATTGAATTTTCAAATTTTTTCTATCATTGCCGGAGTATGTTTTTATGATAGTTTTTCAACAAACTAATATGTAAGTGTATAAATCTTTTCATTATAAATTCAATGATACCAAATTTGATAAATTTAAATCTGAATCCGCAACCTCAATCAAAATTGCATTGTTATGGTTTCCAGAATCTTTGAAATTGTGTCACGACCTCTATTGCAACTACATGAGACACACGATTTTCGCGCAGTATTCTCCGCAATGTGTACTTGTTTTGACTACATTAAGCTTAATGTTGATGGTTCAGCCTATAAACCATCTAATCGGCAAAGATTTTTCTTGTAACATGGGGTTTGTGCATCAGTTAAAGCTGAGTTATGAACAGCTCTTTTTGACATCAATCCCGCTTCCTCTCCGGCTATCACGAATCTTTTTGTAGAAATGTACTCAAAAATTGTTATTCACCTTATTTAAAAAACCTTATTTAAAATAATGTTTTATTATTCATTATTCTTAGCATAATTTAGAGAGATTAATGAATGTGTACTGACGTTGTAATGTTTTTTTACATCATCAGTTCATTATTATCCACCATTCATTTGTATTACTTTTATTTGAAAGTCAACGAGCATAAACACATGAATGGTCAATGATACACGGATGGTTTAAAAAACTTTTATACTGTTAGTGGATCATCTATTTTCTCTAATTCATATGTAAAATTAATTTTGAAAAACTAAAAATATTATCTTTTAAACATTAAATTGAGTTTTTACTTTAGATTATTTATAAATAGCAAGCTTCTTAGGATAGTAAATAGCAAACTTCTTTTTTTTGGTGAACAATAAATAGCAAACTTCTTTAAAATATTTTGCTTGCTTTCCATCACTGCTATGATTTAGTTACAAAGATTCGTTCTTATAGGGAGGTCAACCGGTATGCAAATCATTTAGCTGGTTTGGAGCAGAACGAAATTTCGTCTTCAAATTATTTTTCCTTTCCACTTGCATCTTTGTACTCTATCATTAGGGATGACTATTGGGATGTTGTTTTCCTATTTGATTATTAATGATTAGTTTTTTTTTTTTGGGTTAGCCCGATTGATTTAAAAATAAAATATAAAAATCTTAGTCAAACAGTTCTTATGGTAAGCACTTGAATCAATAGTTTACACTTTACAAGTGTATATAAATGTTCTCTCATAAAAAAAAATGTTGCTATTATGTTCAAAAAAATTGTCCATCAATTCCACGAATGTTTAATGAGCAGTAGTTTACAAACCCTAGTCTTTAGGTCCCAAACCCCGTTTTTTTTCATGATGGGTGTCTATCGGAATATTTTTCGATACCTCGAGTTGGAAAAATGTATTTTCCGACTTTAAAAATGAATTTTTTAATAAGAAATTATTCGGAAAAATGCATTTTCCGACTCGGGGGTATCAAAAAATATTCCGACAGAACCCCATCGAAAAAAAGGGGTTTGAGAACTAAAAACGGGGTTTGGGAACTAAAACTTATGTTTAATTGTCTATGGGCCAGTAAAAAAATTTCAAGCCCAGGATAAAACATTACAAAAACACAAGTGAATTATATCATAATTGTAAATTCGTGTGTCTCAAAACAAATTTCGTACTATTTAGGATTTCCCTTTAAAAAACACCAATATGACGATATAACTTTAAGGTATAAAATAGAAATATTTTTAATTTTGTTTACATAATATCAAGTATTGATTAATACTTAATTTGTGTAACTACCTTCAAGATGGTGGACTGGGCTCTAGGCTGACCTCAGCAGCCCAACTTGAAGGACCCATTAATGACATCACACAGTGGCAGAGATATTATGGCATCTTAAATTATGGATATGGATGACTATGGTTTACGTGACTATGACTTGGACTTTTTCCAAAAGGATTTTGCCATTTATTATCCTAAAAGTAAAATATAAGCAACTTAAAATGTAAAGTTAATTATGAAAAATTAAAAAAAAATTAAGTCTTAAATTTATTTTTTAGATTAACTTTCCATTTTAAGTTGCTTATTCAATAGATAGTAAAATTCTTTCTAAAACTATTGAACTAGTAAACCCAACTTCGTGGCTTAATAATGTTCCTTTTGATTGAAAATAAAATTGGGTTAGAAGGGTTGATTATTGTTTAGACTTTAGAGTACCTTTGGTATCGCTTTTTTTAACAAGACAAAAGATTTATTTCAAATAAGCATAGAGGTACAAGACATAAAAAGCTTATCTCTATTTTTTTTTTCCAAATAAGCATAGAGGTACAAGACATAAAAATTTTATAGTAAATACTTCGCTGATCTTTAAGGGACAGCAAGCTGACACCAACCTAAGGACACTGTTAAGTTTATAACACAAAATATTGAAATTTTGAGCTATAAAATTAAAAGGTGCTGCCAAAAGTCACGTAACAGTAACTGATATTATAATATATCAATAGAATTCCCACTTATATGAAGCACCCAGCAAGTAACAAGAATGAGGGGAGGAACAATATTCTTTATATGACCTTGAAACCTCATTAATTAGTACGTGGCTTGCATCAATAGAAGTAAGAATTGTTGTAGTACTTCATTGCAGGATCATCCATAACCCTCTTTAACTCTACAGCTACTAACTGAAAGTTACATTTATTATCAAATAGTATATCATATATATATTACTTCTAGTCTTCTATCAATAAAAATTTTCTATGCAACAAGTAGTTTGGGAGGTGGGGTTGATTCCCAAACACCTGAAGCAGAACAAGGTGGTGTAATTCTCACAACCCTCCTCCTTAATTTCCTGCATTGTCTCATGACAGTTTTCTGAGCAGATGCATTCACTTTCATTATATCTACCTTCACTATGTGGTGATCAGAAGTGCCTTTAGAAGAAATGACTGAATAAGACCCTGGAACAAATTTGTAGGGTGAGTTTGGTGAAGCCAAAATGTAATCCACCCTTGTGCCATACTTGCATGTACCCTGCACATCTATTTAACCATTCTTCACATTAAACTTTGAACCATTATTACAATATTAAGGTTAATTAAGTTACCAAAGAAGAAATTGAATAAGTAGAAGTACTTTGGCCCTTGGCAATGATGACAATAGGCTCACATTCTCCTGCATAATCCTTTGCATCAACATAATCTTTTGATTTCATTAAGTTCATCACTTCTGTCTTTGGCTTGGGCTTTCCCAGTTTCTCATAGTACTAAAACAAAAAAAACAACAAGATTCTTAGAGATTTGAATTGTCCAATGGCAGTTATTAAGAAGCTAAATTTATGGCTCATTTGTTTAAGCTTGGCAAAAAAGTGACTCTTAAATGTTCTAAAACAGTGATTTTGGTTGTATAACTTTCATATAAATCAGAAGCTGTTTTTATTTTACTACAATTATAAAGGATTTCTCTTTTTCCCTCTCTTTTGACTAAGCTTTTTCTTATAAGTTGAAACTTCTCATGAAAGCTGAATTTTAGCTTTTCTCAGCTTCTGCTGCATTTTAGCCTTTTTCAGTTTTTGCTGAATTTTAGCTTTTTTTCAGCTTCTGCTTTTTATTAGAGACTCAATCAAACAAGCATGAAAATGTTAGAAATGATTTTTTTAATACAAAACCACCTTTTTTTGTGAAAAAGACTTTAACGAACAGACCCTTAATCTAAATAGTTGTTAGAACATTACCTTAACAATGTCTGTCCACCTTTCTGATGAGTAATCTGCTCCATATAGAGAATTCAGACCTCCTGCCAAGATGTGAGGAGGGTCATTTGAACGGATAATTGCATTTACTTGCTTCATTCTCCAATTCTCATCTAAATGATCAAGTTGTGTAGAGTGGAAATTTATTTCTCCTGCCCATGGCACATCAATTGTGACCTTCAAAACATTCCTGCATCAAATTACAAATGTCATTGCAACTTTTTGACACGAAAATTAACTAACTTCATTATGGAAAATGATAATTTTTAATTGAAAGATTAAAAAAAAAAAAAAAAAAAAAGAGGACAGCTCAGTGCACGAGGCTCCCACTTAATAGGGTACCAAAAAGATTTGAATTCATGACCTCCAGGTCGAGACAACAACTTACATTTGCGTCGAAGCGCACCATAAATTGTAAATTGTGTGGGAGGGTAAAGAAAAAAACAAAGATTACCTGAAATCATCATCATCAGCAATCTTCTGAACTTTCCACTTCTTAATTGGCCACTTGGATAAGATGGCATTTCCATATTCTGGAGCCCAACTCTCAGCAAACACATACTTCATCCCCAAGGCACCTGCCAAATCAGAAAGAGGCTTCATACCTCTCTCTTCCTCTGCCTTCACATCCTGAAGGGCTAAAATATCAGCATCAATCTCCCTTAGAACTTCCAAGATGCTTCTGCTGCATGTGAATCTCTCACTGCCCTCATCACAGTAATTCATAAGGAAAGGAAAGCATACAGGAGACCTTGCAGGGACATTACTTCTTCCAGAAACATTGCCAACAATTGTATCAGAAGTACTAAGCAATCTACTATTTGCCAATGAGATCTCATTATCAGGAAGGTTTATAGAAACCTTCAAATTTGACCTTGGCAGAATAACATTAGAGTCATGCAATGGAGATTGCTTTAGTATACTCTTTGGAAAATCAACTCTTGTGCTTGTAGTAGTGTTCTTCTTATTAGTATTAGGCATAACCAATTCATCAAATTCTGATACAGCAGGTGCAAGAGAAAACATTGCAACATTGAATGTAGCAATTCTAATAGGCCTTCCTGATTCAGACTCAACTAAGTGGCCATTGTTGTTGCATGGTTCTGGTGTTCTAGAGTGACCCTTATTATTGTGCAATTTTCTAAACCTTTTGATAACAACTTTAGATCTGGGGCGTTTCCATAGTATCCACCATATCCTTGAATAAAAGGACCTTAGTTTTCTTCTAATCACACTCAGCATCTTGACAAAGAAGCTAATTAAACTGGTTACTGTGAAAAGAAAACAAAAAACTAATAAAGTACTAGTATATATGACTTCATGAGAAGTTCATGCACTCTTTCACAACCATAGTGTGTGGCACATCTTATAGAAGTTAAAGGAGTCAAAATGTGGAAGAAAATGTGACAAAAGTAGGTCCTAACTACTCCAAGAAGGGGAGAGTCAGAAGAGTTGACAATAGAGCCATGTTGTTGAGCTTCTTTTCCAACACAAGAAACCAAGGCCAACTGCTACCAATTAATTAAACTAGCAAACAAGAGTCCTGATTTTATATAATTGACTAATGCATAGATTAAGTTAAGACTTTTTACACCTCAATTAGTGAATTTGACATTACGTGGAACACCATATATCTTTGAGAGTGAAATTAAACACTGCCGTACACATATTATATGTAAAGTTAGAATAAATATATATAATTTTAAATAAAATTAAGATTTATTAACCCAAGTCCTAAATAAAAACTCAGAAGAATATATCAATTAGTTGATACATAAATCTTTTATTTTTTTCTAATGCATCATGTCCCAATAAAAATTATCATTTTGATAAATTCTGATCATTAGTTCTAAAAGCTTATATTAAAATTAACACAGTTGAAATTAAATTTAAAAACCACGACAAATCATGTCTATTTCGAAAATGGATATTGGAGATAATGAGATATGCATCATTGAAATTAGTAGTGAAAATTTCAAGCAATAATGATGAAATTACGTTACCCTAAATTAAAGCTAGAGATAAAAAAAAGTTATGGTATAAGTGAAGGCAAGCCATAAGTGAAACCTGCAAGCTAATGATTTAATTTGAAAGGGTTCATGCACTTAAGCATACACAATGTATGCTTAGAATGGAGATGCTCTTGTGGGAATGTGACTCCAAAACATGCTTTGTGTAGGTGTCCTGGTTTTAAACGATAACTATTTTAGTACTAGTACTCTTACTCTGGCTGCCAATGACCCACAAGAACTTTGAAGTCTGAACAAATAATTATCGGCGTCAAAATAATAGTGGGCCACAAAAGGTCAGAAGAAGAATCGTTGCAACAGAAGGTTAGTTGAAAGCCAACGTCACAAAGGTATCATAATTGTTGAATACTCCCTCACATACCATAAGCTGATTTTATCACTTTTTTATTCAATCTATAAGTATCTATTTTATGAATACTCATCCCAACCGTTCATAATTAAAAAATTCAAAAAAATAATTAAAAGATGATGATTATTCTGGATCATATGGTTCTGGATCACGTAATAATCAATTAGTACTCTTTTTGGTTTCTATGTTTAGTGTTTACTCCCTCCGTCCAAAAGATGGTAAAAAATTCAAAAGTAAAAAAATTAAAGAGATATTTATTACTCCCTCTGGTCCTATATATAGGTCACCTTCTAGAAGAAATCTTTGGTCCTATATATAAGTCACTTTATATTTTCTATGCATCATTAATTGTTTTTTCTCTTTTTTGCCCTTATTAAATGTTTTGACTAACTATGTTTTTTTGCTATTCATTAATGAATGTGAACTTTCCAAGAAAGTGGAGGGGGGTAAAATTGTAATGTTACAATATATTCTCATAAAATTCACAAAACTAACTACTTTCTTTGGTCCGGGGAATACGGTTAAGTATGCCCTATATATAGGACCGGAGGGAGTATTTAATTATTTGTCTAACACATCAACCAATTATCAAACAACTAATTTAATATATTTTGCATTGATCAATCAATCACATTCAAAGTTTGTTATTTCTAAGTTTTTTCAATAATTATTCGGGTCCCTAATTACTCTAACTTTAGCTTGGTACAAAAAATTTTGTAATTTTTTACCATCCTTGTGTGGGACAAAGGAAGTGTTGACTAATTATGTTTGGTTTGCAACTTGGCATAGAGATATTTCATGGAAAATATAATTATTAGATTAAAAGACTTTTTAGTAGAGGCAAAACCTATTTAAGTGATTTTCACGTCTTGGAGGAAATTAGTTTACGATTATCAACTGAAGGGTGCCCTTGATAAAAAAAATAATAATAAACAATTGTTTTAAATGAAACGAATAATTAAGAATATAGAGAATAATTAAATACAATAATTAATCATATCCAAAATAATTCTAATTATTCATGGGAAATAAAAAAATACTATCTACTTTGCCTCTTCATCAATTTCAATACATAATTATGGTTTTTTTCTTTATTTTAACCGTTCATTCAATTATTTTTTTATTCTTCATTAATTTTATTTTTATCCTTTCTTTCATCGACAAATCATTCCAATATATATTAATTAATAAACATACTTTTTAATAAAAATTAAATAGTATTACAATTTTTAATAAGGATTAAATAGAAATATTTTAAACAAAACACATATAAAATTTACAATAATCAATACGTTCTTAGTAAATATGTATTATCTTTAAAAATTAAAAATTAAGAAATGGAAGGGAGTAGATAGAACATATTGGTCCATAGGAAAGGAATAAATAAAAAAAAACAAAATAACTCCTTCGTATAGTAGGAAAGTAAACAAATTACTAGTAAATCAAGGAAGCTTCCAAAAAGATGAGGTGGCAATGATGTACAGCACATAGATAAGTATAGCACAGATTTTTTAGTAGGGTCAGCCAATGAAACCTCAAGGATGCATTATTAAGAAAAATGATTTAGAGACCTACAAACCTACACATAAGATTATGATTATAATACTTGTTATTTTCAAGTTTTAAAAAAATTTAATAAAAAAACTTAAATGACAAATGTCAAAAATTTAATGTATGGGTTTATGAGTAGGTCTTTCAATCATTGCTCATTTATTAATCACGTGTTTGTGTTTTTTTCACTAAAGATATTTTCGATTTTTATTACATATAAATCATTTTTAATCAAATTACAACAATCAATCAAAATGATAAGATTTTTTTATTTATTTTAATCTTTAAAAAATACTACTATAATTTTAAACATTTATCCTTTTGTAATATTGTAATATTCCAATATCAAAATAACAAACTTTTAATTTAATTTTATTATTTAGGTTTTCGTTAATCAAATGAAAAAATAAAGAAAATTAATAAAAATAAATATGAGAGGAAAAAAAATGTTATTTAGAAACCGTAAAATAACTTATAAAAAAATCATCAAAATTTTTTAAAATGTATTAAGTTATAATAACATGAGCAAGCAAGTATTACATAGTACAGAATTAGTCTTAGCTTGCATCTCGTGATTTGCAGTCATTTCTGAGTTTATAACAGTCAATGTAGACTGATGCAGCTTCTTTTGTTTTCATAGATAATTGTATTTTTTTTCCCAAACGAGTAACCAGGAAAGAGCAAAGGACTTAAGGCATGATTAGGTCAAGTAACTCACAACTTTGGCAGCTTAGATTGATGCCTAGCACCTTCATACACGTATTTATATTTTATGATATGATGTGTGACATTTTAATGAAATCTTGCTTCTTCTATATCGGGAGTACTGTTATCAAAGCTATATTGCAATTAGTGTTAGTTAGATCGTGTTCATTGTTTTCTTATTAAACAACTTAAAATTTTATATACTCTTTTGAGCAATTTGAATATGCTACTATATATCATTGGGATTTATTTACTCTACCCAACCCAGGGACAGTTGGTGAAGCTGAGATTCCATTAAAGTCATTTTCATAGAACAACAAGAATTCAATAATGTAGGTAGAGAAAGTGAGAGACAGTTAGACAAGATCTAATTAAGTACCAAAATAATCATTTAGAGGTTTTAAGGTAAACTTTATAATCCAAAAAAAAATATATTTAACATATTTTTGTATTTTGAATTTTGATACTCCCTCTGGTCCTATTTATAGGGCATACTCAACCATATCACACAGACCAAGGAGGGTAGTTAGGTTTCTTCAAAAATACTTCAACATTACAATCTTACCCTCTTAACTTGCATTGGGAATTTCATAATGTATTACTTCACATTAATAGGCAAAGGACAAATAAGAGAAAATAACAATAAATGTCTCCTAGAAAATACAAAGTGACTTATAAATAGGACCAAAGAATCCTTCTAGAATGTGACTTATAAATAGAACCAGATGGAGTAATAAGATAACAATAAAAACTTTAACACATAAAAAGGTTATTAGAAACAACTATTGCTGGCGTTTCAATAATCATAAGTACTACTGTAACACCAATGACAGTCTCATATGTTAGTACTACTACCAACAAAGCCCAGCACAGTTGGTAGATAGCTGAGTTTTTTAAGCATGATGTCAGGGGTTTGATCCCTGCCGTGGGCATGGAAAAGGCTTTGTTGGTAGAGGCAAAACTCACTTCGGTGATCTCTACGCCTCGGAGGGGATTAGTCTTCGGCTGTCGGCTGGGGGATACCCTTGGTGTACACCAAAAAAAATGTTAATACTACTATGTTGCAAGAGTTGTTAGTCCAATCAAAAACGGTTTAACAGCTTCAAATTATGTCAATAAATTCCACAGTAGTAAAATACTCCTAAAATGTAAACAAACATGATGGCGTGCGAGCCTTCACCCAGTCAATAATGGTTATTTCACCGTACAGCGCAATTATTGGAGCAATTAATTCCTCAACCTACATTGTCTAAGTTCATCATCCACAATTAATCAAACACCTTCCATCGGTCATTAACATCAAGTAGTTTAGATTTAGATGGATTGCCATTCTTGTTGTCATTAGGAAGACCATCACTTCTTCATCAGCATCATTTTCCCCTTATGGCTTTATTATGTTCTACAATTCGATCTGTTTTTGTTAAGGATAAATGTGAATGAGATAAGTGTCATATTGAGCTACTGAGCTAGCAAGTAGGATTAACAATTTTTACTTTTCAATGCACCTGTTTTACTGGAGCAAAATTTTGCATATTTTAATGGGTAAGGCTCAAAAACATGAAAAAAGAAACCATGCATCAGTGCATGGAATGTTGGATGCCGTTGATTTCATCACAAAGTGGCATGAGCACTTGAGACTGGCCGAACACCCATTGTTCCGGTTTTTATAAAATTAATTGCTGCAAATATGGCAACCAACTAAGTTAAATATTACTCCCTCCGGTCCTATATATAGGTCACATTCTAGAAAGTTTTCTCGGTCCTAATTATAAGTCACTTTATACTTTTTATGTATCATTTATTGATTTTTCTCTTTTTTTGCCCTTATTAAATGCTTTGATCATCTATGTGTTTTTTGTTGTTCATTAATGAGTGCGAATTTTCCAAGAAAAGTTAAGGGGGTAAAATTGTAATGTTACAATATATTCTCATAGAATTCATAAAACCAATCACTTTCCTTGGTATGTGTAATTCGGTTAAGTATGCCCTATAATAAGGACCGGAGGGAGTACGTCTGTATCTTTTTGACACTTTTATTTTGTCCATATTTATAAGATCTTATACTTCATCTGGTCCTATATATAAGCCCCTTTGAAGACTTTTCTTTGGTCTTTAATATAAGTCTCATTTCCAACTTCAAATGACATTAATTACATCTTTTCCACAAACACCCTTATTTACTCAACATGTTTTAGATTCCCAATAATAACATAGGGGTATTTTTGAAAAAATATATCAAATATTTACATTTCCAATACCAGTAACAATATTAATTAAATTTCTTAAAGGGTTTGAAAATTAGTCAAATTAAAAGGACTTATAATAAGGACCGGAGGAAGTACTAATTTTTAATGATCATTAATTAATTCTTTCCATAAACACCCGTATTTATGTAATACTTTTTAGATTCCCAATAATATTAATAGGGATAATTTTGAAAATATATATCAAATATTCACATTTTCAATACCATTAACTAAATTAATTATACTCCTTCTGTCCCTTAATATAAGTCACTTTCACCTCATTCACGCATATTAAGAAAAGTAATTATTACTCTCAAATTTATCAAAAAATATGTTGTCATTCCAAAGTTACCTCTGTTTAAAACTTTACAACCCTATTCATTTCTCTCTATTGTAATTATTATCGTATCACCCCTATGTAATTATGAGGGGTGTATTTGGAATAAACTCTTTAATACTTCCTAGATATTCTAAAACGACTTATAAAAAAGATACCAATTCTACCGGAATGATGCTCTATAATAAGGGACGGAGGGAGTATTTCTTAATGGATGTGAAATCTTGGGTCTTATATATAGGGACAAAGGGAGTTGATCACATCATAAATTAAATTGGTATTACCTCCGTCCTACGTATATAACCTTTTTGACATTTTTATTTTGTTCCTATTTATAAGACCGTATACCAATTTTCAATGACAATTAATTACATCTTTCCATAAACACCCCTATATATATAATACTTTTTAGGTTCACAATACTATTAATAAGGTTAATTTTAAAAATACATATCAAATGTTCACATTTCCAATACCATTAACTAAATTAACCAACTTTCTTAATGAATGTGAAATCTATCAAAAGAGTCTTATATATAAGGACGATGTTTATAAAGAAAATTGTATAGTCTTGTACTTTTTGAAAAAAAAAATTATTGTATATAGTAAGATATTTTTTTTTTAAGGGTATAGTAAGATATTTTAATCACATATCAATTTATAAAAAAAAATTCAAAAAGTACTTTTTGAATTATCTCACCATATCGCACTAGTAATTTTTTATATAATATATAAAAATCAAAAGTACTTTTTGAAATTACTACTTTCTATATAATATATAAGACTCATGGAAGATTTTACGTCCATTAAAAAATATGATTAATTTAGTCTCTCCATTTCTATTTAATTGTCTTTCTTTGAAGAAGTTTTCTTTTTATTTTTATTTGTCCTTTTGATAATTTCAAAAGTGTAATAAATGTTATTTTTCATGTTTATCCCTATTTAATAGGGTATTCGTTTTTGTAAATAGTGGAGAAAAACTATTGATTACGGAGGGAGAAAGGGTATAGTATGAAAAAACATAATTAATGTATTGAAAATCTAAGTAATTATTGCATTTTTTAAGCGATATGTTTTGTTTGAAATACGAGAGATAAATAGGAACAGAAGGAGTAGTTAATGGTATTGGAAATATGACCATTTGATATGTATTTTTAAAATTAACCCTATTAATAATATTGAGAACATATTTTTTGATAAATATGAGAGTAATAATTACTTTTCTTAATTTGCGTGAATGAGGTGAAAGTGACTTATATTAAGGGACAGAGGGAGTATAATTAATTTGGTTAATGGTATTGGAAATGTGAATATTTGATATATATTTTCAAAATTATCCCTATTAATATTATTGGGAATCTAAAAAGTATTACATAAATAAGGGTGTTTATGGAAAGAATTAATTAATGATCATTAAAAATTAGTACTTCCTCCGGTCCTTATTATAAGTCCCTTTAATTTAACTAATTTTCACACCCTTTAAGAAATTTAATTAATATTGTTAGTGGTATTTAAATATTTGGTATACTTTTTCAAAAATACCCCTATGATTATTATTGAGAATCTAAAACATGTTGAGTAAATAAGGGTGTTTGTGGAAAAGATGTAATTAATGTCATTTGAAGCTGGAAATGAGGCTTATATTAAAGACCAAAGAAAAGTCTTCAAAGGGAGCTTATATATAGGACCAGATGAAGTATAAGATCTTATAAATATGGACAAAATAAAAGAGTCAAAAAGATCTTATATTTTAGGACAGAAGTAATATTTAACTTATCACGTTGGTTGCCATATTTGCAACAATTAATTTTAAAAACCGGAACAGTGGGTGTTCGACCAGTCTCAAGTGCTCATGCCACTTTGTGATGAAATCAACGACATCCAACATTCCATGCACTGATGCATGGTTTCTTTTTCCATGTTTTTGAGCCTTACCCTATTTTAATTTGTTATTCTTTTCGATCTATATTATTTGATAGGGTGTTACTTCGGTACCCTTTCAAAATAAAGGGTTTTGATACCCTCTCATATTTTTCCAATCAAATCATGACAAGTACAATATACTACCATGTCAATGAAGTCAATGAAATTTACATCGAGAAAATTTTGGCACTCAATAAAGACCGAAGATTATATGTTAAGATGTTCTCCACCTTTTATATGTTTTTGGTGCTCAAAATCTGCGCTAAATTTAGACGAGAACATATATTCTTGTGTGCTGAAGATTATGTCTCAACTTCAGTAATACAATTTTTTAAGCTGATAAAAAAATACAGTGAAGTGTTCTTATTCTCATTGTTATCTAGCAAGAAGATTGATAATAGTGGCATGATGTTCATATTTCTAGCCCGAAGATGAATAAAAACTTAATATTAAGGTTCATGATTCGAGAGTGGTTGTGAATTGATTTAGTTAAAAAATCTTGCAAATAAGATGAAACATATTTGATTACAAAATATTATTAAACTTATACACTTTTTTCACATGATAGTATATTGAAGTTGTCATAATTTGATTGAATAAATATGAGAGGATACCAAAACCTTTTATTTTGAAAGGGTACTGAAGTAAAACCCTATTTGATATTGTTCGGTAAATAGAATTGGAAGTAACAAAAGACTTAAAAGTAGGATCTCCACAAGGATAAAACTAAAGAGCGAGGATAGAAATATAGAACAAAACATCATATATATTCTATCATACTTTAACCGTGATATATATTAGCCCTAATTGACGAAAGTCATAGTTCATAAATTGTACTCCGTATTATTATTGTGACCAAATTAAAGTAACTAAAAAAAAAAAAAAAAGACAACAACAACTCACAGCAAGAGGTAGGGGTGTAAGTGGTCCGGTCCGAGACCGCGACACCGCTCAGATCGAACCGGATCGAACCAAAAAATGCAGTCTGGTCCGGTCTCACGGTCCGGTCTAATCCCAAAAAATTCAGACCGTTCTTAAACGGTCCGGTCCACGGTCCCAGATATTCTTAGACCGCTGGGATCGGACCGGACCGATAGGACTAATAATTAAAAAAAAAGTAAAAAACCTCCATGGTGAATGCCACCGGTTGGAAATTCACTAGGGGCTTGCACGCTGCTGCTGATACCGATATTATATTCATCATTTTTCCTTTATAACGTCAGAGAACCTGGCAACAAGTTGACCACACATTTTTTTTATTAACTCGTGTTATCAATAACACTAGCAAAAACAGCTCATACGGGGAGACTTTGTTTCCAACCGGTGGCACTCACCATGTATTTTAGTCCCTTGTATTGTGATTTTTTGCATGTCGTGAAATCAGTATGTATTGTGCTTTTTTCCATATATTTGCTTGATTTAAAAAAAAAAAAAGGAAAAAAAATGCAAAATAGACCGGACCGAACAGGACCGGATCATTCATGAACGATCCGATCCGGTCTTTGAGAGTAAATAATGTTGGGACCGGACCGGACCGGACCATACTAAATTGAGCGATCCGGTCCGTAATATGACTCTCAGACCGGACCGGATCGTTACACCCCTAGCAAGAGGGATGCATTCTATGACTCACTTCCCACCGAAATTAAAGGTTGATTTTCTGAGTTTGGATTTGCGTAAAATATCTCGCTTTTGTAATATTCTGATCTAAAATTTTTACTTAACTAGTAAGCAAGCCCGTGCACATGCACGGGCGAAAGAGGGAAGGGTATTATTTAGTAATTGAGTAACATATTAAATATTTATATTATATAAAAATTAAGAAATTTTTTATTAAATATTATTTGATAAAAAGCATGTTGTATATTTATTTATTAGTTGGGCTTTAGCAAAAAAATTTCATATAGGAAAGCTATCAAAAAAACTTCATAGGCACATGTTGGGTTTTATCAAAAAAATTGTTTGCAATTACTATTACCTCTGCACAACTAAAAAAGAGGTAGACTTTGGTATGTCTTCATTCCCAATATATTTAACCATCCACATAAGTTTTGGACATTTCGTTTCTTCAGTTAAAGTTGTTCAGTTAACGTAGCATACTGAACTTAGTTTCTGTTTGTACAGTATATCCATATCAAGTTAACATTGAATATGAATAACTAATTGAATTGCCAGCAAAGTAATTTCATACCCTTTACATTCATAAATTCATAATAATTTCATAAGTTGATAGCAAAACTTCAAATTAGGACATAAAAATCATAGTATTATGGTAAGAAAAACATAACTGAAACAGTGTTTTTGATTAAGGTTAAATCTGTAACAGTGGTTGAAATGAATTAAGAAACCGAAAAATTTCAAACCAAACAATTCTTCTTGTCTCAAAATTATAGTTTTATTTCAGATATGGCAGAGAGTGCTGAATTTTTTTGCTTGAACCTGCGAAGTGAATGATAATATTTGTTACATATATACCTTATTATATCTGAATTAAAATATATTATTCTATTGTATAACAATGGAAACTATTTGCTAAAAGCTTTGTATTATTTACCAAATCAAACACATTCATTATGCAACGAAAAATGCAGAATGATATCAGATATTGTAAACATATATATATATCTAACAGGAATGAATTTAGTTTCTTAACTTTTGGTTTTATGATTGAAGATTAAAATATATTCTTTTAGTTTCTTAACTTTTCGTTTTTTAGGTTTTTTTTATTCAATATTTTTTCATAGAAATGAGTTACTATAAAAAAAAATCAGTTACTAATAGAAGAAAAAAATCAATTACAAATTAGTTACTAAAAGTATGAAAATATGGTGTGATTCATTAATTAATAGAAGATAAATTTTTAATAGAAGAGAATTTAATGGGATCATTGAGAAAAACGAAATTAATGGCATTGAGAAGACCAAAATTAATGAGATTATTGAGAGCACAAATAGGAGAGAAATATTTACAATATTTAATACCGAAATTAATGGGATTATTGAGAAGACAAATAGGAGAGCAATGTCTCTAACATTTAAGATCAAAATTAATGGCATTGAGAAGACTGAAATTAATCGGATCATTGAGAAGATAAATAGGTGATAAATATTTACAACATTAAAGGAATATTTTCAAGTTTATTATTATTAATTAATGGTTTTTGTTATGCATTGATGCATAAGTTACGAAAATTTGTATTTCATTAAAAAGTTTCAATTTTAGGTATTATATTATTTTTTTGAATGTAATTATTTTATTCCAAAACTGAAGCAAATCTTTTTCAAACAAAAAAACATAAAGAAATATATTAGGTAGTTATTATGATTGAAGATTAAAATATATTTTTTTTAGTTTCTTAACTTTTGGTTTTTTAGGTTTTTTTATTCAATATTTTTTTCATAGAAATAAGTTACTATAAACAAAAAAAATCAGTTACTAATAGAAGAAAAAAAATCAATTGCTAATTAGTTACTAAAAGTATGAAAATATGGTGTGATTCATTAATTAATAGAAGAGAACTTAATGGGATCATTGAGAAGACCGAAATTAATGACATTAAGAAGACCAAAATTAATGGGATTATTGGGAAGCCAAATAGGAGAGAAATATTTACAAATATTTAATACCGAAATTAATGGGATTATTGAGAAGACAAATAGGAGAGCAATATCTCCAACATTTAAGATCGAAATTAATGGGATCATTGAGAAGACAAATAGGTGATAAATATTTACAACATTTAAGGAATATTTTCAAGTTGTTATTATTAATTAAAGGTTTTTGTTATGCATTGATGCATAAGTTACGAAAATCTGTATTTCATTAAAAAGTTTCAATTTTAGGTATTATGTTATTCTTTTGAATATAATTATTTTATTCCAAATCTGATTCAAATCTTTTTCAAACAAAAAAACATGGAGAAATATATTAGGTAGTTATTATGATTGAAGATTAAAATATATTTTTTTTTAGTTTCTTATCTTTTGGTTTTTTAGGTTTTTTTATTCAATATTTTTTCATAGAAATCAGTTACTATAAAACAAAAAAAATCAGTTACTAATAGAAGAAAAAAAATCAATTACTAATTAGTTACTAAAAGTATGAGAATATGGTGTGATTCATTAATTATTAGAAGAGAACTTAATGAGATTATTGAGAAGACCGAAATTAATGGCATGGAGAAGACCAAAATTAATGGGAATAAAATTAGGAGAGAAATATTTACAAATATTTAATACCGATATTAATGGGATTGTTGAGAAGACAAATAGGAGAGCAATATCTCCAACATTTAATATCGAAATTAATGAGATCATTGAGAAGATAAATATGTGATAAATATTTACAACATTTAATGGCATTGAGAAGACCAAAATTAATGAGATTATTGGGAGCACAAATAGGAGAGAAATATTTACAATATTTAATACCGAAATTAATGGGATTATTGAGAAGACAAATAGGAGAGCAATATCTCTAACATTTAAGATCGAAATTAATGGCATTGAGAAGACCGAAATTAATGGGATCATTGGAATATAAATAGGTGATAAATATTTACAAAATTGATCAACCTTCCACCAAAATATTTACTAAGAACTTTGGTGTCAAATTGATCAACCTTAATTGGATTATTGTGACAGGAAGTGCTTAATTGCTTAAAATTTTGAGTACTATTAATTACTAAACCTCAATTTTGATATTTGAGTCCACTTTTTTCTTAAAATCAGACACAGACCCATCATTTCATTCAATTGAAATATTTGAACTTTGTTGTCAAATTGATCTAACTTTTTTTCCCAAGTGCCCGCGTTATTGTTAGATATCATGTAGCTAAAAGGTTAATACAAAATAATGCAAAACCAAAAAATCTTTCCAGCCCACCATTTTTTTTCAGACAAAAGAATATAAGAAAAGAGCAGATGACTCAGCCACATAATGTATTTCAAGATAACTAATCACTTCAATTGCAGTATATCGACATAACTAAAACGCCACCTGGAGTACATATTATCAGAGTATATTACAAAAGAGAAACTAAAACGGCACCTGACAAACGAAGCTCATCATTACGAATTGGAGTTTTATTATTTTCCAGAACGGAGTTCCCAGATCGAGATTTCAACACAGAGGTTGGAGTCACAAAGCCTTCTGCAATGTCAAGTTAATCAACTTTATAAAGAAATAAATGTTGGAAATCAAAAATAAAGATGAGTTAAAAATAATGAGTTTATTCTTGTATTGAGTATTGATTACCAGAAACATCGCTATTGAGTATTGATTGAGAAGAGCTTCCATCAAAGTTTCCATCTCTATTTTTCTCTGCACCATCCCCATTTGATAGCTTGGAGATTTCACTGCCCATTTTCGATACTAAGAATTCAATCCCACCCTTTTTTTCCCCATCCGATATATTTGGGAAAACAAATATATTTGGGCTTGAAGCCCACTAACTCAATAAACACTCACATAAACACTCACATAATAAATGCACTCTCTCTCATTAGACTTCTTAAGTCAAAATTGACGGCTAAAATCATATTTTGGTCTCCTAATTGAAAACCATTATGGATTTATAATAATATTGATTAATTTTTTCGATGAGTTAGGTATCTTTATTTAGATCTCACACATTTACAATTTTGTAGTGCCTTCACTTTTGTTCAAATTTTGATGTAATAGTTTACATAATTTTTTTTATAGGCTTATTTATATATCTGGTCTCTAAAAGTTTGAAGTGTTTTGATTTTGGTCTCTGGAAGTTTTTTTGACCTTGACTTATCCTTAGTTGTTTTGAAATTTTGGTTTTAATACACGCCGTTAGGAAAAATTCGTTAATTGCTGATGTAGTTAACGAAACGTCACATTAGCATACACGTTTATAAGTATTGCATGTCACTGATAGGATGACGTGAATGATCCGCAAGTATTGCAAGTATTACATTTGGTTGGGCCTTGACCCTTTTGCTCTCGCGGGTCCGGATTATTCACGTCATCCTATTGGTGACATGCACACGTGTATGCTGATGTGCCGTTTCGTTAACTACATTAGTAATTAACGAATTTTTCCTAACGACGTGGATAAAACCAAATTTTCAAAACAATTAAGGATGAGTCAATATCAGAAAAACTTCCAGGGACCAAAATCAAAACACTCACAACTTTCAAGAACTAAAACCGTAAATAAATCTTTTTTTATATACTCCGTCCGGTCCATATTATGAGCACCCTTTTGAGAGAAAGGGTGCTTATAATATGGACCAGAGAGAATATATAAATTAGGAGTCTTTCCCTTTTTATTTCGCTCGGGGTTTAAAATTTTTTCAGACAAGGTCCGTCCGAGCGAAATAAAAAGGGAAAGACATGCATGGTAAACATAAAACTCAGCCACCATATCCCTCCAAACATGCACCACAACCACACCAATAATCTAATAATCACATGGATGAATCAAACAAATCGATGTCCTCTTCCCTTAGCTTGTTGATTGCGCCTGTTTAATTTTAAGCTTGGCCGGACGCAAACATATGATGACTGATTATCAACTTCAATTCCTAACACTTAGATGATTTTAAATCCATCTGGTGAAATGCAATGCAATGCTAGTAGTACTGTACCGTTGGTTTCATAGTGATCCTTGACTACTTCCACTGTGTTAGCCTTTTAAGGTTCCTTCACGGATGATAAATCTTTCCGGGGAGCACAGATTTGCATTCTATTAAAACTCTCGTTTTCGGGGGTGTTTATTTTTATTAAGATTATGTTTTTATTTTTTTTTCAAAAATAATTATAATTTAATGTGTTTGGTTTTCGAGGCATATTAGTATAATGTTAGATTATATTCTTGGAAAAGTAATTAAAATTTAACAACTTCCTTATAGGTGTTGTAGATTATTTTTAGTAAGATATTTTTTTAGATTCCTGTAATTTTTTTATTTTACACTTATCACTCCAACAACATTATTAACTACCCCTTATCACTCCATACCCAAACATAAATAAATTATAATTTTAATATATTATAATCTTATCAAATTATAATCACAAATAAAAATAATCACAATATAATTTTACCAGCTATACCTAGCATGTACTTATTTATTTATTTATTTGTTTTAAGGGAAAATATAACACACACTTATTAATATACACTCTTTTATTCAAAAATAGATAGATTATCATAAATTATATCTTTTTTATAAGACAAAATTTATTGTGAAAAAAGAAATATAAGACATACTAGTATATACTTTCCGCAAGATATTGCATACTAGTTCAAAGTTTGATAAAAACTGTGCCACCCAACCTACCAAATATTATAAATTATATTGATGTTGTGTTTATCTCAATTATATTTATTTTTTGTTTACATAGGAGGTCTGAGACTAGAACCCATGACCTGAGGAGGGAAAATCCTAAGTGTCTCTGTAGCCACCAACTGGGCTGTCTTAGGCGGACTATCTCAATTATATTTATTTAAATTATTGATGATGACTTGTATAATTTGTGTAATATGATGCAGAATTAAGTATATTTAACGTTATGTTATATGGAATATAAACCCTACTTTTTTTATCTTCAAACCGCATTTTTATTTTATTTTTTTTCAAAATTATCATTATCTTCTTTAAACCCAAAATCCTAAATCTCAAACCACCATTATCACCATCATGGTTAACTTCCTTATCAATCCTTTGAAATGTGCCATCTTCTTCTTCCTCCTAGCTAGGTTTTGATCTCACCACCGTCTCCTTCTTCATCTTCGCAAGCCCTTGCGGCCACTCCCTCCCGCCCCTGACATCACCATCCACATCCTCAACATACACCACCAACACCAACACCTTCATTCCTCTTTCTCACTTCTTTTCTCACCACTTTGGCTCTCGTGATCTTCTTCCCAAAGGTGTCCCTCTCTTCTTATGACCCCGGCCCGCCATAACAATCTCACTTTTGTCCCACACGATTTTTCATCACCCAATGAGGGCTTAGTGTTAATGGTATCCTCCAAGGCCTAATTCCAATTCTTGGGTTTCAAACTTTTGGAATTTGGGAATACTGGGACAAAAACAACAACAAATTCCAATAATAATCATAAGTTGTTAAAGGACTCTCTCTCTCTCTCTCTCAACGAAATTGGGTTCGGTGGTGGTAGTTTTGGGTTTAGGGGTTTGATGGTAATACTCCCTCCGGTCCGACATATTCTAGAAGCAATCTTTGTCCTATATATAAGACATTTTGTATTTTCTACGCATCATTTATTGCTTTTTCTCTTTTTTGCCCTTATTAAATGCATGTGTTTTTTGTTGTTCATTAATGAGTGTGAATTTTTCAAGAAAAGTTGAGAGGGTAAAATTGTAATATTACAATATATTCTCATAGAATTCATAAAACTAACTACTTTTCTTGGTCCGAGGAATATGGTTAAGTATGTCCTATATATAGGACCGGAGAGAATAGTGATTATGGAGTTTAAGATTATATAAAGTAAATAAGAGTTGGGATTTAAAAGATGGGGTATGAAACTACAACTATTTTAATCATAATAGAATAAAAATGGAGTTTAAGAATAGTAAATGGATTTAAATTTCGAAACTACTCCTTTGAGTGGGGTTTTTGTTAATGTGGTTAGGAATACCCCACTTATTTTATTATTTTCAATTTTACCCCCTTTTTTTTAATTTAATATCAAGGTCGTGAGGTGTACTTGACTGTGTAAATGCAAATGCTGAGGCTTTATTGATTGGATTTCACATGGTGAGGCATTTACATCCTAACGATTTATTTTTTGTGAAATTGAATTAGTTTGTTTGTTTGTTTTTTTTTTTTTTTTTTTTTTTACGGTTGATGGAAAATTTGGGTGACTATCCATATTAATGATGGATAATTATACGGAGTATTTGATAGGACACTGTTGTTGATGCCGGGCATATTTGTTGGATCTCTAGGAATAGTCTCTGCAGTATTTGCATTAAAGGTTATGGATATCAATGGAAAGCTGCAAAAGCTAAGGTGAGGTTTGTCAAGTAATTCATACAGGTATGTAATATTTTGAACGGGATTATTATGATAGTTAAATAGTCTTCAAGTTTATCCACTCTATGGTCCTTTTTCACTTGCCATGAAACAAACATTTGAAGTTAAAAACTATTTAATTTCAATGTTTCTGGCATGAACCTGGTTAGTACAAAGTCGATTATATACACTTATCTATAAGTTCGAAGACTTTCTAGAGGTGAAGAATATTCAACTTTAAAAAAAAAAAAATTACTTAAGAGAGAATGATTTGCCTGATGCATGATAATAAGATTGTTGTTGACAAGAGGTTCCAGGAGCCTCTCGTTATTGGTGTGCTTGAGATGGGAATTTTGGTCGGGAGATATACTTTAAGATCGAGACTTTTTTTACGATTTTGATGGTAAGTAAAAAAAGGATAAAATTGAAAATATTATAATAAGTTGGATGTTCCTAAGCACAAGTTGATCGGCAAAAACCTCACTCAACTCTTTTTAACATGGGTTTTTATTTTGCCACCCCAAGGTCTATGGATGCCACCCCATATGTATAAAATATACCTATCATGTCCTTTTAAAAAAACAACTTTTAATACGGGTCGTAAAAGGTACTTACGACCTGAAGGTCGTAACACTCCCTTACGACATTTTAAAAAATTAAGTTTTGACACGGGTCGTAAACAGGTGTTACAACCTAAGTTTTTTCAGTCGTAAACAAGTGTTACGACTATAAAGTCGTAATAGTCACATACGACTATATAGTCGTAATACTCGCATACGACCAAGCATTGAGTACATATGACCCAGCAGTAAGCTTTCCAGAATACATCCTAACAAACGTAAGGGAGCCTACAAATGGATCACTCATGATCTTAAAAGCAAGTCCGGAAAATGGTTCATCATCACTTGCTCTCTAATATCACTTCTGGATTTTCGGGGTCAGTGCCCTTCATTGGTGGCAAGTCAAGTGGTGAAGGTAGATAATCCACTACAGCATCAAGCAACGGCTGGACCCCCTTGTTTTTGAAAGCAGAGCCACACAACACTGGTACAAAACTGGCTGATATGGTTCCCTTCCTAATTAACTTTTTTTATAGTTTCTTCGTCTGGTTCAATTCCTTCAAGGTAATTTTCCATAGCTTGATCATCCAAGTCAACTATGGTTTCTATTATCTGAGCTCGGTAATCCTGAGCCTGCTCTTGAAGATCTGCTGGAATATCTTCATAATCTAACTTGGCGCCCAGTTCTTCCCCAGACCAAACTATAGCTTTCATCCTAACAAGATCAACAACTCCCTTAAAGCTATCTTCTGAACCAATTGGTAACTGAAGTACAAGTGGTTTAGCACCTAAATTTGTTACTATCATGTCTCTCGTTCGATAAAAGTTTGCTCCAAGACGATCCATTTTATTGACAAAACAAAAGTCGTGGGACCCCATATTTATCAGCTTGCCTCCACACAGTTTCTGATTGTGGTTCCACTCCGGCAACACTGTCGAATAAGCATATTGCTCCATCCACACAGTTTCTGATTGTGGGTCGTATGTGAGTATTACGATTATATAGTCGTATGTGACTATTACGACTTTATAGTCGTAACACTGGTTTACGACTTATGAAAAAACTTAGGTCGTAACACCTGTTTACGACCCGTGTTAAAACTTAGTTTTTTAAAATGTCGTAAGGGAGTGCTACGACCTTCAGGTCGTAAGTGCCTCTTACGACCCGTATTAAAAGTTATTTTTTTAAAAGGACATAATAGGTAGATTTTATACATATGGGGTGACATTCATAGACCTTGAGGTGGCAAAATAAAAACCCTTTAACATAACATTTCATTTGGGCCCAATTTGCACCATTCTCAATATCATCTACATAGCTAGGTTTGGCAATTAGTCCCCAAACCCCAAAATTATCCCCCAAACCCCATATTTTAAAAATATTCCTAAACTATCCCCATATAATCCCTCTTAATTCTGAATTCCCCAAACCCCAACCCAAAACGTTTCACTCCCTCCTCCTTCAACTGGTTTCAACTCCCCAAACCCCGAAATACTTGCTCCTCGTTTCCACCGTTTCTACCGCCGCCGCCGCCTCCATCGTCGTCGCAAGAAGGTATGTTCGTTCTTCTTCATCACCATTCGTTCTTCTTGAACACTGTGGGTGCTTGTTCTTCATCAACCGAGTTGTGTTTGTTCTTGTTTGTTATTGTCTTGTTTATTTGATTTAGGTTTGGTTTAGGTTATGTTATTTTCTTTTAGGATTTTGGTATCTGTTATCATTATTGTTTTTTAGGGTTTTGCTCTTCCTTCGTGCCATTAAAGTAGTGTTGCCATGCTTTTTCTGCAACTTTCCGACACCCCCGTATCAGAAATTAGTAAAATTCTGACACGGGGGTATCGGAAATTAGTAAAATTCCACGTATAAGTTTTCAGAAAATAATGATGTGTTGTTTTAGAAATTGTTTGTTATTTTTATGTTTAATATTTTTGAGGTTTGGTGCTTAGATTATGAGAACATAATTTTGCTCTATCAATGATTGAATATAGCTTTTATTTATAACTTACACCTTTGTTAATTTTGATGAAATTTCAGATATGGCTAGAACGAAACGTACGGCTGAAACCGTGCGTGCAAAACAAGAAGAACAACAACGTAGAGCAGCAGCAGCAGAAGAACAATCTAAAGCATCAGGGGAACAAATGCGGCAGGGGAGACGACCACCGACTGCATCGTACAGGAGGGAAAAGAAGGCTAAAAGTAAAATTGGTTCATCATCACAAGCGGCACCGGAACCGCAACCTCAAGTGCATTCATCTTCTTAGTATAGGAATTGTTATTTGTTTTGGTTATTTGTATAGCTATTAATGAATTCTAAATTATTTGAATCAATGAATTAAATTTTCAATGTCAATTTACTTTGTTGAAAATGATTAAGTTAAGGTAGAAATTTGAAATTTGATGTAGCAACAGGGTTTCAACATAGTAGAAATTTGATGCTTTGCTCATTTGCTACAATGACATTAGCACATTATTCAGATTGGACAATTTCGAGAAACATATTTCAGAATTTAAAAATTTTCTGAAACATGTATGTCGGAATTTAATTAAATTCTGAATTTAGTATATCGGAAAAAGGTTACAGAGAGAGACGTTTTCATATGGTTTTTTCAAATTATTTAAGTATACAATTCCGAGAAACATATTTCAGAATTTAACAATTTTTTGAAACATGTATTTCGGAATTCAATTAAATTTTGAATTTAGTATATCGGAAAAAGGTTACAGAGAGAGACGTTTTCATATGGTTTTTTCAAATTATTTAAGTATACAATTCCGAGAAACATATTTCAGAATTTAAAAATTTTCTGAAACATGTATTTCGGAATTTAATTAAATTCTGAATTTAGTATATCGGAAAAAGGTTACAGAGAGAGACGTTTTCATATGGTTTAGTAAAATTAAATTCTGAAATTCCTGTGTCTGAATTTACAAAAATTCTGACACTGGTTAGTCGGAATTTTAACAGTTACGTAAAAAAAAATAAAAAAACCGTAGAAGAGATGATTTTACTTTCAACAACACCAATAGAGAACCCATTGGAGCTTCCTTTACGAATAGATAACCAAATGAAGTGGTTTGTAGGTAGAATATGGTAGGGTTTTGAAAAGGTGAGAGAGAATGGGGTTTGTAAAATTATGGGATATATGGGGTTATGGGGTTTTGCTTGGGGTTTGGGGTTTGGGGTTTGGGGTTTGCATGGTGGAAGAAGGTGAAGATGTTGCTGGGGTTTGGGGTTTGTTTCTTTTTTTTTAATGGAGAAGGGTATAATAGACATTTAACAATTAAAATGGGGTTTGGCGGATAAATTTGGGGTTTGGGGACTAATTGCCGCTAGGTTTTGGTTTGGCGTGATAATTCGGTAGCTTTGTTAGCTTAGCTTTGAATAAATTTTAGGGAGTTACTATCATGTAATCCAAAATTGGATGGTTGCTATGCAACCTTTTCTTAAATCTAGTTAAAACTAGGTTTTTGCAATTTAGTCTAACATAAAAAGTAAATTAAAAATTTAGTCCTTTGTACCTATAGACAAATTATAATTTTTAATTAAAAAAAAATTAAAAGTAGTTAAAATTAGTCACTAGTGTAAAAAGGCTTAATGCAAGTGACTAAATTTAAAATTAAAAGTTATAATTTGTCTATAGGTACAAAGGACTAAATTTTTAATTTACTTTTTATGTTGGACTAAATTGCAAAAAACTAATTTTAACTACTTCAAATAATGACATGGCATAGATGACAACTTCTTATTGGTTTAAGAAAAGGTTGCATAGCAACCATCCAATTTTAGATTGCATGATAGAAATGCCCTAAATTTTTTCTCACCCCAACCAACATACACGTTCATATTGCACTTAACTGGCAATAGTCACATCCCCTTCTTCTTGAAACTTTGCAAACTCAACGTCTCAAACCACAATACATTTGAGAATATTAGAATAATTTGCCTTTAAAGTCAAAATCTTGAAAGTCCAAATCAAAACCATAGGGCCTAGGACAACCGTGCTCAAACTTAGCCTAAATAATACTCTACCTCTTCCTAATTGCTAGCACATTCTTGCACGGCGGTTAATTACGAGATCAAGGTAAGCTCAGATTTCAAATAGGGGATTAGTCTACAAACCTCAGTGTTTATCCTACAAACCCCATTTTAATGAGGAAATGTCAAGTTTACCTTTACAAATAAAAAAAAAAGAAAGAAAATCTACAAACCCCAAAACCACAAATCTCAAATAAACCACAAACCCCACCTCCCCACCACCTTTTCACCTTCTTTCATTCCAAGAAAACCCCATAACTCATGCAACCTTTCATTTTCCATCAAAACCCCTCTCTTTCTATCTCTCTACTCTTTCTACTCTTTTCTAGAGCCAAAAAATCATTGAGGCATACATTTTGCTGACACAAACGTTCCTGAATCAGTCCCAAGTTGTTTCATTGCACATTACAGAAGGCAACATACGTCCTTGCCGTTTCACCTTTTTTTTTCGTTACTGTTTAATTTTTCGACTCGTTATTGTCGGAATCATTTAAATTCCGATACGGGTATATCAGAATTTTATAAAACTTAGAAATTTGAAATTCGAGTTTCTTACCTCCTTCTCTGGCTAAATATTCCGATAGGGTAAATTCATAAATACAAAAATTCTGAAACACCTTCCTCGGAATTTATATATTCTGATAGAGTGTTGTCGGAATTTTATAAAACTTAAAATTTGAAATTCGAGTTTCTAACCTCCTTCTCTGGCCAAATATTCTGATAGGGTAAATTCATAAATACAAAAATTTTGAAACACCTTCCTCGGAATTTATATATTCTGATAGAGTGTTGTCGGAATTTTATAAAACTTAGAAATTTGAAATTCGAGTTTCTAACCTCCTTCTCTGGCCAAATATTCCGATAGGGTAAATTCATAAATACAAAAATTCTGAAACACCTTCCTCGGAATTTATATATTCTGATAGAGTGTTGTCGGAATTTTATAAAACTTAGAAATTTGAAATTCAGAGAAGTAAATATGTCTGAGAGGTCTGTCTTGGATTATTATTTTTTCTGATAGTGTTGTTTCAGAATTTAAATTATTCTGATATGTTCTTTTCGGAATTTAAAATTATTTGCAATAAATGAGAGTTATAACCTTATTGAAATTGATATTACAAAGTGGAACTTGATATCAGCAAAGAGGAATATTAACATTAATTGAAATTGATACGTAACATTAACATTAATTGAAATTGATACGTAAACCTATAAGTCAATTCCATGTTCAACCATAATCCACCTTAATCCACCTTCAAAAACATTAACCGTAATCCACCTTCAAAAACATAAGTCATAAGACTAACAAGTTCAAAACACATAACACAACTTCAACCATAATCACATGTTCCTAAACCAACTAGAAAACACAACCAGAAATTGTTACAATATCAAAAACTATTACAATATCAAAAGTCTTTTCAGTTTCTTCTTCTTCTGACACGTCTCTCTTGATCCCTTGGTTCATTATCAGCCTTTTCTTCGCGCTCGGCCCTGCTACCCCTGGGGACCCGACCACCTCTTATTCTGGTTTGCATACGCGGAACATCTTCAGTGATCGCTCTGGTACATAATGCAAAGACCTCTTGATAAACATCATCCGGTAAGTTGGCCCTATGCGGTTGGAACAACCTATTGCCTCTTTTCGTATACGTTCTGCTTCTTGTTCTGCTCGCACAGTTTTAGCTGTACGTTTCGTTCTAGCCATATCTGAAATTTCAAGCCAATTAAAAGAGGTTTAAGTCAAATTAAGCATGAAGATGAACACAAGATTTGCGTGACTTGAATCGAACTACCTCGATTCCACTTTCATAAAATTTTAAACAACCTATTCCATGATGACTATTACTATGCTATGCAATCTCTAGTTTTAAATGTGTCATCAAGAAATTTTAATTCAGATGCTACTATAATTTAAAGTAAATAACAGCACCATATAAATGGCCATTGTTTAGTCATATACATGCCATTGTTCAGTCATATTGAACGATACAAATAGCACAGTAACAGAGAAGCAAATGAGAACACGTTTTAGAATGAGTAGCAGATAACCAGAGAAGAAAAAAACAACACCCAAGAGAAGAAAATTCGAAAACCCTAACATAAAGAAGAAAACAAAATAGAATGTAGAACAAGAGAGAAGAATGAAAACGAATGAAAACAATATAGGAAGAAGAACAAATGAAACCCAACACAAAAGCAACCAAAAAATAGAGAAGAAGGTCTCACCTTTACACACGAAAACGCGGTGGAGGCGGAAACGACGGTGGTTGCGGCGGCGATCGCAGGCGGTGGAAGTTGGTGGAGAAGGTCGGGGAAGGGAATATGAAAGGTTGGGGAAGGGAATATGAAGTTGGGGTTTGTGGTTTGAGGAGTTATAGAATTGAAATGGAGGAAAGTTATAACAAGGGTAATTTTGAAATATTTAGAAAAAAATGGGGTTTGTAGGATAAACAATGGGGTTTGTAGACTAAACCCCTTTCATATGAGAGGAGAGATTGGAGCCCAAAACCGTGAAATTTTTTAAGTTTGTCAGATGCATCGCAAAATCAAATAGGTGTTCTATACTTTCTTAATATAAACTTTTCTATGTTGTTATGTTGTAATTCTAATATAGGTTTTGGGACCTCTCATACTACCATTTTAATAAATTTTATTTGCTTAAAAAAAGATAGATAAGTAACAAGAATAGAGAGACGAGAAAGAAGAGACTGATTGTCTATTTAGAAAAAAAATTCAAATAAATGTAGATTGCCCAAATAAATAATGATTAAGTAGTAAATATCAATCTCATGAGTATGTTATTATGTTTTATTCTTAACCATTGTTTAATTTCATTTTTTCTGTCTGTACTCTTTAACCAGTATCATAGATGTCTTCAAGAGTACCTTTAATATCAAGGAACCTTTAAGACTAATCTTGTACGAGGTGACGTTCCTATGTCTCTCCCAGCGGGATGTGTTAACCGGGAATCGAACTTGAGATTTTCTTAGTCCCATTAAACATTCCCAAGTTCTCAGGTTGGCATGATCGTACCACTTAAACTTCCGTTGATTGGTAACCATCGTTTGATTTCAAAAGGAAGAAGATAAAGAAAAATACCCTAACTATGGAAATAAGGCTATGATGAGAATCCAATCAAGCATTCTATTTTCAAACAATCTTAGAAAGACAAGTGCAGCTTGATGAGAGAAAAGAACTTCAAATAACATTAAAATAAAATAACCATAATCATAAATAAATCTGATTTAAAAAATTAGCATAACAAAAGAACAATAAGCAATAATAGCAAAAAAACAAGAACAACAATAGCACAAATTATTTCTTTATTGAAGTTTCATCACTAAACCAACTTGTTTTCGGTGAAATAACCCAACATAAATTTAAAACCACCACTTATAATAAGACTTCTCTTCTGTGGGAACGTCTTCCATGCTTCTATCAAAATTTACAGGAATACGCATATGGATGGGGTCCCTGCAAATAGGACAAACTTGCATGCCTTTCTTCTCATGGAGTTCATTGCAAGATGTACAAAGAACCTGATGAGCACAAGGGTGGAATATAACACACCTCTCCTCAGTAAGGCACATCACACATTCCCTTTCACGTTTCAAACCATTTGATGACAAAGACAAGCCACTCATTTTTCTAACCATTTCTGATGAGACAGCAGTAGTGTCATCATTCTTCGTGCCGCTGCCAGAAGGATTTCCTTCAAGTCTCTTCCTCATTGCAGCAATTATGGGAGATTCCTCCTTATGTCTCAGTTGAGCAATTTCTTCTTCAAATTTCTTTATGTCATCCAGGTGCCTCTGCTTAATTTTATCTGCTGCCATTTTCATCATATCCTCCTTTGCTTTTGCTGACTTCTCAATTTGCTCTCTTTCTTTTCTTATGTAATAATATTGTCTGAGAACTTCTTCTTTGGCCTTTGTTTCCTGCTTCAATCTAACCTGCACAAAGTAAGAATATGATCTTAGGCGTGTCGGATACACTCTACTTAAAGAACCTATTCATGCACATAACAATTCCTTAGTATTCAATAGACATTCCGAAATAAGTCAGGTTTTTACACCAATAACAAAACTCATTTAGCACTTATAGAGAGAAAGTAGTAGTTGCATGTACTTTCATGCACTACTATTCATATGTTTTCTATGCTAGCATAGTTCATCAAGTGAACACTAATACCATTGTGGATAAGAAAGGAAGGAAGTTCATGATGAAATTAACAACTATGCATCAAAAACAATTCTTACTTCTTATTGATAAGGCATGTATATTAAAAACATAAATGTTAGTATTATAAATAAATATCAAGTGAAGAGCATTTACTAAATAAAAAAAAAAAAAATACAACGAAAGAAAAAAGTTAGATTATACCTCCGCCTGCTCCTTCAGTTCCTGTTCTTTCTTTATTTCTAGTTGCACTTTCGCGAGTTTGCGTTTCTGCGTCATGAGCTCTTCCATAAGCAAGGATTTCTCCTTTTCCGAAGACCGGACCATCTTCTCTGCATCATTTTCCCTCCTTGATACCTCTTGAAACCTTATGGAAGATTCTGCACCATGCTTCTTAGCCTCCTCCATCTCCCTCTTCAGAATTGCATTCTCCTTCTCAAGTCTCCTGATAGTATCATCAGCTTCTTGCACCTGCCAGTTCGCCTTATCCACAGCAATCTGCCAATCAACAAGCTTGTTTGTTGCGTTCCCCTCTCGAAATTGCCTCTCTTTCATAAAACGATCCATCTCATCTCTCTCTTGCCTCAGGTTATTCAGCTCTGCCCTGTCCTGAATAAGCTGACGAGTGGCGTCCGAAATCTTCTGATTACCCCAGTTGCTCCATTCTTGATCCAGATTTTTTAGCTCCTGAACCCTTGAACGAAGCATCTCTATCATCATATCATTCCTTTTTTCCTTGGGTACCCATTCACTCAGGGACTTGTGTGTTGTAGAAGAAGACCTTTCTTCAATTCCATCAACTCCAATACCCTTGCTCATATTTAGGGACACACTCTTCAAGTCTAAAGTTGGAGTTTGAATAATCATAGACTTACTGTTCTGCTTTTCATCAGATGAGATCAAACCACTCAAGCCTTTCATCATTCCTGCTCTACTTGAAGTTCCTTTAGGCCCGGATGGTCGAGAACTTTTTGCCACCTGAGATGACTTCTGATGAAGAACGCGTTCGCTCTTAGTGCCATGAGAATTCTCCTTTCTAATACTTCCAGACTTTTCCTCCATTTGTGGATATGGAGTATCTGTTCCAACAATGATACTAGATGTTTTGGTTGCGAGTTCAGCAAAAAACTGAGAGAACATCTTGTTTGCACCATGATTTCCTGCCACAAAGAATTTATCAGATTGTGAGTTATGAGATGTGCACAAAAAAAATTAAAAAAACAAAACAAAACAAAATGACATGTAAAGAAGAAGATTGAGAATTACGCAAACCTGAGGGAATTGATTTAGAAGGCCTTGGAAGGAGATCCGATTCAGGACCTTTTGGTTTGATTTTGAATTGTGATTCTGTTTCTTGATCAGAAGAATGTCTATTATGAACTTCAGCACCCATTTGACATGCTTTTAAAACTTTCATATCAGAAACTAATAAGCACCACAGCGCATCCCCGGCACTTAAGTTTGCATTCATCTCTTGAACAACACAAACCAATTCAGCCATCATATACTTCTCAAGCTCCACTAAATCTTCAAAACACTGCTCTTTTGAAGGGTCAACCTCTTGTCCACTCCTAAGAAAATCCAAAGTATTCTCGATTATATTAGTGAAAGTATCTCTACCTCCGTGCAAGTTGTCAAGCCTTAAAATGGCCTTAGCAGCAGCTTCTTCAGTGCAGCAGGGGAATGCAGTCATTGCTTTTATTGAACCCTTGAAAATGGCATCCAATTTGCTAAGGACACATTCTTCCAATTGGGCTTGTGTCTGACCATCCCAATCAACTTTTTTGAGTTCATCAGCCTCGCCGCGTTCCTTCTTCACTTCGCTTGGTTTCAGCTGACCAAAATTATCTTTGTTAACACTGGCTTGCCCTTGATCTTGGGGAATTTCAACTTTCTCTGCACGGAATACATAACCAGCTTGACTTTCATCTCGAGGCGAGGGAACGATCTTATTCGATTCGCGTGAAGGCGGATCAGCATTTATCTTTTTCGCGCTTCCTTCATCTACGACAGAGTTTGAATGAGACATTTTACTGTCACCACCAGCATCCAATGAGACCATTTCGATCAGCTGCTAAACAAAACTATGAAACATCATTCACCAACATTTATGCACTATCAATTCACAAGCATCATGAATTTACTTATTCCAAAAACAAGTTCCATTAAAAGATAACATCAAAATTAAAATTGATGAGGAAAATCTACTAGAAAATTTACAGCATCTATTATTCACCTATAAAGGAAAAGAAAAGAAGTATAATAACTAAGACTAGATTATACTGCATTGCATGGATTAAACTTCAAGAGCTGAAAATTTATTACCTCTTAATATTCAACGTAAGATGAATAACTTCCTGAAAGGATGAAATGAGACAAATTTTCAATGAATTAATGAACACAAAATAATAATAATAATAATAATAATAATAATAATAATAATAATAATAATAATAAGGCTTATTTATGTCTTTAGTCCCTGAAAGTGTTTTGATTTTGGTCCCTGTAAGTTTTTTTGACCTTGACTCATCCTTAATTGTTTTAAAATTTTGGTTTTAGTCTTTGTTGTTAGGAAAAATAACGAAATGTCACATCAACATATACGTGTACAAGTATCAAATGTCATTGGTTGGATGACGATGATGATTCGGACCCGGAAGAGCAAAAGGACCAAAACCCAATCCATAAACACATTTTGGTTGGGCCTTGGCCCTTTTGCTCTTGTGTGTCTAGATCATCCACATCATTCTATCGATGAAATGCAACACTTGGACACGTGTATGCCGATATGGCGTTCCGTTAACCACAACAACAATTAACAAATTTTTCCTAACGACAAAAACTAAAACCAAATTTTCAAAACAATTAAGGATGAGTCAAGGTCAAAAAAATTTCCAGGGTCCAAAATCAAAACACTCCCAACTTTAGAGACTAAAACCATAAATAAGCCTAATAATAATAATAATAATAATAATAATAATAATAAAATTAAGATAGAAAAATATCACTTTTCATAAACTTAATTATGATTGTTAAATTCTCGAGTTAACTCTCGAACTCTTACGAGTTTACGTTTCCAGATCACGAAAACTCTCTTTTTGATAAACTCGTACGAGTTGAAGTAAACTCTAATAAAATCAATAAACTCTCGAATTTACAAGTCTACATTTAGACATTGATTTGATCTCAAAAAATATTTTTTTTATCATTATCATCTGATATTTATGTTGAAATACCTATATATTACAATATATAAAAGATTTACTTTGTATTATTGTACCCAACTGCAAAATAAAGTAGCTGATTGACTAAAAATCATAGAATAATTGGGGCAAATATTAAGTTATGATTATACTTTATATTTTTGTTTGTTTTATATATTTTTTTAATGTTTAAAAATATTTGTGGGTAACATTTTAAACAAATTTATGTCCTTGAATATGTTAGTATTCATGAACATTTTTGAGATTTGTAAATACTTGTGTATTAATGAATCGAGTTTACAATTCGAATTTACTTGAACTCTCGAGTTTAACAACCATTTCCAACTTTGAGAGTATATTGAGTTGAAAAAGATTGAAAATTCAAAGTACCTAAATGAATTCAAACACAAGTCAATATTCCATATCGCAAAATTGATAAAAGAAAATAATGTTTTCAATAGTTCCTTCTCCGATCTCTATTATGAGAAAAAAATAACCGAATCACATCTACCTTAGTTGAATATATTTAATTTTTTTAGATTCATAAAAAAATATTATTACTTTAACAAAATTGCATTAAGAATAAAACAAAAATTAAATGGAAACATAACTTTCTAAGAATATTTTAGAAATAATTGTATTGAGAATAAAAAATTAGTTAATTTTTTCTTATATTTGAAACCAAAATAAATTTGTTTTTTTTTCTTATATCAAAGAAGCGAGGGAGTATAGCACAGGAAGTTATTGATATGCAGAAAATTCCAATTACACGTAGAAGAATATATAGCAGAGTTTTAATAAAGAGTGGTAGAATGAGGCCATAGTTGAGACATATACCTGATTGAATCTAATTTTCGAAGAATCAAATGTAAGATCAATATGTTAGAACATGAGAGAAACAGAAACAAAATCCAAAGTTTTTTCTCTCTTTTGTTCTGAGATTGCAAGAAGAGTTTGGGAGGCTTTTATATAGATGAAAAAATATTTTTTTATTTGTGCAATATTAAATACGAGATATTAATATAATTAGAAGTAAATTTTAAATTATAGTATATTTAACAATAAAATAAATAGTATTGATTTTTAATAATTTATTTACTTAATAAACAAAATTCAACGTATCTTTCTTTTTATAGTGTGACTAAGTTAGCTGCACGTCAGCACGTGGTAAAAAAAATATAGCACAAAATAAAAATATCTTAGATATAAATTTATGTCTTTTTTTTTTTTTACATGAGAGATCTGGGACTAGAACCCATAACCTGGGTTGGTGAGAAATCCTAAGTGTCCCTACAGCCACCAACTGGGCTGTCTTACACGGACAAATTTATGTCATTTTTTAATCAAAAGTGTTATTGAAATCAAAGACTTTTTTTCCAAGATAATCACCAAACATAATTTTATCTCTCTTATCTAAGTAATAAAGTACCAATAAAGCCAAACATAGTTGGTAGATAGTTGGGTTTCTTAAGTATGATGTCAAGGGTTTGACTCATTCTTGGGTTCGACTCCTGTCGAGGGTATGAAAAAGGTTTTGTTAAGAGAGACTATACCCACTTTGGTGATCTCTCCACCACCTCAAAATGGATTAGTCTCAAGCTGTCGACCGAAAAACACCCTTATTCAAAAAAAAAAAATCTAAGTAACAAAGTTTTTATCATATACACCACATAAATAGAATCTTTTATGTATATATCATTTTTAAGAAACTTTAATATTTTTTTTAAGGAACCCTGATAATATTAAAAGACTCCGTTTGCAATATTTATTTAATGTGTGACGTATGATATATGTTAATAATATTTAATATTTGAGTTTAATATGCGTGTACTGACACTGTAAAGTTTTTTACAATGTCAGTACATTGTCCATTGTTCATTTACATTATTTTTATCTAGAAGTCAATAATCATACATCATTGGATAGTGGATGATGTGCTGACAGTGTAAAAAACCGATACACTGTCAGTGTACAAACTATTTTCTCTTAATATTTAAGTAAGTAAATTTTTATAAGAAAATTAAAAACATCATATCTCAAGATATTAAATAGCTCATTTTTTATGTGATTTTTTTAATGTTTTTTTAATATCCGTCATAAGGCACATATTACAAAATTCCTTTATATAAAGCCTTTGTTGTGGAATTTCATGAGAAATAATGAAGTTAGTTAATATTTTTTTTGTAATATTAAAATTAATAATATTTTGTATATTTTTTCAAAAATAACTTTATAATTACTATTAGAATTTTAAAAAGTTGATTAAATAAAAATATTTGCTAAAAGAAAAATAATTAATGGCATGCAAAATTAGAAAAATAATTTTTTTTCAAACATGTCATAATTTTTTAGACAAATATTTTTTAACTTTTTTTTAAGGGATGAATGCCAAAACGTAATTACAAGGATTTAAATTTAAGAATTCATATTTTATTTATTGCTTCTCTATCATTTGAACTGGCTAACAAATGAAACATATCCTTAAATAATACCAAAAAAAAAACAAAGATATAATAAAATACAATTATAATAAATCTATACAAACAAACAACATTATAATTAAATCAGACCATTCATTCATTCAAAACGCATTGAATATCTAAAAGTATATATATTTTTTTTAGATTAATAGGTGTGCATTAACGGTGTAATGTTTTTTACACCATCAATCCATCATCCGTCATTTATTTGTATTACTTTTATCTAATAGTCAACGACGATATATCCATGGTGGATTGGTTAATGATGCACTGATTGTGTAAAAAAACATTTACACTGTCAATACACCGTCTATTTTCTCTATTTATTACTTATTCATTCACTGCTTTGTTAATATATTTATATAAAAATGGATTAAATTAGTAGCTTTTACATTCAGTCAATAAACTACTAATCTTGTTTGGTGTATACATATTAAAAAGAGTTTGTATTTATGAAAGCTAGTTTGCAGATCAAGCAGTTTTCAAGAAACTAAATTAACTTTCAATCATTCATGTACCAATTTTACCCTCCAACATTTTTTAAAATTACATTGATTATCCTAACCCAATTAATGACAATTTAATTTTAATTAAATGTTTATTTAATTAGTTATTAATTATAATTTAATAATTTTGTAATATTTCATTATTTATTTAATTAATTGCATATTTAATAAATAAAAAATAAATTAATCATAATTTAATAAGTTCTTTATACGGTTAATAAATAGAGAACAAAAAATTAAATTAAAATAATAAATATAAATAAAATAATAGTGCATGTATCATTTAATAACTTTTAGTTACTTATAAAAAATTTTAAAAAAAACTTTTAGTTACTTGCACAATTAGTTTTGTCAAACAACTTTATTTTAAATAGTTAACTGAGCAGTCACAAAATCTCAGCTAGAATCTCACAACTCCTAGCTAGCTTTACATATCATAGTTATAAGCTATTTTTGCCGAATAGACTCCAAATCTCATTCAAAGTGCCGAAAAAAAAAAACAAATTTTTTTTCACATTAAAAAACTTTATAAATTTGAATAATAAATATGACCAAATAATTGAACCCCCATTAGAATTTATTTAAACATTACGATTATTAACTCCAGCTATTAAAACATATTTTAGCATTCATTTTCAGTCAAACAATTTAACCTAATTAATTTATGTTTGTCAAAAAAATTACTCTTATGTAAACCAAAAAAAAAAATTACTCTTATTTATAAGATTACATTCAAACTTTCAATGATATTTAACTATTTTTTTTCACAAGTATTCATATTTATTAGTAAACACTTTTTAGATTTTCAATAATATTTATAAAGTATAATTTTGAAATTTTATATCAAAATTTACATTTCTAATACTGCCAACTGACAAACTTAACCATTACAATTTGTTCCAAATAATCTTATACAATATTAAGAATTGAAGTTAAAAAAAAATATAAATATTGAATAGAAAAATATATATTAATCATATTTCTTATGTTATCTATCATAACCTGACCAGTTGAGGTTAACATAGATGATAAGGGATTTGTTGTTACTTAAGCAAGTAGTAAGGGTTCGATCCCCAACTCTTGCAAATGTAAGAGGCCTCGCTGGGGAACCACCCCCGAAATGGTCCGACAATATCAAAAGGATTAGTCATCCAGTTGAACTGGTAGATACCTTGAAAAAAAATTTTAAAAAAATCTCTCATTACCTTAAAAGATTTATATATAGTAAAAAAGAATGGAGTAATATACTCCCTCCGTCCCTAATTATAAGATCTTTTTAAAACTTTTATTTTGTCCCTATTTATAAGGCTCTTTACCAATTTTTTTTATGAAATTGGTCCCTGTAAATATTGGTCGTTATGAAATGAGTCCCTAAACTTTATTTTTTTTCGTTTTGGTCCCCAAACACTTTTTACATTATCGATTTGGGGACCAAAACGAAAAAAACAAAAAATGTTTAGGGACTCATTTCAGAATGAACAATATTTACAAGGACCAACTTCGAAACGTAAATAGTGTTTGGGGACCAAAACGAAAAAAAATAAAGTTTAGGGACTCATTTCAGAACAACCAATATTTATAGGGACTAATTTCATAAAAAAGCCTTAATTATTTTTTTCCACAAACACCCATATTTATTTAACACTTTTTAGATTCTCAATAATATTAATAGGGGTAATTCTGAAAATACATATCAAAAGTTCACATTTCCAATGCAATTAACTAAATTATTCCACTTTCTTAATGGACGTGAAATCTCCCAAAAGAGCCTTATAATTAGGGACAGAGCGGAGGTAGTATCTATTAAATGTCAATTACGTTACAGTATTGAATGGCTTTGAAGCATGTATTAAATTACATTCAGTGTACTTACCTTTATTTATACTCCCTCCGAGTCCTATTTATACAATATTTTTGGGGTTTTTCACTCCCATCAAGGAAAGTGAATAAATTTGTTAGTGACATTGGAAATGTGAAAATTTGATATACTTTTTCAAAACTACCCCTATAATTATTATTGAAACTCTAAAAACTATTGACTTTTATAAGGTGTTTGTGGAATGAAGTAATTAAATGCTATTAAAAACTGAAAAGAGGTCTTATAAATAAGATCAAAACAAAAACCACAAAAGAGTCTTATAAACAGGACCGGAGGGAGTAGTATGTATTAAAATACATTCAATATTAAGATACTACTCCTTTTTTTTTAAATTACTCCTTCTTATTTTTAATATATATATATATATATATATAGCATATTTAACTATATTAAAAATATTAAGAAAGGTTAAAACATTAAAAATATACTTTAACGTTACATATTTATTTTCTTCTAAAAATTATATTAAAAATTTGTATTGAAAATTTTTTAAATGTATATTACTCCATTCGATCCTATTTATAAGACCCTTTTGAGATTTTTGTTTTAGTCCTATTTATAAGACTCTAGTATTTCAATTTTCAATAGCATTTAATTACTTCTTTCCACAAACATCCCTGTAAAGCCAACACTTTCTAGAGTTTCAATAAATATTGTAGAGGTAGTTTTGAAAAGTATATCAAATTTTCATATTTCAAATGCCTTTAACCACTTTTGTTGGTGGAAATGAAAAACCCCAAAAGGGTCTTATAAATAGGACCAGAGGGAGTATTTTACATTAATAAACAAATGACAAATAAGATGAAAAAAATTAAATGTCTTCTAAAAAAACACAATTTGACTTATAAATAAAATCAAATAATTCTTCTAAAATGTAATTTATAAATAAGACTAGAAAAAATACCATATTAAAAATATTTATTAAAATACATTTAATAGTATACTACATTAAATATTGAAATGCATTAATAGTAGTCCCTCCGCTCCTTAATCCAAGACGCTTTTGTGAACATTTTTTAGTCGTATTTATAAAATTATATTTCAATTATATTTAATTATTTATTTGTATTAAATTTTTTTTAGAGTTCTAATAATAATTATAAACGTAGTTTTGAAAAAGTATATCAAATATTTACTTTTCAAATGCTGCTATATATATAAATACTAACTATAATTTCATTGATGGACATGAAATTTTAAAAAAAAAAGAAAAAAATCTTATATTAAAAGGCAAAGATAGCATCAATTAGAAATTTAGAATACATTCAACAGAATTAACAATGCCCATCATAATTGACAAATAGATGAATTTTTTGAGTAATTTATCAAAGTTTCGATATTTGTCATGAGTATAAAAAAAAATGTTTTTTTGTTTTACACCAAGGGTATCCCCAACCGACAGTCAAAGATTAATTCCCTCTGAGGCGTAGAGATCATCGAAGTGGGTTTTGCCTCTACCAACAAAGCATTTTCCATGCCCACGGCAGGGATCGAACCTCTGACACCATGCTTAAGGAATCCTGCTATCTACCAACTGTGCTGGACTTTGTTGGTTAAAAAAAATAAAAAAAATAAAATGTTATGTATGTATTGAAAGTGATTAGACAATGAATAATATAAGTCAGAGGATGCCGTAGTTTCAATTCTAGTCCATTTGTAGCTGATAGATTCTACTTTTACACATTTTCCACTTGTTATAATTCAAATTAGTTCAAAGTTCACCATTATTGTCCATTATTGTGGATTGTTGTGGATTAATGGTTGTTTTTTTCTACTCTACCCTGTACCTCTATACTACTAAAGTACTAAGAATTAATCATTTTTTTTACTTATTATCTATCTTACAAATTAGATAAGGTAAAATTGTAAAAATAATAATTAATATTGCATTGATTATTTAAAATGAAAGTTATTTAAGAAAAGTGGCAATAATTTTTGAGTTAATAATCTATTTGGTCTCAAAAAAATTTATTTGGCATCAACTCAATGAACCAATCAAGTTTCCAAAATATCAAAATGGATCAGGTTAGTCCCTCATTCCATCAAACCATTAAGTACCACGCGACTCATTTTTATTGACTATTTCAAGGAAGAGATAATTCAATATTTCAAGTGTAAATATGTTAGAAGGAATAGACAATGAAAATATGTCCTCTGAAAACTTAACAGATTATTGATGGATGTAGATACTAACGTAATGCCATTTTAATTTTTGAAAGACTTACCTTAATTGATTAAAAAAAAATGTCTAAACTACGTATTTGGTTTCTTACCGTATTTTTGAATATCAAATTGGTTCGTTACGTCTTTTGGTATTATATTGATCCTCATGTTTGTTTTTATTATCAATTTGGTTTCGTCCTACTTATTAACTTTATATTGGTCAACATTTGCATTGTTGGTTTCATGTTGGAGAGAGAAATGACACGTATGTTTGTCATATTGATCCACATATGATGAATAGTAATTCATGAACCAAATTAATAGTGAAAAGAAACGTGACAAACCAATACGATTAAAAAAACGAAAGGGATCAATTTGATAATGACAAATAAGGTAAATGACTAAATAAGTAATTTTGGAAGAAAAAAAAAATCTTTGGGACGTACTTCCTCTGGTCCTATTTATAGGGCATACTTAACCATATCACATGGACCAAGGAGGTTAGTTAGATTTCTTGAAACTTTAAAAAAATATTTCAACATTACAATCTTACCCTCTTAACTTGCATTGGAAATTTCATATTGTATTACTTCGTATTAATGGGCAAAGGGCAAATAAGAGAAAATAGCAATAAATGTCTCCTAGAAAATACAAAATGACTTATAAATAGGACCAAAATTTTTTTCTAGAATGTGACTTATAAATAGAACCGGAAGGAGTAATAAACCCTCCGATCCATATTATAAACATCCTTTTTGTGAGAGAGAAAAGGTGATTATGTTCCGGATGGAGTATTATAGTACGTATTTTTTGGTGTGTTTAAGGTAAGCTAAAGTTATACACTCCCACCAATATGGGTTGGTCAAGTGGTAGCTCACTTACTCCCTTAACCAACAGGTCTCGAGTTCGAGCTTTGGGTATGGAGCAACCCCCGCTGGGAGACCCCTACCGCTTAATGCGAGCTCAGTTGGATCGGACCGGATAAGTCGGATTCTGAGTAAACCAGATCCGGTACCGGTTGGTGTACACCAAAAAAAAAAAAAAAAAGTTATACACTCCCTCACTACTAAACACATGTCCGCATTTTCTGAACAGGTTGCAGCTGGGAACACAATGGATCAACCGCCGCCAAACCAGAACGGAGAAAAGCCGTTGGCGGTGGCGCCGCCGTCGCAACCCCTTCACCAGAGCGACACGGACGAGGACGACGAGAACGTGAAACAGCTCGACGAGTGCTCTTCTCTCTATATTTTAATGCAGGTGAATGAACGACTTTGTTCCTTTCACTCTCTAAAACCCTAAACCCTTCAATTTACTGATAAACTTTTATTTTCTGTTCTTGTTATTTTTGGATTGATTTTCAGGATTGCGTTGTTCGATCAAACAGGAATTGGAAAGAATGTCAGTCTGGTATGTCTTATTCATTAATGTGTTCTGATTTCCTCAAATCTTTTTTTTTATATAATTTTTACAAAGCATCGGTTGGGCTTTTAGAATTTGATTTAAACGTCATTTCGATCCTCCAAAGATTCAATCGTCACCAATTTAGTCCTCCAAAGATCTCGAAAGTTTGAATGACCCCAAATCGAATTCTTTAGGGACTTATTTGGTGATCATTGAATCTTTCAGTAATTGAAATTTACACTGTGTGGTAACCACTTTAAACTTTGGTGGATTAATATTTGATGATCATTTTCTTTGGATGACTAACTTCATTGCCGTTGCATATTTGGAGGATATAATGTTTTACTCTAGAAATTTTCATTTGGAATCCGGAATATCTTAGGGTCTGTTTCCTTTCCCAAAACTAACTTGAAGTTATGCGAGTGTAGATCAAAGTTGTGAAGGTAGCTCTGTTGTGAGATTGCATTGCAGTCTAAAGCCGGCTAGCTAGATGATTGAGTTAGATTTATTGAATTAGACTCTTTTGGCAAATCATACAAGTAGCTGAAATTTGTTAAATAACATAAACTATGGAGTAACATGTAATGTTAATATTGAGTAGTTGAGTTGTAGCTGAAATTTGTCATTTGCTGAAAATTATATTAAAAAATGAGAAAGCAAATTATTGGCAGCTTCAACACTAGCTTATAGCTTTTGGAAAGCTTTAGAAAGCTATGGTCTCCAATTTCAAAAGTTACAATTACAATATCCATTCATTTGGTGTTCACCTAACAGTTCTGAGATTTTTTACCGAATCAATAAGGCTATAATCTGTCTAATAAGCTATAAGTTAGTGTTGTTAAACGTGCTCATGGTGTAAATGAATTTAGACATCAATGAATTATTCGATATGCGAATAATTTATGTACAGTATGTATTAGCTTAATGATGGGAAGTTATAAATATATATCATCAACAGAACTAACTTCCAAGTTATACCCATGAATTCATTCTAATACAGATTATTTTGTTTATTTTTTCTTTTCGAATTCATGTGTATCTTTCCATTACCTTGTTGTGTTAAAATTAACTTCAAATATAATCTTATTAAAAGGTGATTTCTCTCTTAAATTAAGCAAAACAAAACATGCCTTTGATTGCTTTATCCAGAAAGTTTATATGCCAATGCTTGTATTCAAATTAACCACTGCGGTTATTTTATTTTTTTAATACAGAAATACAAGCTTTGAGGGAATGTTCTGAAAGGAGAAATAAAAAGAAAGCAGAGTGAGTATTTTTGCAGGGATGGATATCTTGGTTGGGTATGAGATCATCTGCGGTGCTTCCTAGTTATTCTTCTTGCTGTCACAATGATGTACATACACTTGCAGCTTTACACAAGTTACACCCACCAACGTAGCATGTGTCAGTTGAAAGTGATGAGATTGAACTTGTGAAAATTGGACGTTTATGTATTAGGGTTCAATTATTATTAATTTTTTTTTGGTGAACTCACTAGGGTTCAATTAATTAACAATGCTTCCAATTGGAAATACCATATATGAGAGGTTTGAGGTTAAAGTAATAACCTCCCTTAACTTTGCTCTAACTATCACAATTATGTAGTCCTTGTTCTTTGATGATAGCACAGTGTTACATGAATACCTTGTCAAGCACACAACAATTTGATCTCCCAATCTAATCTAGTTTGATGGCAATCAGGTTTGATTTTATGATCTCATTCAAACTACTCAAACCTCTCACTATTAGCACAGCCCTAGCTTATTTCCTACATATTTGATGACTTGGCGGGGGATTTGCGGCATTATAGTCCTTGTTTGTTTTAATCATTAGTAAAGAGAAAGATGAACTCTTCTTTTATAGTTTCGTTATTTTGAATGTTAGGTTTGTCAAATGCATTCGTCAAATGTATCCGTGGATGCTTTCATTGTTATTCTTGCTCGTAAAATGATGGTAGCTAATGAATTGATGATTCGGGCAAAGTCAGCCTTTTCCATGCTAGCAGAAGGGTGATTTTAGTTAAAAACAATAACAGTAAAATCAACCAGGTGACTTGACAGAATAGCTTTATTATAGGCGTATAGCCCCAACTCAACAAAAGAAAATATCCTATATAGGAAAAAAAAGAAAAAGGAAAAATCTCCTGTAGAAAATCTAAAGTTCTTAACTTTTAATACTGAAACTTCCTTGGTAACTGGTAAGTAAGTACTATTAGACTTATCAAGAGTAAAGTTCAAGTTGCGCCTTTGATGCATCAAAATCTGTCTGTTAGAATGAAAAGCCCCGAGTGGCAATAACGCAATGGCCTAGCATAATTCAACCATTCCATTAAGATTAGGGATGGCAATTGGACCCGGATGGGTCCGGATCTGGGTCCAAAAAAGAGACCCGTGGATCCAAAGAATGGACCCATTTGGGTATCCGCTTTGAACGGGTCTGGGTCCGGGTCTGAGATATTCAGACCCGCGGGTACCCGGACCCGTTCATATTTACATATATGCATTATATATATATATATATATATAATTTAGTATGTTTGTGTTTAACGAGAGAATTTCTTTGATGTCTGCGAGTGTTTAATGGTGGTAGGGATTAATATTAAGTAGAGTGTGTAATAATGTATTAAGGATCCTCGGTCTATAAAAAAAACATAGAAATTAATTTAAAAAATAATTTTTCTTTTAAAAAAAATTGTTAATGAGTACCCGCAAGACCCGTCTGGGTACCCGAAGACCCGCCTACCCATTATGTAGCTGCTACCCGGGCGGGTCCAGGTGAGTCCAGATCCAGTAATTGAAGCTGGTACCCCATTACCCGGACCCACCCGGATCCATTGCCATCCCTAATTAAGATCCTCTAAAAAAATTTTTTGATATGACTAAAAACTGACAGTGGTGGACAGAATCATGTTATATACGTAATTTCTAAACACGGCATGCTCATGTTATAAACAGTAACTCTTGGGAGTTCAATTTGACTCTTGAAAGTGACAATTTGTACTGTTTTGTTTCGGTCCCCGACAGTATGTTTTTACTTAAAGTGACAATCTGGTGCCTTGGAGTTTTATGGTCTAAGGACACTGTGATGCCTTGAAATTGAAGTGATCTCTTGGGCATCTGCAGATTGTGCAACTGTGCAGTAATCATGTTATGATTGATCTATGATGCCATCATATCATGTAACCAAATCTTCTGCTAGTCATGTTTATGTTAGTAAATCTTTGTCTGTTAAAGAGAGAGCCATGTAAAATACTAAACAAAAAAGAAAAAGGTTTCATAACATTATTAGCATCAACAACCTTCCCCATTTAGTCAATTACATTATCAACACATCACAGCAGCAGCCTTTAGAACCATCAAAACAACAAAGAGGGACAAGTATTTATTTATTTTATTTTATTTCACTAGCCAGCTGCACTAAAGTAAGGAGGCTTCATAGTTCATATTCATAGTGAAGCATCAGAATTAGCAGGAATAAATTTGACAGAAACACTATTGACACAATGGCGTTCATCGGTGGGTGTCTTGAACCCTTCTCCCTTGAAAACATGACCCAAGTGCCCACCACACGCTGCACAAGTTATCTCAGTCCTCCTCCCATCTGGATCCGGCTGAAAAACGAAAGTGTTCAGTTGTTACGATACAATGGCAACAAAAAAACAATAACAGGTAAAAATAAAATGAAAATATGAAATCTAAAATTGTTTTCTAAACTACGTATTTGATCGTTTACGTTATTTTCAATTTCAAATCGATCCTTTATTTTTTTTTTATCATTTTGGTCCTCATGTTTCCTTTCAATTGGTCCCTGAATGACTGTGTGGACCAATAAAATTAGCACATGTGTCATGTTTAAACATGAGGGACCAATATCATAAAAAAAACGTAAAAGATCAATTTAAAATTGAAAAATAAGGTAGGAGACCAAATACATAATCTAGCCCCTTATTTTATTTTTCACTATTAACTTGTCCATTGTCCATCAGATTTTTTATATCATAATCACTTTTTTTTTTCAATTGTCAATTTGGTCCGTGAATCACTATCTATCTTATATTATCTATCTTATGTAGACCAATTTTTCTACGTGACAATGTAAATATGAACCAATATGCGATAATAATGAATCGAGGACCAATTTAACAACGAAAAATACGAAGAACCAATTTGATAATAAAAAAATAAAGTAAGGGAGCAAACATAAAAACTCACGGAGCTATTGATAATGAAAAGAAAACGTTGGGGACTAATTTGATAATAAAAAAAATAAAGCAAGGGACTAAAGTAGCAATTTAGGCAAATATGAAAACTGACAGAGCGATTGATGGCACCAGGAAAACCCTCAAAGAAAGCAGGCCAACCACAACCAGAATCAAATTTGGTATCAGACTTGTAAAGAGGAGTTCCGCATCCAGCGCAATCGTAAACTCCTTGTTCGAAGAACTTGTTATATTCTCCCGTACCCTTCAACCTGCACATGTTACCATACTATTACCAGGTCAAAATTCATAGATAGATAGAAGAAAAAGGAAGAGGAAAAATAAATAAATAAAAATACTCGGTTCCTTTCTGGCGAATGATCCGAAACTGCTCAGGGGAGAGAATGGCTCTCCATTCGTCCTCTGTTTTCTGAACCGCGGGCGTTGATCCTCCTGCCATTGAGTTGAGTTAATTGGTATCAACGAGGGTGAGTGAGTAGTTTCGAATTTCGATGCAGAAAGAAAGAGGAGGCGGATGGGAAAAGCCTCTTATTAATAGTCATCGATTGAGATAGAATCTCGATTTGAAAAAGGGGAAATGAACTTGGACGGAAAATTGGGTGCTGTTGCTTGCAGAGATTTACTCCAAGATTTATTCCCCTGTTTATTTATTTATGAGTTTATAGTCAAGTAAGTCCTCGAAAGATACCTATGGAATCAGTTAGGTCCATGAAAGATTAGTGAAATCTCTTAAACTCCACAAAAATCATTTTGGAATAAGTTAGGTCCCGAAAGATTTTTGGAATCTCTTGAACCCCAAAAATCAATTTGGCATCACATTAGTCCCTCCATTAGACACTTAAGGGGATTTTATGTGACACATTAAATGATTTGTTGGGCCAAACTTGGCACCTTCTTAACATTCCAACATCGCATTGAGGTCGACAAAGAATTTAACGTGCAACGTAGAATTACGTCAGGTCCATCACGACGAAATTGAATGGGGGACTAATGTGACGCCAAAATGATCTTTGGGAGATTTAAGAGATTCCACAAATCTTTCGGACACCTAACTGATTCCACATGTATCGTTTGGGGACCTATGTAACTATTAACTCTATTTATTTTTTTTTCTCGGAACTTAAACTTGAACCTATGTTGAAATAAGGAGTAAACAATCAACTTAGTTCTTCAAATATTAGGTTGCCACCAATTTAGAGTGTGTTTGGAAAAGTGGTAGGATAGACAAACATGCTTTTGCGAAAAAGCTCTCTCTCACATGCTTCTCCATTGGCGGTAGAGACCTTCCAATCAAAGGCACACTTAGTTCTCCAAATATATTTGTCACCAATTTAGTCTCTCAAAGATTAATTGTGTCACCAATTTAGTCCCCAAAAATATTTGTCACCAATTTAATCTTCTAAAGATATTTGCCACCAATATAGTCTCTCAAAAAACAAATATGTCGTCAATTTAGCCCCTAAAGATATTTACCCCAACATAGTCCCTCAAATATCAATTGTACCACCACGTTAATCCCTTGGATTCCTCCATAAACCAACTATAATTGTACTTACGTAACACGTTAAATAAAAAAACATTGTAAAATAAAATTACAAAAACCTAACTAAATAAACAAACATAATTACCAAAAAAATTTGTCACTTATATTTTGGGATCCTCACAAGGATTACCCGATTGAGATCTCGTTGATGGAAAATATTCCCTACGGAGATGGGATGGAGAAAGGATATCTCCGAAGACTATTTGAGAAGTTAGAAGAAAACCTCGAAGAAAATTATCATATAAAAATATGTAGATGAAAAAATTCATTATTATTTGGGGAATCGGAAAAAAAATCTCGAAGTGAGGAACTAGTATGAGATGTCAAATATGAAGCGGGGATAGTGAAAGCGACAAAATTGCTCGCACATTTCCTGCTCCACTACCATCCCTGTTTAGAAGATTTGGTTGTGTGTATTTTTTTATATATTTATGTTCTTTTATTTTATTTTACATTTTTTAATTAATGTGTTACGTAAGCAAAGTTAAACTGATTAATAGTGGAGCAACACAACTGACCATCGTGATGACACAATTGATCTTTGATGAATTATATTGATGGCAAATATTTTTAAGATACTAAATTGATGACACAATTGTTCTTTGAGGGACTATATTGGTGTTGAATACTTATCATAGAAGGACAAAAATGGTGGCATAATTGATCTTTTAGGGACTAAATTGGTGGCAAAGATATTTGGGGGACCAAATTTGTGACAACATAATCTTTGGAGGATTAAATTGAGTAATTGACTATTTATTCTTAAAATAAGTTCTTCTGTCAACTTCCATCGATTAAATGTTGACGTGGTTGCGGGGTGACACATCACACTAATCGTACATTGACACATGGCACATCATATTTATAAAATTTGGGTTATTCAGGTTTTAAGTCCCTGTACTTGGAAGATATTTTGAAATTAATCATTTTCCTTTTTTTTGTCCTTAAAGTCACGTCACACCAATCATGCCCTTACACATTACACATCATTTTTAAAAACTTTCTTTTTATTTAAGTTTTGTTTTAAAAATTAAAACTTCACCGATTAATATAAAAAACCTAAATAATCTTATTTTTAATCAACAAACTAAAAAATAAATTTAAATAGTTAATTTATGAATTTGTGTGTTAAAAATTGATGATTGATAAAAGTAAGTGTTTTGAATAAACAAAGGTTCTCCGAAGCAAAGCAGAAAGTGCAACAAGCAAGCTCGGGTGGTGTTGTTGCTGAGCCTCCTCCTCCGTGATTCAGAACCATCGCTCACTTCCTCACTTCATAAATGCCACATAGAGGAAGAGGAGGAGGAATCCAAGAATAATAATCAATCAATCAATCTTGCGAGAATGGCGTTCGGTGGATTTGGGAAGGGTTCAGGACCTACCGCTCCTCCCAAATCTCAACCCGCTTTCGGCCTCACCAACCCCAACCCCAACCCCAACTCTAACCCTTTTCTTCGCTCTCCTCCGTTCCCTTCTCTCTCTTCCCCAACCCCACCTCCCCAACCTTCCTTCCCCAGGTACCCTACCCTACCCTTCTTTCTTTCTTTTTTAACCTTTTCTGTGTGTCTTTGGAATTACTATTACATACTCACCATCAAGGAGTTGGAGTTAGTTGGTCCACTGGTGTAAGGTTATTTATTTGCATACATCATATCATTAGTTATATAGAGACTACTGACTGGAGTATATGGTAGTAGTAGTAGTAGTTGGCAGTTGGCTAGTTCAAAATTATGAGGAGATTCAAGAGAATAAACTTCATGTTGCAGAGATGAGGATGTTGCGGTGGATGAGTGGGCATACCAGACAAGATCGGATTAGAAATGAGTATATTCGAGAAAAAGTTGGGGTTGCTCCTATTGTTGAAAAAATGGTTGAATCTCGTCTTAGGTGGTTTGGGCATGTGTGGAGGAGACCGGTGGAAGCCCCGGTTAGGAGGGTAGACCAAACGGAGGGTACTACAAGGGCTAGAGGAAGAGGAAGACCTAGAAAAAACTATAGGCGAAACAATTGAGAAGGATATGGCAATCAATGCCTTATCAAAAGACATGATTTATGATAGGCCTTTATGGCGTCGTTTGATCCATGTAGCCGACCCCACCTAGTGGGACAAAAGCTTAGTTGTTGTTGTTGTTGTAATGTAATGCATAGGATTTCAAATTGGATGATTCATTCATTGTTGACTGTTCATCTTTTCTTCCAGATCCTTTGAGTCCTCTGGTTGGAGAGATGGGCAGAAACCGTTCTATAGAGATTTGGATGCTCAAAGGCCCACTCCAGTGACACCAGTTAGAGGTCCTAGACCTTCGAACCCAGAAAGAGCGAGATCTCCTCCTATATCATATGCAGATGTCGTTGCTTCCAGGAACTCTGCTCCAACTGCCTTAAGATATAAGTAAGATAATATCATCTCATCTCATCTCATCTCAAATACTAGCATATTTCTATAAACTTATTATGGCCTTTGCATCTTTTTTTTTTTAAAATTTTAACGTGAATAACATATGCTTTTAGTTGCTTCTTTTGATGATTTGTTTTCCTCTTGTAATATTCTCTCTTCTCTTCTAATGAAAGTGAATAGCATATGCATATAGCAGAATATTTTAATTCAGCTTTAAATACTAAACTTATGTTATACGGGCTAGATTTAAAATAATTATGTTAGTTGTCTTATGGTTTTGAACTTTATCATGGAACAGCATTTCTCCTTGATAAGCTTCATATCAGTTTCAATTTGTTGAGTTGAAGTTGAAGTATTGATAAGGATGGCTGTAATGGATAAATGGGATGGATTTTTTAGCCATTTTTGGTGTTCCCTTATGTTGGGAAAAATCGTACAATAATGTTTTAGATGTAAATTTGTATTGTATGTGCTAATAGTGTATGTGTAGGTGTAGCATCGTCCTTAATGACTTCAAAGAAAATCTGAAGTTCGATCTCTAATGTTCTAGCTTTTCTGTTCGAGTTTTTTTGTCATTTATGCATATTTCTTATATATTTTGGCATAATTCTAATGGGATTATAGATTCATTATGATATTCTAGCCTAGGAAAGCCAATTTAGCTTTGATATTCTTCTATTTACATCCTTTAATCTCTAAGTTCTTTATATTTACCGTGACTTGTCCTGCCTATGGACTTTATCTCTTTTCTACTACTCATTTATTTGAGGCCTCACTTTGTGCTTTGCTGCTGATTGCTGTAGCTACTCAAATTTGCGTATTGATAACAACAGTCACTTTCCTCCAAAATCACAATCACCACCTTTGATACCGGGAAATTACCAGCCTGTTCGAAGTTTTCAAGGTCATTCTATTTCTGTACAGCAGTAAGTTTTAGGTTCTACTCTGCCTCTCTCTCCGTCCTTCATTGAATCTCTAAGTCATCGTATCAAAATTTAGAAAAAGGAGGAGTGGGGTGTAGATGTTTGTAATGTTGTCTGTCATTTTGCAAATTTAGAATGCATGTGCTTTTGGGGTGGAGCCGTGGAGGTTTATATTGAATTATTCTTAAGATGAAGATGATCTTCCATATTGTTGACAAGTTTGTGGCAAATCATCTCAGGCACAATACTATTATTATGGTGGTTGGAATGGGTTTCCTTCGTGTTGCGGATTTGCTGCATTGAATAATTTTGTATTTTGTATGTTTTGTTTGTCTAAATTCTCATGGTGATGATTGGTTCATGTAGCGGTCCTCCTAGTGGGATAAGAGTATAAGACTTCATTATCCCCTGTCATCTCAAAATTCTACATGGTATTTTCCTGAAATCGAGCTATTTTTTTACACAGGCCAGCTTTAGCTCCCAGGACATTGGATAGCCAGCCCAGTCTGTCAGCCACGTATGCTAACTTTCCAGGCCCTAAACTTCAGTCCTCAGTTTCTCCATATACCGGTTCTCAGAATCCTCAGCATAGTCTTTCAAAAGAACCTCACGGTCAAGTTTCAAAGAGAACTAGGTCGCCTCCTTCACCATCTGCCAACAGTCAGGAAAATTTTAATGTTGCTCGTAAAGACTTCAGAAGGTAATCCCATTGATTTTTTTTTTCCTGCCTTCCTTGTTACTGTAGTAGTAGTGTTATTAATGTAGTTGTTAGTTGTTATTCTTTTGGGGAAGTTTGTCTATGGAATTGGTCATTGGATGCATCATAGGATAGTTTATATAGAGTTATGGCAGTAGTATATTTGATTTTCACTCTACATTGCAGAATTAAATCTTAAAGAAGATTGATGTACCTTTAATTTTCTTGCAAACACTTAATATAGACGTCCAATTCCAAAGATATGAACAGTCGAATTACTTGCAAATTGAAATAATTGTAAACTGCTTTAGTGTGTGTTTAGTTACATTTTAGATTACTTTTTGGCGGTTGGTTTCATTTTGAAATTTTCTTTGTGAAGTCTTAATCTCAAAAGTAATTGTTGCTACTCCTGTCACTGGCCCTCCTCCTGGCACAGCCGCGCAGGTAGACCGTGACTGACAACCACCAGAAGACTCAAGCAGCAGCCTTCTCCTTCACTGTCTAGATAGAAGGAAGTAGAAAAAAAGTTTTTTTTTACCAGAACTGTTCACAGGAAAGTTTAGACAAACACATAGAGAGAATATACAAAAGAGTTCTATGTAACTCAAAAATCATAAGGGACAGTCCCGATATCTCTTTGATACCATTTTAGAGGAATTTAGCAATGGGTATGACTAACTAAATTTGTTAGTCTCTCTATCATGGTGTGTGTGTGTGTGTGTGTATACTACGAAATAGAGGTCAATCAACACAAGCGATAAAGTCACTGTTATTTATTAATGAAATACTCTGACAGAAATTGGCTACTTTATTGGTACCAAGGCGAAATGCATCCCCCTTTCCTCCCTTCCTTAATCTATTATCCAATAATGTAATCACTTTACAGTTTACACCCTATTCCATTCCCAAGGCAACAATGATTGCTGAGAGCAAGTAAGAGAGAGAGCTCTCTTTATACATAGGAAAATCGTGGTTAAATCATGAAGTAAAATGAGGAAAGTTGATTTCGGCGGGCACAAGGGAAAACCTTACAATTCGCTCCCCCTTCCCCCTCTCTTTCTATATATATATATGAAAATGATGGTTTATGTTTGTCAATGTTTTAGTATTTTACTCCAGCCTGGAAGGTAGCTATCATAAACTGCCAATGTTTGTTGGCTTTGTGTGTTTGACTTGTGTTGAAAAGTATGAATCAGCTTGCAGCTGCAATGCATGTTAGGCTATCTATAGTAGCAGTTATATTTCATTTATGAAGAATGAAACAGAATATGCAGTTGTTGAGCATGTTATCTGATTTTTCTTCCAGGCCGTCTATATCGCCTCCTAGACTGGGAAGTCCTCATTCTCAAATTCACCAAAAGTCTGTGTCATCCAGTGTTTCTGAAGTGGCCGTAAGCAGGTTCATCAGCTCCACTGCTCCTAAAAGAACTAGGTCGCCTCCTCCACCTTTTTCAGCTAATGAAGCCTTCGAGGAAAATTCCACCTCAGAAGTTAACTCTGAACATGAGCGGTAAGATATTAAGTGCGGTGGCACCTTCTTTTGGCCATTATGCATGTATTTTATCTCAAGTCTGAATTCTTATTGTACTGTTCAGCGAAATGTTAGCCAAGGCAAAGCGTAAAGCTCGTTTCAAGGTTGAACTTAGCAAATCTGAACAGAGTAATGCTGATGTTGCTGAAGAGAAAGCTTCTGGAAATAGACGTGAACAGTCTGTGTTGGAGCAGAAACCTGTAGCCGGGCATTTAATGGATTCAGCTGGCAACTTTACCAATGGCCATGCTGTTTCTGATTATGAAGGCTCGGAGACATCCAAAATAATTATTGGCTTATGTCCAGATATGTGTCCTGGTATATTTCTCAAATTTTAAATCTAAGAGTGAACCTGTGACAATTTATATATATCCATCTGATCTCAATCCTAAATCTGCAATACACTTTTTCATAAAGTGTTTGGAATTCCTTATTTGTTTTTAAGGCGAAAAAGTCCAGTTTGAGAAAAGTACGGTTTTAAGTTCATTTGGAAGTTTCTTTTAAGAGTACTGCTACGCAGCTTGAAAGCTTTAGCCTAAATTTTGTCAGAATTCACCTATATTCGAGGGTGACTGTTGGATGGGATAAAATGGTAGGCCCCTTATCCATCCTAGAGTTAATAAGCATTCTATCCCATTCTCTCAAGAATAATGGAAGAATAATTCTGGCTGTCTAGTATTTTCCTTCTTTTTTCTAGTATTTCCAAGCCAGGAATTCTTCTGTCTTGTGGGGAGTACAAGCATATGGTTTCATTTTCTTTTTTATTTGATTTGTATTTCAGAGTCAGAGAGGGGAGAGCGTGAAAGGAAAGGGGATCTTGACCGGTATGAACGCTTGGATGGGGATAGAAATGTGACCAGCAGACTACTTGCAGTTAAGAAGGTGATAGTCATGTTACTAATACCATTGTTTTTCCTATGGAACAGCTTATTAATTTTTGAAGTATTTTTAATAACACAAATCATGATTGGTGACAGTATACCAGGACAGCAGAGAGGGAAGCAAGCTTGATTCGGCCTATGCCCATCTTGGAAAGGACGATGGATTATCTACTCAGTCTGCTAGATCACCCTTATGATGACGAGAGGTTTCTTGGTGTGTATAACTTCTTGTGGGATAGGATGAGAGCAATTCGGATGGACCTTAGAATGCAGCACATTTTCAATCAAGGGGCTATTACTATGCTGGAACAGATGGTTAGTTCTTGTGGCCATATTTTTTATATGTTTGGATACATGTCCATAATCCTTTGGTTTTAGTAAAACCTTATTATCAATGAGGGTGCATTGTAAAAAGGTTTGGTTCAAAATCCATAGGGCACATATTTACTGCTTACCAATGGAAATATGTAATCCCATTAGCAACCAAAAATGTGGAAATATCTAACTTGCAACACGAACTTATCACTTAAGGACCTTGTATGGGTTGGAATGATGGTCAATTATCTTTTGCTTGAACCACAGACTGTTATATGATTTTGAACTTGGCATCTGTTGTTAATTCCCTCTTAAATTTTCCTTTTGTTTAGTCATGCCTGGTGTTGTGACATTACTGCCACAAGTTGTTATCGGTCACTGCAACATGCAGCATTTGTCAGATGCCTTGAGGAGGAGGGAAGGGAGGGTGGGGGGAGAGAGAGTGTGAATGCGATTACCGGTTCTCTTTTACAAGCTATAATGGATTTAGATAGCCAAATAGATTTGGTGTTTATATACACCAGTTTTATATTTATTCATGGCTAGAATAATTTTCAGCTTGCATCAGCATGGCTAGCTTTGCAAAGCAGTATCTGACACTTACGATGACTAACAAAGCTATTATTTCTGTGGTTTCAGATAAAATTACACATCATTGCGATGCATGAATTATGTGAATACACAAAAGGAGAGGGATTTTCTGAGGGCTTTGATGCTCACCTCAACATTGAACAGATGAACAAAACTTCAGTTGAATTGTTCCAGTTGTATGATGATCACAGAAAGAAAGGAATATATGTGCCTACAGAAAAAGAATTTCGAGGCTATTATGCTCTTCTTAAATTGGATAAGCATCCTGGTTATAAAGTAAGTGGCTTTTGTAGTGTTTTGATCTTTAAGGTTTCATTTGCTATTTAAAAAAATAAAAGCTAAGAAATTAAGCAAGTTATGCAAGGTTGAACCTGCAGAGCTCTCCCTTGATCTTGCTAAGATGACTCCAGAGATAAGGCAGACTCCAGAAGTTCTATTTGCCCGCAATGTAGCAAGGTAAAAATTCCCATATAAATTACTCCCTCCATTTCATATGCAGTGTTGTTTTAGCGTTTGTACTATGTTTCATAAGTCTTGTTGTTTTATAAACCCAATACATAATTAATGTTATTTTTCCAAACACACCCCTATTTATTACACTCTCTTTTTCACTTCCAATACCTTTCTCTCTCTTCAATAATGATGATATAGGGGCATTATAGTCAAAATACAACAGATCCTTACATCATTTAACCATTTCTTAAAACCCGTGCATAACCTTAAAACACACTACATATGAAATGGAGGGAGTAGTTGCTTTTTTTTCCGGTCGTGTTTGCAGTCTGACAATTCCTTGTTATTTTTCTTTGCAGAGCTTGCAGAACAAGTAATTTTATTGCCTTCTTTCGGCTTGCAAGGAAAGCAACTTATCTTCAAGCATGTCTAATGCATGCTCACTTTGCAAAGGTATGGGATATTCTTGTTCTTATATTCTTTGGGCTTCCTTGTATAGACTGGGCATGCATTTACTTAATCTTTATAGGCATTGTAGGAAATTGCTGAAGTTGGGGTGCTTAATTTTTAAAAGGCTAACAAAGTAAAATTTTATGACCCCTTTGAATCTGCTGTGCTATCATCATTAGAAAAGAAAATTGTCGAATTCATTTTAGCTTTGATTTTGGTAATTATGTGACCAAACTACATCTGATAAGAAATCTTATCCTTTATGTCTTCTGTCACTTTTACCAGTTGCGGACCCAGGCACTTGCTTCTCTACATTCTGGTCTACAAAATAACCAAGGTCTTCCTGTTTCTCATGTTGCTAAATGGCTTGCTATGGAGGTATTTTTCATGGACAGATGTCTATGAATGCTTTCTCTTTTTTCCCTTTTCTTTGTGTTTGAGTAGTGGTATTTGGTATTTAGGGGGTTGTGTAGCAAGATTTTCCAACTTCCTCTTACATTTATCTGTCTTCATAATTAGGACGAACATATAGAAGGACTCTTGGAGTACCATGGGTTCGTGCTAAAAGCATTTGAAGAACCCTACATGGTGAAGGAAGGCCAATTTATCAATGCTGATAATGACTATCCCACAAAGTGTTCAAAACTTGTGCACAAGAAAAGATCTGGAAGGATAATTGAGGATGTTGCACTCTCAATTCAAGCCAAATCACTGCCTATGGAATCTATGAACAAGATTCAGATGAGGAAGGCGAACAAGCATGAGCCACGAATAGTTTCCTCTGTTGAAAATGTTAGTTTGGTCCAGAAGCTTGATAAGGAAAAGCCAGAATCTGTAGCTATTTTCACCCCTAAGGATGGTAAATCAGGAAAGGCATTGAAGGAAATGCATGCTGTTCAAGACAGTGGAAAAGGTCACAACGTGGCTAGTCCTCATTCATCACCGTTGAGCCTCCCCTTTCCTAATATTATACCTGAACCACAACTTCCTAGAATAGACATTTTCAAGAGTACCAATTTTGATTGGGTTGTCAGAGTCTCTCCAAGGGGAAACTTGCATTCTAATGTGGATGAAAGGCCAGTTGAGATTGTTACAAAACCAGCACCACCTGAAAGTTCATTGGCTCTTAGTTTTTCTATGCCTCCTCCTGCAGCCGAGGCTATTTCCGAAGACAACTCTATGCTTATTCACCAGGAATATGAAGATGAAGTTTATGAAAATAGAGAAGAATGTCGAGATGAAGAAATTGCGGAGGCCAAGCTAAGGCTGTTCTTAAGGTTTTATGCCTTGTCTCGTTACTCAGCTTTAGAATTTTAACATATGAATTACTTGTTTCTTTAACTCCTTTTATAATCCATATTATTCTTCCATGTTTGCCCTATTAGGTTATGGAGGAGGCGAGCATCAAAATTAAGGATGTTACATGAACAGAGGCAATTAGCTTCGAATGCGGCACTAAACTCGTTACCATTGGGACCCCCAATTCGACATTATATAGATGTAAGTTTCTCAGGTTTTTTGTGAGTTTAAAGGGGCGGCAAATGGATGGATCGGTTGGATTTGGATTTGGATCCTAATGGATGATGAGAAAATATCCACCAACCTATTAAAATCCATTACATCCTATTTAAAATGATCCAAATCCATCCATATCCTAACTTAATGAATGGATTTCAATCCATCCATTGATCCATATGAACGGATTGAATGGATGGACATGCAATCCATTTAGGGTTTTTTTTTTTTTTTAAATAAATTTAAAATTAGATTTAGAATAATTTTCTTTTCATTTGTGTTATTTTTAATTTTAAAATTGAATCCATAATTAAAAAATATTCGTTTCTGTTTTTTTTAAATTTAAAAATTTAGACTTTTTCATGTGGTACGGGAAGCTCATACAGTGGGATCCATTTCGTATCACCTTGATTGCTGCAAAGTGATGCAGTGGCAACAATCAAGAGGGTCCACGCATATAAATCCAAAAAAGCTTCCTTCTCTGTCACACTTTCTCTTCTCCTTCTCTCTGTCGTGAAATGACTCTGTCCTTCTCCGCCTAAGACCACAGCACCGCAAACGAAACATTTCACAAACCTGGATTCATTGAATTGAAGCATCAAGGGAGAGAGGGAAGCGTGATCGATACAAGAGAGAATGCGATAGAGAAGAATTATTTTTAAAAAAAATATTTTTTTTACCAATTCATTAAAATTATTTTTTATAAATTGTCTTTTTTTTTTTTTTAAATATTAGTTTGGATGGATTGGATATTCATCCATTTGGATGGATATTTGGATATCCATTGGATATCTAGGATGAATTCCAATCCATCTAATTTTAACGTAATCCAATGGATTACATCCATTTAGGTCCATTGTTTTAAATGGATGGATTGGATGGATGAAAAATGTAATGGATTAGAATGAGTCATGTATTATGGATAATTTTGCCACCCCTATGAGTTTTACAGTAATTTCTCTTGCCAGAAGGAAGGAGGTGGGAATAGGACTGAAATTAAGATGATTGCTTCTAGTGGCGCTTCCTTAGAAAATAGAAGTAGTTCTTGCTACTGAATAAAAGCGATGAAACCCTTTTGTTGATTCATAAATCGAATTTTTAGTCAGACATCTTAGCTAATGACAAACATGTTTTCCATGCTTAAAATGTTGATACAGCATGCATGAACAAAATATCATGTTGCAGTTTTCATTTGCTTTGCTAAACTTTTGCTGTTCATATTTTCCATGTAGCTACCTGGTAACATTGAGAAGTTTGATGTCAATATAGCTATGAGGGAGAGATATGAAAAACAGGAAAAATCATGGGCAAGACTTGATGTTTCAGATACAGTTGCTGGTACACTAGGTAGAGTAAATTCAGATGCCAAATGCTTGTGCTGGAAAATAATTCTTTGTTCTCAGATGAATGGTGGGTATGAAATGGGGACACCGGGCTTATGGTTGACCTCAAAGCTCATTCCTTCTAGTGATGATGATGTGGTTATTTCATCTCCTGGCTTGGCAATATGGAGAAAATGGGTATTTAGTCAATCTGGCAATGATCCTACCTGCTGCCTCTGTGTAGTTAGGGATACAGCATTTAGTAGTGTAGATGAAGCTGTATCTGGGACAAATGCAGTTTTGTTTCTTGTGTCCGAGAGCATCTCATGGGAACTTCAGAGAGCTCATCTCCATAATCTTCTGATGTCAATTCCCTCTGGGGCTCGCTTGCCGCTACTGATCTTATGTGGCTCATATGACGAAGGATTCTCTTCTGCTATAGTTAATGAACTGAACCTTAAAGACATTGATAAATTGCGGGTTAGTTGCTTTCAGCTTGTTTTCCTCATTGAAAACCGGCAGATGGAACACTCGGGTGGGTTTTTCAGCGATAGACAGTTACGAGAGGGGCTGCAGTGGCTGGCCAGTGAATCACCCTCACAGCCCGACATTCATTGCGTGAAAATACGAGAACTTGTTCACACACATCTTAATTCCTTATCAGGGGTGCAGAACATCACCAGTAACTCAAATTTGGGTCCAAATGACTACATCTCACTGTTCAACGAAGCCTTAGATTGCTCAGTGCAGGAAATTATCGCTGCTGCCAATTCAAATCCTAGTGGTTGGCCATGTCCGGAGATTGGTTTACTCGACGAGTCTTGCGTTGAAGATAGAATAATAAAAAGCTACTTGCCAACTTTGGGGTGGAGCTCAAATGAGAAAATTGAACCAGTTATTTGTGCTTTGCAAAACTATAAGCTCCCTACTTTTACCTATGATCTGTCCTGGTTGGCCAGAGGCTGTAAAGTTGGAGATGAGATTGAGAACCAGAAGATACAGCTCGAAAATTGCTTGATCCAGTACCTGACTCATTCTAGTAAGATGATGGGAGAATCATTGGCAACAAAAGAGGCGCATGTCACAGTGCAAACCTGTGCTGGACTTGAGCTGTGTGGCTCAAGCTACCGCATAGTTCCACATTGGGGTATGGTTTTTCGTCGAATTTTCAACTGGCGATTAACGGGGTTATCTAGTAGGGAAATCTCCAACGCTTACATCTCAGAATGCCATCATGTTGCTCTTCCAAGCTTGGATCAGGATGTGGGCTTTGAAGCAAGTTTACCTTCATCTTATTATAAAAACACTTCTTTAGATGAAATAATCAGTGTTAGCTGCAATTCTCCTGTTCCTGTTAATGTTCAACTGAGGTCTGAAAATCTATTTCTTCCACGGAGGGATTCAAATGATGTGATTCATGAAACTGATAACATCACGAGGGAAGCCGAAAACAATCTTGGGCTTGAAAAATTGCCTAACAGTGGAGCATTAGTGAATGAGAAACCAACCAAAGAAGCTGACAAGTTAAGCAAGCTGTTGGAGCAATGCAACCTGCTGCAGGATGGCATAGATAAGAAGCTGTTTTTATACTTCTGATTCTAATGTGCAGATAACTCTTCTATGCTTTCATTTTTGTATGTATCCCCAAGTGAAGCGCAAGAAACAAAAAAAAAAAAATCAATGTGATCTATAGGAAATTTTGTACGATAAGCAAATTATAGTAAAGCTCTTTTGTTGTTATTTCACTTCTCCGAGTTCACAAAGATTGGAGGAGTTATCAGTCTAAGCATATTTGATTTAGGAGATAACCGAAACAAGTCAGCAACTAATGTGCAAAACCATTGGACATTTTTGTGTTTTTGGTATCACGAGGTTGCATCTTACAGGTTCAAATCCTAGAAAATAGTCTCAAATCCTAGAAAATAGTCTCGCCGTTTGTAATGGTAATGCTACAAAGGAAGCTTCACAAAGCCAAATTGTTTTTAATGTTTCCACTCTACAGATATGTTCCTTTACACTTTGCTGGAAATAAATTTTCAAATTCATTAAAATTTTCATCAACAGTGAGAGTATCATAAACATCATCAATATGTTCTGGTCCAAGTGAAGATATTTGAGCTACTTAAGTATGTGCTTTTGTGTTCGATACTTGTACGAAATTCAAGAGATACCACTTAAATACCTAACCGTATTGTAAAAATTAGTTTCTTTACGGGGTGAGTAACTCAATCAAAAGGAGCACCACAGTCCTCGGAGATTTCCTTGCCATTCTGGAGGCTAGACTTTGTTTGGTTAATAAATTTGACTCTTCTTGTTTAAAATGTATTTAGACAGCAATTTTGTTACTCGTCATTAGATTATGGGTCTGTTCAGCAAAACTAACTTGTAGCCGTGAGCTTGTAAATTGTAGCTATGAGCTTCTAGCTTGTAGCTGTTAAGCTAGCTAGGAGTTGTGAACTTGTAGCTATGAGCTTATAGCTGTTTAGCTGACTATTTGAAATAGTGTTGTTCGGCAAAACTAGCTTTTGAAGTAGTTAAAAGTTATTAAATGACCAAAAAGGATATGGAACATTTTGTTATTTTAAATTTTCCAAGTTTTTTCTTTATTTATTAAATAGATAGTTAATTAATTAATTAATAAAATATAAAAATTATTAAATTATAATTAATTAAATTCATTTTTTCTTAATTTATTAATTATGTAGTTAATAAATTAATTAATTATAACTAAATTATTAAATTATAATTAATAATTAATTAAAAGGGTAGTAAAATAATTTTAAATTTTGTTTGAGGGTATAATTGGTATATGAATTATTGAAAGCTAGTTTAGTTTATAGAAAAAGCTAGCTTTTAAAAGTTACAAGTTCCTTTTTTAAAAGCTATAAGCTCTTTCTAATTTGTGTTCACCGTAGCTTATTGACTAAATTTAAAAGCTCCTAACTAACTAAAAAGCTCCTAACTACCATTGCCGAACAGAACCTATATTTCTGCTTATATCTTTCTCATATTTGAACATATATCTTTAATGATAATGCTGGTCAGTGTGAAGACAAATTCATACCAGGTCAACTGATTATTTTCATTGGATGACCCTCTTGTACGTTTTCTACTCAGGCTTTTTTTGAGTCATATAGTCAAATACCAATTGAAGTTATTATTTCTTTTTATTAAGGTATCCTCCAGATGATAGCCAAAGATTTACCCTTAATAAATTGTTGTCGTTAACTAGAAATTCATTATCTTTACTTGTTCACCACTATTTTCTTTAATCAAAAGTTGATAACATTTCCCCATAAACTTTGATACCAATAGGCAATAGGGGTAAATATGCAATTGTTGTAGTATCTTTTTTTTTTTTTTTTAATAAAATCAAGGCAGTAACTAAACTACATTCCTTGATCCGTATGATTCAATTAGGCAAGACCTATAATAAAAACCTATCAATTAAGCACATGCCAGGTCTTATTTTTATATTTAAAATCGGATATCAACTTAGGAAACATAAACATTTTGATTAAAAAGTACAATGAAACAAAATATTTTATGAATTGAACAACAAATTAAAAAGGTAGCATAACATTTTTTTTAATTCGCAATTTTTTTTCATAGGAGGAAGAGAATGCACTTACTGAAATTTGATTCTAAAAGATGATACTAGAGAAATTCTGAAAAAAGAAACAGTCTATTCCATCATGTTCTACCCACATCAAACAATATGTAAAGGATAGGAAACTGGATTTCAAATTTTCATTGTTATTCCATTCCAAGATAAAATAATTCTCCAAGGGTCTTAGTCCACTTCAAAACTTTGGGTCAAAATAAGTTATTTAAGAAAAATAAATGAAATTATTAATTGTTAACACGTGGTTAAAATGCTTGTACCTTTTTGACAAGGCAATTCATTTATTTGAAATTTTTTTTCTTAACGGCTAATTAAAAATATGGTTGGCAATTTTTTAATTTTTTCTAGAAGTTATTATTTCTATTTAACAGGTCTTGATACATGAAAAAGACTAATTCAGACTCAAATAAGGTTGTTAAAATAAGTACATAGTCTATACCCCAACTCTATGGCGTTGCTAATTTGCAGTAAGAACATGAATCTAATCTTGAAATACAATTAAAAAAATCCAGATATGTTTCTAAAAAAGGCACTGGATCCAGCATCAGCATGAGAAGGAAGATAACGGATTTACATTAGATGTATAGATGTAGCATGTGGCAGGGCCATAACCATTGACAACAATTCAATGTAAATTAAAGTCAGTTAGTCACCAACCAATCTTCCTATACCACTCCCCTTAATCTCAAATTCTTTGTAGACCCACTTCCAATGTTTAAATCATGAGTGAGGTTCAGGGAAGTCAAGTTTCAGTGTTCTACTGAAGTGGCTCTGCATGTTTAATGAAATGTAACCTGGATTAGCAAAAGAATGAGAACCGAAGAAAAATGACCATCGACTAGCTGTGCTTTCTGCATCTTAGAGCGCGCTCACACACACGTGAGCTATTTACGAGGTTCTAATGTTAAGTCTATAACGATTGAGTTTGACTTATTTATATAATCGAGTCTAGGTTTAAGCTTAATCTTGTTTGGTTAATGATCTAGCATTTGACAAGTTGTGCTCAAACATCCCTATGCAAAAAGATAGAACATAGAGATGTACCACTAGGAAGAAATTACAAGATTTGGTGAAGCTTCCATAAAGCCTCTTTTAAATCACTGCAAAGTGAAAAGGAGAACCAGAAAAAAGAATCGTTATTATACAAATCATGATCAAATGATTAATATGAATTAATGCCTTGGTGAGAATGTACCAATTCAATTGGTCTTTGACATGCTGGTGAGGGAACCACTATAGCGGGACTTCTCATTGAGACTACATGCTGATAGCATTGTAAATCAGAGAAACCGCTCCTCACAGAACGAGAAACATCTGACCCAGTAGTAGTAGGTATCTCAGAAGTGCTCTTCCCCCTCTTGGCCCTCGTTACAGTACTAACGCTGACCTCACTTGATCCATCACGAGATGTACCTGACTACAAAGTAAAAATCAAAGATTAGATAAACAAGTTAGTCAACAATAGAATTTTGGTTCTTCATACGGCACTCATAAGGGATAAAGTATTTGAGACACAAGGGTAAATGTAGTTTCTTGTGGCTAGTCACCAGTAACCAAAGCTGACTTAACTGTCATCAATCATCAGTCATTTATAAACTCTACCCTACATCCATGTATATTAAACACATTTCAAACCTTCAATGAATTATCATATTAATAGGATTAGCCTGAGATAACTCCTCAGGGGGGCAATGTCACAGCACAGGACATTTCTTACCACCATTTTTTTTTTAGGGATCAGGGGATAGGAAGATTAAGGCAAGTTACAAATTTAAAATTCATGTACAAATTTGAAATCTTAGCACATGTCTAAATGAAGAATACAAAAAAAAAAAAAAAAAAAAAAAACAAAAACAAACGAGACCAAAGGAATATTAAAGTTCCCATACATTAGACAAGCCTTTGATCTGTACAATGATAATTGTTATATCATCTGTTCGGTTCTCATGTTCCAACCATAGTTTATATGCCTCTCCAGCAATGGCAGCACAAGCATCTCGGGGATCTGAAAAGCTTACTGCCTACACCATAAAGAAATCATAGAACTTGTCAAGACAAGGATTGAATCATAACATAGTTAGGATTTTGCCATATATTTTAAAATTTAAATCATGACCCAATAATCCAGGTTTTAACCATCAGATTTATTGCAACCCTGGTGCTAAAGAATTATAAACTTTAAAAAGTTAAAGGTAATTTTTCCACCAATGCTTGCGAATTAATGTAAAACAGGGAGGTAAATATTGAAATCTTTTTCCGCATTGATGAATTAGATCAGAGACGAATAGAAGCAAGCAGTGGAAAATTAAACTTTCACACACCGAAGAACCAACTTACAAGTCCAAAGATTGTGCAAACATTTAGATTTTAAAGAATGGTTCGCAATTAGCCTTTTGTCTCATGAACTATTTGCAGATCATGATCCTTTTTAAGATAATTAGGTATTGAAATGTATGAAAAAGCAAACCATTGTAAATTCAATAATTGAAACAAAACATTCAGAATACATTGATATTTACATGTAGTCAACATGACAAAGCACCAATTTATAGATAAAGTATTAGCAAACTGCAATTTGATTTATACGACTAACTATGGCAAAGAGATATGAACATGTTCCGAGCAAGAAGTGCTATAGACAGTTGGGCATAATAAGTAAAAGGCATACACCATGTAGCAGACAGAAAATCTCTCATGAATGAGATATATACTGAAAAGGAAAAACCATATTATAGAGTACAGACATTCTAATTCTGTGGCATCCTAATATACAAATGGGAAGGATAGAGGCCAAAGTAATACACCAACCACATATGTTCAGCACTTATGGCTAGGAATTTTACATGAGCTCTCTTTCTATTATTGTTTGGGGGATAAAGCTTGGGAGTAGGATTTTGTGTGCTTATGAGACATAACAATTAGGATGGTAGGGAGAGCAAGTGAGGAACCCATTGTGAGCTTGAGGCATGACAAAGCTAAGCGCTCAGGCATGAGTCAAGCGGGCTTCTTACGGGAGCTGTATGTAAAAACTTCAATGAAAGCTTGGGATGCCACATGGTAGTGGCTGGGTTTGCTGGAAGTAATGTTCATCCATAAGGGTGATGAAGATATTATAACATGTCTTTTGGGGTTTCAAGTGATGAAGCCATGAAGGCATTGTATTTGGAGGATGATGGAAATATGGTAGAGTTTCATGGTGGAAAAGAAGGAAGAAGAAGAAGGGTGGTGACTTAGCATGGGGATTTTCATGTAGAGATTGGAATCGGACGAAGGGTACTTGTAGGAGTGGTATTTTGTATCTCAGCAAGAGGCTGCTGTCAAGCAGTAAATGCATGACAGTAAAGGGCGCACTGCAAGAATGGCAGCACCACAGCGTGGGGGTCTTCATGGGGGGTTTGGAATGGGATGAAGAGAATTTATAGGAGTGGCATTTTGTATGTTAGTGAGAGATTGCTGTCAAGCATTGAATGCAACGCAGTAAAAGACGCACCACCACATCGCTGACTTCACAGCATATCCACAAGGAGACAGAGGTATGGAGCAGTGTGTTAGAATGTGGACAAGTTAGAATTTGACCATTGGAAGTTGTGTGTTTCAAAGGGTAAAGTGGTAGGAGAAACTGATGGTGATGGATTGACTGGGTTAAAGGGTGTTTTGATGCAAGCATTGCCAGGCAATTATATTTGTAGCAAAATGTAGAACATAACCATGATTATGCTTGGCAATAAACTTATGGCTGCTAAATTCCTCGTGGACAACCATTAGAATCTGATATGTTCATAGTATTTTTCCTGATGTAGGCACCTCTTTCTCGAAACAGGCTTTTCCAGAGTTCCATACAGCAATAAACATAACTATTAACCATAGGCCAAACAACATAATTTATATCCACAATTTCAGGTCTAAATTTTTTAATTGCAACTTGCAAGATATTAATAAAAAAAATCCATAAAATGAAGTAAATGACAGGTCTATAATCAGTAAAAAGTTTAGACATTAAAAGGGAAAAGGCCGAAAAAAAGAAGAAAAGATTGAATGTCATACCATATCAATAACAGTTTGACTTGATAGGAACTCAAATATGCCATCACTTGCAACAACAAAGAATAGATGATTAGGTGTAAGCTGAACTGCTGAGACCTCCGGAACAGCAATGACACCAATAGTCTCGGCCAAATTATCCCCTACACTCCTTGTAAAAGCAGTTCCAGGATACATCGCATTTGGAACCCACAACCTAGGAGGATCACCTCCCTGACTCTCTTCATCTCCCCAAGTCTGGATATTGGGATCCTTAAGCCCTTCCACCTGATCAACACTCAACACCCTTGCCCCACAAAGTTTCACTCTCTCACATTCATCTTTCCGAAACGGTGTCTGATCTGACGATAAGTCCTCAGCAACAATGCGATTCCCATCCTTAACAGCTAGCACCGCTCTCGAATCTCCAACATTAGCAACATACAGGGTGTCTCCAACAACAAGCACCGTAATCGCGGTAGTGCCACTCATAGAATCATCAATCTCACTATTATGCAATTCATAATTCGTTGTCAGGAATGCCGACGTATAGGCTTTAACAGGGTCCTCCAACAATGCAGGGTCATGCGACAATGTTTCTACCAACCTATCCTTAACAAAATTCGAACACTCGCTGCCAAATTGACCATGCCCATCATACACACCAAAGAAATGAACGTTTGGATTACCTTGAATCTGTGTCCTAATGCAGTAACTATCTTGATTTTCTTTATCAGGTGAGTCAGGGTAGTAACCCCTCTGAGTGAGAACTGAATACTCCAAAGTGAAGTTGTGTGAAGGAACAGGAGCCATCTCAAGTGCTCTCTGTGTGAGCAAGTGCTTCCTTTGTACACGGTAAGGGCCAAGTTCAGAGCCACCCTCTGATTGGGTAGGGCAGGTGCCACAACACTTTCCATTAACACAACCCATATTGAAAGAGGAGCTATCAGGTACTATTATGCAACCGGTAACAACTACAACTCAAAGCAAAGCACAAAAATTAAAGCTCAAAAGTGAAATTCGGAGTGAAAAGTACAAATAAGGGGCTATTAAAATTCTGCATTGTGGCTCCAGGATTGATCATTTCAACCATTTTGGAGTGACACCAACAAAACCCTAGAGACAAAATCAGCAAGGTTGGAGGAGGAAATTTAGGATTTTGATAAGGGGGTTATGATCAAGGACTGAAAAAAACAAAAGGGTATGTCTTGAATTATGGAGAAGTGAACAAAAAAAAAAAGAATAATTTTGAAGGAGGCAACGCAAAAGTGAAACCCTAGAAGAGAGGGTAGTGATAGAGCAACCCCACAAAGGAAGGAAAAGGTAGAGACATTTTTGGTTTTGGCCTTTGATCAAACAAAAAGAAGGCAGGAACGTGTGGTGTGGGGTTGTGGAAAAAGAAAGGAAGAATTGTACTTTTCTTTGGGTTGAGAAATCAGGAAAACAACGGTAGCAAGAAAGAGTCCAAATTTTAAAAAAGAAAAAGAAAATAAAAGGTTCACAAGAATTGGTTTTTGTGGTTTAGTTTGAGAAGAAGCAAGAGAATGTGACAGAGGCACACAGTGCACACATTACACAGCACAGACACAAAGACAATAGTCACAGGAACAAGAACAGGATTTGAGATTCTATTCTTACTACTATTCTATTCTATGAGTGCATGGGTGGGTTTTGTGTATACATATGGAGAAAGCTCTTATTCCAAGCAAACACACATACCCAATAAAAAAAAAAGAAGAAAAGAAATGGTGTGATCATTGCTAAAATTGAATTAGATTTTGCCATTTTTTACTGGGAGCAATGGAATGTAATATAAATGGAAGTTTATTTTATTTTATTCCATGTCTTTAATCTTTTTATTTATTTTTAATCATATTCCATTTCTTTAATCTTTAAATTTATAAGTATAAATGTAAATATTAGTATATATGATGGGGTATATTTTAGGCTTTAGATGATCAAAATATGATAAATGTGTTTTTTTTAAGGGTAAGATATGAATTTCTTCTCTATGAAGTTTGATTTAGCACTACAGTATAAATTATATGCAAAGTTTCAAATTATAAGTAATTTGTCTTATATTATTATCTTATTTTGATCATCAATCAAATCTTAAATGTTTACATTCTTAAATATTATTTTTCAACACTTTATTCTTATTAAAAAAATAATTATAACGCTTTAAGCGTTAATTTGACAAATAATCTGTTCAATTGTTACATGTTTGTTATGCTTTGATATATATATATATATATATTTAGAAAAAAATATATATCAATCAGGGTTCGAGATTTGTATTTAGAAAAAAAATTAGTTAAGTAAGCTAATTAACCTTAGGATGATATAAACATTTTCAACTCACACAAGATTGTTTTTGGTGTAAAATATTAGTAACCTATAAAAATAAACACCAACCCTCCTAACTAATTAACATAGCTACTTGTAAAACAAAAAATAGTGATTTAAAAATATAAAAAATATGTTACATGACGTGATTTTATCGGAGAAAATAGATTTTTTTTTGTTTACATGGGAGGTCTGGGACTAGAACCATGACCTGAAGAAAATAGATTTTTCTAATGTATCTAATTACATTATCATCAAAAAGAAAGAGAAAATTTTTACAAGTAATGCATTTATGATTTTAATAAGTGATATATTTAATCATTTCATAAAAATTAACTTTTTTTTGTGTGCCAATGTGATCTTGATTGGGATACATATTATAAAAACTCAAACATATATTCCAATATATATATATACTCCCTCCAGTCTTATTTATAAGACCTTTTTGAGGTTTTTCATTCTCACTAAGGAGAGTGATTAAATTTGTTGGTGACATTAAAGATGTGAAATTTGATATACTTTTTCAAAACTACCCTATAATTAGTATTGAAATTCTAAAAAGTGTTGACTTAATAAAGGTGTTTGTGGAAAGAAGTAATTAAATACTACATAAAATTGAAATAGGATCTTATAAATAGAACAAAACTAAAAATTCAAAAAAGATCTTATAAATAAAATCGAAGAGAGTAAATTTTTGAAAATACAATTTATTAATAATATTATTCATGTGTGCATAAAAGAAGTCCATTAGATGAGTGTCCATCAAGTATGTGAGGAGTCAACTAAACTTTTTTTTTTAGGGAAGGAGTCAACTAAACTTTCTTTCCTACCATTTTCGTAAAAATCAGGAATATCAATATATTGACCAAAAAGATGTTCTAAGTAAGTGTTCAAATAAAGTGTGAGAAAAAGCGTCAAATTGCAAATTGTTCAGCCTTAAAAATATCAGCCCCAACGCAGTTGATTAGTTGGTAAATAGTTGGGTTCTTTAATCCTGATGTCAAGAGTTCGATTCCAGTCATGGGTATGGAAAAGACTTTGTTGGTAGAGGCAAAATCCACTTTGGTGATCTCTATACGCCTCGGAGAGGATTAGTCTTTTGCTATCGGATGAAAATACCCTTGATGCAAAAAAAAAAAAATGATATATATACATACATACATACACACATATATATATATAATAAACTTTAGTTCCTACCTTTTGAAGCGTTATTTAATTTCCTCAAAATTTAACACAAGAATCAACGGGATATTGTTTACTTGAAACGTTATGAAAATTTTTTAAATCAACAAAAATGATTTAAGTTCAAGCAAGAGTTTTGCTTTTAATTTGAAATTTTGAATGAAGGGCAAGCATTTGAATTTGCTTAAATTTAATTTTCATATTGACATGTGAGGGGCACATCAAAATAGAAATTCAACATGACAAAATGATCTCGAAGATTATTTGGTGGATGATAGTTTCTTGTTTCAGGATTAGTAAAAAGACATGTTTTTTTGTGTTAACAAAAATATCCTGTAATCATATAAGTAAGGAACTCACTGTCAATAAACCCTTACATAAATCAAATCTTTGACATTTGATATGGTATAATACTTAAAAAAATTGTAACTTATGGAAAAAAAAGAGAGAGTAATATGTTTATAAAAAAAAAGAGTAATATGTCAACCCCGAGCGTGTTGTTCAGTAGTAGGGATTGATCCACGCTTAAGCAAGGTCAGATGTTCGAATCCTGCCTTGTGCATGCAGCAACGTTAAATCTCGGGGACAACTTTCTTGATTTTATAGGTTCCGATCAAATTAATTCCTAAGATTATCGAAATTTTAAATTAGTTCCCGACATAGGAACACGTCAATCATATTAGTCTCTGACGTTAATGGCTCATAAAGCCAGGAATTAATTGACTGATTTCGCCAATATTAGGGACTAATTTGATCGATATTCAATGATTTTTGTTTATTTTTTGGTCAAAATGACGTCGTTTTGACTATTCTGTTAGCCTACGTTAAGAACTACTACTAACGGTCATTAACTACATGGAATAATATGACTGATGTGCTCATATGTCAATGACCAATTTAAAATTTCGAAATCTCAATAATTAATTGATCGATGCCAACAAAGTCAAAAACCGACATATTACTTGAAAAAAAACTTCTAAAAAGGTTTTAAAAAAAGCTTTCGATATTTTTTTACCGAATGACATTATTCCTCCAACTCAATAAATAATAATAAAAAAGGTCAAATAAAAAAATCAAATTAAATTTTAAAAAATAAAAATATCTCCAAGATTAATGTCCAATTACTTACATATTACAAAAACGGCTATGATAAAAAATAAAGTTTAAATTCAAATAATTTAAAAGTATGAGACTATTAAATTTATTTTATAGTTACTGTAAATTTAAAAATATGTTTACAATGCTTGAGAAACTTACTAGTGATTTTACATCATCTAATTATATACTTTGCCGTATGATTAAAAATAGTTGTCTATTGAAATAATAATTAGGGTTCAAGGCATAGTTTAGATTTTTTTTTTTACACCAACCGGTATCTGGATCTGGTTTACCATAATTCGACTCATTCAGTCTGACCCAACTAAACTCGCACTAAGAGGTAGGGGTCTCCCAGCGGGAGTTGCTCCATACTCAAGGCTCGAACTCGATACTAGTTGGTTAAGGAACCAAGTTAGCTACCACTTGACCGACCCACGTTGGTGATTATATATCCATTTTTTTTATTAAAAGATTATCCAAATTTTTAGTTAGATTGATTTAAGTGGAAAAAAAAAACATATCTTTATTATTAACCCTTAACTTAAGGTCATCACTACTTTCAAAATATTTTAATAGTAGGAAATAGGCAATTGATTTTTTTTTTTTCAAAATTTTCTTCCTATATTACAACCTCTAGGCATGGAAGGCTGCACCTCATGATATTCATAACATTGTCCTGTAATTTGTTTTAGATTATTATTATTATTATATATGGTCCAAGTTTTGTTATAAATCAAATACTAGATTCGGGAAAGGTGTTTTCAACTTTTCAACCATATATAGCTTTTGGGTTGGGCAAATTGCATGATAGGATGTATACCTTCACCTGGTCCAAGTTGTGCCCCACCCAGATTCTCTCTTTTCTGTTTTCTTCCTCACTTGAAAGGGAATGAAGCTAAGGCACAACTTGATTCATTTATTGGTTTAAGAGGTTTGGAGATGTACCATTGATATAGAATTCCTTGTGTGTCATTGTCAATATCATTGATTTATGCAAATTCTAATGTCTATAGCTAGTGTTTTCTTAATAGCTGCTAATGTTATTTGACTTGTAGAGATTAATGACCAAAGAACATTTAAATAGTGCTGATAGACCAAAGTTTGGGGGTCACATGCTTGAATAAAATTTATAGAAACCATTAGCCCTGTTTAAGGAATGCATATTAACATACTAGTTTGTAGTATAATTTAACAAAAAAAAAAAAAAAAGAATTAGCGATATAAATTTGACCAGAAAAAATAGCTACATGCGTGCCACTAATCAACAACATCTTCAACAAAAGCATCACGGGAAGAAATTTGCTGTGTGAAGGAGAGAAGTCACTCTATCTCATTATATACGTAGATTCTTATGATTTTTATTAAAAAATATTTATCAACTTATAAAACTAACTTACAAATAGTTAAAAAAAAAACATAACCTACAAATAAATAGATATATACATCCGTCCACAAAGAAAGAAACATGTGTCATTTGCTTATTATTAATTGGCTAACAAGTGACACATGTCATTTTCTTAGGGTGTAGGTTTGTTTGTATGTTGATTTCGTAGGTTTATTTATCATAACTCTTTTTATTATTTAGCAAATTTATTTGTAAATATGAAAGAAAAAAAAAAGAATTTAATGAGTGTATATTGACAGTGTAAAATTTTTTACAAACAAATGCTAAATAATGTTGAAAAAAAAAATTATACTGTCACCACACTACCTATTTTCTCAAATAATATTTGAAAAATTGAATATAAATATTTTGCCAAAATTTTATTTTGAACGTTAAAGCTAAAAATTTTTAGGAAATTATCCGATTTAAATAAGAATACATTTTGTTAAAGATATCCGTAAAAAAAATATTTTGGAAAGAATTATATTATTTTGTTTTTCTTCATTGGCCGAGATCGAAACAAATTAGGGAGGGATAAGAAGTTTTTGTTGGATTTTTTTTTTCAATTCCATTTTTTGCTAACTTTATTTCCCTTATATTAAAAATTTAACTTTCACGGTTCAACTAAAAAGAATTGGGAGTAAAATTAGAAGAAAAAAAAATTAAAATAAGAGGAGGCATTTACAAATGATTTGATGAGAGCTGTGGAATGAATTTTCCATGAACAATTAAAAAAATTTAAAAAGTGGTTCAACTTTAATAAAAATGTTCTTGTTTAGTTTTAGTATATATAAATTCAATTTATGCTGGCTGTGGGGTTCGAACCCACGCGCACTTATGTGCAGAAGATCTTAAGTCTTCCCCCTTAACCTCTCGGGCAAACCAGCTCCTTGATTGCTTCTTCTCCTGTTTAAATACACAACGTCACAAAAATACAAAGTTGCTAAATGAAAGGCAATTTAAATAATCACTGAATGATGAGTATCGGTTCTACTATCCGGTTTTTTTATTTATTAATTTTTTTTAATCAAAGTGAAATAGTTTTATAAATAATTTTTAAAAAATATGTATTTTCAAAACTTTTTTTAATTTGCAAAGATAAATTTTATTAATGACAGAATATCAAAATATAAGACAATCAACGAAATTTTTTACGAAAATAAAGTAGTCAAGGTCAATCAAAATTTTTTTAAAATTTTTTTTTTGAACAATTTTATTTTTAATATGCCAAGTCACGGCATCATGAGGTTTGATGTAACCCAAGTGTCACATGACATGCTATGGTTGGTTAAAATAAATTGAATAGAAAAAAGGTCACTGACATCGTGTGTTGTTTTATGTACAATGACGCAACACACCACATTGCAAAATGTGATCCAATGTCAATGCTTCATTGAGCATAGCGAACCACAAGTCATCAACACCCACATCCATGAATAAAGAATTTGTTTCTAAATGCGCATTATTTTATTATTTTTCATATTTTTTTTGTATTTTTAGGGACAAACGCATTTTTCCTCCACATCCATAAATTCATTTTTGTCCTTAAAATTGGGACCCACACACTACCTCACACTCTTAATATTTAATAATAATTTAAAACCATCATCAACTAACTAGATTTTTTCGACCAAAATCATAACTATAATTTAAAATGTTCTATATTATTTTATTATTATACAACGCTATTTTTTGCAAAAAAAATTTATTTATTTTCACCCTTAATAAATACCATAATAAACTTAAATGCAATAAAATTAAATTTAAAATGCATTAAAAATTAAAAAATGATAAACACAACACACAACACTAGGCAACTATGCAATGTTTATAATTTTGTGGAATTGATCAACACAACACACAACACTACAATCACAACACACAATAAACTCACAAACTAGTACACCCACCACACCCACACCCACAAACACGATCTTCTTCTCTCTCAAGCCCCTCGGCTTCCATTCTCTCTCTCTCCCTTCTCTCAATCCCTCATCCACCATGGATCTCCCTCCGACGTCGATCTCACTCCGACGTTCGATCTCCCTCCCTCCACCCACGATCTCCCTCCACCGCCTTCGATCCAGCCAAAACCCACCTCCATGGCCTCCCTCCTTCTCTCTTCCGTTCCTCCAGCACCCACCGTTCTTCCGATCTTCGATCCACCCATCGCCTTCGATCCGACCTCGATCGAGCCCTCCACCGCCTTCGATCCGGTTGCATGCATGTGGGTTCTCTCTCTTCGTTGATCAAGGAACACATCTCTACTTCAAATGAGTTCTCTCTTTTTTTGATTTTTTTGTAAAATTTCTTTATTTTTTTTATGCTGCTGTCGTAATTTTTTTAATTTTTTTTCGAATAATGTGATCTGCTTTGTTGTAGAAGAAGATAAAATATCTTTATTTATTTTTTTCTTCTGTTCTTGCTGTATTTCTTTTTTTTTCGTTTCATTTTTGTTGAATGAATCTGGCTGTTGCTTTGGCTGTTCGTTTATGTTGATATCTCCCTCGTTTTTTTGGGTTGATGTTTGCCCTTTCTCTCTCTTTGCCCCCACCATTTTGACAGCTTCATTGTTCCAAATTAGAGACAGTACCAAATTAGAGACAAACAGCCTTCTCTCCACACCGGTAAAAATTAATAGAGACAGTCCCTAAAATTTTAGAGACAGGAAAATGTACCGGTGTGGATGCTCTAAGCCAACAGCTCTGATGTGAATGAAAGCTGAAACAAATATACTCTCACTGTACTTAATTATAAGACCATTTTGACACTTCTATTTTGTCCATATTCATAATACCCATACCAATTTTCAGTGATAATTAATTACCTTTTTCCACAAACACCCCTATTTATTTAACATATTTTAGATTCCTAGTAATATTAATATGGGTAATTTTGAAAATACACATCAAAAGTTCACATTTCCAATACAATTAACTAAATTAATCAACTTTCTTAGTGGACGTGAAATATCTCAAAATGGTCTTATATTTAGGAACAGATGGAGTATTTATTATATTGATATTAAACTGTTTGAACAAATTCAATTCACAATTTGTTGCAGTTAAGTTTTTGATTTACGAGGGAAATCTCATCGTCATTGCCGCACATTGACGACTCTGATGGACAACTCCGCCTCCAGGTCATAGCCTGCAAACTGTCCGGAGGAGAACAACCACTCCCGAAAGAGCGATAGACTCATACCGTCGAGGTGTGATTCGACACTTGTCCTTGCGGACCGATGACAAAGTCCTGAGTCAGGTGTGCCACACCTCGTTGGTCAGTTAAGTTTCTTACATATAAATTAATAGAGTGATGTTATATATACATCTAGAATTGACATTTGAATATATATTTGTTTGTCTTATATGTAAAAACAATTTATTCTTGTATATGAGATAAGCAGATGTACATCCAAATATCAATTATGGATGTACATGTAACATTATTGAAATTAATAAAAGTGTATGACCTTTGAGGTAATTATAAAAATCAAGTTTTTTTTTTAAAAAAAAAAATTTATTTAAGAAAGCAATATTGGGTTTAGCTTTAAGAGTAAACAAGGCCTCAATTGAGTCAACCTCTTTTTTTTTTTTTTTTTTTTTAAGGGCTTAATTTTTTTATTTTTTTTATGGAATTGAAGTGCTTCATTGAGTTAACTGGCAAGAAGAGAAAATCTTGAAAGAAAACATATGGGCTTTTGGTGTACTTGGGTATTCTCATGAACATTCATGCTAACGGCCTAAGGAGTGTATATTCTTCACTCTTGGATACTCCTTTCGTCTCGAAAACATAAGAATAAGATGGTAATTTTTTGAATTATTTTTATTTAATATCTTTTTAGGACAAAGGGAGTATAACTTAAGATAGATAAAAGTCATTAGCTATTATTGTATATATATATATATATATATATATATATATATTCTTCACTTGCACAATCCTATTAAATTTTATACCTTTGAAACAATCTTATCTATTGGCTCCATGATGTAGCAACTCTGGTAAAATTTATGAGTATATTCCTAAGATCATATATTCAATCCGTGATTATAAGTAATTTTAAAGGATTTTTAAGTTAAAGAATGATAACGGGCTCAATTACATAAACAAAAATGATTATCGGCGAGGGTGTTACATTAAAAAGTTATTGTAACACCCTCTCTTTTCCCAAATTATTATTTGTGAAAATGATGTTCAAATAAAATGCGTGTTTGGATGTAGTCTCTCTCTCTTTATATATATATATGAAGAATGATCCATTTTCACCAAGTTGAGTTACATCAACTTTTACATCGTTTTTGACCTTTATACCAAGTCATAAATTGTAAATTTTGTATACTAAAAAAAATAAAAGTAAACTAATAGTATAAAATAGAGGATTGAGTTCTCATCTATTATTTTCTATTTGTGTAAACAAGGTTACAATTTTCAAAATATTTGGAGATTTCTCTGCATTCCTCCAATATATCCTCAAAGTATGAAAAGCTTGTCTTCTACTTTGCAAAACTTGGCAATCCATCTCAACCAGCATAGTCGTGAATCCTAAATCAATTGCCATTCACATTATAGTATATATGAAATTTCTTTGCCTAAATAGGTAGTGTTATAGTTGGGATTTTTTTTTTATAAACGAATAAAATGATTTGACAAGATTATGCATTCACATTTTTATATTTACATTATTTCAAGAACCAATTATAAGAATTATGAATCCTGCAAAATTATCGCAGTATTTCTAAATTCTTAACGATAAATGTTTCTGACATGTCTTTATTCAACATTTAATAGGGTAGTTTTAAGAAAAAAATGTCTCATAAAAAATTTAGATGACCTATATATAAAATAAGCTTTTTTTTTTTTTTTTAAATGTGAGCTACATATATGGATGAAGTATTTCATAGGAGTTTATGAATTCGTATATATTACTCTTTCTCTTTATCTTTACTTCTCTCCAAATCAACATAGCCACCCTATAAATCACTCATAATTGTATTTATGCCTTTGGTCGCGTAACTTGTATATTATGTCGATCACGTAAACTAATTATGAACCTTTATGGGAAGATCTCCAAGTTTATGAAAAAGGTTTGTCCGAATTTGGAACATATATTATCTTTGCTTCTTTACTTGCCTCCTAGTTTTGTCATGTAGTACTTAATCCTATAGGACGCGTCACCTAAAATGAATTATGGTCACGTGAACTAAAGTTTTCCAATGGCCGTTACCACCACCAGCCTTTGCTGCCAACATATGATGTATGCGTGCATAATGCATGTGCAGTTGTGCTTACTTCCTCAAATTACTCATAATTATACAATGTTAGTTCTTATGGAATATAATGTGATGTGAGTAAACGATTTCACTAATGAAGTTGGTAGAGTCAAATGATATGTAGATGGCGAGACCCAAAACATACAAGTGGTGCTGACCAAAAGGGTGGAGCAGAGAAATACTATGTGAAGCAAAATACAAAAAGTAGCTAGTGTGATTTCTTCTCCCATTATCGTCTAAAAACAAAAACATGAAGGGATAGCCTGTCTAAGTGTAACTAAAGCATTAAAGCGTTCAAAGCATGGTTGGAAATGAGTTCATCTTATTAGTCCAAATTTGGCCCAATTCTATGAGCGGACTACGTTTTTGAACTCCAATATTAATCCAGCCTGATTTTGGTTTAACAAGTGACTGAATCAAGACCGATGATGAGTTGACATGATAATAATTATTATTAAGTAGCTAGTTAATGTATAAGAACACATTACATATCTTATATTTTGTGTCACCTCATGTGTTAAAATATAAAAATTGATCTGAAAATTATAGAATCAATTCTAGAACCTAAACATAAAAGACTAGAGGTTGCTAGAGCAGGCAAATGAAAATAGAGAAAGTTCAATATAAGCCCAACGAAAGAGCACTTTTAGACCCACTACAGATCCTCAAAAATCTTAGGCGTGACACAAGCCTAAGTGGGGTGCATTATGATGATCATCCCAGAACCCCAATATCCCCGGATCCGGATTCTCTGCGGTCGGCTAAGTGGTGCGGTCACTGCAGTCGGAAATCCAAGGATCCAGATTTTTTGAGTTTTATTTTTTATTTTAACTTTATCCAAGTTTTATTTTTTGTATGGCTAAGATCTCATGCAGTGTGTGACCGCAGAAAATCCACACTTAATCTCCCCCCACTCTACGAACGTAACTCACCCTTCCCCTAACCCTTTTGAATCTTAACCCCACTTCTAACTTTCTAAACAAGTCAACCCAAAATACATAGATTGATCATCCCATAATTAATAGAAAAGGCTCCTTTTTATGTGAATTTATTTATAAAGTAAATAAATAAATAATCCTTATTGGATTATTATTATTATTTTTTCACTCTGCAAATAAATTCATACATTGTTGCATGATTTATAATCAATAAAATATCAGTTTCATCTTAATCATTCATTTGAAATATTTCAAAAGAAATTACATAAAAATATTTCAAATAAAAGATTATAATATAATTGAGACAATTGATCTTGTATGATACAATAAATTTTCAAAAGTTCAGACTCATGATTACTACCAATTACATGAAGCCATGTCACTACTCCATCCTAACCAACTAAATTAAATACTACTAACTCTAACTCCTTCATCTCCTAAACTTCTATGCACTTTTCCGGCGAAGGGCTGAAAATGTTTGAAAAACAACGCTACCTGCTTCTGGGAACTGATCCATAGCACAACTCCTACATTTCAACCCCATAGGCTCCACCGCACCCTTCACCACCCTTGTCCAAACCTCATTGTTGTACTCATTAAACGACGTTGTCGTCGTCGACACCGACATAGTCCCTGGCCTGAAAATCTGAACCACCTTCCTCAACATGTGGACTATGTTGTTAACATCGTTCATGGACCCTATGCATTCAAAGCTAGCATAGCTGAAGCCATCTTCTGGGGTCACGTGAATGGTGGAGTACCATTCTTCATGCATGCCATTCATTGAGTAACCACAAGGATCAAATGCAAAGTCGCATATGAGTGCCTCTTTGTTGATTTCATCGATCCCGGCGAGCTCCGTCATCTCTTTTCCGGCTGAGCCACCGGTTTTTCCATCGCCCGGTGGCCGGAAAAAGTTACGGGCCAAGATAGGGTCAAGCTCAGTCATGCATATCTCAATGGTGCATGATGATGACGATGACAATGATGACGGTGATTCATTTTTGTTGATATAGTTTGATTTGCATGTATTCACCGCATTTGATGACATGGCATAATATGAGTCGTCAGATGATGAATCCAATGTCATCCATTCAGATCCAAAGTTATTCATGTCATCAGCGACTGCGGTGAATACATGCCATGAATGAGAGGAGGATTTGGAGGGCATGATGGAGGCTTTTCTATTGCAAAGGTTAGAGGGGATGGTGTGTTCCAAGTAGGTGACTTCATCATTGAAGCTTGTGTGAGGGAATGGTTGTGAGCTTGGGAAAATGAAGCTACCTCTTGTGTAGCGGCAAGAGGATAGAGTAAGGCCTAAGTGATGGCTTGCAAAGTAGGTTAAGGGGGAAATGGATTTGAGGAGTTGGGTGGTCCCACAAGTTTTGATGATGATCTTTGTTGGGTAGACAAAGAGGCTTGATTCCGATAGCACATAGGCATCAAAGTAGGAGTTACCAACGGCTGAAACCACCGTGCATTGGACAGCTTCTAGGGTTTGTTGCATGAATTCAAAGTCAAGTTTTCTAAGGCCAAGTTTGAGGATGGTTGGATCATCACCAAAGAAATGAAGTTCCAACCGTTTCTCAAACCCTTCAAAGCCAGATATAGCCATTTGCTTCAATGTACAAAACACTAGTTTATAAGGGGTATAATTGGTATTGGTGTGAAGCTATATCTTAGGAAGATAAGAGAAAGATTTGGTTGTACTATATTGTAGATAGTGTTGGGTGTTGAGTGTGGAGAGGTGAAAGAAAGGATAGAGAGTGGATGGTATTTAAAGGTGTGAGTTAGAGTGAGAGAGTAGTGTGTTGGAAGTAGATAGTGAGGGTTTATAGAAGAGAGAGCATGCGGGTTATGGAAACAAGAATCATGATTGAAGGCATAATGAAGTGGATAGGATGATTAGCATATGCAACAGTTTTCTTGTGTGTTTTTTTAGTTTAAGAGTGAAGGGACACTTTGGTCCCTCAAGTTTTTCTATAGGGACACTTTAGTCTCTCAAAAAATTTAATTCATTTTTATTCCCTCATGTTTTCCAAAAGTACCAATTTAGTCCCTCATATTTTTCAAAAGTACTAATTTAGTCCTTCACGAAGTGGCTAACGGAAATTGGACATGGACTAAATTGTCACTTTTGGAAAACTTTGGGAACTAAAAATGAATTAAATTTCTTGATGGACTAAAGTGTTCTTGTTGAAAAACTTGAAGGACCAAAGTGTCCATTCACTCTTAATTAGTTCAATAATCTCGTCTAAGGGACAAAACAGAATTACTCCCTCCGGTCCTATTTATAAGACCCTTTTGGGGTTTTCATTTTGGTCCTATTTATAAGACCCTTTTTCAATTTTCAATAGCATTTAATTACTTTTTTCAACTAACACCCCTATAAAGTCAACACTTTTTAGAGTTCCAATAATAATTATAGGGGTAGTTTTGAGAAAGTATATCAAATTTTCACATTTCCAATGTCACTAACACATTTATCCACTCTCCTTGATAGGAGTGAAAAACCTCAAAAGGGTCTTATCAATAGGACCGGAGGGAGTAATTCTTTGCGCTCATTTGTTACTGCCTAACTCTATACTCTATTTTTCTTCTCACCTTTGCCTTATACGAAGAGAAAAGATTTATTTCTAAATAAAGGATGAAGTCATTGAAGTTAGGAAATTTGAAGTTAGAGAATCCAAATCCACCTTATACTAATAGTCAGCTTCCAATTATTATAATTAATTTTAGGATTAGAGATATCTAAATTTTAAAGATAGCCCAGTATAGTACATATGAAAGTCGCTGAAAAAAGAAAACTGAACCAAGCTAAGGCATAAAATGCCAACTGCCACCGCACTGCTGAGAGCCCCTACCACCTGCTCCTACAAAATAGTAATTTCATTTTGGGAGTAGTTATTATTCATTTCATATTTATAGTAAGAAAAGCCTTTAAAGTTATCAATCATTTTGTGAGTTACTTACTATTCATCTGATTATTTATATTATTCCATAAAAAAATAATACTAATATATTGTATTTTTTAATTAATTTTTTATTGATATTTTTTATTATTTTTATTCAATTAATATTTTTATTATATTCATTACAATATTGTTTTATTAAAAATAACATAATTAAATGATATTAATTTATTTAATATTATTTTATTCATTTCATACTTATATCATTATATTGTTTTCATATTGAAATGATATTTTAATAACGTAATATTATGTTATTTTGTTCTAAAATATTATAAAAGTGAAGTACTTTATTCACCTCATAATTATATAGTATTTACTTTTGAATAAAACAATAATAGTTATATATATATATATCATATTATTATATTAATTTCATATTAATATTATTTTTTTATATTATTTAATATTATTTCATTATAGTTAAACATTTTATTAAATTATTTTATTCAATAGTAATGTAATAAATTAATTTTTATTTTGGATGACAAGGAAATATTAATATTTGAAAATATTTTGAAATTTCTTGCGGGAAGTACTCGTTGTTCTTCTTTGCTTTTTAATAAATTTTGTTTTATGCAAAAAAAATTATTTTTTATTTGATATTGATATTATTATATCTTACGTTTACATTGTTTTATTCATATTATATTATTATCATAAAAGTATTATATGTAATCGTATTGCAAGTTAACAATATATATATTACCCATATCGTCTAAGAGTTTTTTTTCTTCATATTTTTAATCATGTATTTCTTTACTTGATGAAAGTCATGTAATTCAATCCACAAATATATTTGGGTTGGGATTCGGCTCTTTTTCTTCTGCGGGTTCGGATCATCACATCATTTTATCGGCTGCATACGATACTTGCACACGTGTATGCTGATATGACATTCCGTTAGTCATATTAGCAATTAACAATTTTTTTTTTAATGACAAGGATTAAAACAAAATTTTCAAAATAATTAAAAATGGGTCATGGTCAAAAAAAACTTCCAGGGACCAAAGCAAAAACATCCCCAACTTTAAAGGACTAAAAGCATAAATAAACCAAAAAAAATTATTATATCCAAAAGGTTAGCATAAATAAACCAAAAAAAATTATTATATCCAAAAAGTTACTCCCTCCATTCCTATTTATCTGTCATATCTCAAACAAAACATACCCTTTAATAAATCCAATCATTACTTAGATTTCCAGTACATTAATTATGTTTTTTCCCACTATACTCTTTCTCTTCCTATAATCACATTTTTTTTCACTACTTACGTAAACCAAGACTTATTAAATAGGGGCAAACATGAAAAATAATATTTATTACACTTTTAAAATTCTTAATATAGGACATATAAAAATAAACAAAAAATCTCTCCAAAATGGACAGATAATAAGGAACGGAGGGAGTATTACTAATAACAAATACAATAGTGCATCTATCGCAAGGCATCTACCCTAACGTGTGTGTCTATAATATATATATACACACACATATTTATATTTTTGGCTCCTCCTTACATGTTATGCTCATACCTTTAATGTTGTTTGGATCCATCCCTTCCGGATGCATGGTATGTAACATTAGTTTTATTTCTTGCCTTGCATGCTGATGATTTAGTTTGAATTAAAGTAATACTAAAATGAATTAATTAGAAGGTTGAAATATATATATGTGTGGGGCTAATTTGACTATAGAATAATTGGTTGAACTGATGGAAATGCTAGGAGCATAATTGTGTTGGAACCATATCATACACTTCATTTCACAATCAATAAGTTATATCTAGCAAGTGCTCAATAGGGCTTGGTCATTCAAAGGAATTCGATTTCATGAGTCAAAAATCAGCATTCAACCTTAACTATTTAAATGATAGTTCTAGCAAAATAGAAACATAATCATAACAGTAGTAGAGCTAGATGTTGTATCGTTGTTCAGCAAGACAACGATTATTGATCAGCTCTGTAGAGAGGTAATAGACCCGTTTGATTATTAGAGCTACACATACACTATGTTAAGGACAAAAAAGGTAAATAGAGAGCATTTAATTTTACGAGCAAATTAAAATTAAATTAGAAATATAAGACCCAACCCATTGGTACGTATGAAGATAATGGCCACTACATAATGGAAAAGCAAAAAATCCACAATTGATGGAGACATCTTTGTCTTCAAAAAAAAAAAAAAAACTTGACGTGCTCAATATATCATCCATATTTGGTGTAAGAATAATGATAATAATTTTTCTGAGAAGTAATAAAAAAAATAAGAAGGAAAACAAATGGAAAAAAAAACAAAAGAAATCAGGCGTGGCAGATAAATAATGAGAATATACTTGAATTGGGGGAGGGCCGTACGTGAAATGAAAAGCACTAACATCATTTATATTCTTCATGCAGTTTTATGTAGCTAGGTGGCATTATCATTATTTAACCTATTTTATCAATTTGTTTCCTGTGTTAATTAACAAAGCATCCATATGCACACTTGGCTAACAATGTCATCAGCAAGGACGAAATTAGAAGAAATAAAAATGGCATTAAGGCAAAGAAATCTAACTTTTTTTTTTATAAGCAGCAAAAAACCTAACTTATTGTATATTGATAATGATTAGATTATACAATTAATTATTGTATAAAGTTTAATTTAATTGAAAAAAAATCATATACTCCGTATGATTTATTCCAAAACCCAAAACCCGGTTCGCCCGGTCGTACCTGAATGACAGCAACCAAATTAAAAAGGATTCTCTCTATCTTCCAAGTGATTGGTCTTAAAAAGCTTGGGTAATTAAATAAGGTTTATCATTATGCTAATAGTGAGAGTTGAACACCAATGTGGGTTGGTCAAGTGGTAGCTCATTAGATTCCTTAACTAATTGGTTTCGAGTTTGAGTTTTGGGTATGGAGCAACCCCGGCTGGGAGACCCATACCGCTTAGTGCGAGCTCAGTTGGGTTGAACCGAATGAGTTGGATTCTGGATAAATCATATTCGGATACTGGTTGGTGTAAAAAAAAATTAGTGAGAGTTGGACTATTCTAATAAGTTGATAATTCTTTTACATTTTGTACACTACTTTTGTACGTTATAGTTTATAGTTTATACCATATAAGGATATCGTTCGAGTTTTCTTTATAATTATTTTACTGCTATACGTACAAAGCTTATTAATGGTGCTCATTTTGCAATTTTGTTTCTGACCAAACCCCAAGTCAAAATGTAATAACACTCTTCTAACTTGATGGGACATAAAGTTAATTTGGATCATAATGTTTAGCTAGTTTCGTGTATAAGTAACAGTAATTTTGAAGTAAAAGGAAGTAATTAGTGCTTCATGGTCTTTTAGAAGAAGTTTTTTTTGGTAGCCAAACAGTCTATGCCGACATGTAAAACTACCCTCCCCATCATATAGGTGGTCCTTGACTTTCAATTTACGAGTATTGAATTGTGAGATGAAGTTAAAGGTAAAAATCTTAGACTACTTATCTTAGATGAGGTCAAGGTAAAGTTTTATAATTGATTTAAAACTTTATTTTGTAGGAATATATATTTTTTTTCTAATTAGTGTATAATTTCATCTTTAGTAACTAAAATATTCATGTGATATATATATATATATATAGAGTTTGGGTATTTCTTGTACTTATTACTCCGGTTTAGATTATAAGAAAAATCTAAAATCACGTTGGTAAAGGAAGTTAGTTAATAATATTTAATTTTCTCAAATTTATAAAAAAATAGAGATATTTTAAAAAAGTAGCATTGAGAATTAAATAAAAATTAAATAAGATAACAATTTTTTAGGTATGTTTAAGGAAAGTAGCATTGAAAATGAAACAAATTTAATAAAGTTGATTATTTTTGCTTATATTTTAAACCAAAGAATTTTTTTTTGCTTATATTTATCTACTTTAATTATAAAAAATAAAATTGAGATGATGATTATTATACACATAATTAGCAGAATGATTAACATTGTAGAAAGTAGAAACTTCCCTTAATTTAGTAAAAAAAAAATGTAGAATGTGTTATACTAGTGTTGTACCCGTGCTATGCACGAGAATTAAATCAAATTTATTTATATAGATAAAAAATTTAAATATTATTTAATAAAGTTATTTTATCATGCTAAATTCAAGGTTAATGTGTGTTCAATCACTTCTATTTTTCAAATGAAAAATATTAGATCATTCTAATCGTTACATATTTATTTATAAAGTTTTGATTATTTTTTATAAGATGAAGTGTTCTTTGTTAAATAATATGGATATGAAATTTATTCTATTAAAAGTAAGATTTAATGGATATGCACTGACCGTGTAAAGTTTTACTCTATCGTCGCATTCATAATTCTTTTGTATTACTTTCATTTAAAATTAATGATCATTAACAGTTTAACACATACATATATAAATAATGAATGATACACAAACAATATAAAAAATATTTACACAATCACATTGTCATCTCAGCAATAGCCAATATACTTTGAATTTACAAACAAAGTATTTTTTATACATATCGAATGGATCGACCCGCACATCATTTAAGAAGTTTAATTATCTACCAATTACATCAAACCGTGTAGGTATATTAATTTAAATTTAAATTAAAAACATCTTAATAATTTGCTTTGTTCATTCCTACTTAATAGTAACTAATTAAACATACTTTGTCTTAATTTGTTTTTTTTTAATCCAAGACATATTCAATACGTATATCTCATTAGCCATGTTATGATATGTAAAATTTAAAATAAAAAAGTTAATTACAAAAATGAATAAAAAATTTCAAACTCATATAAAACCATAAATTAATTATGCGGAATGTTTGTAATTGATTGAATAAATAATAAACAGTCAACACAAATGTTTTTTTAAGGGGTTTAACACAAATGTTTTTTTTAACAGCAAAAAAATATATTATTTAATCACAAATGTTAAAAGTTACTACTTTCATTCCTTAGTTTTGGGCTTTTAGTTTTTTCATATTTCATATTTTTTTTGTCTTTTTACATTTCCATTGCATAAAAATATTTGTCTTCGTAATTTTAACCATTTATTCAATCATCTATTTTACTCCTCGATAATTATACTTTTATCTTTTATTTCATCTTTAAAACATTATACATTAATTGATGAACACACTTCGTAATAAAAATTAATACTACTACAATTTTCAATAAAAATTAAATAATGACATTTTAGACAAAACATATATAAAATTTATAAAAATCACCACGTTTTTAATATATGTACTCAAACATAAAAGACCAAAAATTAGAAATAAAGATAGTAAAAAAAATTATGCTAATATGTAAAGAGAAAATAATTAATGTATCTACGAACTAATGTAAACATACAAGTGTAATTAGAATGTGGGTTATATACTTATATGTAAAGAGAAAAAGAAATGTACAAAAGCTAGTACTCTACATCTAAATATATAGTAAAAGGGGACTGAATAAACTAAATTTGAGGGGTAAAGATTGAAGCATAGAAAGGTTGAAGGGGGTAAGGCAATGATGAAAATATGTGAGTTCAGAATGAAGATTTTGCCGTTTTAAGAGTTAGAAATGATGCTGAATGTATGGCGTCATCAATAAATCTCACAGTTGTGGCTGGCAGCCACTACACCATCATGACTCCAATATATTATATCCACCTCTTTGTGATGCACGCGAACCACCAAACTCCAACAATATCTCACAAGCTTCCTCAAATTAAACTTTCGCTATCTCACGCATGGATAGATGCCAAACCAACAAAACGCACATATACACTTGCTCTTCTCATTCTTGCAAATACAGTCACTTCTTAGAGTTTTAAATTGTGGTCCAAGGTCACAATTATAATCATAATAATATCGAGATTTGCAATTTTTGTAACAGTTATAATTTGCCCATTTAAATAGACATGATAAAAGTTCACCAAAAAAAATAGACATGATAAAATAAAGGTTTCGGTAACAAAATGTAAGTGAGAATAAACCTTGCATGTTATGCATAGCTCGATAAACTCAAATCTAGCCAGGCCATGAGTCGACCTGTGTTGAAAGTTCCACATTATATGCATGATATTATGTGGTACGGTTTAAAATAAATACATGTTGGATTACTCCTCTTATTACCAACTAATTTTGAGATAGAACCTTAACGTAGTATAATTTAATAACAGGCTTGTTATTAAATATGAACCATCATTTTTTTAATCCCAAATAAACTTGATTGAATCAAAATCTAAACCGGAGAAACTCTAACCCAACTACGCAACCCGTGCATTTTACTTTCTTTTTTTTTAAACAACAAAGCAAACAAATAACATTAAACAAATAAAAGGAGCACAAGAGGGTACTTCCATCCCAATCAATCAGCTTACAATTGATTCAAACACTTCAAATTCAAAGGGTTTAACAACTAATTTCCATATAAATAAATTACAGTATTATTGTGAGCCTTAAAAAGAGTCCAAAATTGAATATTTATTATGACTATATCTCAAGTGTAATTGTCATTGTATCTACTTACGTTTTCCCCATTAAAAAAACTACATTTTCCTACGGTAATAATTGTGTGTATTTTTGAACTTATAATAAATACGAGTACATTATAATGCACATCACTTCCCTTGCATTTCAATTACATAAAGAAAATGATAAAAAAAATGGTCAACTACTTTGCTGAATTAAATCTTTCTTAAAAAGTCTCAAACAAATTCACAACAAAATCTCCATCCCCACCTTTTTCATCAAAAGTTTCAAGCAAAATCTCAGCCACCATTACTTCCTCCGGTTCAATATATAAAATTCTTTTAGAATTTTTAATTTGATCGTATTTATAATATTTCATTTCAATTTTTAATAATCTTTAATTATTTTTTCATAAACATTCTTATTTACTTTACATTTTTTAGAGTCTCAATAATAATAATTATATGAGTGGTTTTGAAAAAGTATATTAAATTTGCACATTTCTAATATTACTAACAAGTTTATCTAATTTCCTTAATGAAAAAAAGTCAAAAAAAATCTTACAAATAAGATAAGAGGAAGTAATTGTTTTCGGGGAGTTCGGTAACATGAAGGGACAAAGAAAGTGATTTTTATTTTAATTTAAACAAGACTTAAAAAGTTTAGAGTTGAAACCCAGCCTAAAGTTTGGCCCCACTGGAAGCAGAAAGTAGTGATGACCTTTTTAAACTCAATACATGCCTGAACAATGCCATATCTCATTCCATAGCCAAAACATTATAAGGCAAATACTAATAAGCATAATTATACTTATTATTATATTATTTGTTAAGTGATCAAATCTAATATAAAGTTATTAAAAAATATAATTTATTATATTTTCGAAAAATAGAATAATATATATTTGTGATTTTTTTTTTAATTTATTTATATTTTAGCAATTTTAATAAGTGCGCTAACCATGATTAAAAACCCAAACCCATGATTGGTCCCACTATTTGTCCCCTGGACAACCGTGGACAAGCGACCCTACAGTTGCTACACATCATCTAGCATGTGTACAACTTTCATGGCACACCAGGGTCCAACTTTGTTTCAAGTGTGAACAAGATTTGAGGGACATGTAGTCCCCTCTCAGCCCTTAGCTGCAAGACAAACAGTATGAAGGAGGAAGCGGGCTCTAGCCGCCATACTTGCTTGCATGCGCATATTTTAGTACTCACTCCAATTCGAATTATAAGCAATTCTAATCACTTTTACGTTTATTAAGAAGGTTAGTTGATTGTATTTAATTTTTTCAAATTTATAAAAAATAGAGGTATTTTCGAAAAGTAGTATGGGGAATGAAACAAAAATTAATTAAGATTACAATTTTCTAGAGATGTTTTAGGAAAGTGGTACTGGGAACGAAACAAAATTTAATAAAGTTAGTTAGTTTTGCTTATATTTTAAACCAAAAGTAGTATATTTTTTTGTTGCTTATAATTCGAGTCGGAGGGAGTATCGATATTGTTTTCTTAATTTCTTCACATTAGATTAGGGACACGATATATATATATATATATATATATATATATATATATATATATATATATGGCCTCTTAATAAATAAAAAAGGACATTATATTTATATGACCCTCGCAAAATAAAATTGAAAATTGGGTAAAACTCTCAAGAATTGCTAATGACGGTGATGAAAAAAAATTATTGATTTCCATATGAAACAAACATTACTACTCCTTTCTACAATACTCAAGACCCTTTTGGGTTTTTTCATTCTCATCAATTAAAGTGGATAAATTTGTTAGTAGCATTGGAAATGTGAAAATTTGATATACTTTGTCAAAATTACCCCTATTATTATTTTTGGAATTCTAAAAAGTGTTGATTTTATAGGAATGTTTGTGGAAAGAAGCAATTAAATGCTATTGATTCTTGAAAATGAGTTTTATAAATAGGACCAAAACAAAAATTTCAAAAGGTCTTATAAATAAAATCTTGGGAATATATTGCTTTGTTTTTGATTTGGGCTCTGTTCGGCAACACGAGCTAGGAGCTTTTTAGCTAGCTAGGAGCTTTTAGATTCAGTCAATAAGCTACTAGCCCCGTTCGGTGAATACAAATTAGAAGGAGCTTATAACTTTTAAAAAAGGAGTTTGTAGCTTTTGAAAGCTAACTTTTAGAAAGCTACTTGAATTACTACAAGAAAAATAGTATTATGCGGCGGATTATTTGTGGCAGTTATATGAACTGTCGTCGATGCTTAATTAAAACGGCAAATTTGCGTCAGTTTTGTAACCCCCGCAACTTGCAAGGTTTACACGTGCAGGCAGCACGTACCTTGTTTCATCTCTCACTTGTGGTTTTGCGTCGGTGTTCCATGTGATTTGCGTTCCATTCTCTCTCACTTGTGTGCTCACTCTCATTATCGATCTCTCAATGGCTTCTCTCATCTCTATCAATCGCTTCTCTCATTCTCAATCGAAGGTAATCTCACAATCTCAATCTCCATTCTCTCAACCGCTTCTCAGCTCAAATCCCTAATCGAAGCTATGTTTAATCATTTTAATTCATTCTCTCATTTCAATTACTCAACTCCCTGTAAGCTATGTTCAAGATCTCACATAGAATCGCTAATTAGAAGCCCTAATCCTAAAAGCCGGAATCCCTAATCCCTAATCTCTGCTCATTTTGCAGCAAGGAGTGAGAAAATAGATTTTAACTTATCAATTCTCTCCCTTTATCCCAAGGTATTAAATCTTGCACACAACCTTTTTGAAGAAATGCTTCTAAGTTTGAAATTTGCTTTCAGCTTCTCTATGCATTTTCTAATGTTCATTCTAGATTAGGTTTGACTTCATGAGATTTTCATATAGAAACTGCATGTTTTGAGAATTCTTGTGCAGACACTTGTATATCGCCAATTTTGGAAGCTGAGTGCATACATGGAAAATATGCAGGATATATGCTCAGTTGACATGGCAACAACAACTACTGGGAGAGTGAGAGTGATCTGAGTGATCATCAACTGTGTTCTTTCCATCTACTCTTCAGCTATAACTATTATAATTTTAACAGCAAGTTTGTTTTTACGTTATTTTGCTTAACTGAGTTTTTGTTACAGAATGGATGCCTTCATCTACATTTTATTTTCATGTGGTTATGTGAAAAGAAACATAGACATAAAGGTTATAATTTATTTGTTTTTTAAAAAATTTTTTATGGATCTTTAGTATATCCCCTAATAAAATCTTTTTGTATCTATGTCTCTCCTACATATGGCCAAATGACAAAATCTCATTTTTTCACAGAATACTATTATTTAAGAGTAAATCAAGACATACTTATGCTAAAATCTCCTTCTATTTCATTTTTTATTTAGAATTTGAAAAGTATCAGGATATACGGATTAGGATCATAGAGAGTTCTTCATTTAGGTGAAAAAGAAAATTTTAAAATCATAGTAATTAGGACTGGCTGGAGGGAGCATTAACCAACTCAAGATGGCAACCATTCTTCCTAGTCTCACTGCATAATAGAAGTTACAACTCCCTTAAAGAATTCTTGTGTTGTAGATGTTAATTCTATAGTTGCTTTGAAGGTTTAATCTTTCATTTGCTGTGCATGTGACTGAATAATTCAATTTAATCAGTGTTTTGAAGGTTTATTCTTTCATCGCAGTGCAATCGTTCCTTGGCAACTAGTTGCTCAAAAAGTTGGGGCTGTTTTGAAATTTGTTAATTTAAACCAAGATGAAGTTCCTGATATAGACAATTTGAAAAAATTGCTCTCAAGGAAGACCAAGCTAATTGTTGGCAATCATTTTCAAATGTGCTTGGTATGTTACTCATTATGATTCTTTACTTTGACACAATTGTTATGCATGCTAAAACCTTTAATAACTTTTTTGCTGCTTTTGAGAATTATGTGGATCTTAAATGTCAAGACATCTTATACATAGATATTATCTTACATTCAAGATACTGTCAGTAGTGGTGCCCCATATCCTTAAATAAGTTAGGTTTTTGCAAGCAATAAGGTACTGCTAAGAGTCAGAGTGGTGACTATTTGGGTTCTGCTAGAAGTGCCTTTGAAAATGGACATAGTGGTTGACATATTCTTGGGTAGAGTAAGAAGTAACTTATTACATGTAAGCAATTTTAATGAATATGTTTCAGTTGGGATTCCAGAATGATTGGGTTGGGTCTTATAAGGTGGCATCATATGAATCAGCTCCTGTAATTCATTCCTTCTCTCTACGCTTCTTTCTTTTACTGTACTTTTTCTTTGTGTACCTCTGGTACCTTCCGATAAATTCCTTTTTCGGATTCAAAAATAAAAAGGGGATGTGATTTAAGTCTAAGTAAAACATATTTGCTATTGAAGGGGAAAAATATCTATTTCCACACCCTCTTTTCCTTAAATATTTGATCTAGAGGAGAACCTATTACAAAAAAAACCGGGCTGCTAAGAGGGAAGATCCTCTACTTTAAATGTGAGGTTTGTGTCTCGCAGAGTCGGTAAGGAGGACTACTGCTTTTATCAGCATTGCACCTGGGGTTGGTTAAATAACGCTAGTACAAACAGAGAAAACATTCTGAATAAATTTGTAAACTGGTAACTATTAGTGAGCCTACAATATCTAACCTTCTGTTTTTATTTTGAATTATTTTTCTTCTATAGCATGTGTGAATGAGGAGTCCTACCCTGTACAGAATGTATCTTTATCTTCGCATAAAGTAACTAGGGACTCAACAGTGCAACATAGCCAAGAAAAGGATATTAGGAAATTGCAATAATCTATGGCATCAGCAGCAGCTGCAGATTCAAATATGACTGTTTTTCCTTCTGATTGGGTGTTATTTTCTATGTTTTAAATTTCTATTAATCTTTTCTTTATGGAAGCATATTTACTTATCGGTTCTTTGTATATTTTGCTTTGTATATTCATTGACATTAGGTTAGCAAGTTTGATGCATCAGTACCCACAAAAGTTGAAAAGGTTAGCAATTTATCCTTCTCACTTTCATTTCTGAAACAGTTTTATCCATAAGCATCAGGTGATCTGAATGATCTTTTTGCAGAACTGCATCAAAGAACAAGATTCACTGATTGCTCTTAAACAAGGTGTACTAGACAAAGGCATGCATAACTGAAATAGCAGATAGCATCATATATAGCTAGTCCTTAGTAGCTTTATCAAATTACTCTTACCAGTATTTAATGATGCTGAGTGGATATTGTTGAACTGAAACCATACCATATGATTTTCCCCCCAATGCCACACATATGTAAGCCCAGTAATCTGCCTCTTTTTTCTGGTTTCTTACTTTCGTCAACATTGTTTAGTTCTGAACTAATGATGATTCTTTTTTTTCTTTGTTGCAGAAATATGGATTGCAACTTTTTGAGCATGAGTATCCCCCATTCATTATCAACCATGAAAAAAACTAAGACACATGTGAGTTACATTAGTAGTGATTTAATCCAAGCTTAATAGATTGTGAAATCACCATTCTTTTGTACTCGTCTTGCAGGAATTTAAGCCACAATTTCTTATCAGGACCCATCGGCAATGTGTTTACATACAGGCTTAGATAATCTCAAAGAAATGTACGTATTTTTCAGCCGTGTCTTTATAGTGTGTATTCTATTAATATTGCATTTGAATCAAAATTAAAATAATAAATGACTCAAAGAGCAAGAAAGTTCTTTGCACATTACTACTAATCTTGAATTTTCTAGAAAGTTCAAGGTCAAAGGTCAAGCAGCATTTTTCGCGTGTTTTTCACCACTTTTATATTTATTAGAACTGTGAGCTCCGTCACATGAATTAGCAAGTTGAATGATTGCTTGGTGGTGATTATGTAATTGGAGCTTAGTGTTCGCTCCAATCGTAACATGCTTGCAGTTCCGGTTGGTATTAAACAAAAGCATAATGTTGATGCGATGGTGAAAAAGGTATTTTGGATGATTTATTAGATTATCAAATTTATCTGAATCAACATAGCGAATCTAATTTCATTTATTTCAGTTTATTCCAGGAAATTTAACAATTATTTTATTCCATTATGATGGAGATGTGAATGAATGGGAGAATCTTGCCTGGAGTAGTTAATACTGCTATAGAAGTGATAATACTGCTAAGATATGCTTAATTTTGTCAATTCAACTCTAAAATTAAGTAGTTGGCAAGAAAATAAACTAGAATAATTTTTTATATGTATGTCAAGTTATGACACAGGCTGATTTAGACCTTGCAGATGCATATATGTCAGGTTATTACTACAGCTGCCAAGGAGCAAAAGTTGAAGGAACTGTCACAAGAAAGCTCCAAGTTTGTATTTAAGCTTGGTTTGTCTAAGCATCAATGTTCACTATTGAGGAATGGTCTTGTTATGGTGAGAGCAGCTGGTTCTAAGCTATTCTTTTTTTTTTTCACCCTTCTCCTTTTTGCATCCTAGACTTGTTTATCTCGGTTCCTTTTAATTAACCTATTCTATAAAAAGGGGAAGTCTAGGACTGACATCATGTGCATATGTTGTTGAATGTCTTATTTGATCTCAATTTGTATTGATTAAATGGATAGTGTAGGAGGATGAGGCTCACATCATGATAATTTAAGTCCTTAGTGACTTTGTATCTGTACTCTGCAATTCTGAGCATGAGGCTCCCTTACTTAGAATTTAGATTTTAGAACAATCTAAAACATTCTTTACCTAGATTTTTGTGTTTTAACTATAATTTAGATTTGGTGATGTTTTACTTGGGGAGTATTGTATTCTTTTGGCTATAATTTAGATGTAATTGGTTTAAAATGTGTTGTAGATTGAAGCATATTAGGGGTGGAAGGATATTTCCCAGCAAATCTTTTTATTTTAATTTCGTGTGTAGCTTTTCCGGCGTTTATAACTGTCGCAAATATATAAATAGGCATCTTGCGGCGGTTAAAAACTGTTGCAATTGTTTTTAAAAAAAAAAAGTAGGCATTTGCGGCGGTCAAAAACTGTCGCAATGTTTTTCATAATAGAAATAAATGGGCATCTTGCGGCGGTTATAAACCGTCGCAGTTGTTTTACAATATATATAGGCATCTTGCGACGGTTATAACTGATGCAATTGTTTTCAATGGAATTTCATATTTGCAATTTGCGGGGGTTGTTAACTGCCGCAAATTTTGGTTCAAAATCCTACGGCGGTCGCCATAACCGCTGCAAAATACGATTCTCGACGGTTCGTTCTGCGTGAGTTATTGAACCGCCACAAATATATTTTGCGACAGTTATAACCGCTGCAAAACACCTCAAAAAACCGTCGCAAATTGCCCTTTTTTTGTAGTGGAAGTAGCTTTCTAGAAACTAAACTAGTTTTCGTTCAATAATTCATATGTCAATTATACCCTCAAACAAAATTTAAAATTATTTTACTACCTTTAATTAAATATTAATTATAATTTAATAATTTTGTTATAATTAATTAATTAATTAACTACATAATTAATAAATTAAGAAAAAATGAATTTAATTAATTATAATTTAACAATTTTTATATTTTATTAATTAATTAATTAATTAACTATCTATTTAGTAAATAAAGAAAAAATTTGAAAAATATAAAATAATAAAAATGTTGCATGTCCTTTTTCGTCATTTAATAACTTTTAGCTACTTCAAAAGCTAGTTTTGCTGAACAACACTATTTTAAATAGTCAGTTAAACAGCTATAAGCTTTCTGCTAAAAGCTCATAGCTCCTAGCTAGCTTAACAGCTACAAACTAGAAGCTCATAACTACAAGTTACAAGGTCACAGCTACAAGTTAGTTTTGCGGGGTCTCCTCGGAGTTGATGATTTTGTACCTTGTCTCTTTGGTCTAGTTCCTTGGTATAGGTTGCCGGTGGATATTTTATTTTTGTTTGTTTGGTTTTGGGTGTCATGTGGTTTCCTTTGTTTCGTTGGGTTTTCGAATTTTTCGTCTTGCTGTTGGATTTGTTTTTGCTTTTGGTTGGTTTTCATTCTTTTGGATGTTTACGAGCGAGGGGTTTATATAATCTCGGAGTAACTCATAAAATAGATATTGATGAATAATGGTGATGAATTTAATATTATTGATTCTTGATTATCTAATACAGTAATTCTTCATTTTTGAGCTTTTAATTTATGGTTTGTGTAGCTTTTTTGGCCAACCTCTTTATCAAATAAATATTTTTCTTGGTTAAAAAAAATTAGGGAAAATTAATGGTTTTTTTAATGCATATATGTAAAGAAAATAAAAATAAATATAGACAAAAATAAGTTTACCATTTTTCAAACATGATATTATCACTGCTTGGTTGGTGGTGATATATTATTGCTTTCAAGTTTTGAGTATGAAAAAGATCACTCAGCGTTAATTTAACTATATTCTGAGTGTGAGATTTGCTTCTTATAAAAGATACACACGACGAAAAGAATATATATATGATACTCGAAAATTAATATTCGAATAAAAGAACCAGAAAATGAAAATTGGGTACGAGTAAATTATTAGTAGTATTTTTTTGTAAGGGTGAACTGTTCCATGCACACTAAATTTGGCAATATTCTAGCCAAGGAGCCCACTACGCAGCATCTCTAAATTTGGAAAATTTTACTTATCATGCTTTTATGGAGTTAGTGCATGCCCTCAAGAGTTTAAAAAAGCCATGAAAAGTTATTGGCTCATTGGCTGCTTCATTCTTTTTTCTTTTTTTAATCTTTGTATCTTGGCATAATGGTTACAGTGGTGTGGGTCTTTTTATATTCCTCTCAAAAGCATGATCTGCAGTGTAAGATTACTTTAATCCTTTGCACTCCATGGTATAACCAATCGGAGGAAATTAAGTAATCCACAAATTGATGGTAAACATTACCGACAAAGTTATGATATTTACCAACTAGGTGTGACACATCTGGTTTAGGACTTTGTCCTCGGTTCGTAACGACAGGGGTTCGAATCTCACTTCGGCGGTATGAGCTTGTCGCTCCTTCAGGAGTGGTTATTCTCCTCCGGGCAGTTTGCAGGCTATGACTTGGAGGCGAAGTTGCCCATCAGAGTCGTCAATCTGGAACAATGACGATGAGATTTCCCTCGTAAATAAAAAAAAAGTTATGATATTTTCACATTATTTTTTTTACATCATCTTCTATATTTACTTTTTTTAAAAAATTATTTATCTGTTTCATTTAAAAAGATTTTTTTAAAATTTATCTATCATAATTAAAAGTTTAAGAGTGCAGTTCACCAAAAAAAAAAAGTTTAAGAGTGCAATAATCAATTGTCATTTTTCATGTTTATCCATATTCAATAAAATCTTGATTTATATAAGTAATAAAAAAAAAGTAATTATAGAGAGAAATATATGACATGTTAGTGAAAAAGATAATTATTTGTAAAATAAAAATAATCATTAAATTTTTTAAAAATTATGTTTTTCTATATTGTGATAGACAAATAGGAATGTATGGTTTAATTTATAATCATGATTTTTTTTCAATAAACAAAGAATTCTATCAATTAATTAATAAAAGCACAAGTAGTGCTAATCCATATACAAGGATGAACTGCATTCAAGTCTAAGTGACTTTGGCAAGACAGAGGATAATTAATTTTGGAGACAACATAATCGCTCGTTTGTTTAATGCATGGTTATAACAAAAGATCTTGCTTATATATATGTGTGTCGTGGGAAATATTATTACTTTAAAAAAAAGATTGGGTGAAATTAATGTAACTATATCAACAAATTTTGCTCCTTATATTAACACAACAATTTATGAATTTATACACTTAGGTCAAGAACATGAATTCTCGTAAAGTTTGGTTGCTCGATAAAAAAGACAGAAGTACCATGCATGTATATTTGGTTATTCTTGGTTATTCGATTTTTCGTTGTATTATTCTTTAGACTATCTAAGGATGAAAATATATAGGCTTAGTCATGGTATTATTCTTAACTTTCAAGAGTAATTCATAGTTATGAGTAATTAACACCAAAAATATATTTTCTGCCATTAAAAGTGAAACAACTAGTTTATTACCCAATAACACCTATATAATAATGCTGAAAGAAATATCAAAACAAAAATGATTAATAGGATTACAAAATTAACATATAAATTAACCTACACCATAAAGAGAGGGACATGTTGGAAGTCCCACATCGTCTGCCTTATAATATATGGCATTGTTTAAATACCTGTTGGACTACTCCTCTCATTGTTAATTGGTTTTGAGATGAAACCTTAACATGATATATGTCACTTATTTACTATTGATTGGTTAACAAGTGACACATATCAATTTCTTGTAGGGTGATATATCATTACTCATATTAGAAATTTTTATGCATGTCATAATAAAATATATAGGCAGAAATTTCCAAGTGTTGATTGTGAGACTATACGACAAAGTAGAATCTTAGCTTGATGATTGTATCAACATGCTTAAGAAAATTTGAGTACATACACATTAAAAAATTTGAATGGGATTTGATGTTAAAGTGAACTAACTTTCATTTGTTAAAAGTATGAAATGCATGGGAGACTACACATGTAATATTCTATGTTAGATTGAAAAGGAATATAATAATAGATCAAGAAAACAAAGGATATCAATCTAGAACTACAAAGAATATATATGATTCCCACAAGAATCATTTCTCATAGGTATGGTGATGGGATTTTTTGAAACAAACAAGATATATTCTTAACTTTAAATGGCTAATTCTTTAGAAGCTTCCCAACAATACGAAAATAAAATATACATAGAAAAAGAAACACAGAAAGAGATCGACCTTAGGATGGGGTACTACCTGTTGGAAGTCCCACATCGCCTGCCTCATAATATATGACATGGTTTAAATACCTGTTGGACTACTCCTCTCATTGCCAATTGGTTTTAAGATGGAACCTTAACATGGTATCAGAGCCAGAGCCCAACTTCTTTCCGGTTGTTATGGGCCAAAAGTTGCCCCTTGTTATGGGTCAACAGATACCCTTTGCCTGGTCCGGCAGGCTTCGTTGGAGGAGGCATGTTGGAAGTCCCACATCGCCTGCCTCGTAATATATGGACTACTCCTCTCATTGCCAATTAGTTTTGAGATGGAACCTTAACACTACCTAACCAAATTATTTTAGTTCCTTTATTTTTTTAATGTTAATGTAGTGAGACCTCGAGCCCTGCCAATGGCAGAGCAGAATCTATCTAGAAAGATGGAGATACAGGACATTAAAATATATACAATATATCCAATATATCCTCTCATGCACGCCACATCATTTTCTTGCATAACCCATGCTCTCAAATTTTGAATACAAGTGCATGTCTTTGTCTATGTTTCTTGCAAAAATTCGATTCTCTCTTGATTGCTCCACGCAAGCATCATTCTGCTGGGTGCCCCTTGTGCGTGCCCTTCTGTGCCTTCATATGGCTAGCTAGCTATGTTCTCTCTCATGCCTGTCTTCTGTCTTATTCGTTTACTTTCTTGTAGACTTGTACCAGTATAAAATACTGAGTACAAGTTTGATATGCAAGGAAATCCTACCCAATCATGACCTCTTTCAACTCTATCACCTTCACTAAAACTTATGTGCATGATATTTAATTAATTTTGAGCATAACCAAATTTTTACCAATAGAGAATAATAATTGCAAGGGAGTTTAGGAAATTACTATATATCATACTTCCTCTATTCATTTTATCTTTGTTTTATCTCATACTACACTATATTAATAATCACAATTTCACATTTTTGAAATATTTCAAAAACAAAATTGGTTCAAGAATAGTTATTCACTTTTATCAACTTAAAAGAAAATCCCCTAATGACGGGAGTAAGTTATCTCACGTCTCCATAATTTGTGTATGAATTTGATATTTATAAAAATTGCAAGGATGAAAGTGGTACATTAAAAAAAAAAACATAAAGGATCAAAAGTAGATTTATTTTAACTTTTTTTTTTTTTTTTTTGAGAAATCTAGCTAGTAGCTTTTGCTTCTGGCGAAGGGCTTGGCATTCACTCTTTCTCTATAAACCTTAAATTTACCAGCACCGTTTAATCAGCAGTTCTTTTTACAGTACTCGCCCTAATGGATTGCTGAGGAAGTGCTGACATAAACAAGGTGTCATTCTGACCATTGGAATTGGACTTATTTGTTTAAAACACACAATGATTCACCATAATAATTTGAATGCCGTTTAGCTCCACACACTCTAGGGAGGCTAGAATAGAGAGAGGGGAGTTGTATTATTATCTAAGGTAAAAACAACAAATAAAAATGTCACATAAACATCTAATTTTTATGGATTTGGACTTTCAACCTTAAATTTTATTTTGTGTTACTTTTTCCAAATCAATTTTTTTAATATTAGATTACTTTAATATTTTTTAAATTTAGAGTAAAAACATCCAATAATAAAAAATTGAGGTTAAGAAATATTGAATTAGATGAATCAGAGAATCCAAAATCCATTTTAGAACCTACTTCTTGCACTTTCCTTGTTTGGTAAAGAAAATAAAGTTAAATAAGTTTTGATACTCCCTCAATTCCTTAACTTTTATCTTTTACAATTTTAAGGAATAATCATATATTTTTTAAATTTTAACTATTTATTTTATATTTAATTAATTTTACTTTTATTCTCTGGTTTTTCTCTCTCATTCATCATAAACTACCATACATTAATAATTAATAAAAACATTTCCTAATAAAAATTAAATACTGCTATAATTTTTAATAAAAATTAAATAAAAATATTTTAAACAAAATACATAAAATTATAATAATTAATATATTTATAATATATGTGCAACATCCTTAAAACACAAGTTGGAGGAAGTTCTTTCTTATATATCCATCCTTTTCTCGAAAAACGAAATTGAAGGATGTCGGTGTAGAATGATGAGATATATATATAATCTTGTTGAAAAAGGAAATCATATACTATTGCATGGAAATTTTTTTTTTAAAACCAGGTGGTATCTGAACTTCACATTTTTTGTGACTCAACTAATGCATATCGGATCTATGAACTTCTAGACTCGAGCCTTTGACCCTGAAGTTCCTAAGCACCTAACTAATTTCCACTCGGTTTATTGCATGGAAAGTTTATTTTTCATTATTTGTTGCTATAACTAGAAAAGCAGATTTATTTTGGGTTTCATTTATACATCATCCGGTGTTAAAAAAAGGGGGAAAATTGTACCACCAAGCCCCTAACGTTTGTAACAATGACGCACACATGTATTATATTCAAAAATATATTCGTCTCTTCTAGTTTGTATTTTAGCTTACACTCACATTTTTTATGATCAAAATTTTGATTAAATAAAATTGATGAGATTTTTTTTCTTCTGATGCCCCTAATTTTTTCTAATGGAAATGCTACAAATTTTTTTTGTTCAATTTTAATAGATTAGAGGACAAAATTAGTCTAAGTGTAAAATTGTAAAATATGGAAGATTGGTGCTATTTTTGAAACTAGAAAAGGTGTGAGTGTTTTCGCGACAAACTACTTCAATTCAGGTACTATGAGTACAATTTATTTAAAGAAAAAAATTGCATGTGAACTGATTTTCTTTTAAATTCACAAAATGAAGCAAAATACAAGGAACAAAAGACGCATACCTGGAAAATACACATTGTAAATTAAGAAGACAACAAATCAACAATAGTACAGCAAAAATTAAGATAAAACTTAACACACCATACAAACCCAAACAATATAACATACATTAGGGCTTGTTCAATAATGTAATGTTTCCACAACAATTTCAAAATTTTCCCTTTAAAAAAAACTTTAATTTTTACCGAGCCACAAATATTTTCCGCAAAGGAAATATTGTTCGAGATAAAAATATTCATAATATAATAAAATTAACTTTTTTACTAATACTTTTTTTTCATGTACGTACAAAACTCGAACTTTAAGTCTTTATTTTTTTTAAAAAAAAAAAAAAATCATGTATGGTCTACGTGAACCAAGAAGTCCTTGGTAAAATAAACGTATCTTATTCGAATAATGAAATCAACAGTAATATTTAATTTGCTTAACTGTGGTGATGGAGGCTTAGGGGCCAGTTAGTTGAAACATTGAATTGCATCGAACTCCATGGCTGAAGAAGGAAAAGCATTTTGCTAGGGCGACAACATGAGACAACATTTTTTTTCTAGTAAAATGTGCCATAATTCTAAGGAAAGAAGTCTTCAAATAAATAATATAATTTAGTTGGTAAAACTGTAAAATATAGAGTGTTGAAACTTTGATTTAATTCCAGATGATGGTGCCGTGCGTGTTTCCCCTCTCCTTATATATATATATATATATATATATATATATATATATATATATATATGTAAAAAAAATTTAAGAAAAAAATGTATTACTCCGTCCGTCCCTAAATATAATGTCCTCTTGTCACTTTTATTTTGTCCCTATTTATAAAGCTCCGTACCAATTTTCAATGATCATTAATTACTTTTTTCCACAAACACCCCTATTTATTTAACACTTTTAGATTCTCAATAATATTAATAGGGGTAATTTGGAAATTACATATCAAAAGTTCACATTTCCAATACAATTAACTAAATTATTTCACTTTCTTAATGGACGTGAAATCCCCCAAATAGACTTTATATTTAGGGACAGAGGGTATTATCTTATATAATTTTGTATTACTGGTTAAAAGGGTAACGCAAAATTATGACAAATTTAGAGTCAATAAATGTTATTCGGTAATAAAAAAAAATTGTATAGTAAAAAAATGTTATTCCACAATCTTTTTTTTAAGATGCATACTTAATTTTAATCTAATGGTTTTTTATTGAATACTCTCCATTCCATTTACATTATTGGCAAATTTTTTTTTCTTTTTTTAAGCATCATCACCAAAATTTAAGCACGTGTTATAATATTTTACGTCCTTTTTTTCTATCATCTGAGTTATTTCTCAGCTAAAATCGTTTCTGATATATATTAATATTAGAAACTACTTAGGTGAGAACACAACTATTATGATTAAAAAAAAATAGAAAGCATTTGTAATAACATAGCTAAAGATCACACAAAAAAATATTAGAGACTGAATATTAGTATAAAAAATTAATCATGACTTTACAATTTTATTGTTTTTTTAAATTCCAAAAATAATATTATTCAATAATTTTTCATTATCTTTTGTTACTTAACAAATGCAAAAATATTAATATTAACTTTGAAACAAATTGTTGTCGAATTTTATTAACCAGAATGTTTATTTTACTATTATTTTTTCCTTTTATGCTTTAAAACGAGATAGTAAAGAAGTATTGCACATAGATTTGGTATGTGAATGAGAGATTGAGAGTAGTGGAGGTTAGCATATATAGTAAGGAATTTGTTTCTATTTAAGTATGTGGTTGGGGGTTTGATCCTCAACTCTTGGGAATGTAAGAGGTCTCGCTCTCAGGGAGACTAGCCCTCGAAAGAGTCCGATAATGTCAAAAGAATTAGTCACCCAATTATGCAGGTGAATACCTTGAAAAAAAAAAAAAGAATGAGAGGTTGAGGCATGTTGGCATGGATACATGCCAGCATGGAGCCATGGAGGTCAACACGTTCCCTCTGCTCCAAACTATTTGTCCACTTTAAAAACTTATATACGATTAATTAGTACTTCCTTCGGCTCGAATTATAATCAAACTTAATTATTTTTACGCTTATTAAGGATGTTAGTTGATTGTATTTAATTTTATCAAATTTATAAAAAAGTATAAGTATTCTAGGAAAGTAGTATTGGGAATGAAACAAAAATTAAATAAGATCACAGATATTTTAGGAAAGTGGTATTGGGAATGAAACAAAATTTAATAAAATTAGTTAATTTTGCTTATATTTTAAACCAAAAAAAATATGTTTTTTGTTGCTTATAATTCGAGTCGGATGGAGTACCCTTTTTAACTAATTGAACTTTCTACATCCCCTGACTCCAAGTTACTTATTCCCAACTTCATCAATTTCTAGCTTTCAGAAAGGCAAATCTATTGGACATTGAAAAATCTTTTGTATTTTGTTAATAATGAAAAGGCCATATCTATTTTATTTTTACTTTTCCCAAAGGGAAGAAATAACACTAATAAAGTGTGATTAGGCTTTCGCATGGGCATGTTTCTTAAAAGGGTAGCATTATCTGTTTTGGAACTCTTAAACTCTATTATGCTCCATTATTTAAAGTCTTCACTGTTTAATTTGGAGTGTGATTAAGTAATGTAAGCATATGGTCAACAATGGAGCACCTGGAGCACCTAAACTGAGATCTTAACTTTGATTAATGATGTAGAAACCAGATATTCCCTCCGTTCATATTTATCAGTCATTTTTCAAACAAAAAACATCCTTTAAGAATTCTAATCATTATTCAGATTTTCAATACATTAATTATGTTTTTTCTCATTATACCATTTCTCTCTATATAATCATTAATTTTTCTCCACTACGGCAAACATGAAAAATAGCAATTATTACACTCTTGAAATCCCCAAGAAATCCCCAATACGACAGATAAAAAGAAACAAAAAATCTCTCCAAAAAACAACAGATAATAAGGAAATGATGGAGTAATAAAGTAGCAACTAGGTTTTCATTAAAAAAAAAGATTAAGTGTCTAGCATGCGCATATTTACAATTAGAAATCCAAAATTAAATCATAACATAAGCCATATTTTCTTTTTTGTTCTATTGAATTTTAATTTTAAACGTGTAGTTGATGTCTCAAGTAGTCAAGTGTATATGAAAAGAACTAATAGCCATGTGGCCTTTTAAGGTGAACTTATTACCTGCGTGCTAAGATTCTCTATGTCGTCCCAGACATATATAGATTATAGGGTGAAGAAAATAATTTATGTGATTCATATTAATGAATTGGGAAAATTAAATATTAAATGTATAGCAGGGGGACAATAATCTTCTAGTATGCCATTAAGAATTGTTTAGAGCTGTCTGTAAGGACTGATACCCAGATAAGGTTAGGAGTGTATAATCCTAATTCGGATGTTTATTTTTAAGGATAATACAGATGTCATACAATAATCAGAACGTTAATCTGTTATGAGTAGATAGCATATGCATAACGTGAAGTGAAAAATACTTGTATCCTGCAGTGGTCACAGACCGAGTTTAAACAATTAACTGAATTAAGCCATGAATAAAAAATCATTCTGCTAATTAAGGGGCCCTTCATTTCTCATTCCCTTTTATTCAAAACAAAATGGAAAAAAAAAAAAAAATCTTCCTTTAAGCATAGAAAAATCTGCCTTTAAGCACATAATATATAACGGCCCTTCCCTTTTTTTTTTCTTAAATGTTAAAGCTCACGTAAGTTGGGACTTGGGAGGAAAAATAGGGAGAAATGAAGAAAATGATCCGGAAATTATTCTAGCAAAGGAGAGTAGAGAATAATAGAAATGGCATTGGGTAGGGTCTTTGAAGCATGGGTACTCCTAAACTGGTGACGCACCCGGTACGGGTACACCTTGGGTACTGGTATACGTACCGTATTTCTGGGTACTTGTAACTAGTATATTAAGGTATATTTTAGGTGTGAATCTTATCAATAATGTAATTTTTGCCTTATAATATATTTTTTAATATTATAATCAATCTTTCGTACTTATATCTTGACTTATTTTGAGCATCAAACTATAATTTTACGATACTCATATGTTATTTCAATGCCAAAATCGTTTATTTTCATCTTGCTTATATATATATATATATATATTTATATATATATATATATTTATTTATAAAATTAGAATTTATATTGCCGTAACTGTACCCTAGTTTTTTTAAAAAAGGTCGTACCACATACCTAGTACTGTATCCATATCCGGTACTGTACCCGTATTGGTGCAATAGGGTAGGGTACTATAATACACGTCCTCGTACCTGCATTTTAAAAAAAGTATCCGTATCTATCCCCACATTTGTTTGGGTAACAATTTTAATGTTTGTCTCCGTATGAGCAGGGTATAGTACCTGCATACTTATCAATTGCATATTCAACCTAACAATTTCAAAAATCTTTAACTTAAAAATTCAAAATATAGGCTTCGCATAAGAAGTTAGAGCACCTTTTGTACTCTTCAAGTTATGAATTGTTTTGCCTATTAGGAAGATAAATTCAATATAAATTTGCGAAAATGTTAAGGCAACATCTGTCTTTGACATCATACGTACACCGTATGTACCGTATAAAATTTATCAAAATCAAAAAGTCCAAAATGTCCTCCAAAACTCAAACCTAACAATGTCTTCTTCTCTTCCTTCTTCATTTGGTTTCCTCTTCTTTTTCAGTGGTTCCCTCTCTTTTACTCTAAAACAATTTCCTCTCAATCGGTTCCTCTCTTTCACTCTCGACAAAGCTCCCTTGCCATAGACAGCTTTCCTCTCTCTCTCTCTCTCTCTCTCTTCCATTGGGTTCCTCTCTCTCGTTCGTCACTCCCGCTTGGTTCCTCTCTCTCGGTTCCATTCAGTTCCTCCGTCAGTGGTTCGTCGCTCCCATTCGGTTCCTCTCTATCTCCGTCCCATTTCGGTTCCTCCCTTGGTGGTTCATTTCTCCCATTCGTTCCTCTCTGTCTCTGTCCCATTTGGTTCCTCCGTCGGTGGTTCGTCTCTCTTCGGTGTATCCTCGGTTCGGCTCGGTGCTTCATTCCTCTCGCTCTCTCCCTTGGTGCATCGGTGGTTCCTCTCAACCTGTCGATGCTTCTCTCTCGGTGGTTCTCGATTTATGTTCAAGGTTTCTTATTATCTTTTCTTGAGTCCAATCAACTTAGGGCTTTATAAGTCTCTGTATAACGTGATTTTACTACCCATATATTTGCATTTAATTCAACTTTGTTGTTTGGTTTTTAACGTGGGATTTAAGTCTAAAAGAAATTGGAAAATCACTATTTAAATGCTTTGGATAGACTTGATCAAGATCATTGGCATAAGCTTAAAGATTAGGATAATTTATATGCAACTCAAAATGGTAATGGAGGAGTACTACCTTTGACATGATATGCAACTCTTGTTTGTGACAAACAACTTTTGACTTAAGATGTAAAGATTGATTTTTTAATGTAACATTTTGATGGAATGATCATTTAGAGAGTGGAGAATCTGCATAAAACTTAGACAAGACTCATTGCACAAAATTGATTCTGATAAGGTGTATAGCGCCATAAGATTTTGTGAAAAAGATTCTTAAAGGTTTTTTAATATCTTGGGGTTCAATCAACAAAGGCCTTTATAAATCTCTGTATGCAGTGATGTTATTGCCCATGCATTTGCATTTTATTCAACTTTGTTGATTTTTTCAGTGAGATTTAAGTTTAAATGAAGCTGGAAAATCAATTATTTTTTGCCCCCAGGAACTATACCATAAGTTGCATGCTTAGGATAGGTTTGAACAAGATTATCAGCGCAAGCTTGAAGAGGAGGATAATTCAGGTGCAACTCGAAGTGGTAAATGAGTAGTACTACTTATGACATAATATCCAACTCTTGTTTGTGACAAGCAGTTTTTGACCTAAAATAATGAATTCTAAAGTAAAGAATAGTTTTGGCAGTGGAAAATTTTAATAGAATGATCATATAAAGGGTGGAGAATATGTAAGAAATAAACTTAGACAAGACTCATTGTACATAACTGATTCTGACAGGGTGGATCTATGGTTTATGTTGAGGTTATACTAGTTGCTTTGCTTGTTTTATTGTTGGACTTGTAATGAAAATTATCATATTACTTGTGGCCATGGACAACAATGTATTCTGGCTAATGGCACTTCTATTATAATTTATGGATTTATCATTACTATCTTGCAAACTACTATAATTGTCATCTAACTAGACACAACTGTAAGGGGTGTAGTTGATTCACTATGAACTCTAAAATGGAGATAAAAACTAGGTATGATACAATCATTTGCTTAAGCCTTATTTTTTTTTCAATCTGTTTTGATTTTCTTTTTTATCTGCCTTTGGCAAAGACATATGGATACTCTTACGCCAACTCATCTATATTAAATAATAACTTAGTACAGTCAGGTTAGATTTGCCAAAGCCCAAATCCCATACTTTTGGTTTTTACTGATATTTTATTTGAATTTTGTGAAGCCTAAAGTGCATATTCTTGTTGAGCATGTGTATAAAAGGCTGAAGAGATGTCACTCTGACCTGTAAGTTATATATAATTACACCATTTTTAATATACTCCCTCCGGTCCTTATTATAAGCCTCCTTTTTGTGTGTGAGAGAGGAAGGGGGCTTACAATAAGGATTAGAGGGAGTATATCTTTTTCATTTAGGTGTCAGCCTTTCAATCTTGAGAGCGGAGCTTAAAATTCAAATAAAGTATGTTAGGCATTTGAAGAAAAAGTCACTCTGGTCGAAAAGTTTCGAGGAGGTAACTTTAGATTACTTCTGTGCATGAATGTGCTCATGGCGAGAAATTTCAATGATTATTTAACAAAGAAGAGTGCATCATCTAGCTTCGAAAAGGGAAAGCAAGAGAAAGAGGAAAAGGGAGGGGACGTTTTGAAGAAAGCAATATCCGCAATAGTGTAATTTTGAAGAAAGCAATGGATAAAAAATAGGAATTATATGTATTATTCTGGGTTATGGAAACTAATAACGAGCGCAAAGATGTTATCCTTGCCAAAGAGCTTCCCAAGAAAAAAGCACGATGATTTGTAGTTTTGTACATTAAATATTAGATTATATATTATGTATTATATTGTATTCGAAATGGTTGAAACAGTATGAATATTGGTTGTAAAACAGGTTTACGATATTGGTGACTTGTACCACAGCGGTATAATGTATGAAACACCTTCTGAAAAATATTGGTATTGATTTGATAAATGTTTGTTACCCCATTGTATTATGTTGGTACCATGATCATGGATGTTGGTACTGTTCAGCAAAAAGTTCCGTTTTTGGTTAAGTCCTAAAATCTTTGCATCACAGGTGTAGAATGTATATAATTTGGGGATTATCATGCCTGCACCGATCTGAAAAATGTTGGCATTAGAGTGATAAATGTTGGTTATCCCCTTGTATTGTGTTGGTACCGTAAAGGTGAATGTTGGTACTTTTTCAGAAAATGTCATGTTATTAGTGATTTCCTCAAATTTTTGCATCACATGTGTAGATTGTATATAATTTGGGGATTATCATGCTTGCACTGATCTGAAAAATGTTGGTATTAGCCTCGTAAATGTTGGTTACCCCTTTGCATTATGTTGGTACTATGATCGTGAATGTTGGTACTTTTTCTGAAATCTTTGCATCACAGGTGTATAGTGTATCAAACTAGGGGATTATAATGTCTGCACCTTATTGAAAAATGTTGGTACTTTCCTAATAAATGTTGGTTACCCCTTTCTATTATGTTGGTACCATGATTGTGAATGTTGGTACTTTTTCAGCAACATTTTATATTATTAGTAATTTCCTGAAATCTTTGCATCACATGTTGGTAATAATATTATATTATTAGTCATTCCTAGAAGTGTCGTCCCAAAAATAATGCCTACATGTGGCAATCCAAAAGTAACATTTACAAGTGACATCCTAAAAGTAAAATTTCACAAAATTGACAACATCCTAAACATGTGAAATAGTATTCAACATAGTTACCAACAGCTCATGCATGTTACCAACATCCTACACAAGTGTTACAAACATTTTGACAGAGTTACCAACATTTTCAAGTCTCATCCTGTAATTGTGTAAAGTTAAGTACAACTTTAATAATCACTAACTTCATTCATAACAATGTAACAAAAAAAAAAAAGAAGGATTACAAGTGGTCAACATATTCTGAAAAATGTTGGTAACGAGGTTTATAATGTTGGTACCATTTTCAATTTATGTTGGTAACCAACTGCCAATCGTTGGTAACATTTCAGAAAAAAAATACACGCTTCATACACAAGTGGTCAACATATTCTGAAAACTGTTGGTAACAGGGTTCAGAATGTTGGTACTTTCTTCATGTTATGTTGGTAAACAAGTGCCAAAAGTTTGTAACGTTTCAGAAAATAAAATATTTGATAATGAAATATTTTGTCTGTAAAGTAAATATATGGGCATGTCATGTGTGCCTGTCATGACTAACATTTACAAAAAGTGTTCCTACTTGTGTTTAGGTCACATATCTTTACAAAAAGTTAATTCATACATATGTGCTCCCCTTTACTAACATTTGCAAAAGTATTATCCGAAAATATAAACCCAAAAAATGGAGACGAAGCACCGCCGAAAAATAAGGTGTCGCCCCAAAATAAACACCAAATCCCTTGTACACTTGATTAATGTCTTCAAGACTGCCGTGTTGATGGATCAGCAACAACCTATCAAAAGGTTATTTAAGGAAAATTACTCATACAAAATTAACTACATTATTACAAATCTGAGCAAACATAAGAACGTGTAGGATACATTGGTAACTTCAGTAAGTAATGACATAAATCCGGTAGATGAATGATTGCTTGATAGCCATGGTACCCAAATTTGGTCCTCCAAAATAGGTGCTGCTACATTATCTTTGGCACTAACTTCATTCAACTGATGAGAATGAAATTATAGACAACAACCCAAAATAGTTACCAGCAACATATGCATAAATTAACAATCATAATGAACTTAATTGTATAACAAATGACATGGACATAAATGAAAAACGATAATACATAATGCAATTACAACAATTAACATCCACATCAATGAATGAACCAATCATAAAAATATGTCTACTACTGCGCAAGTACAACAATTAACGCTATTAGAAAACTTAAATATATACAAACATTATACTATCACATTAATCTCAATTCGGCAACGAACCATGATACTTCCATCACGAAACTGATTAGAAGACTATACCCTCCTACATACAAAATATCACAAACTTTAACACTTTAGGAAACATTACCAACATATTTCATATGATACCAACAAATGACACACTGCTAACCAACATTTTTCCATAGTTACAAACAATGACGAGGACATTATTTTCCATACTTACACATTAGTTAACATATTTCCCTCATACTAAAACTTGTTTCAGCCTCAAAGTCCCTTAATTTGACAAAATTAAGTTTTAAATATTCAATACCTTATCCTAACATTTTATTTGGCAAAAATCAAACTCCACCACCATTAACAATCAAACTAAAGAATAAAATAACTATACAACAACATATCAATAAAAAAATTAAACAATTTTTAGTGTCTTACCTTATTCATTATACATCAAGTTTGACAATAGAGAAGCTTCACAAGAGGAGGGAATGAAGAAGAGTGGGTGAGGCTTGACAAGATGAGGAAATGAGCTTCATAAGGGGAGACAACAAAGAAGCTTGACAAGAGTGAATTAAAAACAATAGTGGGTCTTGCTACACAGAAGAAACAAGCTTTTGAAGGAGACAAGATTGAGTGGGTGATGATGGAGGGAAAGAGATGAAGCTTCATACTTCATTCTTGATGCTTCATCCTTCAAGAACACACAACAAAAGGATGGAAAGAATGGATGTTGGAGAGAACCATGGACAGATGATGATTTCTGGATGATGGTTGTTGCCGTGTTGGAGGAAAAGGAAGTGGAGGGAGGAACCTGAGGAACCTGCGTGTGGAGGGAAAGGAAGTGGAGGGAGGAAGCTGACTCAAGTAATGTTCTTTTTATTTTAATTGCACTTTGTTTGTAATAAAAAAAATAATAAACAAACTCAAGTGCCCTATGTATGTATTATGTATTACATACGGTGTGTGTAAAGATGTGGGATCCAGATGTCCCAATAACAGAGTTGAAACACAACAAACCCAGCATCGCAATCGAATTTTTGCAAAGTCAAGTGATTTTTTATTGAGCAATGTCATAGTTAGTGTGAAAGTGATGGAGAGAGTTAGCTAGTGATGGAGATCAGACTTACAACAATAGAGAATGAAAGTGTTGTCTACTAATTGAATTGAAGAATGAATATGGAGATGATATTGAATTCTACTTAAAAAATTAGAGATATATATATTTTAAACGTTGATATTAAAAATATCGGACACATCAAACAATTAGCTTCAAACATATATATAACAACAATAACTATCAAGCCTTTGTCATTAGGTAAAATCGACTATATGGATCAAACAACGTTACAGTGGTATGTCATAAATGACGTTCATTGATAAGACATTTATCTCGAGATCTGTCGTAATCGTTTTGCCTATAGCTTCAAACATATATGATGAATAAAAATTTGGTGAAGGTTGCCATGAGTGGGAGAGGGGGAAAAGAAAGGGGAGAAAGAAGAAACTGGGTGGCAGATGTGGAGAAAGAAAATAAAAGGGGAAGATAGTTTTGGGATATTAGAAAATTTTGGGATCCAAAATTAAAGGTTGAGTTAAAAAATAAGTGCCATAGTGTGCCATAGTTAGTTAGTTTTCAACTGCCCACTGTGTGGTGTGTGCCATAGTTAGTTACTCTTCAACTGGGCTATAAGTGATCCATTCTTAACCATGCACCTGCTTCGACGAACCAAAGCTATAAAAAATTCATACATGAACAAGTATACAACCAATGACTCCACACACTAAGAGGAATAAGATAAAACCAAATCATTAGCTTATTTGTCCTTGGTTACATCAAAGATCAAAGTCATAATAATTATTTATTTAACAAGAAATACAGTTAATGTAAACAACACATATTTCTAAGCCTATGGGTTCCTACATAGCTATGATGTTGATACTCCTATGATATGAGAATCATGATGACTATCATATCATTGAGAATTTGTACAAAAGGAATGAATGTTCTGCTTAACTGAAAACATATGCAAACATGAACCCTACTATTGCTTCGAATTTTCAAAGCCTCCTGCTGATACTTACATACAAACAACAACTTGTAAAAAGCACGGTGAAATGCATATATATATAGCAAAGGAGGTCTAAAGGTCCACACACAAGTAGGAAATGATAGAGCCTGCTCGCCGCTTGGTCCGCTGGCTAACCTTCCACTTCTCAACGAGGACCTTTTTGATGTTGGGACAACCAGAGACCACCGTTGCCACTCCAGCTGAAGTTATACTAGAGCAGTAAACCATATGGCATGACTCCAACATGGTGCATCTTGTTACAAGATGGGCTACACCGACATCTGTTATTTCACGGCAGTGGGAAAGCACTATTTCTTTGAGCAATGGACAGTGCTCTCCCAACTCGATCATCCCCGTATCACCCAAATTCTGCAATGTAATAAAACGGAAATGGTAATGATGAAGCAGTAAAACTTCATAAGGGTATAGTTTATAAGTCGACCACTTCTGATACCCTTGAGCAAAAACTTCTATATACGCAAAATCTTGGGATCATTCATACAGATACAATATGAACATTACATAATGCAGTTTTGCAAACTGTTTCTATGATATTACTGAAGGGAAGTTATCATCCTCACTTCAAAGAATATCCATCAAATATAAAGGGAGTATAAAGGAAAACACTGCAATGATTTTGGTATAAAAGAGAGACATGAATACACACCTGCAGTACACTCACGTCTAAATAACAGAGTTGAGGGGATCCCCTTGCAATGGCTATCACTCCATCATCTCCAATTTGGTGGCAACCACTAACATTCAGATAATGAAGGGAACAACCCTCCGCTATAGCAACAAGGGCCTCATCCCCCACCCTAGTAATTTAACAAAGATGAAGACAGACATCAACAAATAATTAACAATATGAAAATGTTCTGAAGTCATCTACAGCTTGAAAAGTGATAAAAAATGAAGCTACAGAATATAAGATATCTCTAACACAATAAATAAATAAAATGACAAAGAAATGAGAATATAATGCATGTAACTGAGGATTTCAGTGGAAAGGAAGAGTGAAAACGATGTGAATAGGGTTTTACCTATCGCAGAATCGGATACTAAGATCAGTTAGCAACTTGCAATGATTGCCAACAGCAATGATCCCCTTGTTCCCAACCTAATACAGGGAAAGAAAATAATAAACAGGAGGAGAAAGATAGAAATGCAACAACCTCTATCTACAACTTAAATAGTCCATAACAAAAAGTATCGAGAAAATTGTATTTTAAAAGTAACTTGGTAAGAATGAATTTTCTTTGGAATGTGTTGCGTGAAATTACTTTTAAACTACAAATCACCAAAAGAAGTAAAAGTTATTAATAATGCAAGGGCAATTTTGTTTATGTGTAGTGTAATGTGTGAGAGTATTCAACATCTTTCTCCAAGGTTCCGATGAGCAGTATGTCTTTTGAAAGTGAGCTATCCAAAAAAGCACCATTTGGAAGCCAGAAATAAAGTTAAATAAACTTTGAACACAGACGAAGTACCTCATAACAACGACGGATATGGAGTTTCTTTAAATTCCTACAGCCAGTAGCTATACCACACATGGCTTCATCTCCAATGCTTGAGCAATCTACCAAGTGAAGAGTACGCAAGAATTTGCATCCTAGTCCAATCTGAAGGAGGCCAGCATCACCGATTCTTTGACAGTAAAGCAGTGCCAACTCAGTGAGATGACTGTACAATAGAAAGCTCAAATTAGCAACATTGATGAAAGATTAGGCATATAAATTCAACATTTTGGAACATGTCACCAAGCATTATATTAATATCACGAGCTTTCATATTAGGTCCACGGTATGGATAGGATTCTGTCAAATTTATAAATCTCTATAAAACCTTATTTTTTACAAGTCGCGGGTATGGATGATACGATGAATTGAGTGAAAGTGACACAAGATTGATAAGACAAATACACAAGATTCTCTAGACCAAAACAAGGTTTTAATGATGTTTAGCATGCCTATGAAACAATATTAACACAATAGTTAGATTCCCAAAAGCATATGATTCAAATAGAATTTTGTTTGGCTCCAAAGTGGGAGCTTCTTAGCAGCACCAATAGGGTCCACAGAAAAAGTTATCAGAACAAGTCTCCCACGTTTATATCGTTACACCAAAGCAGACATCAACAAACTAACAGGCTGCACAACAATGTCATTAGAAGAAGTCCTTCTCTCCCGTTCACATTAAGCTTGGGAGAGCAGATTTGCTTGATTAATATATGCACGAAAGTTCTCAAATTATGCTATGGAATTTGTTGCAAACATATTTCACATGAACTCAGTCCATAAATCTATAAAATTGTTACATGACTTAGCTTAGCGACAAACATACCGGCAAGATTTTCCCACAGATTGTAGCCCCAAAGTTCCTATGTTGTGGCACCCATTAACCTCTAGATGGGTAAGTTCCTTGCAGCCATTAGCAATTGCTTCCAAACCCTTGTCACTTAGGAAATAGCAATCACTTAGAGTCAAATTTCTCAGCTTCTTAGACCCCTTCCCGATGGCACACAAACCCCTGAATACAAGACATAATTAAAAGAGAAAAAAATAACAAACTCAACTCAAAAATAAAATAAGTATTGAAATATTATTGCCTGAATGCAAACTCAAAAATTAGACACACGAGAAAAGGTTGTGTGCACATGTACAACTAAAAGATTGCAATTTACAAAACTTAAGGGAAAATTAAAAAGATAAAACAACCAAGCCTTATCTGATGGGCTCGGCTATCTACATGAAACAACATTGGGCTAGATCAAAAACCAGAAATTAAAAAATTAAGCACGATTTTTTTTAATAACAACCTCTTCTCAATTGATAAAGTCACAACACAAGAAAATAATTTGCAATTTAAGCATTGTAATTTTGTGTGGATTCAATCATAGTCAAATGAAGTAAAATCCTGTAAAAGGCAGTTTGAGAGAGCAGCTTACTTATCGGTAAATTTCTGAAAACTATATAGAGCCAATGATTCCAAACGCAAGCAATTAGCGCCTACAGCTTTCAAAGCATCATCGGTGACATTAATACATTGCAACTTTAGAACTTTCAAATGTGGACATCCTCTAGCAACAGCAAGCACCCCTTGATTGTGGATGAACTCGGAGTCCAATGACAAGATCTCAAGGGATCCACAATGTGATCCTACAGCTTCCATTGAGGAGTCAGTTATTTTTGCACAAACTGCCACGCCAAGAGATTTTAAAGATTTTGCCACGCCTAAAGCTAATTCAATCAATCCCTTGTCGGTGAGGCCCTCACAGAAGCGCAGATTCAAATCTTCAAGTTGTTTACAACATTGTCCAACAGCAGCCAAGCCTTGATCTCCAACATAACAACCCTAAAAAAATTTCAATAATTACAACAAAAAATATGCATATTTACACCACTCGTAGAATTGTAGATATTAATAGGGTGACAAGGCAAAGAATGCGAATGGGTGTTGGTGTCTTAGAAAACTGAATTTTGGCTCTTTTTAGCAGCTTTTGCATTTTTTAAAAGCCCGAGCTCAACCAAAGAAATGTGCAAATATCAAATGATTCTTTTTATATTAATTAGAAAAGCGCTTAAACAAAAAGTATTATTTTGGCAACAAGACTAAATAGGGACAAGCGGGTATGTTCCAAGGATATGAAATAATATGCCAAAAGAACCAAAACATGTAGCGATCAAATCCTATCAGCTCTCGTATAAAAATACAGTACCTGCAAGTCCAAGGATTTCAAAGAAGTGCATTTGCTAGCAAGTGAAATTAATCCACCGCTAGTAACATTAGAACACCAGATCAAGCTCAACTTCTCAAGCTTGGGAAACCCGTCAGCAATAACATTCAATCCATCATCAGATAAACACAGAGATTCAGCATCACCACCGCCACCGTTGTTCTCCTCAGACGAAACCTTAGAATTACCCCTTGACCGTCTTTTCCCCTGCTAGAATCAAATGTACCAAACACAAACAAATTAACACCCTTCATCATCCATAACCTAATCAAATTTCAATTAACTTGAATTTTTGGTCTAAGCCCCCTTTGTTGTTCGGTCTTATTTCTCAGCACAATAACTCAAATTTCTCTTTTTTCGGAAACATGTTTGGCTAAGACTTTACCAATAATCATAATCTATAAAAATACAGTAATAATAAAAATTTAATCTTTTGATAATAACCTACATTGGGTAGCTATAAATAAATTAGGGGTGGGGCCCAGTCAAATTGAAATTGAAATTGGAAAGAGAGAGAGAGAGAGAGAGAGAGAGAGAGAGAGAGAGAGAGGGGTTTGCGTTACGTACGAAGTAAGAAGGGGGAGGAGGGGAAATGGAGAGGCGTTCGTCGACGTGGAGGGAGGTGACGTTGGAGAAATGGTGGGAGAGGTGGCGGAGGAAGAAGTCGGGGTTACCGGTGGAGCCGATCTTGAGGGAGGAGCGGGTGAGGCGGTCAATGGAGAGCCAGCGGTGGCAGACGAGGGAGCAGGAGTCGCGGGTGGATTTGGAATCGAGGCGGCGGAAGATCTCGACGATTAACTCGTCGGGGAGACACGTGTTGATCCAATCGTGGCCTCGCATCGTATCGTATCGTACCACACTTTTTTCCTTCTTTCTATGTTTCTATCTGATGATGATTGATGAAGATAAGAACAACACGTCACTGAGATTAAGATATTTGGGAAATGGGGAAACGAGGGCAGAGGAAAGGAAAGAGGTTGTTGTTTATGTTGTTGTTGTTGTTGTGTGGTGTGGGGAGTGTGTTTGTTTGTTTGTTTGTTTGTGTTGGAGGTGGGGTTGGTTTGGATTTATATTTACTACTTTGCCTCTACAAGTTAGGTTATTCGGTTTGTTTGGTAGGAGGGAAGAAATGCAAGAGGAGGAGGAGGGAGGGAAATTGTGATTTGTGAAAGGAGATGGGGAGAGGGGGAAAATGTGGGGTAAATGAATGATTTACTTTTAGAATTTACTTTACATAAGATAAATGAGAAGAAAAGGGGAAAAAATACAGAGAGAGATATTTTTTCTCCCATTATATTAAAATGAGGAGTATAATTCTTTTTACTAAAATGCAATGTAAATGGTTAATTTTTTTCATTTCCACTTAGAGCAAAATTATGATTATGAAGCAAAATCCAGTTAGTTATAATTTAGTAGATAAATTGGTACGAAGTTTGAATCTCGTTGCGTTTTCAAGTAAATTTTACAAAGGTTTAAAAGTGAAACTAAACAGATTCTATTTTATGTAAGATTAATTTTAACTGACAATGATACTATTTCATTTCTACAAATGTTTTTTATTAGTTAATTTTATATATTTCTCTCCATTATTAAATTTAAAACTTGTTTATCACATTAACTTATATTTTTAATAGGTGCTTTTAATTATTGAAACTTTAATGTTTGAGATACTTAACAATCTGACTTTTCCTATTTTTACTTCAGAGAGAGAGGAGAGTAAAAGTTTAGAGGAGGGAAGTGGAAAAGAAATGAGAATACATTATCACGTGTTTGATTTATAAGTGGGAAAAAGAGTGGAGAAGAAAAATGGCATGGAATCCACGCAAACAAAACTCTTGATGTGCGATGGAAGTTCGAGAAAAGAGGTTTCATCAACCAAAAGGACAAAAATAACCCTAAAAAGTCAGAAACATGACTTTGAAAATAGGTATACACGATTATCTAACCTATGGAGGCTTGCCTAACATCGAGAGTATAAGTATACACGTCGATTTGAGCTATATAAGCTCTTTGGCGTCAAAAGATAAGTACACACGTCAACCTGAGTTGTATAGACGATTGACATGAAAAGATAAGTATGTGTCAATACGAGCTGTATAAGATAGTTTAAAATCTACGTATCACTTAACTGACTAAATTATGCTGACGCAAAAGTAAAATTGAAGATCTATTATGGTGTTTTATACTACCTCAGAATCGCAAGATGACGTTCGTAATAATTGTATTTGAAAATATTTAAAAAAAATAAGTGAAAACTATACAAGTAAGTATGTTGTCATGATTAGATTTTACAAGCATATTATATATTTTTTTTAAATATTAGTCTTTTTTATGTACGTGTGTAAATAGGTTGGATCATAAATCCACAAACTTGACTCATTTAAGTCGTTGATAAATCCAACCAATCAGCTTTGACTCATATTTACTTGACTCACTTATCCAAAGATTTTGTCTCGTATAGGTAATGGGTAAATGGATTGATTATGGAGTTTTACTTATTTATTTATATATAATTTTCTTTATCAATGTTTCAAAGACATTGAATGAATTATTTTTTATATATTTAATATATGTTGTACTTATATTAGGAGGTTTCTTTAGTAAAAAAGTATTAGAGGATTTGAATATAATTACTCATATTGTAAACATAAATACATAGAAAATGTCTTTTTTTTTTAATTAGACATACTTTAATTATTATTTTTTTTTTACGAAAAAATTAATCTTTAACTATAAGCTAAAACATCATTAGGTAGCATTGAATATAAAAATGTTTATATTCCTGAACAGCTTATTTGAACATATCATATATTCATGTGTTATCACGAAAGAAACAAGTTTAGCGATTTAAACATGTAAGTGATCACAATTGTTAAATTTTCAAGTTAACTTTTAAACTCTTACGAATTTACGTTTTTAGACTACAAAAACGAGTTAATACTTATGTGAACTCTCTTCTTTGTAAACTTGTGCATGTTCAAATAAACTTTAATAATATTAGTAAACTCTCGAGTTGACTCTTGACTATACGAATATACTTGTAGACATTGATTTAGTCTCAAAGGATTTTTTTTTCCTTCTAATTATTGTATCATATGTAGGTTGAATCACTTATATCTTACAATATATAAATGATTTATTTTGTATTGTTGTATACATGTATTCAACTACAAAATAAAGTAATCGATCGACTTAAAATCATATTACCATTAAAAAAAATATTGAGTTATGATTAGACTTTATATTTTTATTTGCTTTGTTATAATATTTGAATATTTAAAAATATTTTTGGGACAAACTTTAAGTATATTTATATCCTATAATATGCTATCAATTAACATTTTTTAGATTTATAAACACACAAACACTTGTGTGTTTATTAGTCGTGTTTCGATTGGAGTTCATATTGACTTTATAAATTTACTTGAACACTTGAATTCGACAATAATGTAAGTGACAATTTGTTTTTAATAAGTGGGGTGTCAATATTTGGAAATTATTAGTTGGTCCTGAACTATGATGGTTTGAACTCATCTCAACCATTCATTATGTTAAAAAATTTTAAAAATAAATAATAAATAATGGTGATTATCCTGAACCATGAAGTCTCGGACCACCTAATAACTTCTCCAATTTTTGGGCTTGAAACTATGAAGCCCCGATACTTACTACGATACGACACAGATACGAAGATACAAGAATTTTTGAAAATTTAAGACACGACACGACATAGGATGTATTTACAAACATATATATATATATATATATATTAAAAATTTAAAAAGATATTGTACATTGTTAATTTTCATTCATATTATTATTAGTTCGAAATGATATTAGTACATAATTTTAATGATCACAATTTAGAGAAAATAGATGGTGCACCGATGGTATAAAATTCTTTTGCACAATCAATTCATCATGCACCATTCATTTATATTACTTCTATCTAAAAGACAACGATCATAAACACATAAACGGTCGATGATGGACTAATGATGCAAAAAACTTTACATCATCAGTGCACACCCATTAATATCCACAATTTAAAGGACATAAAAAGGATTATTTATTTTAGGCTTATTTATGTTTTTGGTCCCTAAAAGTTCAGCGTGTTTTGGTTTTAGTCCCTATAACTTATTTTGACAGGGACTGATCCTTAATTTTTCAAATATTTTGGTTTTGATCCACTCCATTATGAAAAAACTGTTATTTGCTGACGTGGCTAATGAAACACCATATTAGCAATCACGTAATGTGAAAAGACGTCAAATAAATGATATGACATTGATGATACAGATCCATAGACACAAAATGGTCTCATACGCAAAATGGTCTCATGCGCAAAATTTTGCGTTTATGGACCTGAGCCATCCATTTCACAATACTTATTTGGCGCTATCTCACATCACGTAGCTGTTGGTGTGGGTTTCTGTTAACCACGTCAACAAATAATTGATTTTTTTCTAACAGATTGGACCAAAACCAAAATGTTTGGAAATTAAGGATCGATCACGGTTAAAATAACTTTTAAGGACTAAAATCAAACACGCTGAACTTTTAGGGACCAAAACCATAAATAAGCCTTTATTTTATTGATAATACTAATTAAAAAGTTACTTTTAAAATAATCATAATTATTACAAAATTCAAAGTAAAATCAAACAAGTATTTGGGAAGTATCGAAAAAGTATCGAGAAATATCAGGAAGTATCCTAAAAGCATGTTTTTAAAAAATAATTAAAATTAAATAAAAAATAATTGAATATTTTTGAGATACGTATCAAAAAGTATCGTACACGTATCATTATCGGACACGGATACAATACGAATACTCGTAGGTATCCAAACTGAATAGACCTCCAACCCATACTCAGCTACCTAGGGCACCAGCACCTATCAGAGATTTAGCCCTGCTATATACTTTTTCATTTTTAGGGTATTGGGGCTTGATAGGTGAAATAAATTTTGTCTCGTGTCCACAATTCCACATACACTTTATGTTAAACGCGACAATGGTAGTCTATCTAATATTATATTAGCAAAGTTTTCCCCCATTTTTCACCACTCCAAATTATCCCGCCTTTTTCTCTCTCCCATGTGGACCCCCCCTCCCCCAAACTTCTTCTGTTTTTTTCCACCCATTTCCCCACCTTTATTTTTTAACTACTCCCTTTTCTTTCGACTATCCCGTCCAAACAGTACTAGGGTGCTTCTATCATTCACCGGTTTTTTATGCTTCAGCTTTTTTTTTATTTTTTTTTATTTTAATAAATCTAATATATTAAAAAAAATATGTTTTGGATTTTCTGTGTTTTTTTTATGTACATGTTTTTGTTATTTGGATTTGAATTTTTTTTATATATTCTTCCGGACAAATGTAATGGTCCAAACAAGTAAAATATAAAACAAGGGTGCTTCCACCATGCACCTGTTTTTGGTGCTTCGGCTCTTTTTTTAATTTTTTATTTTAATAAATCTAATATATTAAAAAAAATATAAGCTTTGGGTTTCCTGTATTCTTTTTATGTACATATTTTGTTATTTTGATTTTGAATTTTTTTATATATATTCTTTCGGACACTGGTAATGATCCAAACAAGTAAAATAATATAAAACAAGGGTGTTTCTACTATGCACCGATTTTTGGTGTTTTGACTCTTTTTTTTATTTTAATAAATATAATATATTAAAAAAAATATGTTTTGGGTTTTCTGTATTCTTTTTATGTACATGTTTTTGTTATTTGGATTTGAATTTTTTTTTCTATATTCTTCCGGACACATGTAATGGTCCAAACAAGTAAAATAGTATAAAACAAGGGTGCTTCTATTATGCACCGGTGGTTTTGGTGCTTCGGCTCTTTTTATTTTTTTATTTTATAAATCTAATATATTAAAAAAATATCCTTTGGGTTTTCTGCGTTCTTTTTATGTACATATTTTTGTTATTTGGATTTGAATTTTTTTTATATATTCTTCCGGACACATGTAGTTTTCCAAACAAGTAAAATATAAAACAATGGTGCTTCTACCATGCACCAGTTTTTGTGCTCTGGCTCTTTTTTTTATTTTTTTTATTTTAATAAATCTAATATATTAAAAAAAAATATATGCTTTGGGTTTCCTGTATTCTTTTTATGTACATATTTTGTTATTTTGATTTTGAATTTTTTTTATATATATTCTTTCGGACACCGGTAATGATCCAAACAAGTAAAATAATATAAAACAAGGGTGCTTCTACTATGCACTGGTTTTTGGTGTTTTGGCTCTTTTTTTATTTTTTTTATTTTAATAAATATAATATATTAAAAAAGATATGTTTTGGGTTTTCTGTATTCTCTTTATGTACATGTTTTTGTTATTTGGATTTGAATTTTTTTTTATATATTCTTCCGGACATATGTAATGGTCCAAACAAGTAAAATAGTATAAAACAAGAGTGCTTCTACTATACACCGGTTTTGGTGCTTCGGCTCTTTTTTTATTTTTTATTTTAATAAATCTAATATATTAAAAAAATACGCTTTGGGTTTTCTGTGTTCTTTTTATGTACATATTTTTGTTATTTGGATTTGAATTTTTTTTATATATTCTTCCGGACACATGTAGTGGTCCAAACAAGTAAAATATAAAACAATGGTGCTTCTGCCATGCACCAGTTTTTGTGCTCCGGCTCTTTTTTTTATTTTTTTTATTTTAATAAATCTAATATATTAAAAAATATGTTTTGGGTTTTCTGTGTTATTTTTATATGCATGTTTTTGTTATTTGGATTTGAATTTTTTTTATTATATGTTTTGTGACACAAATAATGTTCCAAACAAATAAAACATAAAACAAATGTGCTTCTACCATGCATCGGTTTTTGGTGCTCGGGCTCTTTTTTTAATTTTTTTATTTAATAAACCTAATATATTAAAAAAAAACTATGCTTTGGGTTTTCTGTATTCTTTTTATGTTCATGTTTTTGTTATTTGGATTTGAATTTATAATGCCATTAATTACTTCTTTTTCAAAAACAATTTTATTCATTTTTTTAAAAGCGAATTTTTTAGTTTAAAAATATTACATACAAGAATGTTAATCGATTTCAATTTATTGACTCTTTCGTAAATAATATTATTAATCGACTACTTCCTAAACAATTTTTAAACAACAATTTTTGCATTATTATACTTTATTTACACTTAAATATTATTCATATTAAAATTTCTCATAACTATTCAATAATAAATTAAAACGAATCTATATAATATTATATTACCGGTGATTCCCCCCATTTACTACTGCATCTCGTCCATTTGCTCCCTAGCGTGGTCCCCACTGTCCATTTCCTCCTTCCTAACTTCCCCTCTCACAATAGCTGCCCAAATTTCCCCAATCTCCAATTGAAATTGAAAATTCCGCCCGTCCAAATTGAAAATTCCTTCCTAAACAATTTTTAAACAATAATGTTTACATTATTATACTTTGTTTACATTTAAACATTATTCATATTAAAATTCTTCATAACTATTCAATAATAAATTTAAACTAATGTTAATTGTAACTTTGTGAAATGTTTTATCAATATATTAAAACTAATATTAATTGCAACTTTATGAAATGTTATATCGATTTCGTGTTTCTCCCGTGCGATGCACGGGGTTGGGGGCTAGTACTAACATATTCACCAGCCCTCTCCCTACATAATTTCATGAGCTGCAAAAGCTGGCAGCAGTCCCCCATGCACTTCTTCATATATATATAACCATTGACTTACCGTTGCATCATAGCATCCAATAAAAAATGAAAAACTTTAGTTTGACTAAAATAATTCATCAAACATGTTGAAATTATTTGCACCTCACAAACACTCTCAATTCTCAAATTTTCACACCCATTACTTTTCCTTAAAAATACTGAAGTTCGAGATAAATTTATCGCTCCCACTAGTTTTATTTATAAATCTTTTTTGGAGTTTTTCACTTTAATCAAGAAAATAGTTAAATTCGTTAATGATATTGAAAATGTGAAAATTTGATATATTTTCTCAAAACTAATATTATAGTTATTATTGGAACTTTAAAAAATATTAATTTAATACAAGTGTTCATGAAAAAAGTAATTAAATACTACGATTAAAAATTTAAAACAAGTCTTATAAATAAAACCAAAATAAAAACCTAAAAAAATCTTATAAATAAGATCGGAGAAAGTATACCATCCTTTCCACTAATCAATTTTCCCTAATCTAGCTTCAACCAAGGAAGTGAGTGTTGGAGAGCCAAAAGCTAATTTTGGAGCCAAGATAACCTCTCCTCCACTGCTGACGTGGACAATCAAACAAATTCTAATTCATTAATCAATTTTCATTGTAGAAAAAAGCATCTCCTACTTTTTTTTTTAATTTATTTTTGTTAAGTTTGCTTCATAAAATCTGGAATTAACTTTAAAATTTTAACCTTTTCACTGCGGTGATGCTATAATGCTCCTCCTTCTCTATGATTGATTATCACCTGGTAATTAATAATTCTAATCCGTAACCATGACGGGATTAGTTAATTAATTTAAAAAAAAAAAAAAAAAAAAAAAAACAAGATTCAAAAGAAAGAAGAACTGTAACACAGAAACAACAACGTTGTTTTTCATCTTTTCTCTTGTTCCTCTTCCAAAATCGACGGGGAAAGGGGGAAGAGAACGACATTGAGAGACGCGATCATCATGTCGTTCTCATTCTTCAAAGCTTTGAGGCCCAAAACGCCGCAAGAGGTGGCTAGGTCCATCAAGGAGAGTCTCATGGCTCTTGATACCAAAACTGTTGTTGAAGTTAAAGCCCTCGAGAAGGTTGGTTACTTACTTACCCCCCCTTTGTTCTAAATTCTTAATTCTCTATCTGGGTCTGCGTTTATTCAGTTAAAGTTTCAGTCTTTAATTTTGGGTATGACTTAAAATTCTCAAAATTGGGTACTTTCAAATTGTTACATGAGAATATAAGATAGGTGGTTTTAGACACCAATTTGTGTAGTGTAGTGTGTTTTGCTATGAAAATGTTATCTTTTAAACCAAAAATGATTATTTATTTTTTTCACTCCAATTAGATCATTGTTGGTGCAACTTGCTGCTACGTGTAGTTTTATTCGAGAAACAATCAAACAATTATGACCTAATTGGATATTTATTTTGGTAGAAGCAAAATGAAGAGAGAATATGCTCTAGAGTTATCTGAACTTTCTTTTGCTTGTAGTTACTTTGGGAGAAAACTTATGTGTTGTTCTCTGAGTGCTTGTGGTGTTGTTTTTCTATTAAGAGCAGATCATGTGCTGTTACATGTGTTCTGTTCTTATTGGAAAATAGAAGAGTAAATCACCAATTTAATCCCTGAAAGATAGGGCACCGAGTACTTGAGTCATTGACAATCTAAAGTGATACTTTTTTATTCGTGGATGTTTGAAACCTCGATCAAGTTTGCCCTTGAATGGTAAAAATGACTATCAAGTTAGTGCTACGCAAAGGACTAATTTGACCGGCATTTTGAACATTTAGGGAATAAATTGGTGATTTACCGGAAAGTAGCATCATGCGCGACCAAAGAACAATAAGTTTTGTCTGTTACTTTAATAGTGATTATTGAAATTTTTTATCCTTCATTGTAGGCTTTAGAGGAAGTTGAGAAAAACTTTGCAACAGTGAGGACAATGCTTTCTGGAGATGGAGAGTCAGAACCAAATTTGGATCAGATTTCACAGCTGGTGGAGGAAATCTGCAGGGAGGATGTTCTTACTCTTCTGATTCACAAGCTACCTATACTTGGATGGGAAGTAAGATTTTGACTGAAACCGACAACTACCATGTGCAACTGACTTATCTGGTTACTCATTTTGGTGTCTATGAATTATGATACAGGCAAGAAAGGATTTAGTTCACTGCTGGTCCATATTGTTGAAACAAAAGGTTGAGTCCAATTATTGTTGCGTAAAATACATTGAGCTACATTGTGAACTACTTGACTTTCTTGTTGTATGGTAAGTGTTTTCCCGCATCAATTTTTCTGTCACCAACTTCAAATGCTTTTTGTTCGCTTCCTCCTCTCCCCTTTAAATGATGGATCTTTACTGTCGTAGTTGTGTTGTTCTATTCAACTTGGAAGGCGGAACACCGATGCTCTATGCCAAATTGAAAACATGAGAAGTTTTTGGGTTTTTCTTTTTATTTTTTTTATTTTTTATTTCAGTGTTTATTGTTCCTTGAACCGGCTGATATAGCCTTGTCCAAAAGTTGTGAAGGATTACATTGAGATCTCTTTCTTTCTTTCCTTTTTTTTTAATAAAAGGGAATGTTTAGAAATACTTTTGGTTTTCAAAACTGATATCACAGTGATGAATGTACATTGTTGCTAACAGCACTCTGTATCTATTTTCCAAGCAGCTATGATAACAAAGAAATTGCCTTGAGCACTGGCATAATGTTGCGGGATTGCATCAAATTTCCAACACTTGCAAAGTAAGATATTTTTGGATGGTCGTTATTTTTTATTTTTCCTACCCTCCCATTTCTTTTTCACCTCTATGTCATCTTCATGTTTAATGTACACTGAGAGAGTTCCTGCTAAAACTTTTATGTGAGTTTTTGTAAAAGGAACTGCTTTAGTAAGCATGACTTACTCATCCTAATAAAATTGCACTAAACAAGAGACTCTCTTAGAGTTATAAGAAGGAAAATACAGATCAATTTTCTTTCTTATAACAACAAATGATGCTTTCTTGCTTGCTCTTGTTTGTTTGAGGCTCCAGCATCACCTTGGCTTTGAGTATTGGCATTCCATCCATCCTTTGTAATTCATTACTTAGACTATTGTCTCAAGGAAGATTTTATCATTTGGATGATTTTTTGAGGCCAAACTCGATGATGATGAAAATCATTTGTTAAGAAAGTGGGGGTTTTTAAAATTATCTTCGGTGTAAAAAATAGCAGATGCTCATCACTATCAATGTAAATTTTGAAATTGGTGCTTGTCATGCAGTCTATCTAGAAGGCATGTCAGTTTAACCATGTTAACCTTCTATTAATATGTATTTTCGGGTACTTTTCAGATACATATTGGAATCTGCAAGCTTTGTGTTGTTCTTTAAATTTGTAGAGTTGCCCAACTTTGACGTTGCATCTGATGCATTTTCTACCTTTAAGGTCAGATATAAATTGCCCACCACTTAATTCCCATTATTTATATTCCGGATTGTAGAGTACTACTTGCCACTTCTTCATACATATCATGGATTTGCTTTGCAGGATCTTCTTACTAAACATGAAGATGTGGTCTCTGAATTTTTGAATGCTCATTATGATGAGGTATGTTTCCTCCTCGATATATTTATCTGATTAACATATCAAAGCAGCACAAAACACTACTCGAGAAAAATATATGCATGTTGGTTTACACCCAGGAGACCAAATCTCTTGGAGAATAATTCAACCATACTGTTCTATAGGAGATAGTTAAGCGCAGCTACCCTCATTTTTGAACATGTGCATGGTGCAAATTCAATGATTGGGATGGTTATATCTCCCATATTACTGTCTACTTCAGCTTTTTTAATAAGCCTTCTTGTTTGCAGTTCTTTGATCTATACGAAAAACTCTTGATGTCTCCTAATTATGTCACAAGGAGGCAGTCTTTAAAGGTTTGTTCTGGCAAGAATTTTTTATATTCTTTGCTTTTTGATAATCATATTGATTTACATGACTCATGACAATTAAGTTTATGTGGACTTTAGCTTCTCTCGGAATTTCTTTTGGAATCTCCCAATTCTCAGATAATGAGGCGCTACATCTTAGAAGTTCGTTACCTGAAAGTCATGATGACTTTGTTGAGGGTATACCTCCTCTTAATCCTGTGTCATTGTGTGATGTTCCCTTTTTTCCCGTGACTAATGAACATGGTCACATGATTCTTATTCAAGTTGTTTACTTGGTTTGCTATTTCTGTTATATGCATATGCATGAGTGAACATGTTTTGCAACGGGATGTATCCTTTCTTGTTTCTATGAATGTCATGTAGTTTGGTTTCTCTGTTAGTTACACTCTGTTCATGTAGTAAAGAGTAATTTTCTTATCTCCTAGCTCAGTTATACTGTTGTTTGTGTATTATATCCTTATCTAGAGCATTATGCGTAGTTTTCATGTTTTATACATGCTAAAAGCATTGATTTTTGTTTTACCTTCTCTTTCTATCTGCTATTAACTTTATTTATTCTATTTTGGGTTGAGCAGGATTCAAGTAAAAACATTCAGTTATCGGCTTTTCACATTTTCAAGGTGATTTTTCCCATTTGAATTTTCAAGTTTATATAATGAGCTCGTTACTTTGTGGGTAAATAAAAGCATAAAAATCAGATTATGCCTTTGAATCAAATGTTAATAGGAATATTCAACCCCATAGTTGACAAAGGAGAATTCAATGTATGTATGGAAGCACATATGTTTCTTGTTTAGCGATATGCTATTTATTTATGTTTTAGGTTAATTAATTTACCAAGGTTTTGCAAGGCACATCTTTGAAAAAGATAATCATGAGAGATCATCCTTGTTCTTCTTAGTAGACATCTTATGGATGTATTTATTGCCAGGCAAGGCCGATAAGGGTGCTTGTTGGGCAGTCATGCTTCTGAAAGTGAATATTGCTCAATTGTAAAAGTGTTGAAAGGGTGAAAGTCTGATAGATTGGCTGCTATAGAATTCAACATTCCAACTAAGTTTTCTAAGATTATGTGCACAATCTATCTGCTCCTTGATGGCAACATAAAAAGAATCTCTAATTCCATAATTTGATAGAATAAATAACCTCTATTTGCTACATGCAGAAAGTTCCTGAAGTGCTATTCCATCCATGCACTTCTTTCAAATATTAATTGCAGGCTTCCTGTCCTTTTTATTTCAAGGGTTTTTATTTTTAGTTTTAAAACCACCCTACAACATAACATTTTGTTGTGAAGATGATAATCTATATTTGTTTCATATTTTTCTGACATGTTTATGTAGGTTTTTGTTGCAAATCCTAATAAACCTCGAGAAGTAAAAATTATTCTGGTGAAGAACAGGGAGAAGCTGCTAGAATTGCTTCATAGTCTGACTCCGGGAAAAGGTTATTATTATAATTCCGGCGATTTGATTTGAAACCAGCACTTTCACAATAAATAAATAATGTCTTGAATTTCCATTCTGTGTTCCCGAATTATTCCATATAAATTCCTTTGTTTTGAGTCACTGATCCCACCTCTTATCCTGTTTTCAGGTTCAGAAGATGAGCAATTTGATGAGGAAAAGGATTTTATCATCAAGGAAATTGGCAAAGTATCAGTCTAATTTATTATACTACTCCTGTGTTTGATTTTGTAATGAAAGTTTTTTTTTGCCTGTACATTCAAATCTAGTTTGATGGAATGACCTAATGTTGTGGATTGTGAGCAAGCAACTAATGTGTCCATGAGTTTTTATGTGGGCAAGATGCCAAATATATGTGGTTTGTAATTTAAACTGGATTTACAGTTTTGTTGATACTGACATTGAAATAGTAATTAGGTACTAATGATTGCCCTGTATTTGCTGCTATGAATAAACACTCCTCATCATTTTCAGTTCTATTTACAAAATCTAGCACCTCATCATGTGAGTTTGCCTACTTATGTAGTACAAGCCAACTCATAAAGTGGATCAATTTTGTTGTATTCGAAGGGTACCTTCTAACCGGCGCATAGAGATTATACTCACTCTTTTAAGATAGAGGAGATCACCAAAGTGAAGTCTATGGTAAACAATTTGGTGTGATATATTTGAGATTGATAATGTGCTATTGAGTTTCTAATCACTCGGACGAAGAACAAACAAGCATTGTTTCGTTGTTCATTATGTGATTCATGCCATAGATGACTGGTGATGTTTTAGCATTGCTTTTTTAACATTATTTTTATTGTATCAATTTTTAGAGTAACAAAATAAGAAAAATGTGTTTTAGTGAATTTTTTATGAACCTTTTATATTTGGTGGAGTTGAATATATACTTTTTAACCTTTTGATTGGTATCATGTAGATTTTTATTCGATTTTTTAATGCCAAAAACATGTAAATACTTCAGTATGTCCATAAGTATAAACAAAACTCTGATAAAATAAACTTTCAAGAGGATTTTATTATCTTTAATCCTTAAAGTTGAGAATTAGAGATTAAAATAACTGCATTTGTTGTATTGAAAAATTTAACATTTAACGTTCAACTCACAACTTCGTTTTCTAATCTTGGGGCTATTACCCCTTTTGATTTTTAAAAAAAAAAAAGTTTGTTTTCTAATGTATTTTTAATTTTTCTTTTGACTATTATAGGTCAATCAAATCCTTTAACAAAAAAACAAGCTCCATTTTTTTTTTGACGTGAAAAACAAGCTTAATTGGTCTTGGTTCATTATTAAAACTTGAATTGCTGCCTAATTTCATGTGAATATTGTGGTGTCAACAACAATACAATTATGGCTGTGCGAAAAGATAGCACTGGTTTAAATCCGCCAGCTGCACTTCCTCTCTTTCTCCTGCTTTTTCTTTTTCTTTTTTTTTTTTTGGTAAAATTCTCCTGCTTTTTCTGTCTGCACTTTTCTTTTAAATTTTTTTTTTCCACTTAAACTTTTTTCTCTTATTTTAACTTTTATGTTCTTTTGTTTTATATATTTGAATAGTTTATTTATCCAAAGTTGTTTATCAAAATATACATCAAACACATTAAAAAAAAATGTTCTGAAAATTTAAGAGGAAAAAATTAAAAATCCAGAATATCAATATAATTTTACAAAATATTTACCTTGAAATAAAAAATTACAATTTTAGTGATTTGAAAATTTGATGGTGTTTGTTTTTAACGGTTTTGATAAGGGCTGAGTAAGTATTAAATTGTTGTCTCTTTTCGCTTATTCTAACAACAACATTTATTAGTATTGTTCTGTCGTAGAATTTTTTGTACTTGAACTATACAGTCAAGTGCCAAAATCTTCCACTGTTTGCTTTTAGACGGAAGAATGACACCCTGATTTCCAGGATACCAGCTCTATTGTCGTTTACTTGAGTGTTGTGTGTGTTTGTGTGAGTGGGTAAGGTACATACCTGGTTACCTCCATTATGTTTATATAGACTTCATCCTTACCATTGTGTTTTCTCCTCATCAATGAGTTTTACCGAATTCCCACTAACAGTAGGTGGTTAATAGCAGGGAATAAAGAGGGAATCTAAGATAAATGGGTATACGAGCTTAACTGCATACTTCATTGCCAAGGGAATCCGAGGAAGCTCAACTTTACTCCTTTGTCCTCTTGATAATCGTTAAACCGGTATCACGAGGTAAGAGAATCTTCCCTCTCTATGCTTGTCAATCAAAAGGCTTCCTCTTTGTCAATTCGGGGGAATAGAGAATTTGGGCCACTAATGGACCTCCCATACCGTTAATCTGACTTTAAGGGGTAATGGGCTATTAAAGAGCCATTCATACAATTTTAGTGAAGACTTGGGCCCTTAAAGGGCCTCTTAGACCGGCAAATCGGTTTCGTGAGGTCCAGAACAGTTTTTGGGCCTCTATTGCTGGTAAACCGGTTTAATGAAGTATCCTTCTAAATTTGGTACATAACAAGTATTAATTAGGATTAATTATAAATATATCTTTTTTATTTACTACCTTTAATTCTTCTTATATGATTTTTTTTACAATGCCTTTTGTATCATTTTCTCTTTAATCTTTTCTCTTTTAAGTTCTGCTTTTTTAAAAAAACAAAACTTATAAGAAAAACAACAACTTACGATTGAACAAAGGAACCTGATGCATTTATTTGAGGGGAATGTTTGGGGTTGAACATAAAGGTCAAATACTAGCAAGGAGGAAATACAATATCAAACACTCGGTTACATGAAACATTATAGAATGCAGGGGTTATGTATTTGTAATTAAATGGGGATGTATGTAATGTGTTTGAGCTCTTTTTGCAGCACAAGGCTTAGTTTGTATTTTAAACTATTGGTGATTAAGTTGAGTATCCCTTGTACTCAACAACAACAATAATATTTTTTGCTTAAACCTAAAAAAAATTGAACAAAGGAAGAACAGAGAGGTAAGAAGCCATTTTCATCTATGCTTTAATCTTTGTGCCTCTATTTATTTGAAACTTTATTTTTAAAATCACAAAAGAAAATATACCCGCTGTGTAGGGAAAACCCTTTTTTTTAGTTGTAAGTTGTTATTTTTTCTAAGTTATATATATATATATATATATATATATATATATATATATATATAAGCTAAACTTAAAAAAGAAAATATAAAAGAAAAACTGATACAAAAGACATTGTAAAAAATATCAAATCAAAGAATTAAAGGTAGTAAATGAAAAAGATTTATTTTTAATTAAGGAAAATGCTAAAGAGTGTCCATAGGGCATTGGTTAAGAGAATAAAAGAAGTAGTTTTATCTTAGAAAATGCTAAATTTAAAACATCGAGAACTAGTGGATATAGATTTCCAATGCAAGTTTTTCCTTAATGGATTCCTTAACCAATGCCCTTAGGGCACTGGTTAGCAATACCCTTTAATTAATCCTAATTAATACTAATAAATGTTGTTGTTGTAATAAGTGAAAAGAGGAAAATATTTAATGCTTAAACTCAGGGTTAGGTATATCAAAACCGTATTTTTAATAGTAGACTTATTTAAGTTTTTAGTCCCTGAACTTAGGTGCTTTTTTGGAATTAGTCTTTAAACTTTTTTTTCGATGCTTTGCGTCCCTAAATTTTTCTCAAATTTTGGAAATGTTCATTTCATCATTTAAGTGATGATATGATTGAGGATATGCCACGTCACCTTCGCCACATCGATAGGTAACGTGCCAGATGATGTCACGTGAATTTTTTAAATTAAAAAAAATTCAAATATATAAAAAATAATTAAAAATTGTATTCTTTAAAGAAAATCAAATATTTTAATAAATTTTAAAAGAAATGATTTTTTTCATAAAAAAAATCATGTAGTGTCCCGTGGCTCTACATAACATGTCACTCATCGATATTGTGAAAGTGAGGTGACATGTTGTTGGCTATATCATCACTTAAGTGACGAAAAGACAATTTCCAAAAATAAACCAAAGTTCAGGGACCCAAAGTATCGAAAAAAAAGTTTAAGGACCAATTTCAAAAGAGCACCTAAGTTCAGGGTCTAAAATGTTAAATAAGCCTTAATAGTAATAAAACTTAGGATTTACTCCCTTCGGTCTTTTTTATAAGACCTTTTTGGGGTTTTTCACTCCCACCAAGGAAAGTGAATAAATTTGTTAGTGATATTGGAAATGTGAAAATTTAATATATTTTCTCAAAACTACCTCTATAATTATCATTGGAACTAAAAAGTATTGAATTTATAAGGGTGTTTGTGGAATAAGTAATTAAATGCTGTTGAAAATTGAAAAAGAATCTTATAAATAAGATCAAAATAAAAACCACAAAAGGGTCTTATAAATAGGACCAAAGGGAGTATTTTTTAAACATTATTATTCAGAAATCTATACTTTCTTTTTTTTTCCATAAAAAAAATACTCCTTCATTCTAAGAAATTAGCAAATTTTGAAAATTCAACAAATATAAAGGAATATATGTTTAATATATTGTTCCCCCAAATCAATCAATTAAAAAAACAAGAATTTAATGCAAGTTTATTTAATTAGCTAATCACAAAATATACAATGTAATTTTAATTTTTTTATTCACCATTTTAACTTTAATTTGGGATCTATGTTATTTACAAGCTTCATGAATCAAGGTAGTAATAACTAACAAAAACAAACTAACCGAAAATTATTTGACCTTTTCTTTTTGAATCTTACCATTTACTCATTGGCCCTCACCACGTGAAATAAGTCGGAAGATTCTTTCCGCTTGAAACAAGGCGGAAACAAAATAAAACATTTTTCGCTTTATACAAGTCGTATTATCTTCCGTCTTTTTAAAAGTCGTAAATAAAATAAAGTATTTCGTCTCTCATCAGGCGAAAAACATTAAAAATTTGTTATAATACGAAAATTGCCCCTCCATTCATTCACGTTCAAAACAATAAAAAGAAGTGAGGTGGAGGGTTTACGAAGGGACATTTCTGGGATTTCAACACTTTAATTGTTCCGCTTCTTAAAAGTCGAAAGTATTTCCGCTTTAAATAATCGATTATTCTTCCGCCTTATACAAATCGGTAGTAATGAATGGGGCCAAAAAGTTTATCGGACTTGTTTCAGATGATGGGGGCCAATGAATAAAAAGCAAGATTCAAAAAGAAAAAGTCAAATTATTTGGCTAATGGGGAATGGAAGGTTGCATTCCGTTAAAGGAAAGGAGCGATTAAAATTGAATAGTGGTACTTAGCAGAAGTAATTGTTAATGTGATATGATGTGATATTGTGATTAGGCATGGTGCGGGGCGGATTATGCATTTCCCACACCCGCCCCCGTCTCAAAAAATTGTCCTCGCCTCCGCCCCTGTCCCCGTCGGGTATCATAAAAGTCCATCCGCCCCCGTCCCCGTCGGGGGTCGGGTAAAACGCACCGCCCCCGCCCCCGCTTTTCTTTTAAAAACAATTTTTCTAAAAGAGCTTTTCTTTTATAATATACCAACTTTTTCTTTTAAAAACAACTTTTTTAAAAGAGTATTTTTCACAAGTGATTTTTATTAAGAGTTAAAACATTATTTTTAATATTTTTTTATTACTATTATTATAAATTATATATAATATATAATATAATATACATATATAGTGTGAGCGGGTCGGTTTCGGGGTCGGGTGCGGGGCGGATAGTATAATTACCACACCCGCCCCCGCCCCCGCCCCGTGATTGAAAAAGCGGGTTTTCCCCGTCCCCGCCCCGATAACCGATTAGAACGGTTTTTCCCCGCTAATGGCGGATCGGATTCGGACGGATGCCCGCGTTTCTGGTTTTTTTTGCCATGCCTAATTGTGATGTGATGCGATGATGCTGATCTGTCCCCATTCCATTCATGTGCATCATCACCGCTCTCAAACCCATGCCTAATTCATAAACCCTCTCTCCGTTTCCAAATTAAAAATTAAAAATAAACTCTTTCTCTCTTTCCACAACGCTTCCCTCTTTCCGCCGCCATGAACTTCTTCCACTCCGTCTTCTCCGACGACCCCGATCCACAATCCTCACCCCACTCCCAAACCAATCCAAACCAACCCGATCCGATCCAAACCACTACCAACACCTCTTGGAGCTTCGGAGGCCTCATCCAAACCCTCGCTTCCAAATCCGAATCCGTCCTCGACAACTACCGCCGCGACATCCAGGAGTTCAGCTCCGGCCTCAAGAAAGAAACCGCCGTCATCCGCGAGGCCGCCTCACGCGCCGTCAAGGACCTCCCTACCTCCCTCGACGTCGGCGCCTCCGTCGCCCAGGAATCGCTCGAAACGGTTGGACAAGCCATCGATGACATCGGAAGCACCGTTTGGAATTCGACGGCGCAGATCATCGCTCACGGTAGGGATTCCCTCATCGATTTCGATTCTGATTCCGATTCTTTTCATTCGATCCATAACGATAGCGTTAACACCATTGTTTCTAAGAATCGATTAGATAGTAGTAGTAGTAATTTGGATTTGAAACGGTATAGTAGATTTGATACGCTGGTTCGCGCGATTCAGAACGATGTTAATACTTATGTGGAGGAGCCTGAGGATTTGGGGAGTTATAATGAGTGGAAATTAGGGTTTGATTTGGATGAGAAGAGTGGAGAGATTGGGAATCTGACGGAAGAGAATGGTGTTGTCGAGGAGATTTATGAGAAGGTTGTTCCGGAGAGGACTGATCGCGAGAGTTTCTGGAGTAGGTATTTTTATAAGCTGCATAAGCTGAAGCAAGCTGAGGATGCGAGGGCTAAGCTTGTGAAGCGCGCGATTTCCGGAGATGAAGAGGATGATTTGAGCTGGGATTTTGATGATGATGACGATGATGATGGTGGGTATGAACCGAAAGGTAGCTCCAGTGGTGGGGTTAAAGAGTTGAAGGAAGAAAATTCTGCTGATATTGGTAATGTCGAGAAGGATTTGAAGGTAGAAGATGGTGGGAAGGTTGTTGCGGCGGAGTCACGAAGCGATGGTGGTGATAAGTCGGAGGAGGTGAATTATGATGATGAGAATGTGGCGTCTGATGTTTCTGCGACTGTGAGTGACAGTGTGGAGAATTTGAATGTCAAAGATGAAGGGAAAGAGGGGATGGAAGTGAAGACGGATAATGATAATAGCGGATCATGCAAAGATAGTGATATTTCAGTTGTTTCGAGCCAGCCGTCAATGCCTGGTGAAGAAGATATTGGCTGGGATGAAATTGAAGATATTGAAAGCAATGATGAAAATAAGGGGGATGCTATTGGATCCACAAGTAGGATTGATTTGCGGAAGAGGTTGAGCGTGGGAGACCAAGATGAGGATGATCTTAGTTGGGATATCGAAGATGACGATGAGGTTGTCAAATCATGACCAAATTATGGGTTCATAATCATTAGTGCTTTAATTTCTAAACACAAATTGCTTAATAAGTGTATAATTCTTTCTTTGTATCTTAACTATGTAAATAAACTGTTTATTTTTGTGTCTTATATGATCTTAAGTGATGAGGGGAAATGCAGTTGAAATTAAGTTCAATTTGCAAGTTCATGTATACTCTTCATCGTGCTTGGGGAAGATTCTTGAACCATGTTCTGTTGTTTCTTTCTACAGGAATGCATATTCACTTTGTTATGAAGATGATATAATCCATATATATTAAGTCACCTTCTGATTACTGATATGTCTGTTTCAGTATTGTCTCATGCTATTTCTTGCATTGGTTAAATTGAAGCTGTGGATCCATTATAGTATTAGTTTATTTAGTTGTGTTTAGCAAGCAACATCTGTTCATTGTTGGCATGTACAGTTGTACTTGTACATAAACACGGTAAGCAATCTGGAATGGTGTAGCCTTTTCTCTACCTCAACTTTGTATCCTGAAAAAGATAGTCATGGCTGATAATTGGCATCCTTTGCTTCTTCAGTGTGAGTGAACTAACACTCTGTTTGGTAAACGGAGAGAAAATGGGAAGAGAGAAAATGAGAAGAGAGAAATAGGGAAGAGAGATTATGGTGAGAAAATGGATAGATTTTATGGTTGTTTGGTATGAGAGAAAATGGGAAGAAATGTGAAAGAGAGAAAAGTTTAGTTTTCTCTCCTCTTGTTTGGTTGGAGAGAAAAGTGGAAAGAGAGAAAATAATAAGTTGGTGAAATGTCAAAAACACCCTTGTTTGACATAGGGCACAAATAAATATTCTTGTTTTCTCTCTTTTTTTCTTCTTTTTCTATTAAACATAACCAACTATTTTTTTAATCATTTTTTAAATAATGAAAATTGTAAATTCAAAAAAATATGTAAAAAAAGTTGCATCAATTTTTTTTTTTTTTAAAAAAAAACACACACATACTCAATAGCTTTTTTATAAGAAAAAATGATTTATTCCAAATTGAAACTAAAATATACAAGTTACAGCAAAGGCAAGCAAAATCAAAGTTGGCAATGTATAGTGTCCCATCTATTTCTCAACCTTAAGCAGTTTTTACTTTGTAATTAAGTTGCATTTCAAAAGCAGTACAACAATAAACACTTTGTTAGAATACATACAGTCTAAATCTTGCAATTCTTACACAAAAATGTATTCTTATTAAAAAAACCAATCCAAATTCTTCACTAGATGTAAATCATTTGGTACAAGAGAAAGAGCATGATTCAAAAAAAAAAAATCTTAAAATAATGTGCACCAGTAGATTTCTTATATCTTTCACTTTGTAAGTAGTAATAAGCACCAGTGTAAAAACAAATAACAAAGTACTAACATCATATGGACTTCATTTTCGTCTCAAATTTTCCTTTTGATTCTTCTCAAGTAACAAGGCATGCAATGTGTAGTCAAGTAAGTTAAAAATTCCATGATTCTGGAGCCTGCAAATTGGATGGCCTATGCATTCTAACAATACTTATGCTGTTTCTTGCTGCCATCATTTCATTGAGTGAAAGCCTTTTCTTTGGCTCTTTGCCTCGGAGCACTGTGAGACCTTAGTTACCAAAACGGGAAACTATAACAAGATCTATCACACATAAAAGATAATATGCTACCATGTTACCAAATTACAATAATATGCTACACATCTTAAAAATATGGATCATTCAAGCATAATATTTAATATGAACATAGCCATCATTCAAGCATAGCATATCTTAGTGAGTATTGTAACAAAAACATTGGTGTATCATGTGTCACATATCTAAAACAAAAAGGGAGTGATATGCAACAAGCTAACTTTGCCAAAAGCAGTATAACATCTAAAACCAAAATAGTATAATATCTAGAGGTATGCTCAATCTGAGTATCAGATGTCCTCATTCTCCCATGCATATACCACCAAAAAAATCAAAGCACGACATACATATCATTGCTGCTTGATATATCCAGCATCAGCCATCATCTTGTACAGAGATTGCATTCGCACATGAGAAGGCACACTAAAGATTTGACGCTTCTTTGACTCATTGTTACATAAGAATTCATGACACTGCAAGCGAATGTGATCCACCACAATGCGAAACTTTTAAGATAGTATAGCAGGTCTAATATTTTAAGATAGTGAAACTTTTAAAAACATTACTGCAATGCAAGTTTTCAATAATTAAGAAGTTATATGGATTGGTGTCATTAACTAAAAGTAGGCCCCACAAAACAAAAACCAAAGACAAAGAAACTTTATATAACTGATACAGTTAATCATACAAAATCAAGATCACATGAGTAGCATACAAAATTAGACAATAGAACTATACTATAGAAGTGCAGGGTAAAAGTAGTTATGATAACTCCCAAAAAATGAGAAGAGCCATTAATTTATTGATCTACTTGTTTGCTTTTCATGGCCATTCAAATTATTATTTATAATAAGAATCACTTAAATATTGAATGACATTATTATAAATTAAACAATGTCTCAGATTCCTTATGGATGATGTGCCATAAGGAGGTACCCAAGGAAGAGTAGTGTAACATTTCCACTCAGACCAATGTGGGTTTATGGTTCAATTTGGGATGCCCATACTGAAGATGGAAAGTACAAAGCTAATTACAGATACCAACCTTTTGTTGCAAGATACAGCAATTTGAAAGCTAATGGTTGCTCAGCTTATGCCCCCCATTGGTGCCATCCAGTCTCACTAACAAGTGCCTAATTATAGATTATAAAATTGTCCCTTCCCTTTTTCCTGCAACACATAATCACAGAAAATGATAAAATAAATAATCCATATATCTTAGTGGAGAGTGAACATAAAGCTAAATACAGTAATTGAATGAATATCCCTTCCTTCTTATGAAACAAAAAAAAAAAGGACTTTAAACAGTAATTGATACTATTGAATATCATATCCCAAATTTTGCTTAAGCTTCAATCGGGTGATTCCGTTAAACCAAACCCACTTATCATAGTGCAAAGAGCTTTTGTTGGAGATTTTGTGTCCTTATTTTATTTGAAGAGAAGAGCTTTAATAACTACCCTGTGCTGTTGTTGCATGCAATATTGCTTATCTGTATAATATAGTTTAGTAGTAGTAGTAATAACGGTGGAGGGTGGTGGGTCCATTGTTAGAGGGAGGGTAAGTTACTACTAGCCACATGAAAATAGAAACGCTTATCTATTGTCCACCACCACCACAATGATCTCACTCCCTGCCACTGCTCTTATATAAGTCTTTTAAATGACTAATTAAAAAAAAAAGAAAAAACAAGAAGATGAATCTGAAAGTAAACAGAGCACAAAGTAGAGATGGATCTGAAAGTATAAAGCTCATGTCAACAAGAAAACCCTATGTGCAGAAATAGGAACAACAACCAAGCACAAAGTAACAAAATTAAAGAGAAAATAGAGAACAAAATGAATAAAGAGATGCACATACCAAGTGGAAGAAGAATGAGAGTTGGTTTGTTGGTGCAATGGAAGTGCCGAAGGAAGAAGATAACTGTAGAGGAGCTCGTATGTGTTACTGAGTTAGAAGAAAGAGTAATAGTATTCTGAAGGGCAAGATTGGCTTTTTTCCCAAAAGTGGCGCCTAATCATCTCTCTTTCGCGCCTCCTCCACATTTTCTCCGCAAAATCTCGCTACCTTAGGAGAGAAAACAATATGATGTAGGTCCGACTAAAAACTTTTCTCTCTTCTTATTTTCTTCCCATTACCAAACAAAGGATTTTCAAGTTTTCCTCTCATTCTCTCCTCCCCCAAAATCTTTCCTCTTAAAATCCCTCAAAACAAACAAGGTGTAAATGTGATATTGTATTGACCCTTAAATTTGGATTATCTTTCCTGTAATCTGCTGGTCAAAGGATTATCAGTGTGCTGTCAGGCATTGCTTACAAACACTGCAGTATTCGTCGAGAGCAGAAGCGCAGAGAGCATGTGTGAGGAAGAATAGTACCAAAACTGCAACACGTACATCTCTGTTTTTGGCACCATAAACAAACCCAAGTATCTCTTTCACTAACTTTTAGTAACGTCACTTATGGAATTAACATCAAAATTCTCCTCATTTTTAATTTCATCAGTATAACTACTACTATTCACCAGTTCTTCTGTTTCAATTGTTGCAAACTTGCAATCCTTAATGATTCTCTTATCACCAATATGTAAATAAATAACAATTTGAAAAAAGAGAATAAGTGGAACTAGTTTTTATCATGTGTACTTATCAGTTGATTGAGATTGCAAAACCAAATCATATTGTTACACCAAAAAAAAAAGGTAAGATTTTTTTCTTTGTTTTTTCTGATATATATCATATTAGGATTTTGTTATTCATTATTACCCTAAGAATAATAGATATCAAAATTCATTAAATTATACAGTAATACCTTCTAATGGTGCGATACTATCCAAAATTAACAAAATTGGTTAGCTACTCATGACTTAAGGGAAGTGATGATGCCAATGACATTGTTTTGACTTCTTCCTGTTGTTACTGCATAATAAAGCGTGCTTCACAATGGTCACAAAAATCAACGATTGCATGAGATTTTGATCCTTAAAAATACTTTCTTCTAAAAAAATTTTGAAGAAAATTTGATGCATACAATTTTAACCATTGGCCATTGGATTAGTGACTGCACCAAAAGTTATTACTATCTTCCTCAAAATAGGTTTGCCCTTCTTGAAGATCATTCCTGATCACTTTCAAGTTCCAGCATAAAGCATAAAATACCCTGATGATATTATTTTTCCACAGTATTCAGTTACAAACTGTCCTGCCTGTATGAAATAAATAAATTTATGTGTTGCACTACTGCACTAAAGAAATGGCTCAACTTAACCATACCCATAAAATAGCTAGAAAAGCCATACCATTACCTTCACAGCAATATAAATAAATCCTAAAATAATTATTGTTTGGGATGTTGATTTTTTTTAATGCTTGTGAAAAAATGTGACTGAAGGAAATAAGGTTAGCACATGAAACTACAAAGAAAGGAAAATGATCAATCACACCTAAAAATATTCATAGTATTGCTCTACATTATAACTGAGTTCAGAACTCAACCACCATCTAGAAATATTTCAATCATGTAACTATTCGGCTGCATATTCAATCTAACTATAAGTTCAGAGATTTCTCAAAGGAGAAACACTTAAGTTCCGAAACATAAACCACGGCATGATTTCTTAATGAAGAGATCCTACATTTTAATTCCAGGAACCACGAAGGATTGGTTGGAAGGGTCGGAATCATGACTCATGATAGTCATTTTAGGAGTAAATGACTAGATTGTGTATTTTGGTGTACAGATGCACATAAATATAATAGCTGTGAAGTATTGAATCTAGATCATCAAGGTGATATTATTTGGGGTCTAAGTTCATCTAGTGTCCAAACCAACAGTATATCTGCAGTGGCCAGCAACCAATATTCCAAAAAGTAATGTGGAATGTTTTCAGCTATTTGATCATCCACTGCCATCACATATAAAGGATTTAATTTCTGATATTTCGACCATGGGCAGCCCTTTTATTAACTTTAAAATGCAAAAAGTGGTAAACAATTGGATTGCCATAACTTTAGTCATGCACTAGTTTTTAAAACCGCTCAACCACTCGATTCTGCAGAATTTGCGCCAACTTCGCAAGGCAACTGACACCATTGTTTACATCTGTAATTGCTATACAACATTATCACTGAACGTACAAGTTATATTGCAAAAATCACCCCCACAAAAAAAGTGATTTACAGTCTATGCTTTAAAAGAAGGCTGCTTTGAACGCTGCGTACAAGTGTAAATTTAATTGAAATTAATTTTGCCTACTCAGTTCTCACAGTCTGCACATGCTTTTCAATGAGGCAAATAACCCCTTTAATTGTAAATTTACAAATCATAACAAAAAAAATACAATTGAGAGGTATTTTATCTAGAAGCACTTCAAGAAGCACAATTGGAAGCTTCAAAATTATTATAGTTTCGTGTTTACAGAAGACACTCAAATAATTCTGCTTCATGTTATTGGCCATAAACATTACATGGAAGATACAAACAACACAATCAGCTATATCAATTACTTTCTAAGATCTTCTCAAAACATAAATCATCAAGATGGAAACTCTCCTTGCTAAATTTACTAACTAAGGCATGGGTCATACCTTCTTCGAGTCTATATCCTGCTCTTAACATTAAATCTAAAACAACCATAATATCATCTAACCTGTCTTCTAGTGAAAGACTGTGAATCAGCCTCTCGAAAGTCCGCTCCTGGGGTTTCAGCTTCCAACTCAGCATGTTTTTCAACCATTCCATTGCTTGTGCAGAATTCCCTTCTTTACATAACCCAATTATAATGTGATCATTTGTGCTGGAAGTTGGTTCCAAATGCCTATCACGCATATCTTTCAACAACCTTATAGCCTCCTGGGTCTCCCCGACTTTACAAAGTCTTTTTATAAGAGGAGTGAAAGAGTAAATTGATGGCTCTAAACCCTGTGCCTGAAGATCGTTAAATAATTTTGTTGCCTCGACTAGCTTATCGTTCTCGCAAAGGCCTTTAATTAGGCAGTTGTATGTGACCAAATCACGAACAACGTCTCTTTGAGGCATTTCTTCAAACAACCTCATAGCTTCACTCGTCTTTCCACTAAAACACAAACCCGAAATCATTATGCTGTAGCTAATTGCGGTTTCTTTATAACCTCTGCCACACATTTCCTTATAGAGCTTCCATGCCTTGGCAAGATCTCCAATCTGGCAACACCCATGTATCATTACATTATATGTGTATTCATTTGGAAGAATTCTTTTCTGAATCATCTCAAACCACAGCTTCCTGGCCTCGCCAAAACTTCCCATCTCACAAAGACCTTTGATCATTGTTGTGTATACAACCCTATCAGGGAAATAACCCCTGTCCTTAAGATCGTTAAAAACACGTAAACCCTCAGGATTCTTCCTTTTCAAAAGCCCATTTATGATTTCCTGATAAGTAAAGATATCCGGCTTACAATTTTTCTCAATCATAATATGAAGGAGCTCGGACACTCTACCGTATTGCCTCTCCTTACAGAAACCACTTATAAGCGCATTGAAAACCAAATTATCAGGACACAAGCCATTATCCAGAACCTCTCGAAGAAGTTCATACCCTTTGGAAACATTGTTCTCTGCGCAAAACGCCTTGATCAAATATCCAACAGTTTCAACATCAATGCTAGCTACAACACCAGATTCCACCATGTGCTCATACAAAGTCCAAACCAAATCAGTCCTCCCAGCCTTCAAACAACCCAACAGCGCCGCATTCCAAGTCGCCACCGACGGGCAAAAACCAACCTTTTTCAATTCATCAAACACCTCAGCTGCATCCTCAACCATACCACTACTACTCAAACCCCTAATATAACACTCCAAGGAGCCATTCTCAGGAGTAAAACCGGGGCACTCGAGTAACGATTTCGCTGCCTTGCAAGCCCCGGCATCAACAAGCACATTGAAAAGTGCACTGCAAGAAGCTTGATCAGGTGAAAAGCCACAAGTGGAGCATAGCCAATGGAAGAAACGAAGAGAGAGTAATGCATTGTTCTGGAGATTGATGTAAAGAAGGAAGAAAGATGGGTCATTGAAATTGAAATTAGGGTATTGGGATAGAAGGGTGTTTTCCCAACGGGGCATTGTTCGAGTGATTCTGCAAATTTCAATGGCAAAGTTGGGATATTTAGGATCTGGGTATGTTGAATATGAGGTAAAGTTTCGAAATTGGGAAATGGGGTTATGGCGGAGGAGGAAGGTAAGGAAGGAACTGGAACGGTGTCGTATTAGCATTGTGAATGCACGTAATTGTGTGTCTCTGTGACGGTGCTGTGGTAGAAAACTCCAGTGGAGTTAACGGTCACGGTTGAGGTAGTTGATGGGCCTCTATGGGTATCCTCGCTCGTGAACAAGTTAAGTTTAGTTTTGTTTTGTTTTGTTTTTTTTAAGGGTTCATGTTACTTGTTGAAGTTTTTAGGAATGGTAAAGCAACCATAATTTAATATTAATCACTGTATTGAAAACCGCAAAAATCATATTTTTTTATAACAATAAACCACTTTTAAAGACATTTAACCACTTTTTAGTATTTTCCTTTTTTAAAAGGGTTTCTTGAAGTATCTTCACTATATTTTTTTCCACTTCATCAAGAAATTAAAAAAAAAATAATGTACTCTATCATGATATGATTCAGTAATTGTTATTATTTGAAAAAATAAAAATAGAATAACATGTTATTTTAAAGTGTTATAGTTATACTTAGTTGTTTGTTCATTCTAGTTTTATTTTATATTATTATTATGTTATATTTATACATCATGAAGCAATTTTTAATTTTTTTAAATTTTTTTTTGGACATAATGGGGCAAAGCCTAGCGAAACAAACGAAAACTAAATCAAAGGAATAACTCTGGGTAACACAGACCCAGAGTAGTCCTGGAAAAGGAGAGTGCCTAAGCCATGAACAAGTTCATCAAGAATACAACAACCAAAGTTTTTATCCAAGTTAAAGTTAGCCAAGAAGTCGGGACATGAGTTGCCTTCACGCTTCGTATGGGTGAACACAACCCTCCAGTTCTTCTTCCCGATATGTAAGTGTTGGAAACCAACAAGCGGCTCAATATAGTCTAGAGGGGGGGTGAATAGAATATTGAAGCCTTATTACAGATTTTTCGTCCACCTAAGAGAATGGTTTTATGAAAATAAATTTTCTTAAAAATTCAAGTCAGATTACTCGAGTAACTCAAGACTTCACTCGAGTAATACGCAAGCAAAAATAATTTCACTCGAGTATTCAGCAAATCACTCGAGTATTACGAAAGCTATTTTTAAATCACTCGAGTAACAGAAAACCTACTCGAGTATTGTTCATAAACTGAAAGCAGATTACTCGAGTGACAAGAACTTTACTCGAGTAAACTGGGTAAAATTCAATTAAAACTCAGTTTTCAATGGAGTTCTTCAAGAATAACAATGCTATGATGATTCAACAAATAATGAATGATTAATATGAACAACTTCAAGTAATATTAACATGCAATTTTAGATCAAATGAGTAGAATTAAGAAAACCCCAATTCTAACCTAAAAATGCAATTGTTAATGAATTAATACAATACAAGGAATGAAAATAAAAGAGACACAAGGATTTATCCTGGTTCACTTTCACCCACTTGAAAGCTACTCCAGTCCCCTCTTGAATCAAGAGAGATTCTTCACTAGAAATCTTCAAATGTAGATTTTACAATGTTTTAAGATGCAACTAGATTCTTAGTTCTCCTATCTTAAAACCCAACTCAAAGTGTGTACCAAACACTTTGATCTAATCTACCCCTTTTGAGAATTCTAGATTTCCTTGCTAATTGATTGAAGATGCTTCCAACCAATCCTCTTTTCTTGCTTTGATTTGATCCTCAAAGTCTTCCTTGTGAGATTCTTCACTTGTGTTGAAACTTCAATGATGCAATCACAAATTGCAAATCTTCAACAACCACTAAGAACAAAAATTATGATCTCAAGAATATTTGAACAATGAGAGAAATAGAGTGAAGAATGAAAAGTTTCTTGTTGAATCTTGATAGCTCTTAAAAGATGTAAAATAGCTCTTGAATTGCTTTTGAAAGTGTATAGAAAATTGTAAGAATGAATGTGTATCTTCTGTGAAAGAGAAAATTAAGTCCTTTTAAAATTTTTAAACACTGATTGAATTACTCGAGTAAACCATATAACATCACTCGATTAAAACATGTCAGATTAAGTTACTCGAGTGATGTGTAAACCATTACTCGATTAACCTGTCATGACATAAATTACTCGAGTGATTAAATACTCATTACTCGAGTAAACTGATCAGAATCTGAATAAAAACAAGGTTTTTCTAAAAGGATTTTCACAAAACTTTTAATAGAGCTATTTAATCAAGATTTAAAGTATCTTCACTCTTAATCAAACATTATTTAAATATTCTTAAAATCACCTAAGCTACCCACACCAATGAGATGCATTGCATAAAAATAAAGATTACATTGAAATAGAATTAATAAAAATCCTAATTCTAATCTTCATGTGGCGTAGCTTGCTTGTTGCCAATGTTGTTGCTTGGAGAGAGATTGTTAGCATCAAAACATGAGAATCCTACAAACTTCCCCTTTTTGATGATGACAAACCTCCTTTTCAATTAAGCACTAAGTTTTAATATACTCCCCCTAAATGTAAAACACCTAGGAAAAATATAATAAAACTTAACCTACAAGAACAACATCAACAAAATATTCTCCCCCTTTTGGCATCATTAAAAAGATAAGAAAGTTGAGAAAAGTCATTTGCCAAAAGTTGAAGGTAAGTAGTTCACAATGGTATAAAAAGAAGATAACAATAAAGACAATACCAAAATAAACCACAATAGTGCCACAACGAATATAAACGCACAACGAATATAGCACCATAATCCATAATATCAGAGTATCACACTAAGCAGCAAATCATAGTGTAAAGCAAAAAGACATCAACCATAGCAAATAATCAAACGAAACTAACCAAACTAGGCCAAACAGAGTCAGAAACATGCATATGAAACATGAAACAGAAATCAACATCAAATGAAAATGATGATTTGGTGAAGAACCATATAATAGAGAAGAGAGAAATACGAACAAGAGATAGAAAGAAACGTGAAAAAGATGCAGTTTGCAACAGTTCAGTTTTTAAAATCACGTAAGTTACTCGAGTGATGTTCATGCGTTACTCGAGTGATTCGAGCAGTAATCGAGTGAAAATAAATGTTACTCGAGTATGCCGAAGATTAAAAAAATTTTACTCGAGTGATGGATGAACTAATCGAGTGATACGAAAGCTATTTTTAAATCACTCGAGTAACAGAAAACCTACTCGAGTATTGTTCATAAACTGAAAGCAGATTACTCGAGTGACAAGAACTTTACTCGAGTAAACTGGGTAAAATTCAATTAAAACTCAGTTTTCAATGGAGTTCTTCAAGAATAACAATGCTATGATGATTCAACAAATAATGAATGATTAATATGAACAACTTCAAGTAATATTAACATGCAATTTTAGATCAAATGAGTAGAATTAAGAAAACCCCAATTCTAACCTAAAAATGCAATTGTTAATGAATTAATGCAATACAAGGAATGAAAATAAAAGAGACACAAGGATTTATCCTGGTTCACTTTCACCCACTTGAAAGCTACTCCAGTCCCCTCTTGAATCAAGAGAGATTCTTCACTAGAAATCTTCAAATGTAGATTTTACAATGTTTTAAGATGCAACTAGATTCTTAGTTCTCCTATCTTAAAACCCAACTCAAAGTGTGTACCAAACACTTTGATCTAATCTACCCATTTTGAGAATTCTAGATTTCCTTGCTAATTGATTGAAGATGCTTCCAACCAATCCTCTTTTCTTGCTTTGATTTGATCCTCAAAGTCTTCCTTGTGAGATTCTTCACTTGTGTTGAAACTTCAATGATGCAATCACAAATTGCAAATCTTCAACAACCACTAAGAACAAAAATTATGATCTCAAGAATATTTGAACAATGAGAGAAATAGAGTGAAGAATGAAAAGTTTCTTGTTGAATCTTGATAGCTCTTAAAAGATGTAAAATAGCTCTTGAATTACTTTTGAAAGTGTATAGAAAATTGTAAGAATGAATGTGTATCTTCTGTGAAAGAGAAAATTAAGTCCTTTTAAAATTTTTAAACACTGATTGAATTACTCGAGTAAACCATATAACATCACTCGATTAAAACATGTCAGATTAAGTTACTCGAGTGATGTGTAAACCATTACTCGATTAACCTGTCATGACATAAATTACTCGAGTGATTAAATACTCATTACTCGAGTAAACTGATCAGAATCTGAATAAAAACAAGATTTTTCTAAAAGGATTTTCACAAAACTTTTAATAGAGCTATTTAATCAAGATTTAAAGTATCTTCACTCTTAATCAAACATTATTTAAATATTCTTAAAATCACCTAAGCTACCCACACCAATGAGATGCATTGCATAAAAATAAAGATTACATTGAAATAGAATTAATAAAAATCCTAATTCTAATCTTCATGTGGTGTAGCTTGCTTGTTGCCAATGTTGTTGCTTGGAGAGAGATTGTTAGCATCAAAACATGAGAATCCTACAGTAAGATGTGGTGAAGTAAGCTCTTATGCCCTTGCATATCATCCTTATTAAGTTGTCGGACTATGGTAAATGAATCGCATTCCACTATGATATTCTTGTAGCCTTTGCTCCACGCTATGTTGAGCCCTATATAAAAACTCCCCGTAATTATGCGTTGTATGCAGTAGTAACCCCTATCTTGTTATAGAAACTGCATAGCCATTTTCCGTTGCAGTCGCGAAATATTCCACCAAACCAGCTGTCCCCGGGTTTCCCTTTGATGCACCATTAGTGTTGAGCTTAGTCCATCCTTCCAGTGGTTTCTTTCATGATATAAAAGACATATCCATTTGTCTTGTAGTATTTATGTTTTTCTGTGAAATCAAGTCCTTTACTTGCAAAAGAATGAATTGCTTAGTGAAATGAGGAGGCTGAAAATTAGTTTCATAAATGGATTTGTCCCTCCACTGCCAGAGAAAATATAAAATACAAAGGAAAATAATCTTCCACTCTTTAAGAGGGTACTTCCCTTTCCCTGAATTGATGTTGTTCCTGCACCAAGCATGCATGTCAGAAGAGAAAAATTCTGCATTATCAGAAGCTATAAGGAATTGAGACCATAATAGATGAGCCTTAGTGCAGTCCCGAACAACATGGATTGTAGTCTCCTCCACTCCGATGCAATTTGGATAGTCAGCCCCTCCTATACCCCATTTGCTTTTGCGTCTATTGGTGAGAATTCCGTCATGACCAATTTTCCATAGGTTGAATTTCCATTTCTCCGGGCAATTGATTTTCCAAATGTTTTCCCACGATAGATTTGGTGCAGTTGGTATCTCATTAGCAAGCAACCTGTATGCTTGTTTAACAGTGAAGTTTATGGGGGCAAGGGATCGTTCTAATGATGTCTAATATTTGAGGCTGAATCATATTCTTAAGATAATCAAATTTCCAGGCGCCAGATTCATCAACCATATCCTTAACAAGCGTTAAGTCTTGTGAAAGGTCAATAGATTATAAAGCGAAGTCGCTGAGATAAGTGTTGTTGCCATCCCATTTATCATGCCAAAACCAAGTGCCTCTTCCATTTCCTATCATGTATTCAATATTTCTTGTCATAGTAGGCCAAAGTTGCACTAAACGCTTCCATAAAGCAGAATCAGTTTTGCAAGATGCGGCAGTCTTCAGTAAATCACATCCCCTAGCATACTTCCCTTTCAAAACCTTCACCCATAGATCATTTGGCTCTGTAATCATTCCCCATCCTAACTTCATAACAAAAGCATCATTCATCACAGCTGTTCTGCGGAAACCAAGACCTCCATAAGATCTAGGGAGACATAAAGTGTCCCAACTAAGAAGATGTGTCCTCCTTTGGTCCCTAGTGCTTCCCCACACGAAATTTCGCTGGGCTTTTTCAATGTCCCTGCAAACAGAAATTGGAATGACAGAATGCTGCATAATATGGTTAGAAATAGTTCCAAGAACATTCTTAGCTAGAACACTTCTGCCTGCAATAGATTGACAGCTAGTTTTCCAGCCAACCAACTTATTGTTCAATTTCTCAATAAGGGGTTTGAAATTCTCTTTCTTCCTTTGTTCCACACTTGTCAATGGATCCGAGATAAGCGCCAAGGCCTTTGGTCATTTTGAAACCGCTTAAATTGACAATATCTGTACTAACATCTAGATCAGTGTTGTTAGAGAATAATATACTGGTTTTAGCATCATTAATCTTTAGGCCAGAAATAGCACTAAAATTATCCAGATAGTTCATAATAACACTATATTGCCCTAAGGAAGCTTTAGTGAAAATAAGGAGATCATCAACAAACATAAGATGGGAAATCATGAGACCATTTTTCCAAGCTTTTATGGGTTTCCAGTTACCTCTAGAGACCTCTTCCTCAATCATATGACTAAGTCTATCAATGCAAATAACAAAGAGAAAAGGGGAGAGGGGATCTCCTTGTCTAATGCCTTTGGTAGGAAGGAATTCGTCCCCCTTAACGCCATTCCATGATCCAAGGCAACTTATAAGAATTAGTGGTAATGCAATTTAAAACTAAGTTAATAAAGGCTCTAGGCAACTCAAGCTCATTAAGACAGTCTTTTATAAACTCCCAAGAAATACTGTCGTAGGCTTTTTCCAAATCAATTTTGATAGACGTATAACCAGTCCTACCTTTCATATTTTTCATGGAGTGCGTAAGCTCTTGGACAATGATAATATTGTCCTGGATGTTCCTGCCCGATATAATTTTTTTTATTGAAAGTACTACAATTATACATTGAAACTACTTTTTTTTATATAATACTAGCGTGTCGACTATGCATTTTACACAAGATTGAATATATTTTTTAAAATAATATTCTTTTACTTTGAATATTTTGGTAAATTATTCAGTTTAATGTAATATTCTAATAAAGTTAGCGAACAAAAATTGCCATTAAGAGGAGATGAACTTGTACTTGGTAGACCAATTTAAAATAAAAAGTGAAAGCAACAAAGTGAGACAAACAATTAACACCAAATGATATCTTTTCCGTATAATCAGACTAGAAATTATCCAGGCATTATATGAGTATTTATGTAAATTAAATGATTTAAAATACTCATAATATCAATAGAATGTTCGATTATTTTTTATTTGTTAATTTAACTAAATTATACTATATTCTAATATGGCAATAATTTATTTTTTGTCTTCAATACGAGAAAAATTTATTTAAGAGCAATGTACGATGTTTATTGAAAAACTATGTACATGTTTTGAAATTTTTTTATAAAATACCTAACGTGTCACGTGGAAAGATTAAAAACAAGGATGTAATTAGGGAGAGGCGTCCAGGGTCTTAACCCTAGTTTGGGATCCAGATTCTCTCTAACATCACAAAAAGCATGCAGTCAGTGCAGTTAATTTTTGTGCCATTAGATTCATCTAATGAGTTTTTAAATTAATGCACTATATACACATAAAACTGACCCAATGACCAAAGATTCAATGATATTAGGCAATCGATGTTAGGCAATCCATTTCCATTTTAAAAGCCATAATTTTTAATGACGATTACAACAGTCTCAAATGAGTTTTAACTCGTGATTAATTTATAATCATGTTTTTCTTTCTAAGTTTTGATATATCTATTGAAGTTTTATATGCTTTTCAACTTATTATCTACATTTTTGAAAATCTTATTTGATTGTAACATTAATCATGAATATAAGTTACAATTTTTCATGTTTTAATTTTCACTATTTTGCCCACAGTTTTTTTCATTATCCAGCTATGATCAAATGTCAGAAAATGCAAGTTTGAGTAAGAAATCATAGACAAATGGGGAAAACTTTAAAATGAGGGTACAATGATTCATAATTATGATAATTTAAGATTTTTATAATTTTAGAATTACATTATAGAAATTTTTTTATTTCTTCAACTTTTATTACGAGAGTTTTATTGATGGAGCAATTTTCTAATGAAAGGATTTAATTTCAAAAATATATAATAAGTGTTGTTTAAAGCCACTAAGGGCATCCTTCAACACATCAATATTTCATCATCATTTTGCTACAACACTTAATTTTAGATGTTTCATATTTTTCACCACGACAGTTAAGAATTAAGATCACCAAACCTATAAGACTTATGCATCGACATTATATATATCATCAGACTCAATTTTATTTAAATAACGTTAGTTGCATACTATTTCTAAATATGACCCCAAATATATATTTTTTATCATACCAATATTTATAAATTTCCCAAAATTATATTTGCATTTTGAAAAATATTTAAAAATTAAAGTATTCAATTTTGTGTGGAAAATGTGCCAAAATCATATTTATAAGAAAAAACATGGATTGAAACAATAACTTTGATAGCTTTCTGTTTTTTATACATCCATTTTTTAAAACTCATTATATATTAGGGATTTGCTAACTTATGTAAGGCGTTTTTTCAGTTGGTACATTTTAGCAAAGGGTACCAGATTTTAGTAGACAAAAATATCCCCAAAATTAAAAAGGCTGAATTTTAAGGTTAAGGATATTTTAATAATTTTTATATTGAAAATTAAAAATAGAAAGAAAGAAAAAGAAAAATCAGATCCCCTAACCCCTGCTCTCATCTCTCATCTCACTCTCACCCCACGAATCAAACCACTTCTCTCATCTCTCTTGATTCATTTGTGCTTTGTTTAATTGTATTCATCACAGTCCTTCTTCACTTGCATGATACAAAATTAAGAAACTTCATAACACATGTACACAACCCTTAAGAGCAACACTAGTTGTTCGTTTTTTAGATTTAAAACCTAGGGAACTTAAAAAGTATTCATTCTTTCGTTACTTTGTTATAACATTTGAATGAAACTGATAAATTGTTTTTTGAACAAGTCACATTGTAAGCAACACTTGCATGTGAGAAGATAAAGCAACAATTAATTAACTATGCAATTAGTCTTGGGCTAACTCCTCTACATAATGTATGAGAATACAACACAAGAAAATTGGTGATCGAAAATTTTGTACAGTTTACTATGGATAAGTTTGTGTAGAGCAGTTAGGTGAGTATGTATGTTATGTGGGGTGATATCGGTGTTGTTAGAGAAGTTTTTATTGATTGATGGGTATGTAAGGAATGGTGACGTTAATGTTGGCATGTTGCGTTGAAGATGCTTGATGAAATGCCCAATATGGATAGTTTTACTTGGACTGCCATGGATGATGGCTTCTCGAATTTGGATAGTTTTGGTGCAGTTGCTGGTTTGCGGGTGGGTTGTGGTTGCTGAGATAGGCTGAGTTGTAGTGTGGTGGATGGCCGGCGATAGGATGAAAGTGAGAAGAGAGATGAGGTATAAGAGACGAGAGAGAAGAGAGAAGAGAAATGATAGATGAGAACGAGGTCTAGCGGGTTTGATTTTTTTTAATTTCTAATATGAAAATTATTAAAATACCCTTATCTTTAAAATTCAACCTTTTTAATATTGAGGGTATTTTTTGGTTTACGAGGGAAATCCCATCATCATTGCCGCACATTGACGACTCTGATGGGCAACCCCGCCTCCAGGTCATAGCCTGCAAACTGCCCGGAGGAGACCAACCACTCCCAAAGGAGCGACAGACTCATACCGCCGAGGTGAGATTCGAACCCGTGTCCTTGCGGACCGAGGACAAAGTCCCGAGCCAGGTGTGCCACACCACGTTGGTATTGAGGGTATTTTTGTTTATTAAAATTTGGTACACTTTGCTAAAATGTACCAACTAAAAAAACACCTCACGTAAGTTAGCAAATCCCATATTATATATATATATATATATATATATATATTTATATTTATTTTGTTCACAATAATATAATATATTTAACAATAAAATACAAAAAAATATATTAAAAAAAGAATTTTATTAGTTTATTTATTATTAATATTATTATTATATATATTTATAATTTCCATAATAACATATTATATTTAACAATAAAATATGAAAAACTTTTATTTAAAAACATATATTTAATAATATTATTATTATTATTTAATATTTAAAAAATATTATTATTTTATTTATTGTTGTTATTATTAATATTATTAGGATGATGTAAAGTAAAAAAGAGAAAATACAAAAAAGTTGGGTCCTTTATAATTTTAAGTTGAATATTTTATTTTACAAATTCAATTTAAGACTTTCTTTCATATTTTGAATAGTCTTATAAAAGATATGATGCTAAGATTCTCTACCAAACTCTCTCAAGACTCTGTTGTGGTTGTCATAAGAATTGAAGAGAGTAGTACTTGCGCTAGAATTAGGGGTGTAAGCGATCCGGTCTCAGGTCGCGAGACCACTCAGATCGAATCATATCAAACCGAAAAATATAGTTTGATCTGATTTCGTGGTTCGATTCGGTCTCAAAATTTTCAAACCATTTTTTTATGGTCTGCTCCACGATCTCATTATTTTAAGATTATTAAGTTCGGATCCAACCGATTACTTAAAAAATAAAATAAAAACCACTGTACTGCATGCTTGTAAGGCAATATGGCAATATGTTCACAAAAGTCACTCACGCCCGCCACGTTCACTGATACTTGTACGAGAATATGACAATATGCCATAATTCTTTTTAATGGCAACATGTCACTGTGTTGTACTTCTTTCGCCTCGAATTATAAACAAATTTAATTATTGAAGGTAAATTTATAAAAAATAGAGGTATTTTAGGAAAATAATATTGAAAATAAAACAAAAATTAAATAATATAACAATTTTATAGAGATGTTTTAAGAAAGTGATATTGAGAATGAAACAAAATTTAATAAAGTTAATTAATTTTATTTATATTTTAAACCAAGAGAAATATGTTTTTTTGTTGCTTATAATTCAAGTCGGAGAGATTATCTTTTATGACTGCTACAACAGGTAATGTGTAATAGGGTTTTATAGCAAATTAACTAATTTTCTTCATGTAAATTAAAAAACAAAAAAAAAATCTTTTATTTGATATTTTGGACAATAGGGAGATTTAGATTTAGATTTTTACGGATACCAAAAGCATATCGGATTTGGGTAGCGGGTACCCGAAAAATTCTTGGGTTAAGATCCGAATCGGCGAATCCATTGCCGCTCCAGTGACGATGATGAACAACAAAAGTGAACCCAACCCAACATTTTTTCATCACCAATGATCTCAACAACGTTTTCTTTTCTCTGTTGTGATTTATATTTCTCCTTCAACCCTATAACCACATTTCACACACCCCATTTCACGCTTCTACCTTCTTCCCATCAATGCTTCAAGGTACTCATTTCTCAAACCCTATCTTTTTCATCCTTTGTCTGCTGCGTTGACTTCCCTCTCATGCTTTCTCTCAATTTTCAATTTTTACAAAATGATTGCTTGTTTTTGTTTTTATTCTTATTCCAGTACTCTGATTGCTTGGTTGAATTTGATCTCTTTTTTTTTTGTCTTTCAGTTTTAATTTTATTATTATTGGTCATTTCCCCCTTAGAAGATAATGAATTTTTTCTGATCAAAATGTTTTGGTTACTTAGAAAATTAGAGAAATGTGGCTAAATAATTAAGTTAGGGATGATTAAATTTTCAAGCTTGATCATAGTTGTTATGAAATTTGTATTATTTTTTTACTTATAATAGTACGTATCTTTCAACTGTTTCAGCAGCATGTGTCTTTGATAAACAGATCGTAGCAGAAAAATATATCAGCTTCTAAGAGCTTTGAACAGTTTGAAGCATGTGCAGTTTTCGGCCGAGACTTTTATCGATTTTTCTTACTGATTATTGATTTAAATTAATAAGAATCTGGCACCGTGATAGTGAAGTGAAGGAGAATCCTGTCGGCATTGAATTGGCGATGAATAATAATGGCAATGTGGAGGAGGAAATAGATTTTTCCTGTGAGCCGTACATAGGGTTGGAGTTTGACACTTCAGATGATGCACTTAAGTTTTACACTTCATACGCGAATCGAACAGGGTTTAAGGTTCGGATTGGTCAGCTGTATCGATCAAGGACTGATGGGTCTGTTTCTTCTCGAAGGTTCGTATGCTCGAAGGAGGGATTTCAGCTCACTTCAAGAACAGGTTGTCCAGCATTCATAAGGGTACAGATAAATGCTTCTGGTAAGTGGGTCGTTGATCATTTCCATAAGGACCACAATCACAACCTTGAAAACGAAAGTGACAATGACACACCAATATCGCAGCAGAAGTGTGCTACAGCTATCACTTGTTTTTCTGAAGCTACCCGCAGGCCTAGGATGAAGTTTACGGCAGAATCCAAAAATGAAACCTCTTCTCCCGTTGGAATTATTAATTTCAAGCGTCTGAGAAAGGAAGAATTGGAAGGACAGCCCCCGCCTGAACCATATGTCGGTCAAGAGTTCAGTTCTCCTGATGAAGCCTACCAATTTTTTCATGCATATGCAGCATATGTGGGTTTTGGAGTTCGAATTGGCCAATTGTTTCGTTCTAAGAATGACGGGTCAATCACATCCCGCCGATTTGTGTGTTCAAAAGAGGGGTTTCAGCACCCTTCAAGAGTTGGTTGTGGGGCTTATTTGAGGATTAAGAGACAACCATCAGGAAGGTGGGTGGTCGATCGTCTCCATAAAGATCACAATCATGACATGGGCTCTGGAAAAGACAGTAGGGCAAAGAGTCTTCCTGCTCTGAATATTTTGACTGAGGAGGTACATGCAGGATCAGTAAACGGTGACCTCTTTAAGTTAGATAACTACTCTGTCCCAAGTGGAGTTAGGCAAAATCACATCAAAAGTGATTGGTACAGTGTGCTTTTAGAGTATTTCCAATCAAGACAAGCAGAGGATACAGGATTCTTTTATGCCGTAGAAGTTGATCATGGTAATTGCATGAGCATATTTTGGGCTGATGGCAGATCTAGATATTCGTGTAGTCAGTTTGGTGATGTCCTTGTTATAGACACATCATACCGAAAAAGTGTCTATTTGGTACCATTTGCTACTTTTGTTGGAGTTAACCATCATAAGCAACCTGTGCTTCTTGGTTGTGCTCTGATTGCTGATGAATCTGAAGAGTCTTTCACCTGGTTGCTTCAAACATGGCAGAGGGCAGCATCTGGCCGGCAGCCGTTGTCGGTAATAGCTGATCAAGATGTTGCAATCCAGAGGGCAATAGCAAAAGTCTTTCCTGGAACCCCTCATAGCTTTTCATTGTGGCAAATTAAGGCGAAGGAACAAGAGAACGAGGGTCTGATGGGTGATGAATTTACAAAAGATTATGAAGAGTGTGTTTACCACAGTCTGACAGTTGAAGAACTCAACACCAAATGGAATGCCCTGTTCACCAAATATGGATTGAAGGACAATGCTTGGCTAAAAGAAATGTATGACAATCGAGCATCCTGGGTTCCATTGTATTTAAGGGGCACATTTTTTGCTGGCATACCCATGAATGAAAGCCTTGAATCATTCTTTGGTGCACTTTTGAATGCCCAAACACCTCTCGCGGAGTTCATTCCAAGGTATGAAAGAGGTCTTGAGCGACGCCGTGAGGAAGAAAGAAAAGAGGATTTTAATACTTCTAATTTTCAACCCTTTCTGCAAACAAAGGAACCAGTAGAAGAACAATGCAGAAGGCTTTACACTCTTACGTTATTCAAAGTATTTCAAAAAGAGCTTTTGCAGTGCTATAGTTATCTAGGGTTTAAAATTCATGAAGAAGGGACCCTCAGGAGATACTTGGTCCGCAAGGGCGGAAATGATATGGATAAGCATATTGTTACATTTAATGCATCCAATCTCATCATTAGTTGTAGCTGTCAGATGTTTGAATATGAAGGTGTTCTTTGTAGACATACTTTGAGGGTTTTGCAGATATTGGAATTAAGAGAAGTTCCTTCTCGCTACATCTTACACCGATGGACGAGAAACGCTGAGGATGGTGTTTTTCCTGACATAGAGTCTTGGAGTAGTTCTCAAGAACTCAGGAATTTGATGCTGTGGAGTCTAAGAGAAACTGCTGCTAAATACGTAGATGCTGGGGCATCATCCGTTGAAAAGTATAAACTTGCCTATGAAATTTTGCGGGAGGGTGGGAGGAAGCTGTGTTGGCACAGGTGAATGATTCTCTGTTCTGTGAGGTTGTACATAGTTGTTTGATTAACTTTTGTAGCTGGAACTGTTTATTTATGGTTGACTTTAGCTCTTATAATCAAACAGAAACTTTTTGCACTCTTGGTAGTTTTTCTTCAATTTTAAGTGAAGTAATGCATTGTTCAATTGATGGCTCTATTTATCACTGATCTGTTCATTGGAGACTGCTGAGTCTATGCATGCAGAGGTTTCAACTTTGTTGTAAGGAGTGACTTTGGTTTCAACTTCATTCATATTTACTAGTCAATGCTCCCCTTGAAATTCATGGGCATTATCAACTTTTATATATATACACCTGATCTTTATATCAACTTTTGAAAGAAAATTGTTCATGCCACTTGATTTTTCTTGTCATGTTATCACATTGAGGAAAGTGAGGAGAGATAACCAAGAGACTTTTTTTACTTTTTATTATTGGTCTAAGTCAAAATTTGTGAAATATGTGTGCCTGTCTCTCTTACACATGATCACATAACAAGAAATAAACACATGAGGACATAGTTGATGATGAATTTTATTGAAAATTTAAACACATATTTTGGTTCCTTAAATACATCTTGTTCTAACACTAAAAATGATTCTTGTTTTGGTATTTTAACAAAACTCAAAATAAAGTATAGGTAATACGACAGTCTAAAACGGCTTTTCAGAACACAGATGAGAATTTGGAAGGGACGAAGAAAAGGCGAGATGGTAAGATACTAAGATGCGTAGTGGTTCTATGCCACCTTGGTGTAGGATGACAGTTAGCGGTACCACTAAATTGAGAATTTCATAGACTACGTGACTTGGAAGATTTTTGATGAAGGAAAGCGCACAAGGCGTTCATGCCTTGACAAAACACCTTCATGAATCATGATAGATAAGGGATGAAGACATTCTAACACTCATGTTGCTCTGCCACTTAGGATACCCCAAGACAAAAACGCTCTAACCTGACCATTTATTTGACCACTCACAAACCACACTCCATCACTACTCCGCTCTTGGGTGCTTATAAACCAGCTCTTCACCAATCTGCTCACCGTTGAGCCCCCCTCTCATAACCATCATACACTTGGCAGAGTGGACTCGCACCCCTTTTTCTAGAATTTGGCGGCCAAGTCACGCTCAAATACAATTTCAAACCCTTATGGACTATGTAAAAGAGACTCGCTGTCTCCCTCCAAAAACAACACTTTTTCACTCTCATTATTCCCAACATTCTCATAACTAAGAGAACCCTCCCAACAACACTTTTTCACTCTCATTTTCCACTCTGGCCATGGGCATACAGAGCAAAAAGCTCTGACTTCAATTGGGCCCCCCGCAAGTGCCCGGTGGGATTGGTCCCCCAGGATTAGTCAGCCCGGATTACCTGAGTTATAAAAAAAAAACAACACTAGAAATAGATGTTAGAAAGTAAAGCAGATGAACAAATGAAGCATGTGCAGCAAGTTATTGAAGACAATGGATAGGATGCACAGATCATGTAAATTATGCTGAATTGACAGCTATATTGACAACTGTAGTTTAGTTAGAAGTTAGTTAGAGTTAGTTGAATAAAAGTTAGTATAAATAATTGTAATAGAGTGATTGTTGAGTTAATGAATGAAATTCCATTTTCATAATTCTCTTCTACTACATTCTCGATTCTTCTTTCTGCTGCATTCTCACAATACTTTCATGGAGTTTTCAATTTCTCACAATAGAATCACCATCATCTCCCTCATTCTTCCTAAACCTATCCAATGTTTCTTCCCAATGACTCTTCATGATGCTTCATCCATTCTCTCCAAGCCACAAAGGCATACATATATTTTATATTTCTACATACATCTCTCAAATTTACGAACTCTAGAATTTATCATTACTGTTAAATAAACCCTTTCTCCTAAAAAAAGGGAAAACCAATAATTTCGTTTTCATAACATATGAACATTGCAACAATGAAAATGGCAAGGAATAGATAAAAGGGTTACTATTAACACTACTCAAATAAGTTAAATTAGTTAGCTCAGATAGTTAGTTTGTTGTTACACGAGTCAGTTAGTTGAATCATACACTTGTAAGACCACTTTTCATATTCAGGTAAGAAAAGAGACAGCAGAAAAGGATAGACAAACAATAATTTTCACTCTTGGAGGAAGCAAATTTGAAGCGGGTAAGAAAACTTGGGGGAAAATTTTAATAGCTAATTTCAATTAGAAACTGCCACATAGCCAATAGATGTATTTTTTTAAAGAGGATCTTTTGATTCCCTAATTCTTTATAATCATGTTCTCTTTGTCTAAATGAACTCCTCCTTTGTTAAAAAAGTGGTTAAATTACTTTCAGACATCACAAGTAACCGTTAATTCTAGAAAAATAAAATAAAATAAAGGTGTAGTTGTCAGCACTAGAAATAATAGAAAATCAGGTTTAGTACTGCTTGTGAGCTTCATCGATTACTTCTTAATTACCATAAATTGCAGTTATGATCACAATCACAGCAACAATGACCAAACGATATTATACAAATCTATCATAAATTATATTTTTTTATAAAACATTTATCTCTATATATTTTTTAATAGTTTCGCCTATATTTGTTTTTTTCTTTTCTTTTTCTCTAACACCTAGAGTAATATCTATTTGATCTACTTTCATAAACGGCTCCTTCACTCCGGCTTGGTCCTAACCTATCTTGGGCTTAAGGGCGAAAATTTTTTTGGGCCCTACTTCAAATTTTTTTTTATTAAAAATAAAAAAATTAAAACACTATATATTTATATATTTAATTAATTAAAACAATGATAACAATCAATAATAAAAATAGGTATTATATAAAATAGAGTTGAAATAATAGAAATTAAAAGAGGTTATTAATTAAATAGGTAATTAAAAACGTTTTCATGTTACTCCTTTCGTCTTTGTATATAATATCCTTTTGGTTGAATTCATTTTCATTACTAAAGTTGGTTAATTTAGTTAATTGTATTGAAAATGTGTACATTTGATATGATTTTTTTTCAAAACTATCCTTATAAGTATTATTGAGAATCTAAAAATTGTTGAGTAAATATGAGTGTTTGTGGAAAAAAGTACCTAATTGTCATTGAAAATTTGTATAAGGTCTTATAAATAAGGACAAAATAAAATTCTCAAAATGATGTTATATTTAGGGACAAAGGGAGTAAGTTATAAAAATAAAGTTCATAAGTTCACCTATTTATAAGTCAAATGAGCAAATAAAAAAATAAATTAAAATATTATGCTAAACTATTAATAATTGAAAGATAAAAAATATGCAACTATTAATTTTTTTAAGTATAAGTACTATTAAAAAAAATTATGGGGCCCTTGTAATTTTTGGGCCCTGAGCGGTCGCCCTCAGTACCCACCCCAGGGTCGAGTCTGCTTCCACTGGTCTTATCCACACATGCCCAAACAACTTAAGATGAAATTCAACCATCTTTTCTATCATTGGTGCAACCCAACTCTTTCTCAAATACACTCATTTTTAATTCACTCTTGTATGATGTGCCTACTGATCTATCACAGTATCTTCATCTTTGCTATATGAAATTTATTCTCTCGTTGCCATTAACAAGACAAGAAAATAAACTTCATGTAACAGTTGTGATTTGTGATCACAACTTCAAACCTAATTAAATTATAGGCTTAAATAAGTAATTAGTTTGTCAAATATTAATGTCTTGATTTCACATGACTAAAACAAAATTCGCTAGTATTTTTGTCACGATTACTTATTTAATCCTACATTATTAATTTATTATATCTTCAAATTGATTCACGCAATTCTTTAAGAAACTAGAGTGATGTAGACATAAAGGGGCAACTGGTATTAGAAAACAAAGAAAATCTCAGTACTCTGTTCATTTCTGTGGTCTTCACATCGCCCTCTGTTTTGTTTCTGAAGGCGGCATAAGGAATGGATTATACTTATAGCTAATCAACAGACCTCATCTTACTCATGTGAATCTGCACTTCAAAGTTCAAACCACCCATGCTTTTCTTATCTGATAAGTTCTGTTATTGTTTAGACTGTGCCAACTTATCTAAGTGCAATGAATATTTGTGAGAGTAGAAGATCTTATAAAACTATTAAAAATTTAAGATATATGTATGCTCGTAACATGTTGAGTGCCCATGTGTGACTGTGTGAGGTCGTGTGTTCGAATCTAACTTTCCTGTTGACTGATTATTTCATACAATTTCCTTTACTTCCTCATCAACAACTCAACATGTCTCTCTCATCTTTACTACTTTATATTTTCTTTTTGTTAATTTTTCTTTTCTTACAAAAACTGAAGGTTTTTTTTTTATTCATTGTAAAAACGTTTAGTCTTACTCTTGTAGATTTAATTGTAATTTAACGAATTTTAATAAGATAAAATTTTTAGATTTGTCATGTCAATTATTTTTTGATTTTGATAGGTCTTATAACCTTTTTTTTTCTACTTTAAAAGTTTTTTGTCGTAAGTTTCTTGATTTTCTATCAAAATGTACAATTTTGTGATTATTGAGTTTGGATCGAAAAATTTATAAAAATTTTCTATTATTTTCCCAAAACTATATTTTTTCAGAAAAATTGGTGCATGTGTAGCTTAGGGTTGGAATATCCGAAAAATTGGCTATTAAAAAAAATGCCTAAAACTATCCAATATGATTAAATAACTTATAAAGAATAAATTTAACATCACTTCTTAAATATTTGGTCAAAATTTGCCACCGGTTGATCCAAGTAACAAGAGTTCGATTCGTTTTATAAGATCTCAAATTTGAATATAATGAATAAAAATGTGATAATTAAAGAGACTTACCTAATAAGTAAGTCATTCCAATTCGAGTAAATTAGCAGAGTTTAATGTAACTTCCAAATATGATGAAACTTCTCATAACAAAACTGGTCCTATATAAAACCACTCGAGTTTCAGCCTTTTTAATATATTCCACTAGTGTTTTTGATTGGCATACTCACCCCAATTTTTTATTTAACTTTTATCATGAGCTGCTTTGTTGTGATTTACTCTTCTAATGGGACAAATGCTAGACTATGAGTACTTATAGCAGACAAGACACTTTGCTTCTGCTTCCACTTCAGTGATAGAGAGCAATCTTTGTAGCTTTCTGTGTTGAAACAGAGAAAGAATTAAAGAGCCACAAGTATCCACTCTTTAAAGGAAGTCCTTGTTTAGTTGTTCTGTATATTGTACATTTATTTCTTATCTCCTAAAAGAAAAAAGTCTCTCATGCAAAATGGAAATGGTAGTTTATCATAAAGACATGAACAATTGCAGTTATTAGTTAGTGTGAAGAGGATAAAAATGATCAAATGATGGTTACTAAAGATAAACTCCAATCAAATGTTCAAGATGAGAGTTTGGATCTTTGTGATTTGTGTGAGACTGGGTTTAGTGAGTGAGTCTGAGCTGATACATCTTTCCTTCCAAGTAGCAGAATCTTTTTGGAAAAATTCTTGAGTGGATTTCACAATCTAAATGCCATGCAACCATAATTTTATCCAAACATAGGAATTAGGACATGTTTGGATAAAATCTGGACCCCTTCCAACAAATGATCTCTCACCTTCTTGACTTCTTGTATAATTTTAACCTATAAACTATAAAGTATAAACATATACATAATCTAGAAGGCCCAAATTTGCTTTCAGTGGTGTGCTATGGAATCTGGTTCTTCAGCATATTTCTTTACTCCATTACTGGCTTTTTGTCTAAGTTTAAGCAAAGCATTTTATACTTTTCTATTGGCATTGGAATAGAGTTTGGTATTGATTTGCAAAAGTGTTCCTTTTTTAATCCTTCACTAACAGAATGTATCTTTTATCAAAATTAGTTTGGTACTTGTCTTTCAAAACTAGAGAAAAGTCCTGATTCTTCTTTCAGATATGAAAAGGGATTGAAGGCAAGTCACTAAATATATGCTTCTTACCATAGCACAAGAAAGCATATACTTCTAGTTTTCAAAAAAAAAATAAAATAAAATAAAAAATAAAAAGAGCATATACTTCTTTTCATAACAGAATATCTTCCACTATACTACAAATAATTGAACTTGTAAATTTTCTCCATCATGGATGGAAAGTATTGTTATTTGAGTATCAAAACTTGAAAGAATATCACATTTAATATTGTACACATTTATTTCTATCTAACTTTTAAGCTTTTTTATATACACACATTTCAAAAATACATCGAAAATTCAAAGGAACTTCGTATGGTGTCCCTCTTTTGATGTACAAGAAACAACACATGACCAAGCTTCATCAATTATTAACAACATCTAGATACATTGCTTTGGCTCTCAGTTCTGCTTGACTTCTTGTGCATAAAAATATTACACATCTAATGTCAAAACAAACCTCAACAGAAATAAAATCAGCAAAGTCTTAACATACTTAAACATCATTTATTCTTACTTGTACTTGCCTTAAAATAGCACATCAACCTTAATGCTCCACCGGTGAAACTAGAGTTTCAACATAGACCTCTGCATCAAACCAACCCTTCCCACTCTCAATCCTAGGATACTTAAATGAATGGTCTCTTGGATCATACAGAATCAGGTCAAACTCAAACATCAACAAGACCTCACCGTTCTCTGAAATGCAATATGGCCCTGAATAAGAGAAATCTTCAGGATTAGGCAAATAAGGGATACTCACCAATTTAACCCAAGACTCTCTTACTCCATAGTCCTTCATTAGCCACACAACAAAATTGGTTCTTTTGTAATCATAATTCATGCACAGGCACCCCTTTAAAACACCCAAAGTAGGAGTGGAACACTCTTCCTTTTCATAATAAGGTGGCAGAACTTCCCTATAAGTTTCCTTATGCAAATCCAAAGAAACAATAACCCATAAAGAACTTAAATTTGGACCAACAGAACAATTAGCAGCCCAATTAAGAGTACCACTTACAAATTTACCAGAATTTTGGTAAGGTAAGACACCATGAGGGAAATCCTGAATCTTCCTCCAAGAATTAGTACCCATGCTATAAACCTTAACTTTTGATTCACTGAAAAACTCATTAGGATCACAGAAAACAGCAACAACCTTATAATCATCAATCACATGATCATAACCGAGACCGAAAGCAGTAAAACACCCTGGCCTCCAATTATTACCCAAAGGTGGTGACTTTTTAGAGACCCTTATGGAGGGGTTCCATAAAAGCACACAATCACCCTTAATAGCAAAACATAACAACCCATTACAAGAGCCAACAATACCATCATGCCTGTACTTGTTCTTCACAGGGTAGTTAAGGTCATCACAAAGGGTTGTTGAAGGGTAGTTATTGAACAAAGAGGTAACATAACATGATTTGAGGTGAAACTCAGCAGTTGTGGCACTTAATATGATCCTTTGGTGAGTGAAGTTGGTGGTTTGAGTTGATAAGTGAAGGTGCTTTTTTATAAAGTAGGGATCAGAAATAAGGGATAGCCATGATTTGCATACACACCTGAACTTGAGAAGTGACTTCACTGGAAGCCTTGAGAGAATTTCTAGAACAAGTTCATCAGGTAAGAAGGGTAAAGGTTGTGGCAGTAGTTTGGAATCAGACATCATAAGCTAAGTTGTGATTATGATTGTTTTTGTGGTGAGTGATGAGTGATGAGTAGTGTGAGTGTGAGAGTCTGAAGAAGGGAGTTTGATGGTTGTGGTTGATGATGAAGAATGAAGGGGTGAATGGATTATTATATTATGATGATGATGATGAGTTTAATGGTTACTTGCTTATGTAGTGTTGTGTTGCGGTTTTCTAAAGCTTCTTTCCAAACTCTAAAATGAGAAGTTTGTTTGAGATAACAATACAACCGCCACGTTTCAGTTTTGTACGTATTTAACGGAAAAGAACAAAATAAGGAATCTTAAATGTTCCACACATCTTAGATTTTCTTTCATAGGGATTAAATAATATTATTTGAAAGTTTAATTGTTACATATTTTTTTCTTTAAACTTTTCGAGTTTTGATTTTATGTGTTTTAGTCTTTATATGATACAAAATTTTTGAATGATGTGTCAACATTACGATTAGCTACATCAACAACTATAATGGCACATGTCTTATACTGAAATAATTCGATCCATGTTATTATTAAGAATTAAAACCAAAATTTTATATTATTTAAAGATTAAAATCAACAAAAAAATTATAAAAACAAGGCTTATTTAAGTTTTTAATTCATGAACTTAGGTGCTCTTTTGAAATTGGTCCTTAAACTTTTTTTTCGATGCTTTGAGTCCCTAAAATTTGCTTAAATTTTGAAAATGATCATTTCATCGCTTAAGTGGTGATACGACCGAGGATATGTCACGTCACCTTCGCCGCATCGATAGGTAACGTGCCAGATGATGCCACGTCATTTTTTAAATTAAAAAAATTTCAAATTTATTAAAAATAATTAAAAATTGTAGTTTTTAAAGAAAATCAAATGTTTTGATAAATTTTAAAAGAAATCATTTTTTAATAAAAAAAATCAATGTAATGTCACATGACTCTACATAACACGTCACAAGTTGATATTGTGAAAGTAATGTGACATGTCGTTGGCTATATCATCGCTTAAGCGACGAAAGGACCATTTCCAAAAATTAAACAAAGTTCAGGGACCCAAAGCATCGGAAAAAAAAAAGTTTAAAAACTAATTTCAAAAAAGCACCTAAGTTCATGGACTAAAATATTAATTAAGCCTAAAAACAATAACCAAAAAGCACCTAAGTTTAACCAATATATTTTAGTTTTTTTCTTTCATTATTGACACATACATCACCCATCACCATGTGTTAACAATTGTGACTTTTTTTTATAAGATAATAATTGTGACTCTTAAGTAAAAGATCATATAAATGAAGGTGAATGATGAGTCGAAAGTATATAATTTTTTTTTTATTTTTTTTGTTAGCTATATATATATATATATATATATATATATTTTATAACTATCAAAAAGTTTACATTGATAATCTTCGCTCATTAATCTCGTCATTTGAAGCATGTTTGGCTATTTAGCTCTAAAATGAATTCTCTCATCAATTTTCTGTCATATAATTATGTAGAAGAGAAAGATAAACATAATCCATACTTTATTAGTGAGCTTAATCCAACATTGTGTGATTTCTTTAATAATCTCTGCGTTTATATTTCCTTATCTAATCACATAATAAACAATATACACATGAAAGAATTCGATTTGGTGATCTTTTTCGGTGCAATGATTTTCCTTTATTTTTATTTGAAGTTTCAGCCAATTATTTTTTACAATATTTTTTTTTTTTGGTGTACACCAAGGGTATCCCCCAGCCGATAGCCGAAGACTAATTCCCTCCGAGGCGTAGAGATCACCGAAGTGAGTTTTGCCTCTACCAACAAAGCCTTTTCCATGCCCACGGCAGGGATCGAACTCCTGACATCATGCTTAAGGAACCCAGCTATCTACCAACTATGCTGGGCTTTGTTGGTTTATTTTTTACAATATTTTGATTATTATACTTGTTTGAATATATCTTTTTAAAATTTCCTAGCGTATCTGCGTATCTCCAATTTAGTAATTTATAATAGACTAATCTTCTAATTCACACCAACTCATCATGGCACTTAAACAGAAACTTCTTATACTGATTCCATGCATATGAATCAAAACATTGTTATTTTTGATAAATGACGGCCACTTCCTTCAACTCTATTTAATTTTTAATAATCAACCACTAATTGACAGTGAGAAAGAGAAAAGCCGCAAACGATTAAAACCATGAAAATAGAATCAGTAATAACACATAAACCATGTGTATACTGTACTCCTCCGGCTTGAAATATAAGAAAAAGAAAACATCATTCTCTTGGTTTAAAATATAAGCAAAATTAACCAACTTTCTTAAATTTTATTTTATTTCCAATGCATGTCACTTTCCTAAAACATTCCTAGAAAATTGTTATCATATTTAATTTTTGTTTAATTCTCAATGCAACTTTCATAAAATATCTCTATTTTTTTTTATAAATTTGAAAAAATTAAATACAATCAACTAACCTCCTTAATAAGCATAAAATTAGTTATTTTTACTTATAATTCGAGCCGGATGGAGTATGTAATAAAAATAATTTTGTGCCATTAAACTGTACTTCATTAACAATTTATATGGTTTGATATTTTTTGTCTAAACCACAAGATCTTTCATCAATTGGAGGCAATCATGCTTTGGTTGGACAAAATTACTATGAGTGTCAAAATTCACCCTAAAAAATATTTAACAAAGTTATATTCACAAAGATTCGAATCCGAAACATTTGGTTAATTATATTAGAACAACCCTTCAACAATTACTATAATTTATATGGTTTGATTAATTATATACTTCGTGCAACAATTTTATAGAGTTATCTTTCATTAAAATAATGGTAGTTACGATACAATTTTTGATACATATACCAGATAATAAAGTCATAAAATAGTCGTTTTCAACCTCGAAGGTTCTTCTATGTAGCTTTTTAACTTGCCATACTTTGATCATGTGTGAGACCTATGATATGAAGGTGCTTCATGAAGAAGTAAGGAATTAGAAAATTAAAAAATTCCCATGATTTTTAGGATTGCATACGCACAACAAAGGCAGTTTTTCTTGAGAGGATATCCACCATGACTTCATCTCACCATCATCTATTGAATTTTTAAGTTGGCATATGTAATATTTCGGTGGCATTGGATTGAGGCTCTGCCTCTTCTTATGACTCTGCCACTCACTCTTAAGATCTTTTATCTTCACTCACAGAATGTCTCCATGATGAAGATTATGATTGGCATTGATATCCTTATCATTATCTTTCTTTCTGTTTTATCTTTTCATTTTTTTTATTCATTTGCTTATCTTCCCCCCTAAGGATAAGATGACAGCAAAGTTTGGACTGTGTGAGTCACTCAAATTTTTATTGAGGAAACGACAAGGGTCAAGAATGAGGAAAAAAATAAAAGGTTCATTCTATCATGAGATGGTCTTATGCTTATCTAGACATGGCACATCATTTCCTATCTCCCCCACTTATACATATCAATAATTGAGTACTTAGGATAATTTGCTATTCTGTAGTTTGTTTACTTGTCCTAATAACATTGGTCGATCATTGTAATGCTTATCACACAGTTATTGCTTTTTAAAAGCCTTCAAAATAACATGACACAGCTTGTTACATGAAGTGATGATGACTTGTTAGAAAGCTGAAAGCATAATCTATGGTGATTACTTGTTAGTCAAACATGCTCAGCATACTCACAGCTCCACCTCAAAGATCTTTATAATGGCTACAAAACCATCACTTAATTGTAAGTGGTTTGAAAAAGGTGCTAATGGGTATATTCAACTATAAATAAAAGCTGTTCCCAAACACACACCCTTACCCCTCAATACAGAAAGTTGATTATGACATTTTTCTATACTATTTTTGTTAATCATAACATGCCATGAAGGAGGAGGATGAATCCAGCAATGTAGCATAGATGGAAGTATATGTTGTAGGTTCATTCCATATCGATAAACCAGATCAGAATCAGACTAACATTAACATCCAGACAACAATAACAGGGTCCTTCACTCCTTCCAACTTTCCATCTGATCCCAAACTTTGCAAAGGAATTTTCTGAATGTTCAAAGGCTGATAGCACCATAACACTATTAACACATTGTCAATTGTGATGCATAGGGCAATAAAAGAACATTATAATCAATATAAATATTTAATGCCACCTAAAACAGCAATAACAATAATATAGAAATAAACATACTCGAAAAACTTCACGAAAAATTAAACTATATCAGTTTCATTAACTCCAAAGATATGTATTAAACATAAAATGCAACATCAAACACTTAAACTAACTATTCCTAACATCAGGATTTGAACAGGGTCAACACTTTCAATTTGGGTCTAAACTCTTAGACTTAACGGAACCATAACTTATTTAAGAGCCTACAAATTCAACAGTTCTGCATCCTCTCGGTCAAGAGATTAGAAATAAAAACAGACTATCAAAGTTTCTCTTACTGAGTATGGGTTGCAAAACTGCTATCCTCTTCCCTAGCCTTCTGCCACGGGTTGCTATTATCTTCAACGCAAGCAGGATCGTTAACACAAACAAAGCCAATAAGATGTGATTCAATTCAATCAGCACAAATCTTCTCTAAATGCCAGAAATGTAAAAGAAAATACCAATGACCAATAAACTGGAAAAAATCTATATATTTAATGAACCAAAAGCCAATAAGAGGAGCTTCGTTAAGAACCACATGCATGCATAATAAATTGTTCTTTGGTACTAATAGATTAGATTAGGTCATAAAGTAACCAGAAAGATTTGAAGCAAACATTATGAAACTTGAGCAGCAGTTAAGAAGCATTTTAAGAAACTTATTGGCATAACAGTTAAATCCTAATTCAGACATTAAAAAACTACCCTGATAACTAATACACATAACATGATTGCACACTATGTAGAAAGTAATACAAGATGAATCAATAAAGCAATGAATTCTATGCACAAATAATTAAAAGCAACAATCCAGGAACTCAATGGTAATTAAAACAAACATAATATCCATATTTAAATGGAAACATACAAGTGCAGTTAGCAGTCGTAAAAGTTACATAAAATAACACCTACATCCTAGTATTAGAAACAAGGAGATATCAAACTCTCAACGTACACCGAACCATTGATGTCTTGAATCTGAGGAATCTTAAAAGCTCCACTCGTGGAATTGTAAACTAATTAACTTTGACCAGTACTACAACAATTCTTCTTCATCCTCTGAAATACAAAGTGTCTCTGAATACAGATAAGATTGAGTAATATGTCATTGATCCATGACTTTGTAAGCACCGGTCAATTTAATCCTTGAGATTTTCAAAATTACAAATTGGTACACGTCAATCATATTGTTGAAACTTGTCTGTCTGACTTTATGGATCAATAACATTAAGGACTAATATGATTGACATGTTCCTATATGAGATACTAGTCTGAAATTTCGATAATCACAATGATTAATTTGATCGATGCTTATAAAATCAAAAACCAATCTGACATATTACTTAGATAAGATTAAACAAAATTTTCAATAAAAGTAGGAACACAAAACAATTTAGTCCAAGACAAACAATAACCTGAGATGGCAATCCGAATTAAGCGCGCCACTCAGAAATTTCACCGGTGATCAAAATGGGGCCAAACCATGACAAAACTCCTAAATCGTTCTCCAAGAGCTGGTACCCAAAGAATGAACTTTAAATTCATTTGTAAGGACAATTGTGTTGTAGCAACACTACCACAAAAACCAATTCTATAAATTACATTAGAAACAATTGATTATTAAAATTAAAGTAACTTAACTAACAAAAATAGCAAATCCCTCCTCTGGAATTATCAAAGGCGAAAACTTTATGAATTTAGTAATAGTGGGGTTTGGTAAAATGATACAATTTCGGGTGTTAATACTCTTTTCGATTCTACATGCAAGAGTAATTATTCCCTCCGGTCCTATTTATAAGATGCTTTTGAGTTTTTATTTTGGTCATATTTATAAGATCTTTTTTCAATTTTCAATATCATTTAATTACTTCTTTCCATTAACATCCCTATAAAGTCAACACGTTTTAGAGTTTCAATCATAATTATAGGGGTAGTTTTGAAAAAGTATATCAAATTTTCACATTTCCAATGCCACCAACAAATTTATTCACTTTCTTTAGTGGGAGTGAAAAACCCCAAAATAATCTTATAAATAGGAACAGAGGGAATAAATCTTAATTCCAATACTAGAAAACTGCACCAATAAGCTCAAACGAAATACATGATTGTGAACTATGTAAAAGTCATATAAGATGAATCAATGAACCAATGAATTCTGAACATAAATGATTAAAACAACGTACTACTCCCTCCGCCTCGAATTATAAGCAAACCCAACTATTTTTATGTATTAAGGAGATTAGTTGATTGTATTGAATTTTATCAAATTTATAAAAAGTAGAGGTATTTTAGGAAAGTAGCATTGGGAATGAAACAAAAATTAAATAAAATCACAATTTTCTAGAGATGTTTTAGGAAAGTGGTATTGAGAATGAAACAACATTTAATAAAGTTAATTAATTTTGCTTATATTTTAAACCAAGAGAAATATGTTTTTTGTTGCTTATAATTCGAGCCGGAAGGAGTACACTATTGATTAACATTGACCCAAAAGGTCAATGGTAACTAAAACAAACAAAATATCTATATCTATAACATAAGGAAAATGCTAACAAATGTCCTTAGAACACTTTTTAAAAAGCTATATATAGTGTAAATACATGAAAATGTATGGTTTTTTTTTGTATTCTCGAAACATAAAAAAATATGCACTTATGATTTATTTTTCAATATTAGTAATCTTAACGAATCTCCTTAACATAAATGTTGAGACCCATAACATAAATGACAACATTTAAGGTACAATTAGTAATACAAGTGACATAACATAAAAACATTTTAATGTTGAGGGCAGGGTGATATCAAACTCTCAACATAGACCATTTGCCCAAATTGTAAGATTTTATATCTTAGTATGTCTCATGTGATGTGCATGTGATATATATTGAATTGTGTTTAGTAAATAATTAATTAAATCTTAATGGGCTAAATCATATTTAGATAATAAGGGAATTGTTTCTAAGGCCCATTAGCTTGATGGAAGCCAATGGATAAGAGATAGGAGTTTTACCTATTTATGAGAAACAGGTCCTGTTCCTGGCTATAACGTATTCTCTCTTTTACCATCACATAACGACACAGAAAGAATAGTAGAGACGGCAAAGGAATAGAAACCTTGTTTCCTGGCTTTTGGTCAAAGAACGTTGGAGAACTCTCTCAAGTATAGCAATGGATAGAGGTTAGTAATTATATTCTCTTATCATCTCTATAACGTGAAAGTCATGTAATTTCAAGATCCCTATTGTTGTAGTTGTAACGAATAAATTAAAACTACAACTTATATGTGGTATCAGAGCATAGGTTGAGAAATTCATGATTTTCCAATTAAAATTTTGTGATGTAGTATGAATCCTAATTATTGTATTTAGGGATTTATTTTAGTATGAACCCTAATTATTGTATTTAGAGATATTATGGTTTCCGCGAAAGTTTAATTTCATACCTATTAAATATATTTATTTGTCCAATTAACTTTTGAAATCAATATATAGAATTTGATTTCGTGTTACTGTTTCATCAGTAATAGAAATCGTGAATTGCAAACGCAATATATACAATGTACAGTGATAATGGCTTCAATTCACGCATAGTTTTTTATTATATATATATATATATATATATATATATATATATAATATGCCTTAGAACTACTCATCAAGTCACGGCTGAATGGTTTTTCCAACGGTTCATTGTTAAATTATATATACTAACGTGATAAGAGTACATGAATTTGATTATTTTGATAATTCTGTTCCGGCAAGTTTCTATTTGGAACTCAAGTTCACGGTTTCTGTGAATTAATAGTTTGTTATTAAATTATATCACATATTGATTTGAATTAATGTATGATAGGTTAGTTAATTACTAAAGTGGTCAAACCTGAAAAGTTAAATTAATTCTAAATCATATAATAGTTAATTTCAATTACTCATAGATGATGCTATAAACGTACAACATCAAGATTTGTTGTTTCATGAGTCATTGAGTTTATTGTTATAAGGCATTTATGGATCACCCAAAGGTAGATTAGTTGTTCTTATGATTAATAAACATGATTGAAGGTATTGCATGTGCATCACTGTTTTATTTATTTCCAAAGATAATAAATATTTAATTCTTGCACGTTGCATTACCCATTATTGATTATTGTTTTAATGTATGATGATTTGATTTGATATTAATGTATGATGATTTGATCATCATTAAAGTTGTCAAATCATAAAGATATTAATTCTGATTGTATAATTTTATTATAATAATGAATTTGATTTGAAATTAATTGTATGTTGATTTTGTTAATCACCAAAGTGGTCAAATCAGTAAGCAAATTAATTTCAAATCATATGATGATTTTTCAATTACTCATAGATTTGATGCTATATGAATGACATAATGGTTTTATGTTCTATGGGTATATTGTAGTTCATTGTTATAAGGCATTTATGGATCGCCCAAAGGTTTGATTAGTTGTTCTTATAATTAATTGACATGACTGTAGGCAATATGTTTGTGCTATTGGTTTATTTATACATCCAAAGACAATAGATAATACTAATTGATGCATATATCATTGCCAATTATTGATTATTAATTTTATTAGCATCATTATGTTTGAATGTCGTGTACTAATGTGTAACCCAAAGGAGAACATTAGTGTACATTAATTGTTTAAGTAACATGTACCTTATGTCTCAAAACATTTATGTTATGTAGTACATGTTCTTAATTTTCTGCATTCTCATGACTTGTATGTGTCAATGTTATTTGCTAAACTTTCTGACTAGAGTTTGCAAGTCTTTCTTATCAATTAAAGAAAAGTTTGTTGCTATTAATGGTGTTAGCAACAATAAGGATAAAGTTTATTATAAAATCTGAGTAATTTTTTAGAAAGATTTGACAAACACTTATGTTATGTTCATGAGGATAAGTGTTGCAGATAATATTAAGATAATTCTCTCCAAAATTGAAAGTACTTAAAAAATAAGTGAATTTTGTGAGAGAATGCTTAATATTTTTTTGAGTCTCTTTCTGGGACATTAATGAGTACCCTAACCCCATAAAGTTTGGTGATTTGTGTACTATTTATAAACGTATAATTAAAATTAAAATTATTGCAACAAGATTTAAGTTTGAGTCCTTAGAAATAGTTGTGGATGAGAACTTCTTATTATAGTTTATCCTCGCTCATTATCGATTGAGTGTTACTTGTTTTTTTTGAATGAGCTATAACGCCATGAAAGATAATGGGTTGTGCAGTAAATTGCACAATATCTTAGTTTAAGAAGAAACAAGATTTAAGAATATAAGAAATCTCTTTATCCAATCTTTAAGGACATCAAGGAGCTGAAAATAGTACACAAATGACAACATTTAAGGTACAATTAGTAATACAAGTGACATAACATAAAAACATTTTAATGTTGAGGGCAGGGTGATATCAAACTCTCAACATAGACCATTTGCCCAAATATCCTACCATCGATGTAAGAATTTCGGGAATCTTAAAAGTTCCACTTTTGGAATTGTAAACTACTGCTCCTTCCCTTTGTATCTATTAGCGTGTCGACTGTCGCCTCGCATTTCCATTGTCGTATTTTTGTCGTAAAGAGTTGTTTATAATAAAATGATATATTGAAAAATCGGTCTTTATGAATATTATTTATATGTTAAAGAGGTTTATTTTCGTGTAAATTGCTATCATTGTCTGTATGCATTCTTAGTTGTCATGTTCAAAAATATGAATCCATAAATTTCAACGACATTATACATGCAATGTTATTTTTTTATTTTCCAATTTAATTTCCCTTTAATTTAATATGTTTGTCTAGATGCACGACGTAGTAGAGTTTGCATAACTTGTAATCATATTATGATTTGTTTGTAATATTAGTGTATACAAAGTATCGTATTGTTATAGTTTTTGGATGAAAAAAAGTTAACTTTCATAAATGATACTGCAACATTGAATGATAATTTTTTTTGCACGAGACATACCAAAAGCCAAAGTAGTTCATAAATTTAAATAGTGTAGAAACGTAAGGAAATAAATGTTTTTCGCAATATAAATGCAATGTAGTCGAAATTACAAAAGATATCAAAACAGTTGTATGCGCTTTTCATTCATCCATTCGATGTCTTCAGCACTGCAAAATAGAAGAGCCATAACAACACCCTCATTGTTCATAGGAAAATAGAATTTATGCAAATGCTCCCTTTATTAAATTAAAGGAATTTTCTATATTTATTAATATTTTTTTAAAAAATTATTGTTCATAGATGAATAAATACACCGAATGACATAAGTCCTCAAAAATGGGGTTTTTTTTTTTGTCGTAGAAACATTGGGATATGATTCAATGCCTTTGATTTAGTGCTTTACGTTGACTTAATTCCGTGCTTTCTGTGTCCCCATCTTTCTCCACCCAATTTCGTGATCTACTTTTTTTTTTTATTTTTTTGCCACGTGGCAAAAAAATATTTCCCAATTAAACTTATTTAGATTCGGGATGAGGTTAAAAAACCATATATAATTACCAAAGTTAAGGTTATTTTTTGCCCAACTATATCTTTAATTTTTTAATACATATTTTTTTAATAACAACTATATCATAATTTTTTTTATCAAATTTAAGGCTATTTTTTTTAATATCAAAGTTATGGTTTTTTTTAATAACAACCATATGAACACGTTTTTGATACGGTTTTTTATTAGAACAATTTAGAATAATTGTATCTATATTTATTTATACGTATCTTTTTTTAACAATTATATATATCATTATCTTATTTTTTTATTATTTTTGAAAGTATGCAATATGGAACACAATGCCAGGATTTGCTACAATGATATAGTCATAAAGAGTGGTTCTAACTATTGCTACTAAAAAATTGATAAATGCAACCAAAATTAAAAAAGATTCTGATCCAACATATATTCAAAAACTCTTGGTCAAGAACAAAAAGCAAGCTACCATAAGATGATCACAATTTACTACCATAAGATGATCACAATTTACAGGATCCTGTCAAATTCCTCTGAGGATGGTAATCATAATAGATGAGGATCATATTCAACCATTATTTTTAATCCATGCGTGTTAATATACAACCTAGAATTTCAAGAGTGTAATAAATGTTATTTTTCATATTTGCTCTTATTTAATATATATTGGTTTATGTAAGTAGTGGAAAAAAATAATGATTAAAGAAAGAGAAATGGTATAATGAGAAAAAATATAATTAATGTATTGAAAATCTGAGTAATCATTAAATTTCTTAAAGGATGTGTTTTGTTTGAAATATATTTGATGCTTAAAAGATGTGATTTTAAAGTACTCTAAAAATGTGATTTATGTTATATAGTTTTATGTAAATAAGAAGTTATTTTGCCTTTGGCTACCATTATAAAAAGTAGGTTTAATGAATTTTTTTTTAAAAAAAAAAAACTTGTAAACCAGGACCCTTTTTAGAGAAGCTAGAAAATGTAGTTTCTCATAAAGCATTTTTCTATTGCTTCTATATTTTTTTAGTTAAATCTCAACCAAACAAATATGTAAGAGTCAAAAGTGAATTTTTTTAATAAAAAGGTGCTCTTTCATTTCTATTTTATTTTAAAAAAAAAACTTAACAAAGGGGGCCTAAATATGTTTCAATTGCATTTCCCTATATTTAGCAAGAATTGCATAGCTTGAGTGAAGTGAATTTATGATCGAGCCTGGGCCTATTTTATGCTAATTTCACCTTGAATATGCCTTAATTTGCTTTTTCATCTTGTGGTAAGTGTTTGCTAAGTCGGGTTAGAGAATGGTGTTGAGATTTTGGGCTGCTGCTCTGCTTACATAGTTTAAATAAAATAGAAATGAAATCTCAACACCATTCTCTAACCCGACTTAGCAAACACTTACCACAAGATGAAAAAGCAAATTAAGGCATATTCAAGGTGAAATTAGCATAAAATAGGCCCAGGCTCGATCATAAATTCACTTCACTCAAGCTATGCAATTCTTGCTAAATATAGGGAAATGCAATTGAAACATATTTAGGCCCCCTTTGTTAAGTTTTTTTTTTTTAAATAAAATAGAAATGAAAGAGCACCTTTTTATTAAAAAAATTCACTTTTGACTCTTACATATTTGTTTGGTTGAGATTTAACTAAAAAAATATAGAAGCAATAGAAAAATGCTTTATGAGAAACTACATTTTCTAGCTTCTCTAAAAAGGGTCCTGGTTTACAAGTTTTTTTTTTTAAAAAATATTTATTACACCTACTTTTTATAATGGTAGACAAAGGCAAAATAACTTCTTATTTACATAAAACTATATAACATAAATCACATTTTTAGAGTACTTTAAAATCACATCTTTTAAGCATCAAATATATTTCAAACAAAACACATCCTTTAAGAAATTTAATGATTACTCAGATTTTCAATACATTAATTATATTTTTTCTCATTATACCATTTCTCTTTCTATAATCATTACTTTTTTTCCACTACTTACATAAACCAATACATATTAAATAAGAGCAAATATGGAAAATAACATTTATTACACTCTTGAAATTCTCAATACGACAAATAAAAAAACAAAAAATCTCTCCAAAAAAGACAAATATTAAGGAACAAAGGCAGTAACTTTGTCGAATACTGCAATAGTACTTCTTCATCTTTAGAAATACATAGTGCCTTTGCATAAAGAAAAGAATTAGCATTTCCAAAAGGTTTATTTATGGTTTTGGTATCTAAAAGTTTAACGTGTTTTGGTTTTAGTCCCTATAAATTATTTTGATCGGGACTGATCCTTAATTTTTTAAACATTTTGGTTTTAATTCACTCCATTATGAAAAAACTGTTATTTGTTGATATGACCAGCGAAACACCATATCAGCAGTTACGTAGAGTGAGATGACGTCAAATAAGTGATATGATAGATGATATAGATCTACACACGAACACAAAATGGTCTCATACGCAAAATGGTCCCATACGTAAAATTTTGCGTTTATGGACCTGAATCATTCATATCACAATACTTATTTGACGTTATCTTACACCACATAATTGTTGGTGTGGGTTTCCGTTAACCACGTCAACAAATAATTGATTTTTTCTAACGGATGAGACCAAAACCAAAATGTTTGAAAAATTAAGAATTATTCTCGATCAAAATAACTTTTAGAGACTAAACCCAAAACACGGTGAACTTTTAGAAACCAAAACCATAAATAAGTCTTTTCAAAATAAGGAACACGAAACAATTTAGTCCATGACTCTTCGTTACCATAATCTTTCTTAAGCCAAACATCTTAAAACATGCGACTGTGAACAAGGATGCTTCAATATCTCCATGCATCTTCAATGAAAGCAGAGCACATCTATTTCTCCATAATCAGGCGGTGGTAGTTCATGAAAAGACTCCTGCCCTAAATCAAGAGAAACAATTACTTGAGGACTAAAAGCAACAACAACGAGTGCCAACCAGTTAAGAGTTCCACTCACAAATTTTCCAGAGGATTGAAACGAAACACCAGAAGGAAAGTCCTGAATCGTTCACCAGGAGCTAGTACCCAAAGAATGAACATTAACTTCAGTTTTGTACACAAACCGCGATCAAGTTTTAGGATTTTATGGAAATTTATGCAGATTTAACCGGTTAAATCAGTCATTTAATAAGTTATTGGGCTGAATTCCGGGCATAATACATTATTTTAAAATGTTACAATGATAGTTTAACCGGTTATGATGACATCTTAATAAGTTACGTTAACAGCTTAATTAACCAGTTACAGACTTGTCCTATGCTTAGAATTTCTTCCAGATTTCACAAGATAACCACTTATCCAGATCCTGTAACCGATTATGGAAGGTTTTTGGCATAAAAATCCCATGCATAAATATATTTTTACTATATTTAATTATTTTAATTTAATTCCTTAAAATATGAGAAATCCTAATTATCACTTTTTATAACTCAAAACAAACAAATAATAATCTAGATCTATACATTAAATTCAATAATTTCAATTAATTTAATAATATAATTAAAATATGAAATTAGAAAAGAATATTATTAATGTAATTTATTTTTATATATAATAATTTTTTTAAGAGATTTTTTTCCTTATTCCTATCTTTACGAGAAAAAATCTGCGTTGACGAGACCCTAAATAGGCGGTTCTCATGGGGATCACTAAACAGGGGATACGATCATCCCTAATTTTAATACCGCAAGTGCTTTTGTCTCGACCCAAGCAAATAGATGTTGGATATTTTTTGTTATTATATGTTTGTTTATTTATATATGTTTTTATAATTTTATTTTACATTTTTTTTATTTAACATGTCAGGAAAGCACGGTTAAATTTCTATGTAACGGAGCAACACGTAATGACTAATAATGTGATGGCGTAATTGATCTTTAAAGAACTATATTGGTGGTTTGGAGGACTAAATTGCTGGCAAAGCAATTTTTGGAGGACCAACTTAACTATTTACTTTTGTTATAAATAAAAGTATAATTGGAAAAAGCAATGTTAATTATGTATTGAGTTTGTAAAAAAAAATAATATATAAATAAAACAAGAGAGAAAAACTTAAAGAAAAATACATATGATAGAAAGAAAATGTCTATTAATATATATTCAATATCACAATAAGTTCAATATTAAAATGCATTAATTGCATATATTAGAGTAAATAAATTCAACAAATGTGCTTCCTAGGAGCAACATTGATGATAAGAAATAGCTACGCACCTTCGAAAGAATTAGTTTCCGAAAATTATTTTGATATTAAGATATGCAAAATACATACATCTGATTTCAAAATACATTAAATACATTAGAAACAAATACTATTCTTCCACGATTTCTATATAAAAAATAATTTCTCGGTTATTAAGAAAATTAGTTAAGTGCATTTAATTTTTTTAAATTCATAAAAATAGAGTTACTTTATAAAAAATGCATTGAGAATGAAACAAAAATTAAATGAGATAACCAATTTATAGGAATATGTTAGAAATAATTGTTATGGAATAGAAAGTTAAAAACTCCCTTCATCCCATAAGTTATGCAATTTTTGCTATTTTGTATTGTCTCGTATATTATGTAGTTTTCAAAACTCAATACTCGTTTATATATATTTCTTTTTTTCAAGCATACCCTTATTTATCACATTGTATGTATTTTTCAACACCCATTTTTCTATCTCTCTTCAGTATAATCTTCATACATTTATAATTAATCTCTCTCTTATTATTAAATGGGGTTATATATTTTGTCAAAATATATCAAAATTTAACATCATTTAATCTTTTTTTTTTTTCAATTTGTCTGTGTATCCTTAAACTACTTAACTTATGGAACAAAGGGAGTAACTTTTTCTTATATTTCATACTAAGATAAGTATGTTCTTTTTTCCCTTATATTATTAAAGACAGGAGGAAGTACATCAAATTTAAATATCCTCATTAAGAAAAGTTGATCATCAGTGGTTAAATGTGGATCTAAAATTTAACACTTAAATACTCCCTCCGTTTTATATGAAGTGTGTTTTAAGGTTATGCACGAGTTTTAAGAAATGGTTAAATGATGTGAGAATTTGATGTATTATGATTATAATATCCCTACATAATCTTTATTGAAGATAAAAAAAGATATTGAAAGTGAAAATGAAAGTGTAATAAATAAGGGTGTAGTGAGAAAGTTGTATAAATTATGTATTGGGTTTTATAAAAAAACAATACATATAAAAGACGAGACAAAACTCTATAAACACTACATATGAAACGGAGGCGAAAAGTATTTCATTCATTATTTTCAATTTGTTATTTCATTCAATATTATTTTTATTTACAAAATAATAATCTATAATATAATATCATATATAAAAAAATAATTAATCTTAAGTCAAATTTGTCAAACATATCTATTAAATTTGGAATAACTTTTTTATTTAAAAAAAAAGGATTTGTTTCCCGAAGAGAAAAGTTTTTTCCCAAATTTGTTTCTGTGACACTCTCTTTTGTATCTTGAAAATAATTAATATTTCCAAATAGTTGAATACTTGCTATCAGAATTAGGACTAGAAAATTTTTCCTTTTTAGGTTAGTACTTGCTCGATCATAAACCCTTTTTAACATGAACTATTAATTGAATCCGGCTTAGTAATATCTTAATTTCAAAAAGGCCCTCGAGAGAACATTTCTTTAATCATAGAAAACGTTATTTGTGATTCTTATTAAAACATATCATTTGTCTCTCGAGTTGGATTTGAGTATATAAAACATAAACTTATTGCCGAATCCTTTTTGAAATAGAAATCAGAGTTTGCGGAAGTAAAAATAATACTTATGGGGCACTGCTGAGCTAAATAAGGCATCATATATATATATATATATATATATGTCATAACATAAAAACCCCATCAGTATAGTCAGTAGCAAGTAGTAAAAAGTCGAGATAGCAAGTTTGGTGAAACATATACAGACCAGCTGCATAAAATAAAACCTCACTCTAAGACCTTTCAAATATATACAATATATGACAAAATCCAAAAGTAGAAGTCCCAGAGCAGGTCATCCGTGTCCTCAGCAGCTCCTCAGATCCTCCACAGCTCTATCCCTAGGATCTAGGATCCAAAACATCTACGCTATGCAGGCTCCTATGAACCAGCGGGTCCACCTCTAGCAAAAACAGTCGGCTCAACATGCACCTCCTCCTCGCTCTCATCCTTCACAGGGTCCTCCTCGACCTCGCCCGACTGTGTGGAGACCCCACCACTGGGTCTAGGATCTGCAGAAGCAGTCCTATCATAGTCAGTCGGACCAGGAGAATGAGTCTCCTCAGTGACAACTCTATGGGAAGAAGGATGTGAACGAGTGGCAGCTCTAAAACGAAAACTATGAAAACGACGCATAGGTCAAGCCGGGGGTGGTCCTCTATATGTATAAAAGGGTGGAACATGCATAGTATAGACTAATGAGATCCTAAATCGACGAGGTCGCACTCGCACCAGAGGGTTAGGGTGGTAGAGAGTGATCTCAACCTCCCCCTCAAAAGTGGCACGGTGCTCCTCATACGTCCATATGCCACTAGGGATAGGGCGTATCTCGATGCAAGCTAGGTATCTGGCCATCACCTAAACAGGGCACAGGGAGTAAGTATACACATATACATAATTGATAAAGACTAAAATTACAAACACAAGTATATCATGGACAGATCATAATGCAAGTACATATGAGACACTAATTTTTCAACATTATATCTCTTATAATGCAAGTGGCATGATGTATGATTTTCTATCCACAACTGAGGCCTCTAAAAGTCCATCTTGCATTGGACGTCCATCCAATACACCCTTGTGTTCCCGGAACACCGACATTCGTTCCCAGAACGTAATGCTGAACCATACTTGGATAATAAGCATCACTCCCGGAGTGTGCACCACGTTCCCAGAACGCATACGTTCCCAGAACGCATAAAAACCAGGTCCCGGACACTGGCCACATATCTATAATGTGTCATCAAGTAGGTTATAATTTGGTACTCCCGGAGTACCCTCCTCATATTCCCAGAATATGATAAACGTTCCTACCAACCAAACTTCCAGTCTATATGGATGCACAAATATCAGGGTTGGTTTTTATCTTTATATTAATTAATGTGATTTAGAAATATTCCAATTTCTCCTTTTGAATGATTTATTTGAGGCATAATCTTTGGCATAAAAATTTTCCTTTGAATTATCTCAAAAACATGCCCTTAAGCTTAGATTGGGAAAAACATAACCAATGATATTCAAAAACTTAACTTTTTAGTTTTCAGATTCAGGTACTAACCGGTTACAGTTTCAGGCTAACCGGTTAGAATTACAGACCTGAACTGTTTACCATTGTAATTCAGAAAACCCTTTTTCTTGAATTCTCTACCCAATCTATAAACAAGTTTAACCTTGTTTTATACCTCAGAAACCACTGTTTTCATCATTCAAAAGTCTAAATCACATTCTCTTCTCAAATGAGCATAGTTTCCTCTTGAATCTATCTCATTGACTTAAGGCATTAACTCCATTCCCTCAATCTGAACCATGATATTATAAGCACTCATCTTCAGATTATTTATAATGAAATTAAAGTATAGATTTGAGCCAAAATCACTAAGACTTCAGGACTGATTTAATAAACTGATTTTCTTTGAAATTTTACAGTGTCTAACCGGTTACAATTATCGAGTAACCGGTTAGATTATGCAGTCAGTCCACTAAAATAAGAGTTTTGACAAATCATTCTTTTCATTTCTCAAATCTAACACAATTTCAACATTCTCAGAGTTCATATGCCTTAAGAGCAATATGTTCATACCCAGAAACACATTCAGTTTGCATGCATCAAGCTTATGGTATCAATTTGCATAAAAATCAATACAAACACCAATCAATATCACAAAACTCATAATCAACAATTAATTTATGATTTTAAACCTTAAATCACTTGCATGCATCAATTTAAATTTGCTCACACAGAATTGAGCCAGAATTTTGGCCTCCAAGCCTTTGTGCTTTAAACACATAATGCCCTTTTGAGTTTTGTTAACTCAAATCCTAAATCACTTGATTTTTAGTCTAAATCTAGTATAAGGTAGACTTCTCCCATACCTCTAAGTTGATTTTGATGACTATTAACACTGATCTTGAAGAAAACTCCACAGAATTCTCACAAACCCAAGGTTCTGCTCTCAGCCACGATTTCCATCAACAGGGTCCAAAGACCAGAAGATTTGACATAGCAATTGGCCAAAGAAATTGGGGAAAAAAAATTAGGAATCAATATAGGTAACATGCACTAGAGAATCAAAGAGATTTGGGACCTAGAGGTTACCTGAACTGATCAAAATCAAGGTCCAAATACAGCTTCCCGAACTAAGAAGAGACAGAGTCCAGTTTTCAACACTTAGCTTTGCTGGTTGATTCCTCCTCACACACACACTTTTGACTCACAATCTTTATACCAACGGAAAGCTCTTGATTTAAGCTTTCCAAAAGTGTATCTCTCACTTTCTAACACTCAGAGAAGAAGGAGAATCGCTTCAAACGAAATCAAAACCCTAATTCCACATCTCAACACAAAGCCAGTTGAATCAACCCCCAAATCATCAGAAATTCAGCTATTTATAGACCAACAAGAATTACATGCACGTTGACGCGTGGTTTCCACAAATCTGAGGCTGTAATCGTGGCGATTCCGTGATTAATCAAGTGATTACTCATCAAAATCCACTAACCCAGTTTCTGGGTTCATCGTCTAACCGGTTACAGGGCATTACTAACCGGTTAGATTAGTTCAAAATTTAAAAATTAATATTTTTAAATCTTTCCCTCCAAGAACCTTTTCAATATTACATTTAGGTCCTATTTCAGGGACTAAAATGCAATATTCTTATATTTTGCATTTATTTGCCATATAAAAATATTTCAATTTATTTTTATATTTCCGGCTAATTAAATACAAAACATAAAATTGGAAAACCATATAAATTAATAATAAAACTTTTATTATTAATTTCCTATTATCCGGGAGACGAAAATTAGGGGTGTTACACTACTCCCCCACTTAAAAGGAATTTCGTCCCCGAAATTCTAGCTTACAAAAACAACTCCGGATACTCTTGACGCATCTTTTCCTCTAACTCCCATGTAGCTTCAGACACGTCTGCATTTTCCCATACCACCTTAACTAAAGGTATCTCCTTTCCCCTGAGCTGCTTAACTTCACGATCTTCTATCTGAACTGGTTTGGTCTCAAAGGTAAGGTTTTCCTTCAGAGTTAGGTCGTCAGGTTGGATTTTCAAAATGGTTGATGGGTCATGCACATACTTCTTCAATTGCGAAACGTGAAAGACGTTGTGCAAATTGGATAAAGAGGGTGGTAAAGCTAGTTGATAAGCAACAGGAGCAACTCTCTTAAGGATTTGGTATGGACCTATACACTTAGGCGAAAGCTTTCGAGTTCTCAAGGCTCTACTAATTCCTTTCATCGGAACTATCCGAAGGAATACGTGGTCACCTTCCGAAAATTCTAATGGTTTTCTCCTCTTATCCGCATAACTCTTCTGCCGACTCTGAGCCGCTTTCATCTTTGCTTGAACCATCTTAATCTTCTCAGATGTCTGTTGAATCATTTCCGGTCCAACCATTAAATTCTCCCCCACTTGGAACCAACATTGCGGGATTTGACACTTCCTTCCATACAACGCTTCAAACGGTGCCATCCCGATGCTCGCATGATAGCTGTTGTTGTACGTGAATTCTGCAAGAGGTAGCACTTGATCCCAACTTCCTTGTTCTTCAAGTGAACAAGCCCGCAACACATCTTCCAAAGACTGAATCGTTCTCTCCGTCTGGCCATCAGTCTGTGGATGATACGCAGAACTCAATTTCAATCTCGTTCCCATAGCATCATGTAAACTTTTCCAGAATTGCGAAGAAAATCTGGGATCTCGATCCGACACAATACTCGAAGGCACTCCGTGAAGACGAGCTACCTCCTTGATATAGATCTGGGTAAGCTTGTTCAAAGAATAACGCATATTTATCAGAATAAAATGCGCCGACTTGGTTAACCTATCCACGACTACCCAGATGACATCATGATTTGCTGCTGTCCTTGGCAAACCAGACACAAAATCCATTGAGATGCTATCCCACTTCCATTGAGGTATACTCAAAGGTTGCAACTGTCCTCCGGGTTTCTGATGCTCTACCTTAGCTTTTTGGAAAATCAAACACGCCGCCACATATTCTGCAACATCCTTTTTCAATCCAGACCACCAAAACATCTTCTTCAAATCTTGATACATTTTGGTTGATCCAGGATGCATACTCATCCGACTCTTATGGGCTTCGTCAAGAATCAGTCTTCTAATCTCCTGATCTCTTGGTATGCAAATCCTTGTCCTAAAACGAAGGATTCCATCCGGCCCAATCTTGAAATCAGGTTCCTTTCCTTCTGAACCTAATCTCATCTTTTCCATCAATTCTCCATCCGCTCGTTGCAACTCCCGAATTCTTTCCAAGAACTCATTTGTGATCTGCAGCATCCCTAACTTGATACTTGTTGGCTCCACTTGTGTCAACAGGCTCAAGTCTCTAAATTCCTCAATCAAAGCTGCTTCCTTAACCATCATCGCACTTATGTGGATTGCTTTCCGACTCAAAGCGTCTGCAACCACATTTGCTTTACCCGGATGATAGTGGAGTTGAAATTCATAATCTTTCAAGAACTCCATCCACCTTCTTTGCCTCATGTTCAACTCCTTCTGGTCGAACAGATATTTCAAACTCTTATGGTCACTAAATACTTGAAATGTAGTGCCATAGAGATGATGTCTCCATATCTTTAAGGCAAACACGATTGCAGCCAATTCCAAATCGTGTGTCATGTAGTTTACCTCATGATTCTTCCATTGTCGCGATGCATAAGCCACTACTCTTCCTTCTTGCATTAATACACAACCCAGTCCTTGCTTAGATGCATCACAATATACTTCAAAACTCTTGTGAGGATCAGGTAAGATTAACACAGGAGACGATGTTAACCTTTCCTTCAACTCACGGAAACTAACTTCACACCGATCGTCCCACACGAACGGTTGATCTTTCCGAGTCAACTTGGTCAAAGGCAATGCAATCTTGAAAAATCCTTCTATGAACCGACGATAGTATCCAGCCAGCCCTAAGAAACTTCTCACCTCCGTCACAGTCTTAGGTTGTTCCCAACTTAGCACTGAACTTACTTTTGCTGGATCCACCGCAATTCCTTCTTTAGAGATTACATGCCCTAAGAACTTTACTTCATTCAACCAAAACTCACATTTCGTAAGTTTGGCATATAATTGCTTCTCCTTCAGGACTTTTAACACAATCCTGAGATGCTCTTCATGCTTTTCCGGATTCTTAGAATAGACCAGAATGTCGTCAATAAACACCACCACAAATAAATCCAAATATGGTCTAAAGATCCGGTTCATATAATCCATGAAAATATAAGGTGCATTAGTCAATCCGAACGGCATCACAACATACTCATAATGACCGTATCGAGATCGAAATGCAGTCTTGGGTATATCCTCCTCATTTATCCTGATCTAATGATAACCCGATCTCAGATCAATCTTGGAGAATACTGCAGCTCCCCTAACTTGATCCATAAGGTCATCAATCCTTGGCAAAGGATACTTATTCTTAATAGTGACCTTATTCAACTGTCTATAATCTACACACATTCTCATACTCCCATCCTTCTTCTTTACAAACAGTAATGAAGCTCCCCAAGGCGAAACGCTTGGCTTGATCATCTGCTTCTGCAGTAATTCCTCGATCTGCTTCTTCATTTCTGCCATTTCTGGAGGTGCCATCCTATAAGGAGCAATAGAGATGGGACCAGCTCCAGGGACTAAATCAATCCCAAACTCTATCTCTCGCTTCGGAGGTAATCCTGGTATCTCTTCAGGAAACACTTCCGGAAATTCTCTCACAACCGGAATCTCCTCTATCGGCATCGACTCTTCTTCTCCAGTAGTAGAGAACAAACACATATAACCCTCAGGTTCAAGGGTCCTATATTGAATGGTCTTTTCCTCACAATTGATGATCACTTGGTTCTTCATCAACCAATCCATACCCAAGATCACATCCAATTGTAACTTAGGGAGACAAACCAAATCTACTTTGGAACAACGACCCAAAATTTCTACATTACACCCTAGACAGACTTTAGCGGTGAAAATCGGTATTCCAGTAGGGGTATCTATACTAAGATAGCAAGGTGAATCGGAAACAACAAGATTCAACCTATTCACACATTCAGGAGAAACAAAAGAATGTGTAGCTCCAGAATCAAACATGATTTTGCAAGGTTGGTTATTAAGCAGAAAGTTACCTTGCACGAGATTCGGGGTTTGGGTTGCTTCATTACCACTCAGGGTAAACACTCTTCCTTGTACCACAGGCTTGCCAGCAGATCCCTTTGCATCACCCTTTGCAAATTCTTTGCACTCACGAGAAAAGTGACCTTTCTTTCCACACTTGAAACATCCTCCTGTGGACCAGCAGAACTGACCATGATGATAACGTCTACACTTCTCGCAATAAGGAGCATTATCGCGAGACTTGTTATCCGTCACAGCCTTACCCTTACCCTTGTTCTTCTGAGAATATGGACCATTACTCCGATGATCAAACTTCTTCTTTCTCTGTGGTCCATAACTCTGTCCAACTCCTTTTCCTTGACTTCCAATCAACTCAGCTTTCTTGTCATCCTCATATATTCTGCACATATCCACAAGTGCAGGAAAACTCTGAATCCTCTGGTAACTGAAGATAGACTTCAACTCCGGTCTCAGCCCACCTTCAAACTTTACACACTTACTCCTCTCATCAGGGTTATTTAAGTAGTAGGGAGAATATTTCATCAGCTCCTCAAATCTGGCAGCATACTCTCCTACACTCATATCCCCCTGCTTCAATTGCATGAATTCCACTTCCTTCTTCCTCCTTAAATCTTCTGGAAAGTACTTATTAAGGAATTTCTCCATAAATACTCCCCAGTTGATTGCTCTTCTTTCAAAATTCAGCAATTGGACAGTGTGATCCCACCAGTTTTCAGCTTCCCCATGAAGCATGTAAACTGCATAGGTCACCTTCTGTTCATCAGAACAATCCAAAGTTCGGAAAATCTTGTTGATCTCATACAACCACTTGTTCGCCTCATCAGGTTTGTATCCTCCTTCAAACCTTGGCGGATTGCACTTCCTGAACTCCGACAGAGTCCTAGCATCATGATTCGCCATATTGCCAACAGGTGGATTACCAGCTCGCCCTTGAGATGGCTGTTGTCGCTGCTGCTGTTGCATACCTTCCAGCACGGTCGTGATTCGTTCTAACATTTCGTTCGTAATATTTCTATTTCTGGTTGCCATAGAAAGACCTGCACTATGGGCTTTGGGTCACTAAAAAGGTCTTTGAAACATAAATGATTCTAACTTACTCAAAACATACTCAATTACCATTGAATACCATACTTAGCTGCATCATCGAGGCTATGAGGAACAGGACCAATGCTCTGATACCACCAAAGGTGTGACGCTCTCTTTTGTATCTTAAAAATAATTAATATTTCCAAATAGTTGAATACTTGCTATCAGAATTAGGACTAGAAAATTTTTCCTTTTTAGGTTAGTACTTGCTTGATCATAAACCCTTTTTAACATGAACTATTAATTGAATCCGGCTTAGTAATATCTTAATTTCAAAAAGGCCCTCGAGAGAACATTTCTTTAATCATAGAAAACGTTATTTGTGATTCTTATTAAAACATATCATTTGTCTCTCGAGTTGGATTTGAGTATATAAAACATAAACTTATTGCCGAATCCTTTTTGAAATAGAAATCAGAGTTTGCGGAAGTAAAAATAATACTTATGGGGCACTGCTGAGCTAAATAAGGCATCATATATATATATATATATATATATATGTCATAACATAAAAACCCCATCAGTATAGTCAGTAGCAAGTAGTAAAAAGTCGAGATAGCAAGTTTGGTGAAACATATACAGACCAGCTGCATAAAATAAAACCTCACTCTAAGACCTCTCAAATATATACAATATATGACAAAATCCAAAAGTAGAAGTCCCAGAGCAGGTCATCCGTGTCCTCAGCAGCTCCTCAGATCCTCCACAGCTCTATCCCTAGGATCTAGGATCCAAAACATCTACGCTATGCAGGCTCCTATGAACCAGCGGGTCCACCTCTAGCAGAAACAGTCGGCTCAACATGCACCTCCTCCTCGCTCTCATCCTTCACAGGGTCCTCCTCGACCTCGCCCGACTGTGTGGAGACCCCACCACTGGGTCTAGGATCTGCAGAAGCAGTCCTATCATAGTCAGTCGGACCAGGAGAAGGAGTCTCCTCAGTGACAACTCTATGGGAAGAAGGATGTGAACGAGTGGCAGCTCTAAAACGAAAACTATGAAAACGACGCATAGGTCGAGCCGGGGGTGGTCCTCTATATGTATAAAAGGGTGGAACATGCATAGTATAGACTAATGGTATCCTAAATCGACCAGGTCGCACTCGCACCAGAGGGTTAGGGTGGTAGAGAGTGATCTCAATCTCCCCCTCAAAAGTGGCACGGTGCTCCTCATACGTCCATATGCCACTAGGGATAGGGCTTATCTCGATGCAAGCTAGGTATCTGGCCATCACCTAAACAGGGCACAGGGAGTAAGTATACACATATACATAATTGATAAAGATTAAAATTACAAACACAAGTATATCATGGACAGATCATAATGCAAGTGCATATGAGCACACCAATTTTTCAACATTATATCTCTTATAATGCAAGTGGCATGATGTATGATTTTCTATCCACAACTGAGGCCTCTAAAAGTCCATCTTGGACGTCCATCCAATACACCCTTGTGTTCCCGGAACACCGACATTCGTTCCCAGAACGTAATGCCGAACCATACTTGGATAATAAGCATCACTCCCGGAGTGTGCACCACGTTCCTAGAACGCATAAACACCAGGTCCCGGACACTGGCCACATATCTATAATGTGTCATCAAGTAGGTTATAATTTGGTACTCCCGGAGTACCCTCCTCATATTCCCAGAATATGATAAACGTTCCTACCAACCAAACTTCCAGTCCATATGGATGCACAAATATCAGGGTTGGTTTTTATCTTTATATTAATTAATGTGATTTAGAAATATTCCAATTTCTCCTTTTGAATGATTTATTTGAGGCATAATCTTTGGCATAAAAATTTTCCTTTGAATTATCTCAAAAACATGCCCTTAAGCTTAGATTGGGAAAAACATAACCAATGGTATTCAAAAACGTAACTTTTTAGTTTTCAGATTCAGGTACTAACCGGTTACAGTTTCAGGCTAACCGGTTTGAATTACAGACCTGAACTGTTTACCATTGTAATTCAGAAAACCCTTTTTCTTGAATTCTCTACCCAATCTATAAACAAGTTTAACCTTGTTTTATACCACAGAAACCACTGTTTTCATCATTCAAAATTCTAAATCACATTCTCTTCTCAAATGAGCATAGTTTCCTCTTGAATCTATCTCATTGACTTAAGGCATTAACTCCATTCCCTCAATCTGAACCATGATATTATAAGCACTCATCTTTAGATTATTTATAATGAAATTAAAGTATAGATTTGAGCCAAAATCACTAAGACTTCAGGACTGATTTAATAAACTGATTTTCTTTGAAATTTTACAGTGTCTAACCGGTTACAATTATCGAGTAACCGGTTAGATTATGCAGTCAGTCCACTAAAACAAGAGTTTTGACAAATCATTCTTTTCATTTCTCAAATATAACCCAATTTCAACATTCTCAGAGTTCATATGCCTTAAGAGCAATATGTTCATACCCAGAAACACATTCAGTTTGCATGCATCAAGCTTATGGTATCAATTTGCATAAAAATCAATACAAACACCAATCAATACCACAAAACTCATAATCAACAATTAGTTTCTGATTTTAAACCTTAAATCACTTGCATGCTTCAATTTAAATTTGCTCACACAGAATTGAGCCAGAATTTTGGCCTCCAAGCCTTTGTGCTTTAAACACATAATGCCCTTTTGAGTTTTGTTAACTCAAATCCTAAATCACTTGATTTTTAGTCTAAATCTAGTATAAGGTAGACTTCTCCCATACCTCTAAGTTGATTTTGATGACTATTAACACTGATCTTGTAACATCCTAAACTTTATTTTAAATGAATTATTAAATAAAAACCTAAGAAAAATTGAAATGATGACTTAACGAATTTTGGTAGATAGGTGAGTGGTGATTATAAGTCCTAGGGGTTGTATAGAAGACAGTTGTGGCTTCGGGCAAAGTCGTATAAGCGAAATCGGGAGTTAAATCGGCATTTTCGATGTTAGCAATCGACCGAAAAGAGAAAATTAGAAATTTATTATAGGATGCTAAGAAAATAAATTCCACCGTTGGATAAGAAGTTTATGGGGTGAAGAAGCTTGTCTAAAAATTTGGGCCCGATCCGACGGTAACGAAAAAGTTACGGTGAATCGAAAGTTGGAAATTCTGACCCACGCCCAGGCGCACTAGCCTGCGCCCAGGCGCGCACCACTATTCATTGGTGCTGAGCCAGTTAGTTTTGCGCTCAGGCGCGCGATAGTCCCGCCCAGGCGCATCCCACGCATCAGGCGCACCATTTCCTCCTGACCGCACCAGATGCCCACACTCCCGCACCAGCTCACGCACCAGCGTCACGCACCCTGTCCCGCACAACGTCGCGCGCCCAGGCGCGCCAAGACCACGCCCAGGCGCGCTTAAGCTGGTGCTGCAGATCAGACCAGCCAAAACACACCACTCTTCCTCCTCCTTCTTCTTGGGCGATTTTGAGCCCCAAAACCCTAGCTTCTTCCACACCAAAAATCCACCCAAAAACACAACAAATCATCATCATATATTGGTTCCCCATAACTCATAACCACTCAAACTCCATCAATTTCTCATTTTTCCCTCTCTTCAATCATACCCATGAGTTAGGGTTCAAGAACACCAACACCCAACCTTGATTCTCATCCTCCCAAGCTCAAAGTAAGTTAGATTCATGTTTTTCTCCTTATTTTATTCATGATACACGAATTTCCCACTCTCAATTCTAACTATTTGTGTCTCCGGGGTTCCATAGCTCATTCTCTCTCCTCCAATTGAAGCTTGCTCTTTCTCTCTCTACACTAAGGCTTGAGAATCAACATTCTCTCTCTCACCACCTTTATTTGAGGTAAGAAGGGAAGTGTTACCTTTACTTAGGGGGTATTTTCTAGCTTGCATATAGGGGGAATTAAGGGCAGGAAATAAAAATAGAAAAGAGGAACCTTAGGGTAAATGATGGAATTAGAATTTGGTACAATTGAACAAAAAATTAGAATTGAGGAATATGCTAGTTTCTATATGTATTTGTGATTGCTCTAACAAAAATTGGGTTTAATAATGATGATAGTAGAATATGGCATGGCTTGAGGATTAACAAGGAACATAGTGATTGGAAAGTCGATTATGTAATTAATTTTGGTAATTAGAATGGAATTATGAGAAACATGAGACAATTGGGAATATTGATGATGGACGTAGATTATACTCTGTTTTGAATGTCAATAATGAATGTAGCGAATAGGAAGTTGAATTATGTTATTAATTCTAGAGTTTGGAATGGAAATGTAATGAACATGAGACAATTGGGAATATCGATGATAGATGTAGATTAAATTTTGGTTGGAAGGTCAATATTGAATGTAATGATTAGGAAGTTGATCATATTATTAATTTTAATGATTAGAATGGATTTGGAATGAATATGAATGATGAAGGAGTATAAAATGCAGTTAATGGAATTATAAAGGAAAATGGTTGAATGACAAAGAAATCAAGAAAAGGATTAAGGGATTGAGAAAGAGGTAATTAGATGGTATGACTGATTGATTACGATATCGAATATTATTATGACCCTCCGAAAGGAGTGGATATTTTCAGGACCCTCCGTGAAGGAGTGGATGTTTTCATGACCCTCCGAAAGGAGTGGATATTTTCAGGACCCTCCGTGAAGGAGTGGATGTTTTCATGACCCTCCGAAAGGAGTGGATATTTTCAGGACCCTCCGAAAGGAGTGGATGTTTTCATGACCCTCCGAAAGGAGTGGATATTTTCAGGACCCTCCGTGAAGGAGTGGATGTTTTTATGACCCTCCGAAAGGAGTGGATATTTTATAAGATTGTACGAGCAATAACATGACCCTTCTTAGGGAGTGAATAGTATCAGGACCCCTCTGTAGAGGAATGAAACATATTATATGAATGAGACTTCCGTTAGGAGTGAGTATTGAATGAGACTAAAAAGACAGGTAGACAAGTGTGTAAATGTTAGAAATAAATGATAAAAATCAAGAAAGGTTAAGGAAATAGTCGGAAGGAATAAGAGATGAATATGGACAACAAAGGGGTATTAAGGAAGCATGGGAAATTGAAATAGAAAATATAATTCAAGTGATAACGGGGTAGTAATCTCTTAGTTGTTCTCTATGTCTCTTTAGAATGTATTTTCTAAGTTCTGTGTAATGCTATCCTTCTTGATATATTTTTACAGGTGAAGGTGGAGCTTACACGTGCATGGCCGAGCAGGATCACATTCCACAGCGTGGAATGTGAAGATAGTTGGGAAACTAATATTGGACCAGAGTCTTATTTTTGGAAACATTGAATATTTTGTTGATGTAACTAAACCTAGTAGCTGTTTTTGTGGAAAAACTAAAGTGTTTTAAGACTTGTGTATATGTTTATAAACCTGATGTAATGGTGCTATGGTACACTGTTTATATTTTGCCCTGCTGGCAACTGAAATGAGGTGAATGAATATTTTGAACAGGTCGAAAGAGAAACAAATTTTTGGAAAAGTCCAATAAACAAACGAAACTCCGTCCGTTTGACGGGAGAATTTTTATAAGTTAAAAAGAAAATTTCAAATTCACTATTTTTAATAAGGGTAATTAGGATTAAATAATCAGGGTGTTACAGATCTTGAAGAAAACTCCACAGAATTCTCACAAACCCAAGGTTCTGCTCTCAGCCACGATTTCCATCAACAGGGTCCAAAGACCAGAAGATTTGACATAGCAATTGGCCAAAGAAATTGGGGAAAACAATTAGGACTCAATACAGGTAACATGCACTAGAGAATCAAAGAGATTTGAGACCTAGAGGTTACCTGAACTGATCAAAATCAAGGTCCAAATACAGCTTCCCGAACTAAGAAGAGACAGAGTCCAGTTTTCAACACTTAGCTTTGCTGGTTGATTCCTCCTCACACACACACTTTTGACTCACAATCTTTATATCAATGGAAAGCTCTTGATTTAAGCTTTCCAAAAGTGTATCTCTCACTTTCTAACACTCAGAGAAGAAGGAGAATCACTTCAGACGAAATCAAAACCCTAATTCCACCTCTCAACACAAAGCCAGTTGAATCAACCCCCAAATCATCAGAAATTCAGCTATTTATAGACCAACAAGAATTACATGCACGTTGACGCGTGGTTTCCACAAATCTGAGGCTGTAATCGTGGCGATTCCGTGATTAATCAAGTGATTACTCATCAAAATCCACTAACCCAGTTTCTGGGTTCATCGTCTAACCGGTTACAGGGCATTACTAACCGGTTAGATTAGTTCAAAATTTAAAAATTAATATTTTTAAATCTTTCCCTCCAAGAACCTTTTCAATATTACATTTAGGTCCTATTTCAGGGACTAAAATGCAATATTCTTATATTTTGCATTTATTTGCCATATAAAAATATTTCAATTTATTTTTATATTTCTGGCTAATTAAATACAAAACATAAAATTGGAAAACCATATAAATTAATAATAAAACTTTTATTATTAATTTCCTATAATCCGGGAGACGAAAATTAGGGGTGTTACAGTTTCAAAGTCAAAATCCCATCAATGCATATGATTTTTAACTTAACCACCAAGTAAAACAAAAAATTTATAATATTTTTTTAATATTATATAAAGAAATAATCAATGTTAAGTCAAATTTGTTAAACATATATAATAATTTTGTAATAACTTTTTTTAAAACAAAGGATTTGTTTCCATAAGAAAAAAGATTTTTCCCAAGATTGTTTAAAAGTCAAAAGTAGATGATTATATATGATTTTTAACTTACACATTCAAACATATTGTTTATTGGCTCTTTATATTCTTCCCATCTATGATAGATATTTTCAAAGACTCACACCTCATGGCAAAAAAAAAAAGAAAAGAGTTCATGCCTCCTATTTATTTCCTTCCTCATTTATCAATTAATCAGTAAAAGTTTAGAACTTTACCTCCCTCGTTCTATGTCAACTCTCTCTCTCTCTCACACACACACACATTGATAGCACTTTCTCGATCTTCTATCTTCTCACCCACCCATGGTTCACATTAGCCTCGTTGATGCTAATGATAACCCTCTTGAGAACGATGTCGTTGAAGAAACAACAAAAAACACCAGCACCACCACCAAAAGGTGGCGATTCGCTACCAGCTCCAACACCCAAACGCTAACTTCACCACCCAAGGCTCATGGCGATTTGTCTCACGATCCATTTCCCACCCTTCCATATGAGCTCAACACTGAAATCATCTCTAGGCTCCCAGTGAAAATCCTCATGCAATTCAAGTGCATAAACAAGCCTTGGAAGACCCTAATTTCAGATCCCCAATTTGCGAGGAAGCATCTTTCGAAGGTAAACTCAACCCACCTCATCCTCAGTTTCTCGAATCCCTTCCATGAGTTCCTTGTTAAATCTTACTCTCTTAAATCCATGTTTGAAAGCACAAAATCCATGTTTGAAAGCACAACCCCTATTCCCGAGGAGCTCGAGTACCCTTTGAGAACTCGAAACCGTTATAGTTTGTTTGTGGGGTCATGTGATGGAATTCTATGTTTCTCTATACGTGGTGGCGGTGGTGTACTTTTATGGAACCCCGCTATTCGAAAATACAAAATGTTGCCATCTTCGAAGCCTTCAAAGAAAAACAGTTATAGCATATATGGATTTGGTTATGATCATTGTAGTGATACTTACAAGGTGGTCGCAGTTTATTGCAATAAGTATGATAATTGTGGCAAGTTTATGTCTAAAACTGAAGCCAAAGTTCACACTTTGGGTACTGATTGCTGGAAAAGAGTTCAGGAGTTTCCTTCTGATTTTGAAATCATTTCACCTGGGAAATTTGTGAGTGGCACACTCAATTGGTTAGCATTTAACCGTGTCGCTTCTAATTCTTCTAATTGGATTATTATTTCTCAAGATTTGGGCAATGAGTCTTGTCAAGAACTATCACAACCTATATATGGGATAGACGTTGTTAACTTGACTTTGGGAGTATTGAGGAACTGTTTATGTACTCTTGCTTATAGCGGGACATTTTCAGATGTTTGGCTTATGAAAGATTATGGAGATAATAAGTCATGGGCGAAATTGTTTCGCATTCCTCCTTATATGGAAGATGTTGATTCTTTTCCATATTTAAATGTGCTTTGTATTTCTGAGGATGAAGAAGTGCTATTGGAGTACAACTCAAAAAAGATAGTTGTTTATAATATCAGAAATGAAACTTTTAGGAATCTTGAGATTCAATACCTGGTCAATGGTTGGGCTGTCCCACATCTCCATGTTGAGAGTTTGATATCACCTTTTTTTTTAATATTAGGAATTAGGTCTTAAGCTATGTCATTTGCACAAGTACTAATAATTGTATCTTATATATCTCTCTTTATGCTATGGATATTATATTTGTTTCAATATATACTTGTTGATTGATAAAGAGTATGTGTTGGTTTTAATTATTTGTGTTTAGAATTTATTGGTTTATTGATTTTTCTTGCATCATAAAAAGTTCACAGTCATGCATTGCACATTAATATGTGATTATTAATGTTGTTTTCTAATGTGGAAATTAAGGTTTATGTATTATGCCAAGTCACTCCACGATATGTAAGTTTCAAAAAATGCTCGCTAAAACACAAATTCTGCAATGTTTGTTTCAAATATTTCACATTACATTAGGATGTAAAGAAAACTATATTCAGCGAAGTATATGAAATTAGAAAAGAATATTATTAATGTAATTTATTTTTATGTATAACAATTTTTTCGAAGAGAGTTTTTTCCCTATTCCAAATTTTTACGAGGAAAAATCTCCGTTGACGAGACGCTAAATAGACGGTTCCCATGGGGATCACTAAACCTAGAATACGATCATCCCTATTTTTAATACCGCAAGTGCTTTTGTCTCGACCCAAGCCACTGTTAAATTATTGCTATGTAACGCAGCAATACGTAATGACTAATGTGGTGGCATAATTGATCTTTAAATAATTATATTTGTGGTTGGAGGACTAAATTGGTGGCAAAACAATCTTTGGAGGACCAAATTAACTATTTACTTTTGTTATAAATAAGAGTATAATTGGAATAAGCAATGTTAATTACGTATTGAGTTTTTTTTTGTGAAAGGGAAATAAAAAAACACAAGAAAACAAAGAGCAGCTAAGGACGGAGATACACACGCCCTATAGCATCATTATTTAGCAGAGGGACCAGAGGATCCGGAGCACAATCAAATTTCACCAGCTGTTGACCCTGAAGAGAACCACCCATCTTGGCAAGCATATCAGCACATCAATTAGCTTGGCGGAAGATGTGACAGAGAGTAACATTCCAATTCCTATTTAAAAGGTTCTTGATATCAGCTATCACAACCCCAAAGGTGTGATACGGAGGTATGCCATTGAGAGACACAAACCTATGCACCTCAGCACAATCAGTCTCGCAACACACCAGCGTGAAGCCAAGATCCCAAGCCAATTCCAAGAAATGTTTGAGACCCAAAAGCTCCACTAACAATACAAAATGAGAAGGATAGCTACCAGCAAAGCTCCCCAACCAAACTCCATTATGATCACAGATAATGCCACCGATGTTAGAATTATTGATAGGATTGGCAGCCGTCATCCAAGAGGGGGGGTGAATTGGGTGTTTATGAAAACATTGGAAAATATTCGAATTAAAATGTTTTCAACAAACTTAAAGAGATTTTGTAGCGGAAAACAATATAATGTTGAAAATGATTGCGCTTAAGCGAATAATATTAATAATAATAGAAAAACTAATATGCGCAGATACGAATTAAAATAAGAACAACGAAAACGAATGATACCGCGCTAAATAATTTAAAATCCTTTAAATTAATTATTATGAAAATAATCGCTTTGATGCACGAAGGATAATAACAACGGAAAATAAAGAGATAAGGGATAGAAGAGATTGCACTGGAGATTTTATCCAGGTTCGGCAAACCCGGCCTACTCCAGTCCCCAAGCGACCCGCTTGAGCTTTTCACTAAACCAAGACGCCACGCGTCCCCAAGTACAACGAGAGCGCCCCGCAAGCTACTGGGAACCTCCTTTCGCCAGGGACCTCAACAACCAGATAGCCTAACTACTAGGTACCCCACCATTCGTCTAGCACTACACAATACAGAAGGGTTCCTCACCCTACACACACGAACGCAACACGTTCGCACTAGGAGATTCACTCCCTAGTCTCTAAGGGTCACACACCCCTTACACAAATGGTTACGGTATGAGTAATTGATTTGGTACAACCACTATAATGCACTCTTCTTAGTGCAGATACAACAATATAAGGTTCTAACAATATTGTGTTCTAAATAACACAGTTACAACAATAAAACTCTAGTGGTGCTGAATTTAAATCACAAGTACTATGGCCAAGAAAAAGGTTTTCTTCTCAAATAGATATCAACGTTTAAGAACTGGTTGAAGGAGAAGAGAAGAAGAGAAGAACGTGAAGAAGAAAAAGGTTGGAGAGCCAAAATGAGATTGATCCAAAAACCCTTTTAAAAACACAAATAACACATGTTTAAAATCAAAAGTAAATCTTAAAGATTCAAGACATAAAACTAAAGATTTGGGAATATTTGAAATTCAAATTTTGAATTTGAAAAATAGAATCAGAATCAAATCAAAACTGATTTTGGAAATAAATCAAATTTAAAATAAGAATGAAATCAAATCCGGAAATATTCAAAATTGATTTTCTGAAATCAAATAAGTAAAATAATATTTTTGAAATCAAAATAGATTTAAAGAATAAAATAAAATAGAATAAAATCAATTTTGAAATCAGAAACAAATAAAATAGATTTAAGGAATAAAATAAAATAAAAGATTTGAAATAAGTTTTAAAATCAAAACTAAATCAAAATGATTTACGAAATGAAATAAAGATTTTACTCTTAAAACCAAAAAGGAAATAATTCGAATTTAAAATCATTTTCGAATTTTATAAAATAAATCAGAATCTTTTATATAAAAACAAATCAGGAAATAATCAAAATGATTCTGACACGTTTTTCAATAAAACATGAAGTAATCGATTACTTTCTGAAGGTAATCGATTATTCCTTCAAAAATAGAAATTCTTAAATTCATTTGAAAACCATGTAATCGATTAGACCAATAATAGTTAATCGATTACTGAGCCTCTGATAGGCATATGATGCAACATCATGTAATCGATTACTACATAGCCTTTAATCGATTACTAAGCCTCTGAAACATATATATTGCAACAATTATAATCGATTACTTGAGCCAGGTAATCGATTACTCCCATAAGAAAATAATTGATTAACAAGTTTCATTTAATCGATTTCAACCTCTCTGATTTTTCTATGATGCAACAAAGTTAATCGATTACTTGAGAACATAATCGATTACTCTCTCTTGCAAACATACAAATATACAGAGTTTTGTAACATCAAGTATTTTCACAAAAACTAAGTTGAAAACAAATTTTCATGAAAACACATTTTGCAATTAAAACATTTTTCATAAAAAGTTCTTTTCTTCTCCTTAACATGAAAAACTAATTTTGGCCATTAGACACTTGTAATAAAAATTCATTACCTTACAAATTTTCTATGGGCCAGGCTATACTAAACTTGAACAAGAAGCCTTGACTTTAGCCTTGAAGCTTGATGCTTGAACTTGATGCAGCTTGATGCTTGAAACTTTGAATCTTGTTTGTAATCATCAAAACATTATCTTCTAGAATCCTTCTAGCATTACTCTTTACGTCCTTTGGGGCAAGCTTGACTTTCAACACTCCCCCTTTTTGATGATGACAAACCCTTTTCTGAGTTTCTGCATCACAAGCGTTAAGCAGCAAGTATAGCACAATATAGTCCAATAATATCATAGGAAATTTAAATACAAATAGAGAATATAGAGAATAATTGATTAAACCATGAAATAGTTTCTCTTCATTCTCATAACCTCCCCCTGCATATATGGTTAGTATAAACAATGAAGCTCAGAATTCTTCTCCCCCTTTTATCAACATCAAAAAGGTGGTGAGAAGACTTTAGCAGGATTAGGGTTCTTCTCCCCCTTTGTACTATACTCCCCCTGAAACACTGAATAGATACATTAATAATAACAAGGGAGTAAATACACATAGACACATAGTCAATTTCTCCCCCTATTTGACATCATCGAAAGTAAGTATGGGATACAAAAGAATTTCTTCCCAATAAACAATAAAAAGCAGTATGATGTCAAAATGGGATGAAGAAGCAGAACATGTTTTAATGCAAATATTCAAATAATATTTTTCTCCCCCTTTCTAAAAGGTTTTTCCAAAATAAGCATAACATGAAGGGAGATGAAAAATGCATCATAAAAACGTGTGAATGCTTACTATCATCAAAACTTTAAAAACCTTATATGCCATGACAATAATAACATATAATTCATGATAGGACATATTGTCATATAAGGCATATAACGCATAAACAAGTATCACATAATAAAAAATAAGAATAGTGATACTTATCAAGATGACGCTTTCCATGTATGTAGTCATTCCATTTGTGGAGTTTCTTCCTTTGATAGAGTATCATTACGTATCTTGTAGAAAGCTCTACTTGTTCAGTATGTTGCACTTATTCCACTCCAAGAGATCATTCACATATCGCAGAGTCACTATCAAGTGCTGCAAAATTATCGTAGGTGTTGATTTTCCACATGAAGTAGGGATTGTTTTGGAGTTCCTTCCATTTGAAGATTCATCGATTAGCATTTTGATGGAGGTCTCCTCTTGTTCAATGTATTCTCCTTCTCCAGTATTTTCCATTTGACACCATGAAGGAAAGAAACGTAATTTTTCATTTGGAATTCTTTAATTTGATTCCTTCGTACATAGCTCCTTTTATATTTGAAGTATTACCTGTAAGACTACATAGGAGCATTTTCTTGGTATCCAAAGACTTGGATCCTTAAGGATTAGTAGCAATGTTTTTCACAAATCTCAAAGATATTGTGAAAATAGCATATAAGCAATTTTAATTCATGCACTAATCACAAAAACAATGTCATGCTCATGCACACACATGCATGTCCTTATATCAAAATATATCTCTAGTATGTCATGACATGGCATCAACACATAAAGAGTGTATTCATGTGAAAACAAGGATTTTAAAAAAATATTTTAATACACATGATACAACTCAATATATGGTGAAAAAAAATAATGCAATGCACACACAAAAAATATAATCATGTGCTTAAAAAAAAAAGGTTTTCAAATAAATCAAGACACACATGATTTATTTTATCCAAGGAGTGATCATGATAAAAAAAAATTTTAAAAATATTTCAGCACTCATGATACACCTTGGTATGCACAAAAAATAGAGTAGTCCAGGTATACCTTTGTGTAGTCGTTGTTATAGGTGGAATGATAATTTGATACCTTGGACTTGTTGTTGATCAAGGAGGCGTTTGTCCTTACCCATTGCTTCTTGCTTGAGGTCCTAGACCATTTCATTTCACCTTTAGACATGTGAGAAGCTTTGGTTGGGAGCATCTTCCTCTTTTGACCATTCCATCTATTCCTTGTCCTCTTAGATATCACCCTTGATAGTTTATCCTTTTCTCCACCACTTGGTTCATCCTTAGGCTTGTTTCGTTTCTCAACCCATACACTTATTGTCCTCTTAGGTACACCCCATAAGACTTTCTTTTGACCACTTAGATCTTCTTTTTGTTTGAATTCCTGCACATTTAGAACACTAGAAGAACTTTTTGGTACCCATTTTATCTTGGGTCCTTTGGGGTTAGTCTTAGGTTCCTTAGAAGCCTTTGGAACCCATTGCAAATTATTTCTCAAGTTAAAATTTTTGCGATATAAACATAAATGAGAAATATGTCCTAAACAACCACAATAATTACATGTAATGGGTTTGGATGATGATAAGATTTTTTCAAAATTATTTTCATGAAACTTGGAATTTTTAACTTCACATTGAAAAATTTCATTGTCAAACAATTTGCTTGATTTTTGAATATCAACATCATTTTCAATTTCACATTCAAGCAAGGGATTTGAACAAATGGATTTTTCAATGCTACATTCAAAGAGTGCATCCTCAACTTGTTTTTCAATATCAATGCAATTTTCAAAAATGGTTGAGGAGCTATTTTCTAAAAATATCTCAATTTTTCAAAATATCAATTTCATTTTCAATCAAGGAGAGTTTTTGTAAAGAGTCCAAGTTTCTATTTTCTAAAGACATCAAATCATCATTCAAATCATTATATGTATATTGCAGAAATTTAGAACATAGACTATTTTGAATTACCTCATGTTCCTCATGGGCCAAGTGTTCGGATGTTTCATTTTCATCTTCAATTGATTCCTCATCCGAAGAGCTTGATTCCTCCATTGAGTCCATGAAGCTTTCAAACAATCGTTCTAGTTCATCCTCATCGCATGTTGAGCTACTTCCCACGCTTTCTGTTTCATCATCATAATATTCGTCCAGGGAGTTTGATATCTCATGGTCAATATCATTTTCTTCTTGTTCCTTCTCCTCCTTTTTCCTGTGGACACTAACACTTCCATGAAGATCATTAGTAGCATAGTGTGTATTCAAAGTGTCCCAAATTTCCTTGGCATTCAAACAATTTTTAATTATAGCATATGCATCAACATTTAAAGCATTTCTTAAAATATGCATAGCTTGAATATTGAATGAAAAAAGGTTTTTCATCAAAATCATTTAAAACATGTTTTTGATCAAAACCATGAAGAATAATATGCCATAAACGAAAACTAATAGATTGAAGAAATATTTTCATTCTAGCACTCCAATAATGAAAATTATTTCCATCAAAAAATGGTGCATCATCGAATGTAAAACCCTCCATATTAAAACAAATAAAATATCCCAACGCTGCCAATCTACAACGGGTCTTTAGCTCAGGCTGTTAGGTCTTTACCAGAGCACGAAGCTATGATACCAATTGTTAGAATTATTGATAGGATTGGCAGCCGTCACCCAAGAGGGGGGGGGGGGGTGAATTGGGTGTTTATGAAAACATTGGAAAATATTCGAATTAAAACATTTTCAACAAACTTAAAGAGATTTTGCAGCGGAAAACAATATAATGTTGAAAACGATTGCGCTTAAGCGAATAATATTAATAATAATAGAAAAACTAATATGCGCGGATACGAATTAAAATAAGAACAACGAAAACGAATAATACCGCGCTAAATAATTTAAAATCCTTTAAATTAATTATTATGAAAATAATCGCTTTGATGCACGAAGGATAATAACAACGGAAAATAAAGAGATAAGGGATAGAAGAGATTGCACCGGAGATTTTATCCTGGTTCGGCAAACCCGGCCTACTCCAGTCCCCAAGCGACCCGCTTGAGCTTTTCACTAAACCAAGACGCCACGCGTCCCCAAGTACAACCAGAGCGCCCCGCAAGCTACTAGGAACCTCCTTTCTCCAAGGACCTCAACAACCAGATAGCCTAACTACTAGGTGCCCCACCGTTCGTCTAGCACTACCCAATACAGAAGGGTTCCTCACCCTACACACACGAACGCATCACGTTCGCACTAGGAGATTCACTCCCTAGTCTCTAAGGGTCACACACCCCTTACACAAATGGTTACGGTATGAGTAATTGGTTTGGTACAACCACTATAATGCACTCTTCTTAGTGCAGATACAACAATATAAGGTTCTAACAATATTGTGTTCTAAATAACACAGATACAACAATAAAACTCTAGTGGTGCTGAATTTAAATCACAAGTACTATGGCCAAGAAAAAGGTTTTCTTCTCAAATAGATATCAACGTTTAAGAACTGGTTGAAGGAGAAGAGAAGAAGAGAAGAACGTGAAGAAGAAAAAGGTTGGAGAGCCAAAATGAGATTGATCCAAAAACCCTTTTAAAAACACAAATAACACATGTTTAAAATCAAAAGCAAATCTTAAAGATTTAAGACATAAAACTAAAGATTTGAGAATATTTGAAATTCAAATTTTGAATTTGAAAAATAGAATCAGAATCAAATCAAAACTGATTTTGGAAATAAATCAAATTTAAAATAAGAATGAAATCACATCCGGAAATATTCAAAATTGATTTTCTGAAATCAAATAAGTAAAATAATATTTTTGAAATCAAAATAGATTTAAAGAATAAAATAAAATAGAATAAAATCAATTTTGAAATCAGAAACAAATAAAATAGATTTAAGGAATAAAATAAAATAAAAGATTTGAAATAAGTTTTAAAATCAAAACTAAATCAAAATGATTTACGAAATAAAATAAAGATTTTACTCTTAAAATCAAAAAGGAAATAATTCAAATTTAAAATCATTTTCGAATTTTATAAAATAAATCAAAATCTTTTATATAAAAACAAATCTGGAAATAATCAAAATGATTCTGACACGTTTTTCAATAAAACATGAAATAATGGATTGCTTTCTGAAGGTAATCGATTATTCCTTCAAAAATAGAAATTCTTAAATTTATTTGAAAACCATGTAATCGATTAGACCAATAATAGTTAATCGATTACTGAGCCTCTGACAGGCATATGATGCAACATCATGTAATCGATTACTACAGCGCCTTTAATCGATTACTAAGCCTCTGAAAAATATATGATGCAACAATTATAATCGATTACTTGAGATAGGTAATCGATTACTCCCATAAGAAAGTAATTGATTAACAAGTTTCATTTAATCGATTACAAACTCTCTGATTTTTCTATGATGCAACAAAGTTAATCGATTACTTGAGAAGATAATCGATTACTCTCTCTTGCAAACATACAAATATACAGAGTTTTGTAACACCAAGTATTTTCACAAAAACTAAGTTGAAAACAGATTTTCATGAAAACACATTTTGCAATTAAAACATTTTTCATAAAAAGTTCTTTTCTTCTCCTTAACATGAAAAACTAATTTTGGCCATTAGACACTTGTAATAAAAATTCATTACTTAACAAATTTCCTATGGGCCAGGCTATACTAAACTTGAACAAGAAGCCTTGACTTTAGCCTTGAAGCTTGATGCTTGAACTTGATGCAACTTGATGCTTGAAACTTTGAATCTTGTTTGTAATCATCAAAACATTATCTTCTAGAATCCTTCTAGCATTACTCTTTACGTCCTTTGGGGCAAGCTTGACTTTCAACAACCGAAACCAATCCTACACTCTCCTTGCTTGAAGCTTCCATCAACATTCAACTTGATAGCTGGCTGCACAGGTTTACTCCACGCAATCAATCTCCCCGAACGAGTTGCAATACGAGGAGCATAATAATGGACCAGCTCATCCAAAGTGGATTGAATGAAGTAGCTGACTTGATCCAACCCCCATCTTTCAGTGCCTAAAACTCCATGTTTCTCCAACGCCACACCCACCATAAAACCGCAAGGAATTTCTGGCACCGATCACTATCCACCATGTTTCGAATCCAGGACCACACATCCATGCACATTAAGTCTTGATTCTCAAAGCCAAACCAGAGCCATAACTCAGTACTTAGGCTACAGTCTCTCAAACAGTGCAAGACTGACTCAAAACCCGCACCACATCTAGCACAATTAGGAGAAGAAACCATCCCTCTTCGGAAACGGAAATCATTGGTAGGAATCGCATTGTGAAGCACGAGCCATATAAGGAACTTGATCTTCTCATGACATTTAATTCTCCAGACCCAAGACCAAGAGACCTCATCCAACAAATTATCAGATTTATTGCAAAGCCAACGGTAACCCTTAACAGCCGAATACTCACCATCAACACTGGATTTCCAAGCCCAAACATCCTGAAGATCACTGAACCCCAAAATATGAATATTTTCCATCTCCTCTTTTATGTCCCCTGGAAGAAGAGTCCAAACCCGATCCCAATTCCAACCCGCATTAGTTCACACATCACAGATTCTAAGTTCCGTATTTGAGATGTGGACAAAAGGAACCTTTTCACATAAAGGGCCATCCTTATTCCAAGCACCATACCAAAAGGAGGTTTGTCCAATGCCAAACCGAAACCCGTAGCCCTCCTTAAGCCTATCCCTAGCCCTAAAGATACTACGCATAGTATAGGACATAGAAACTGAGGGAACAACAAACAGAATATTCCGCCCCCAAGGTACTTATGATCAAGCAATCTCTCCCACAGAGCTTCAGGACCTGAGAACAATTTCCACACAAGCTTTCCCAACAAGGAAACATTAGCCCACCTGGAGCTTCTGACTCCCAACCCCCTATACCTCTGAGGTCTGGTAAGCTTATTCCAACTAACCAGATTCAAACTCCTAGAACTCCCCTCCTTGACCCAAATAAAATTGCGAGAAATCTTGTCAATATCATCACACACATTCTGCGGAAGACAGAGAGTCTACATGGTGTAAGTAGGGATAGCAGCCAAAACCGATTGGGCTAGGCAAACCTTCCCAGCCTTATTGAGTAAGTTTCTCTTCCAACCAGCAAGGCGAGAATGAAGCTTGTCCACAAGAGGGAGGAAAAGGCTTCGATTCACTCTACCAGTCAGCAGTGGAAAGCCCAAGTAGACACCAAGATCGCTACAAAAATGAAATTTTAAGATCATTCCTGAAGCCATCAAGGACATTTTTGTGGACACCAACAGAAGCAAACCCTTTCGATTTCTCGTAATTGACCTTCATTCCAGAGGCCATACAAAAATCCTCAAGCACTCTGACCACCACTCGACGTTGGCTTGCCTTAGCTCTACAGAAGAGAAAGACATCATCTGCAAAAAGGAGGTGTGATATTTGCGGACCACCACGAGATACACTAACCGGCAACCACTCTCGCTCCTCCACCTTAATATTAATAAGAGATGACAACTTCTCCATGCATAGAACAAACAAATAAGGTGACATAGGGTCGCCCTGGCGAAGACCACGAGACGAAGCAAAACTCTCTAGTCTTTCCCCATTCCACAAAACCGAGAGGGTAGAAGATCGAACACACTGCATTACTAAAGAAATGCACATATTTGGAAAGCCAAAATCCTCAAGAGTATTTTGCAAAAATCCCAATTAACCCTATCGTAAGCTTTTTCCATGTCAACCTTAAAGGCTACCGAACCCACCTTGCTCTTAGAATTGTTGGAAGTCAAGCTTGCCCCAAAGGACGTAAAGAGTAATGCTAGAAGGATTCTAGAAGATAATGTTTTGATGATTACAAACAAGATTCAAAGTTTCAAGCATCAAGCTGCATCAAGTTCAAGCATCAAGCTTCAAGGCTAAAGTCAAGGCTCAAGCTTCATGTTCAAGTTTAGTATAGCCTGGCCATAGGAAATTTGTAAGGTAATGAATTTTTATTACAAGTGTCTAATGGCCAAAATTAGTTTTTCATGATAAGGAGAAGAAAAGAACTTTTTATGAAAAATGTTTTAATTGCAAAATGTGTTTTCATGAAAATCTGTTTTTTAACTTAGTTTTTGTGAAAATAATTGATGTTACAATACTCTGTATATTTGTATGTTTGCAAGAGAGAGTAATCGATTATCTTCTCAAGTAATCGATTAACTTTGTTGCATCATAGAAAAATCAGAGAGGTTGTAATCGATTAACTGAATCTTGTTAATCAGTTACTTTCTTATGAGAGTAATCGATTACATGAGTCAAGTAATCGATTATAATTGTTGCATCATATATTTTTCAGAGGCTTAGTAATCGATTAAAGGCTCTGTAGTAATCGATTACATGATGTTGCATCATATGCCTATCAGAGGCTCAGTAATCGATTAACTATTATTGGTCTAATCGATTACATGGTTTTCAAATGAATTTAAGAATTTCTATTTTTGAAGGAATAATCGATTACCTTCAGAAAGTAATCGATTACTTCATGTTTTATTGAAAAACGTGTCAGAATCATTTTGATTATTTCCTGATTTGTTTTTATATAAAAGATTCTGATTTATTTTATAAAATTCGAAAATGATTTTAAATTTGAATTATTTCCTTTTTGGTTTTAAGAATCAAATCTTCATTTTATTTCGTAAATCATTTTGATTTAGTTTTGATTTTAAAACTTATTTCAAATCTTTTATTTTATTCCTTAAATCTATTTTATTTGTTTCTGATTTCAAAATTGATTTTATTCTATTTTATTTTATTCTTTAAATCTATTTTGATTTCAAAAATATTATTTTACTTATTTGATTTCAGAAAATCAATTTTGAATATTTCCGGATTTGATTTCATTCTTATTTTAAATTTGATTTATTTCCAAAATCTTTAAGATTTGCTTTTGATTTTAAACATGTATTATTTGTGTTTTTAAAAGGGTTTTGGATCAATCTCATTTTTGCTCTCCAACCTTTTTCTTCTTCACGTTCTCATTTTTAACATCCTTGTGGGACGGAGGAAGTATATAATATCATATATAAAAAAAATAATTAATCTTAAGTCAAATTTGTAAAACATATCTATTAAATTTGGAATAACTTTTTTATTTAAAAAAAAAGGATTTGTTTCCCAAAGGAAAAGTCAAATTTGTCAAACATATATAATAATTTTGTAATAACTTTTTTTAAAACAAAGGATTTGTTTCCATAAGAAAAAAGATTTTTTCCCAAGATTGTTTAAAAGTCAAAAGTAGATGATTATATATGATTTTTAACTTACACATTCAAACATATTGTTTATTGGCTCTTTATATTCTTCCCATCTATGATAGATATTTTCAAAGACTCACACCTCATGGCAAAAAAAAAGAAAAGAAAAGAGTTCATGCCTTCTATTTATTTCCTTCCTCATTTATCAATTAATCAGTAAAAGTTTAGAACTTTACCTCCCTCGTTCTGTGTCAACTCTCTCTCTCTCTCACACATTGATAGCACTTTCTCGATCTTCTATCTTCTCACCCACCCATGGTTCACATTAGCCTCGTTGATGCTAATGATAACCCTCTTGAGAACGATGTCGTTGAAGAAACAACAAAAAACACCAGCACCACCACCAAAAGGTGGCGATTCGCTACCAGCTCCAACACCCAAACCCTAACTTCACCACCCAAGGCTCATGGCGATTTGTCTCACGATCCATTTCCCACCCTTCCATATGAGCTCAACACCGAAATCATCTCTAGGCTCCCAGTGAAAATCCTCATGCAATTCAAGTGCATAAACAAGCCTTGGAAAACCCTAATTTCAGATCCCCAATTTGCGAGGAAGCATCTTTCGAAGGTAAACTCAACCCACCTCATCCTCAGTTTCTCGAATCCCTCCCATGAGTTCCTTGTTAAATCTTACTCTCTTAAATCCATGTTTGAAAGCACAAAATCCATGTTTGAAAGCACAACCCCTATTCCCGAGGAGCTCGAGTACCCTTTGAGAACTCGAAACCGTTATAGTTTGTTTGTGGGGTCATGTGATGGAATTCTATGTTTCTCCATACGTGGTGGCGGTGGTGTACTTTTATGGAACCCCGCTATTCGAAAATACAAAATGTTGCCATCTTCGAAGCCTCCAAAGAAAAACAGTTATAGCATATATGGATTTGGTTATGATCATTGTAGTGATACTTACAAGGTGGTCGCAGTTTATTGCAATAAGTATGATAATTGTGGCAAGTTTATGTCTAAAACTGAAGCCAAAGTTCACACTTTGGGTACTGATTGCTGGAAAAGAGTTCATGAGTTTCCTTCTGATTTTGAAATCATTTCACCTGGGAAATTTGTGAGTGGCACACTCAATTGGTTAGCATTTAACCGTGTCGCTTCTAATTCTTCTAATTGGATTGTTATTTCTCAAGATTTGGGCAATGAGTCTTGTCAAGAACTATCACAACCTGTATATGGGATAGACGTTGTTAACTTGACTTTGGGAGTATTGAGGAACTGTTTATGTACTCTTGCTTATAGCGGGACATTTTCAGATGTTTGGCTTATGAAAGATTATGGAGATAATAAGTCATGGGCGAAATTGTTTCGCATTCCTCCTTATATGGAAGATGTTGATTCTTTTCCATATTTAAATGTGCTTTGTATTTCTGAGGATGAAGAAGTGCTATTGGAGTACAACTCAAAAAAGATAGTTGTTTATAATATCAGAAATGAAACTTTTAGGATTATTGAGATTCAATACCTGGTCAATGGTTGGGCTGTCCCACATCTCCATGTTGAGAGTTTGATATCACCTTTTTTTTAATATTAGGAAGCAGGTCTTAAGCTATGTCATTTGCACAAGTACTAATAATTGTATCTTATATATCTCTCTTTATGCTATGGATATTATATTTGTTTCAATATATACTTGTTGATTGATAAAGAGTATGTGTTGGTTTTAATTATTTGTGTTTAGAATTTATTGGTTTATTGATTTTTCTTGCATCATACAAAGTTCACAGTCATGCATTGCACATTAATATGTGATTATTAATGTGGTTTTCTAATGTGGAAATTAAGGTTTATGTATTATGCCAAGTCACTCCACGATATGTAAGTTTCAAAAAATGCTCGCTAAAACACAAATTCTGCAATGTTTGTTTCAAATATTTCACATTACATTAGGATGTAAGGAAAACTATGTTCAGCGAAGTATATGAAATTAGAAAAGAATATTATTAATGTAATTTATTTTTATGTATAACAATTTTTTCGAAGAGAGTTTTTTCCCTATTCCAAATTTTTACGAGGAAAAATCTCCGTTGACGAGACGCTAAATAGACGGTTCCCATGGGGATCACTAAACCTAGAATACGATCATCCCTATTTTAATACCGCAAGTGCTTTTGTCTCGACCCAAGCCACTGTTAAATTATTGCTATGTAACGCAGCAATACGTAATGACTAATGTGGTGGCATAATTGATTTTAAATAATTATATTTGTGGTTGGAGGACTAAATTGGTGGCAAAACAATCTTTGGAGGACCAAATTAACTATTTACTTTTGTTATAAATAAGAGTATAATTGGAATAAGCAATGTTAATTACGTATTGAGTTTTTTTTGTGAAAGGGAAATAAAAAAACACAAGAAAACAAAGAGCAGCTAAGGACGGAGATGCACACGCCCTATAGCATCATTATTTAGCAGAGGGACCAGAGGATCCGGAGCACAATCAAATTTCACCAGCTGTTGACCCTGAAGAGAACCACCCATCTTGGCAAGCATATCAGCACATCAATTAGCTTGGCGGAAGATGTGACAGAGAGTAACATTCCAATTCCTATTTAAAAGGTTCTTGATATCAGCTATCACAACCCCAAAGGTGTGACACGGAGGTATGCCATCGAGAGACACCAACCTATGCACCTCAGCAGAATCAGTCTCGCAACACACCAGCGTGAAGCCAAGATCCCAAGCCAATTCCAAGAAATGTTTGAGACCCAAAAGCTCCGCTAACAATACAAAATGAGAAGGATAGCTACCAGCAAAGCCCCCCAACCAAACTCCATTATGATCACGGATAATGCCACCGAAACCAATCCTACACTCTCCTTGCTTGAAGCTTCCATCAACATTCAACTTGACAGCTGGCTGCACAGGTTTACTCCACGCAATCAATCTCCCCGAACGAGTTGCAATACGAGGAGCATAATACTGGACCAGCTCATCCAAAGTGGATTGAATGAAGTAGCTGACTTGATCCAACCCCCATCTTTCAGTGCCTAAAACCTCCATGTTTCTCCAACGCTACACCCACCATAAAACCGCAAGGAATTTCTGGCACCGATCACAATCCACCATGTTTCGAATCCAGGACCACACATCCATGCACATTAAGTCTTGATTCTCAAAGCCAAACCGGAGCCATAACTCAGTACTTAGGCTACAGTCTCTCAAACAGTGCAAGATTGACTCAGAACCCGCACCACATCTAGCACAATTAGGAAAAGAAGCCATCCCTCTTCGGAAACGGAAATCATTGGTAGGAATCGCATTGTGAAGCACGAGCCATATAAGGAACTTGATCTTCTCATGACATTTAATTCTCCACACCCAAGACCAAGAGACCTCATCCAGCAAATTATCAGATTTATTGCAAAGCCAACGGTAACCCTTAGCAGCCGAATACGTACCATCAACACTGGATTTCCAAGCCCAAACATCCTGAAGATCAATGAACCCCAAAATATGAATATTTTCCATCTCCTCTTTTATGTCCCCTGGAAGAAGAGTCCAAACCCGATCCCAATTCCAACCCGCATCAGTCCACACATCACAGATTCTAAGTTCCGTATCTGAGATGTGGACAAAAGGAACCTTTTCACATAAAGGGCCATCCTTTTTCCAAGCACCATACCAAAAGGAGGTTTGTCCACTGCCAAACCGAAACCCGTAGCCCTCCTTAAGCCTATCCCTAGCCCTAAAGATACTACGCATAGTATAGGACATAGAAACTGAGGGAACAGCAAACAGAATATTCCGCCCCCCAAGGTACTTATGATCAAGCAATCTCTCCCACAGAGCTTCAGGACCTGAGAACAATTTCCACACTAGCTTTCCCAACAAGGAAACATTAGCCCACTTGGAGCTTCTGACTCCCAACCCCTCATACCTCCGAGGTCTGGTAAGCTTATTCCAACTAACCAAATTCAAACTCCTAGAACTCCCCTCCTTGCCCCAAATAAAATTGCGAGAAATCTTGTCAATATCATCACACACATTCTGCGGAAGCCAGAGAGTCTGCATGGTGTAAGTAGGGATAGCAGCCAAAACCGATTGGGCTAGGCAAACCTTCCCAGCCTTATTGAGTAAGTTTCTCTTCCAACCAGCAAGGCGAGAATGAAGCTTGTCCACAAGAGGGAGGAAAAGGCTTCGATTTACTCTACCAGTCAGCAGTGGAAAGCCCAAGTAGACACCAAGATCGCTACAAAATGAAATTTTAACATCATTCCTGAAGCCATCAAGGACATTTCTGTGGACACCAACAGAAGCAAACCCTTTCGATTTCTCGTAATTGACCTTCATTCCAGAGGCCATACAAAAATCCTCAAGCACTCTGACCACCACTCGACGCTGGCTTGCCTTAGCTCTACAGAAGAGAAAGACATCATCTGCAAAAAGAAGGTGTGATATCTGCGGACCACCACGAGATACACTAACCGACAACCACTCTCGCTCCTCCACCTTAATATTAATAAGAGATGACAACTTCTCCATGCATAGAACAAACAAATAAGGTGGCATAGGGTCGCCCTGGTGAAGACCACGAGACGGAGCAAAACTCTCTAGTCTTTCCCCATTCCACAAAACCGAGAGGGTAGAAGATCGAACACACTGCATTACTAAAGAAATGCACATATTTGGAAAGCCAAAATCCTCAAGAGTATTTTGCAAAAAATCCCAATTAACCCTATCGTAAGCTTTTTCCATGTCAACCTTAAAGGCTACCGAACCCACCTTGCTCTTAGAATGTTTCATAAAGTGGATTAACTCTTGGGAAATGATAGCATTATCCGACGTTCCTCTACCCGGTATGAAGCTACTCTGAAGGGGCCCAGTTAGAGAATGCATAAAAGGTCTCATTCTATTCACCATGACCTTGGTGATTATTTTGTACGCCACATTGCATAACCCAATGGGACGGAATTGCTTAAACTCCGTAGGGTGATGAACCTTAGGAATAAGGACAAGAAGTGTCTCACAAAGACGCTGGTCCATTGTACCAGTAGAGAACGCATCCGCCACCAACTTCCAAACATCATTCCCCACAACATCCCAGTACTTCTTGAAGAAGAACGGTTGAAACCCATCTAGCCCGGGAGCCTTATATAATTTAAGGGACATGACATCATTCCTCACTTCCTCAAAAGTGACTGGGCTTTGAAGTTGCTCCCTGCCCTCATCCGTCAAACGAGTGACAGGTACATACCGAAGGGCATGAGGTGAAGCACCAATCGGGCTAGCAAATAGCTTATTGTAGAAACTATTAGCCTCTTGTTTAATAATCTCATCTTGAACACACCATGACCCATCTTCCAAAAATAGCCCATGAATACGGTTCCTTTTCCTCCGGATAACTATCTGAGTATGAAAAAATTTCGTGTTCCGATCACCATGTTTCACCCAATTCTCTCTTGATTTTTGAAACCAAAACACCTCCTCTTGAGCAAGAATAGAAGAGTGCGCATTTTGTAAATCCCGCTCCAGCATGAGCAAATCATGACTCCTTCTAAAATCCAGTTCACATTGAACACCCGCAAGCCTAGCCTCCACCCTTCTTTTGTTTCTGAAAATATTACTATTGAACCTTTTGGCATCAACCTTAACCTGTTCTAGCTTATCCCAAATCAGCTGACCACTAGCTCTCAGGGCGTCGGTCACTACCCTCGGGAATTTAGAATGAAGAGTCCAAGCAGCCTGAAACCGAAAGGGCCTTTTATGACGCGGAGGCACTGTACCACCACAACGAAGCAACAAGGGTGAGTGATCCGACTGAATTCTACAAAGGTTCTCAATGTAAGCCTCCGGGAATGAATGACGCCAACTAAGATCAGCAAGGGCTCTATATAATCTCTTCAACATCAATCTAGAAGCACCTTCCCTCCTTGACCAAGTAAATTTAGACCCCGTAGCACCTAAGTCAACAAGGTTGTTGCCCTCCATCATATTATGAAAGTTATCAGCTCTATGAGAAGAAAAGGAGTCGCCACTCACCTCGGACGTATGAAGAATCTCATTAAAATCACCAATTAGAAACCAAGGGAGAATAAATGAAGCACGAAGGTCAGTGAGATAAGTCCATAACTGCTCTTTGATACTAGGAACAGGACTACCATACACCGCACTACACAACCAGGAAGACTGATGAGCAGAAATTTGAATGGTTACACACTGATTAAAAACCTCAACCACGTCCACCCTAAAACCAATATTCATCTTAAGAAGCACCCAAATACCACCAGAATGACCATGAGACTCACTAATCGCAACAGACATATAGTTAAGAGAACTCCAAAAATGAGAAACCTTTGCAAACTGGATATGCGGTTCCAGAATGATAAAAATAGTTGAATCAAACTGCTGGATTAGATTCTTCACCTGGCGCTTGCCACGCTTTTTAGCAGCACCCCGCACATTCCAAGAGATAAATCTGAAATCTTGAAACTCCATTAAACAACAAGCAAATAAAAAACGGCCTCCCCATGAGAGGTTACTGACCAGAGTCAAGGACCATTTCCGCTGCCTCGGAGCCACCAGACACACCCACACCTTCATGGTTAATATCTTTCTTTGTAGCCCTCAAAGTATCTCCCTTAACAGTGTCCACTAAGGAGGGGCTTGACTTCGACATGGTTCGGGGGTCTGGAGGTTTAAATTTCACTCCACCACCCTTGCCACCATTCAAACCAACACCACCCAAGAGGTTAGGAGAGATCGAAATCCACGGCCCCAAGTCAAACCCTATCTGCTTAGGAGCCTTCGAGGAAGTAGACATCAAATTCAAACCACTTCCTATAGAGTCCTTAGTAGCAGTAGGAATGTTTATGTTTGTTTGAACACGGTCTCGTTGACTCAACTCACTGAGTCGCACGTCCTTAGACCGAGTTGCATGTAAGGTATCCCCATTACTGCATGTCATACTAGGAGTCCTATCAACCTGGAGATTGGCCACGTGTAAAGAATCTTTTCTTGCTCTTTTCTTATTACTCATCTGGCCTTTGGCACGTGTGGTACTGGTAGGTGGGTGTGATCGAGGCCGTACCCGATACAAATAAAAACAGTTAAGTATAGTACTAGGAAGTGACTCCTAGGTCGTCTCCCAAGGAATATCTTATCAAGCAAAAGGTCGAACACATAGTATGCATAGAAAACAGGGGGTTTTTTTTTTGTATTGAATATTGAATAATCAAAACAGAATTAAATCAAAACGAAGAAACAGATAAGGAAAAGTGGATAAACCCCTTTGGCTCGCGTTCACAACTCTATCATCGGTCACAAAAGATCAATTTCTTTCCTCTTCACTGTCCAACTCGTGAGAACTAAATACTAAGCGAAAATTCAATTCTCACCCCAAAACCCAAACCTCTAATTAAGCATTAAAAGCCAAAGCATGGAGTTTTTACGAGTTTGCATAAATTAAGCATTCATACACATGGATTATCTCTATAGAATGGAACTAAGCGAACCATAACATATCAATAAGCATGAAAACAGTGAATAAAAACGAAATAGCATTAAGAACAAAACCTCAAGAGTATGTGATACATTACCAAAGGGATTTAACCTAAGAGTTTAGCCTTCCATGAAGAAAAATACCAAAAAAACGTGTAGAAAGGGAAGAGAGAGAAACCCTAGCAGCCTCCACAAGCTTGGAGAGCAAAACTAAGCCTTCTCTATGAGAGAGAATGTAAAAAACGTGGAATTGAAGGTCTCTCAAGGGTTTACACGAATTGGCTTTTTAAATCACAAAACGGGCCTAAATCATGGGCCCAAATCCTAAGGAAAGCTTAATCTCTAAATTAAATCTAAAAAAAAAATATCTTATAGATAAAATCTAAATCTTAAAAGATATAACTAAATCTCAACTAATCCTAAAGATAGATTACAATCTTCACTTCATCATATATCTTCTCTTCCAAAATTAAATCTTCATTCCCAAAATGTCCAAAAAACCCTTGAGCCAAATATGACCTGAAAATAGAAATAGAATTAATTAGGCTAAATAATCCCAAATTAAACAATATTCAGAATATTAGTCCAATAAACTCTAAATCACTAAATCAAGCTAAACAATGTCAAATAGGCAACAAGTATCAATAATATGAGTAAAATAATGCAAGGAATAATGGGAAATAAAATGCTCATCAAATACCCCCACACTTATCCTTTTGCACTCCTGGGCAAAACTAAGAATTAGGACTGAGAAGATCAATATGCACCAAAGTGAATCATGTAACAAGATTACTAAAACTAATGAATGCAAACCTAAGAGATTACATACTTCACAATGAATTCTAGGAAATGCAAAGAAATGGGCAAAATCGAGCACACGAAGAGAATAAGGACCAAAGAATCAAAGCATCCATGAACATCATCCAATTATTTCAAATATGCAAAGAAAACCAATGACATCAAGAGGGTAGTCACAAAGTGATAGAAACTCACAAGGATCACTCAAAAGTGTTTACACTCAAGTGTTTAAGGTTAATCAGTGTTTACACTCAAGGCACATCATGAAAAACAAACACAACCATAGGCTTGACAAGCCTCTAACATCAACAATCAATACACATGCACATTAAGATCAAAAGGTCTTTTCAGGGTTGTAATGGGGCCAAGGACAAGGTAGGATAAAAATATGGGAAATGTAGCTAAAACCCAAGGAAATAAAGGAGCAATGAGGAATAAGTAAAAAATAAGCACAATCCACCCCAAAATGAAATGATAAACATAACAACAACCTCTAATTCCAATCCTCTATGCCTCAATCAACCTTTTATTTTATTTTTTTTCTTTCTTTTTTCCTTTTTTTTTTCTTCTTCTTCCTTTTTTTTTTCATCATTCATTTTTTCAAATTTTTTTTAATTTTTTTTTATTTTTCATTGCAGAACTTCATGAACGAAAGGGAAGAAGAAACAACAAAAATGGCATAATGAGATAAAGCCATAATTACATCACCGACCATAGAGGCAAAACCTAGAACTCACAAGAGATGAAGAACAAAGCACCCTCGCTTACTTAATACCCATTCCCAAAACAATTCCAAAGCTCCAACATTCCCTAAGGTTAGGACAATCATGGTTTTTCAGTCATAGGCTTGTAATGAGCTAAAGAACAAAGAAAAGGGATATAAAGGCTCAAATGGGCTATCAAAGGATAAATTCATTCAAGGTAGGCTCATATGGCTAGTGGCTTATTCAAGAAAAAACAATGCCTAAATCATTTCAAAATATGCATGGGAATATCAAGTATCAACAAGAGTTAAGTCAAGTTCTAGAGTACAAGTAATCCAGAGTGCAATCACACATGAAAGAAAAATTAGATGGCATATATAGCAATCCACCCACAATTAAGGCTCAAATCCTCACAAAAGGGACAATTCTATCACAGTGTTACCACCTCTTAATTATCAAAAGCAACTTTACACACAGAAATGCATGAATTCAGACACAAGATACCAAGACTCTACTAAAATGAAGCAAAAACATGCAAGAAAATGCCCAAAACTTAGCAAAACCTAAAAAATCAAAGCAAAAATATGCAACCTAAACTACTCTCCCCCCCACACTTAAATCACACATTGTCCTCAATGGAAAACAAATAGCAGAATCAGACAGATATAGACAAGTGGAATAAAAGAGTAAGGAAGGAGAAAAGAAGACTCCCTAAATCATGGTGGGTCAAAAATGGGATCGACCAATGAGGATTCCTCCACAGGTGCATCATCCAAAGAAGGGGTAGTGAGGAAAGGCTTGAGTCGGTGACCACTGACTTTGAAGCTCTTGTCTGTGGACTCACTCTTGATCTCCATAGTGCCATAAGGAAACACCTGGGTGACTACAAACGGTCCAATCCATTTAGAGCGGAGCTTTCCACTCATGATTCCAAGCCTAGAGTTGTAGAGCAACACTTTTTGACCAACCAAGAACTCCTTTCTGCAAATTGAGCTATCAAGGAGCTTCTTGGTCTTCTCTTTGTAGAACTTGGAATTCTCATAGGCCTCCAAACGAATCTCATCTAGCTCACTCAACTGCAGCTTCCTCTCCTCACCCGCTTGATCAAGAGCTAAGTTACATTGCTTCACAGCCCAATATGCACGGTGCTCTATCTCAACAGGCAGGTGGCATGCCTTACCAAAAACAACCCGATAAGGTGACATCCCTATGGGTGCCTTGTAAGCAGTCCGATGGGCCCATAAAGCATCCTCCAATCGTGTGCTCCAATCCTTTCTATTAGGCTTAACCATCTTCTCCAAAATCCGCTTGATCTCTCTGTTTGAAATCTCAGCTTGCCCATTGGTTTGGGGGTGATATGGTGTAGAAACTTTGTGCGCAACCCCATACTTCTAGAGCAAAGCTTGCATGGATCTATTGCAGAAGTGTGTGCCTTGATCACTGACTATGGCACTAGGTATGCCAAACCTGCAGAAGATATTAGACCTGACAAAATCTACAACAACCTGAGCATCATTAGTCCTGGTGGCCTTAGCTTCCACCCATTTGGATACATAATCCACAGCAAGTAAGATATAATAAAAACCAAAAGAAACAGGAAAGGGGCCCATGAAATCTATACCCCAGACATCAAATACCTCACAGAACAACATAGGTTGTTGCGGCATCTGTTGCCTCCAAGATAGGGTGCCTCCTGCCCTTTGACATTGCTCACATGAGCTGCAGATTTTGCTTGCATCCTTGAAGATGGTAGGCCAATAAAATCCAGAATCCAGCACCTTTCGTGCTATCCTTTGAGTGCCAAGGTGGCCTCCAACTGGTGAAGCATGGCAAAATTGGAGAACCGATTGGATCTCCTGGTCTGGAATGCACCTGCGAATGACCTGATCACTGCAAAAACGCCACAAATAGGGGTCATCCCATACATAATACTTGGCATCGCTCTTCAATTTGTCTCTTTGAGCTTTGGATGCCAAGGGTGGAAAAACAGATGCAACTATATAATTTACAATATCAGCAAACCAAGGAGTAAGGGGAGGGGGATGTGAAACATGCAAAACTAAAAGCTGCTCATCCGAGAAGTCATCCCGGATAGGAAATGCATCCTCCTCTCTCTCTATTCTGCTCAAGTGGTCTGCGACCAGGTTATGTGCACCACTCCGATCCTGAATCTCAAGATCAAACTCCTGGAGGAGCAACATCCATCTAATCAACCTAGGTTTGGAATCTGTCTTTTTCAAAAGATACTTCAGAGCAGCATGATCAGTATACACCACAACCTTAGAACCTAATAGATATGATCTAAACTTATCAAGTGCAAAGACAATGGCTAACAGCTCTTTTTCAGTTGTGGTGTAATTAACTTGTGCTGAATCTAAAGTCCTAGATGCATAATAAATCACATGAGACATCTTACCAACCCTTTGGGAGAGAACTGCTCCCAAAGCATAATTCGAGGCATCGGTCATGAGCTCAAATGGGAGAGTCCAGTCAGGTGGTTGGATGATGGGAGTGGTGGTGAGTTCTCTCTTCAGCTCATCAAATGCCTTCTTGCATTGGTCTCCAAACTCAAATGTGGTATCCTTTTGAAGCAAGTTGGATAGTGGAAGGGCTATCTTGCTAAAGTTCTGAATAAACCTGCGATAGAAACCTGCATGGCCAAGAAAAGAACGCACCTCTCGCACGCAATAGGGGTAAGGCAAATGTGATATTACATGCAGCTTAGCAGGGTCAACCTCTATGCCCTTATGCGAAATAATGTGCCCTAAGACTATGCCTTGTTCTACCATAAAATGACATTTTTCAAAATTCAAGACAAGGTTAGTCTCAATGCACCTATTAAGCACCTTAGACAAACTATCAAGACATGCATCAAAAGAGGAACCATATACACTAAAATCATCCATGAAGACCTCTATGCAATGCTCAAGTAAGTCATTAAAAATACTCATCATACATCTTTGAAAAGTGCCAGGAGCATTGCATAGGCCAAAAGGCATCTTCCTATAAGCAAATGTACCAAAAGGACAGGTAAATGTAGTCTTATGTTGGTCCTCTGGTGCAATACAGATTTGGAAATAACCAGAGAAACCATCTAAGAAGCAATAGTGAGATTTACCTGCCAGGCGCTCCAACATCTGATCAATGAAGGGAAGAGGAAAGTGATCCTTGCGGGTCGCCTGGTTGAGCTTCCTATAATCAATGCAGACTCTCCAACTGTTCTGCACTCTAGTGGGAATCAGCTCATCCTTCTCATTTTTGACAACTGTCACCCCAGACTTCTTGGGAACTACTTGAACCGGGCTTACCCAAGTGCTGTCTGAAATGGGGTAGATAATGCCAGCTTGCAGCAGCTTGGTGACCTCTTTCTTCACCACATCAAGAATCTGGGGGTTCAACCGTCTCTGGGGTTGTCTCACTGGTTTAGCCCCATCCTCCAATAAAATCCGATGCATGCACATGGAGGGGCTAATACCAGGTATGTCTGCCAAAGTCCATCCTATTGCCCTTTTGTTTGCTCTAATCACATCCAGCAGCTTCTTCTCTTGATCAACAGAAAGGGAGGTAGAGATGATCACTGGAAGTTTATGCTCAGCCTCCAAGTAAGCATATTTGAGATGAGGAGGAAAGGGCTTCAGGTCCAATAAAGGTGCCTGCATCACAGATGGAACTAAAGGAGCAGCAGAATTGGATTCTGCCGCCTGCACCTGAACAAGTGAATTAGACTCATGCAAAACAGAAATGGGGTTAGCATGATCTGAATCTATATCATATGAATCAACAGATGCAGTAGCAGAATATAAAAACTGGTCAATTTCAATGCATGCAGTGCACATTTCGGAATCAGAATATGCAGAACAAGTAAATGAGCTAGTGAAAGATGGCAAATCATAATCATGCAAAAAGTCTAGAACATGCTCATCAATCAGATCATCAATCAAGTCAACATGAAAAACAGAGTGGTCATCAGAAAAATGTTTCATAGCATCAAAAATATTGAATCGAACCACACTGTCATCAAATTCCATGGAAAGTGTACCTGCATGCACATCTATCTTGGTTCGGGCTGTTTTCAAAAATGGTCTCCCTAATATGATAGGGACAGCACTACGAGAGGTGTCCTCTTCCATATCAAGAATACAAAAATCAGCAGGAAAGATGAGCTCTTCAACCCGAACCAGAACATCCTCTATCAAACCTGCGGGGTAGGCAATAGATCTATTTGCCAAGTGAATAACCACACCCGTAGGTTGAAGGGGTCCAAGTGAAAGAGACTTGAAAACAGACATAGGCATAACATTAATAGATGCTCCTAAATCTAGCAAAGCATTCTCAAATTTAGTATTACCTATGATACAAGGCACAGAGAAAGTTCCAGGATCCTTACACTTTTCAGGAATATGAGGGACGGGTTTACCTATAAGAGCAAAGACATTTCTTCCCATGTTGATCCTCTCATTGCCCTTGAGCTTCCGTTTGTGTGTGCATAGATCCTTCAAGAACTTTGCATACCTTGGAATCTGCTTGATTGCATCAAGAAGGGGTATGTTGACTTCCACCTTCCTGAATGTGTCAAGTATCTCTTTGTCAATCTCTTCCATTTTCTTGCTTTGAGTCACCCCCCTTGGTGGGAAAGGAAGAGGAATGAGGGGTGGTTGTTGGGCAGCAGCAGGTGTTGTGCTTGTGGAAGGCTGAGTTGGATGGGATTTTCTGGTACTTGTGTGCTCACTCTCCTCGACCATTTGGGTCTTCTTGTTGGGTGAAACTAGATCATCTTTGTTGAGGTCAGATTCTGGTGTGGGTGTGACAATCTGCTTCCCTGACCTTAGACTAATGGCATTCACATTCTGGTTTGGATTGATCACTGTTTGTGATGACAACTTGTTAGAATTCTGAGATTGCATAGTGTTGATTGCTGTTGCCATCTGTCCCATCTGATTGGTCAAAGATTGAATGGAGGCCTCTTGTCTTTGAATGGATGCTCTAGTTTCCTGTTGGAATTGGAGATTTTGCATGGTCATCTGTTTCATCAGCTCTTCCAATGAAGGCTGCTGCTCAGTAGTAGGAGCTGGTGGTGCAGAATTAGCCTGTTGTTGTCTCTGTTGCTGGACTGGAGGAGGTACATATGGTGGTCTAGAATTGTTCTGAAATTGAACCTGTGAAGGTTGCTGCTGATCAGACCATCTCAGGTTGGGATGGTTCCTCCAACCAGGGTTGTATCTATTGGTAGAGAGATCAAAGTTCTGTGGCTGCTGGTTTCTACTGTTGAAGATGTTGGCGGCATATGCCTCAGGTTGGTCAGCACCAGTGGTGGGCTGCTGCTGCACAGAAGGGCATGCATAAGTGGGGTGCTCAGCGGATGTGCATATGCCACATAATCTAGCAGGCAGAGACAACTTCTTCTGGTTGATGGCCAATTGAGTGACCAAAGTTGTAAGTGAATCTATCTTCTGTTCAAGCTTCTCAACCTTACCAGAACTTGTGCCAACATCATTCACTCCTCTCACTATGATTGCATCGCTGTTGCCCCTTGCATGGAATTGTTGACAATTGGAAGCCATCTTCTCAATCTTGACTCTGGCTTCTAAAGGTGTCGTGTCTCCTAGGGCACCACCACTTGCAGCATCAAGCATGTTTCTCTCCATGAGGTTGAGACCTTCATAGAAATATTGAATAAGCAGTTGCTCTGAGATCTGATGGTGGGGGCAGCTCGCACACAATCTCTTGAATCTCTCCCAATACTCATAGAGACTTTCTCCACTTTGTTGCCTGATGCCTGATATATCCTTTCGGATTGCTGTTGTTCTGCATGCAGGGAAGAATTTCTCCAAAAATGCCCTCTTCAGGTCATCCCAGACTGTGATAGAACCAGGGGCCAGATCGTACAACCAATCCTTGGCTAGCCCCTCTAGGGAGTGTGGGAATGCCTTAAGACAAACATGATCCTCTTGCACATCATGTGGTTTCATAGTAGCACAGACAATATGGAACTGCTTGAGATGTTTATGAGGATCCTCACCTGCAAGACCATTAAACTTGGGCAACAAATGAATTAGTCCAGACCTTAGCTCATACGGGTCATCGGGATACTGGATGCACAAATCTTCAATAGTGAAATCAGGTGCAGCCAGCTCCCTCAATGTCCTCTCACGTGGTGGAGGTTGAGCCATATTTTCAGAATAATCAGAATAAGAATCAGAATTTATAGGAATAGAAGAAAAAGAAGCAGACTCACTATGTAAAGACTCAATAGACTCACTACCTATGGACTGGTTCCTATTTTGTCTAACTAGTCTGTGATAAGTTCTATCAATTTCAGGGTTATATGGATGAAAGTAGCTTGGGTTGCCCCTAGTCATGTACTGAACAGAACACCATGTAGCATAGCAAACTGTCACTAATATACATGACCAAGATAGGCAACAAAATTTTTTTATTTTTTAAAATTTTTTCTTTATTTTTTTCAGCACCCTAAAATCATGAAAACATACCACAAAAAGTTTGAGGACAAAATTCAAAAGGGAACCAAGTCAAACAATTAAATCAGAGACCAAAAACTAAGAAAATAAAACTTGTAAAATAAAAAAGAAATAGTAAAACGGATTTTTCAGGATCCAGACGAAGGAGTTTTCTGACAAAGTGAGAAAAATCAGATTATTCAGAAAATTCCCTTCGATTTGATATAAAATTCGTCAAATTCCGAGTTACGGGTCAAAAGTTGCGACGATTTGAAGACAATGCTGCTAAAACTTGGAAAATTTTTCTGGAACTCACAACCAGTGATGATCTGAGTGATCGTGGTGCCTCAAAACCTTTTTATATGATAAAAGTAGTGTGGATATAAATTTTCGTGCAAAAATTCCACCCACAACTATGTGAACTAGCAACCACAGAATCAATCAAATACACTAATTGCAACAAAATAGCAAAACAGCAAACAGTGCAACTTCAACCGGTTATCAGAATTGACTACTAGACCCTAAATCAGACACGACACACTATAATAACTATACTAACTACGACACTAACTAACTACTAATGACATTTGGCAAGAACCGATATTCCCCGGCAACGGCGCCAAATTTGATCGAGGCCGTACCCGATACAAATAAAAACAGTTTAAGTATAGTACTAGGAAGTGACTCCTAGGTCGTCTCCCAAGGAATATCTTATCAAGCAAAAGGTCGAACACATAGTATGCATAGAAAACAGGGGGGTTTTTTTATATTGAATATTGAATAATTGAAATCAAAACAGAATTAAATCAAAACGAAGAAACAGATAAGGAAAAGCGGATAAACCCCTTTGGCTCGCGTTCACAACTCTATCATCGGTCACAAAAGATCAATTTCTTTCCTCTTCACTGTCCAACTCGTGAGAATTAAATACTAAGCGAAAATTCAATTCTCACCCCAAAACCCAAACCTCTAATTAAGCATTAAAAGCCAAAGCATGGAGTTTTTACGAGTTTGCATAAATTAAGCATTCATACACATGGATTATCTCTATATAATGGAACTAAGCGAACCATAACATATCAATAAGCATGAAAACAGTGAATAAAAACGAAATAGCATTAAGATCAAAACCTCAAGAGTATGTGATACATTACCAAAGGGATTTAACCTAAGAGTTTAGCCTTCCATGAAGAAAAATACCAAAAACGTGTAGAAAGGGAAGAAAGAGAAACCCTAGCAGCCACCACAAGCTTGGAGAGCAAAACTAAGCCTTCTCTAAGAGAGAGAATGTAAAAAAAACGTGAATGGAAGGTCTCTCCAGGGTTTACACGAATTTGGCTTTTTAAATCACAAAACGGGCCTAAATCATGGGCCCAAATCCTAAGGAAAGCTTATCTCTAAATTAAATTTAAAAAATATCCTATAGATAAAATCTAAATCTTAAAAGATATAACTAAATCTCAAATAATCCTAAAGATAGATTACAATCTTCACTTCATCATATATCTTCTCTTCCAACATTAAATCTTCATTCCCAAAATGTCCAAAAAGCCCTTGTGCCAAATATGACCTGAAAATAGAAATAGAATTAATTAGGCTAAATAATCCCAAATTAAACAATATTCAGAATATTAGTCCAATAAACTCTAAATCACTAAATCAAGCTAAACAATGTCAAATAGGCAACAAGTATCAATAATAGGAGTAAAATAATGCAAGGAAAAATGGGAAATAAAATGCTCATCACATACCTCTCTTGGTTTAAAATATAAGCAAAAGTAACCAACTTTCTTAAATTTTATTTCATTCTCAATGCCACTTTCCAAAAATATCCCTAGAAAATTGTTATCTTATTTAATTTTTGTTTCATTACCAATGCAACTTTCCCAAAATACCTCTATTATTTTATAAATTTGAGAAAATTAAATACAATCAACTAACCTCCTTAACAAGCGAAAAATTAGTTGGTTTTGCTTATAATTCGAGCAGGAGAGAGTATTTCTTTTTTTTAAGGGAAGTACTGCTTCTACCATGCACCGGTTCTTGGTGCTCTAACTCTTTTTTTATTTTTTTATTTTAATAAATCTAATATATTAAAAAAAATATGTTTTGGGTTTTCTGTGTTCTTTTTATGTACATGTTTTTGTTATTTGGATTTGAATTTTTTTTATTATAGGCTTCCTGACACAGCTAATGTTCCAAACAAGTAAAATATAAAACAAGTGTGCTTCTACCATGCGTCGGTTTTTGGTGCTCCGACTCTTTTTTTAATTTTTTTAAATGTTTTATAAAGAAATTTTATTAATAAATAAGGGTGTAGTGGGAAAAGTTGTATTAATTATATATTGGGTTTTATAAAGAACAATACATATAAAACATGAGACAAAACTCTACAAACACTACATATGAAACGGAGGCCGGGAGTATTTCTTTCATTATTTTCAATTTGTTATCTCATTCAATATTATTTTTATTCACAAATTAAAAATCTATAATACTCCCAGCGTCCACAAGGATAGTAACAAATTGAAAAAGTCAAAAAATTAAGGAGACATGCATTTAATTGTTTGCCTAACACATAGACCAATTATTAAACACCTAATTTAATGCATTTTGCAGTGATCAACTAATTGCAATTCAAAGTTTACAATTTCTAAACTTTTCATTTATTATTTTAACTTTAGTTTAGGACAAAAATTTTGTATTTTTTTAACATCCTTGTGGGGCGGAGGGAGTATATAATATCATATATAAAAAAAATAATTAATCTTAAGTCAAATTTGTAAAACATATCTATTAAATTTGGAATAACTTTTTTATTTAAAAAAAAAGGATTTGTTTCCCAAAGGAAAAGTCAAATTTGTCAAACATATATAATAATTTTGTAATAACTTTTTTTAAAACAAAGGATTTGTTTCCATAAGAAAAAAGATTTTTTCCCAAGATTGTTTAAAAGTCAAAAGTAGATGATTATATATGATTTTTAACTTACACATTCAAACATATTGTTTATTGGCTCTTTATATTCTTCCCATCTATGATAGATATTTTCAAAGACTCACACCTCATGGCAAAAAAAAAAAAGAAAAGAGTTCATGCCTTCTATTTATTTCCTTCCTCATTTATCAATTAATCAGTAAAAGTTTAGAACTTTACCTCCCTCGTTCTGTGTCAACTCTCTCTCTCTCACACACACACATTGATAGCACTTTCTCGATCTTCTATCTTCTCACCCACCCATGGTTCACATTAGCCTCGTTGATGCTAATGATAACCCTCTTGAGAACGATGTCGTTGAAGAAACAACAAAAAACACCAGCACCACCACCAAAAGGTGGCGATTCGTTACCAGCTCCAACACCCAAACCCTAACTTCACCACCGAAGGCTCATGGCGATTTGTCTCACGATCCATTTCCCACCCTTCCATATGAGCTCAACACTGAAATCATCTCTAGGCTCCCAGTGAAAATCCTCATGCAATTCAAGTGCATAAACAAGCCTTGGAAAACCCTAATTTCAGATCCCCAATTTGCGAGGAAGCATCTTTCGAAGGTAAACTCAACCCACCTCATCCTCAGTTTCTCGAATCCCTCCCATGAGTTCCTTGTTAAATCTTACTCTCTTAAATCCATGTTTGAAAGCACAAAATCCATGTTTGAAAGCACAACCCCTATTCCCGAGGAGCTCGAGTACCCTTTGAGAACTCGAAACCGTTATAGTTTGTTTGTGGGGTCATGTGATGGAATTCTATGTTTCTCCATACGTGGTGGCGGTGGTGTACTTTTATGGAACCCCGCTATTCGAAAATACAAAATGTTGCCATCTTCGAAGCCTCCAAAGAAAAACAGTTATAGCATATATGGATTTGGTTATGATCATTGTAGTGATACTTACAAGGTGGTCGCAGTTTATTGCAATAAGTATGATAATTGTGGCAAGTTTATGTCTAAAACTGAAGCCAAAGTTCACACTTTGGGTACTGATTGCTGGAAAAGAGTTCAGGAGTTTCCTTCTGATTTTGAAATCATTTCACCTGGGAAATTTGTGAGTGGCACACTCAATTGGTTAGCATTTAACCGTGTCGCTTCTAATTCTTCTAATTGGATTGTTATTTCTCAAGATTTGGGCAATGAGTCATGTCAAGAACTATCACAACCTGTATATGGGATAGATGTTGTTAACTTGACTTTGGGAGTATTGAGGAACTGTTTATGTACTCTTGCTTATAGCGGGACATTTTCAGATGTTTGGCTTATGAAAGATTATGGAGATAATAAGTCATGGGCGAAATTGTTTCGCATTCCTCCTTATATGGAAGATGTTGATTCTTTTCCATATTTAAATGTGCTTTGTATTTCTGAGGATGAAGAAGTGCTATTGGAGTACAACTCAAAAAAGATAGTTGTTTATAATATCAGAAATGAAACTTTTAGGAATATTGAGATTCAATACCTGGTCAATGGTTGGGCTGTCCCACATCTCCATGTTGAGAGTTTGATATCACCTTTTTTTTAATATTAGGAAGCAGGTCTTAAGCTATGTCATTTGCACAAGTACTAATAATTGTATCTTATATATCTCTCTTTATGCTATGGATATTATATTTGTTTCAATATATACTTGTTGATTGATAAAGAGTATGTGTTGGTTTTAATTATTTGTGTTTAGAATTTATTGGTTTATTGATTTTTCTTGCATCATACAAAGTTCACAGTCATGCATTGCACATTAATATGTGATTATTAATGTGGTTTTCTAATGTGGAAATTAAGGTTTATGTATTATGCCAAGTCACTCCACGAAATGTAAGTTTCAAAAAATGCTCGCTAAAACACAAATTCTGCAATGTTTGTTTCAAATATTTCACATTACATTAGGATGTAAAGAAAACTATATTCAGCGAAGTATATGAAATTAGAAAAGAATATTATTAATGTAATTTATTTTTATGTATAACAATTTTTTTCGAAGAGAGTTTTTTCCCTATTCCAAATTTTTACGAGGAAAAATCTCTGTTGACGAGACGCTAAATAGACGGTTCCCATGGGGATCACTAAACCTAGAATACGATCATCCCTATTTTTAATACCGCAAGTGCTTTTGTCTCGACCCAAGCCACTGTTAAATTATTGCTATGTAACGCAGCAATACGTAATGACTAATGTGGTGGCATAATTGATCTTTAAATAATTATATTTGTGGTTGGAGGACTAAATTGGTGGCAAAACAATCTTTGGAGGACCAAATTAACTATTTACTTTTGTTATAAATAAGAGTATAATTGGAATAAGCAATGTTAATTACGTATTGAGTTTATTTTGTGAAAGGGAAATAAAAAACACAAGAAAACAAAGAGCAGCTAAGGACGGAGATACACACGCCCTATAACATCATTATTTAGCAGAGGGACCAGAGGATCCGGAGCGCAATCAAATTTCACCAGCTGTTGACCCTGAAGAGAACCACCCATCTTGGCAAGCATATCAGCACATCAATTAGCTTGGCGGAAGATGTGACAGAGAGTAACATTCCAATTCCTATTTAAAAGGTTCTTGATATAAGCTATCACAACACCAAAGGTGTGACACGGAGGTATGCCATTGAGAGACACCAACCTATGCACCTCAGCAGAATCAGCCTCGCAACACACCAGCATGAAGCCAAGATCCCAAGCCAATTCCAAGAAATGTTTGAGACCCAAAAGCTCCGCTAACAATACAAAATGAGAAGGATAGCTACCACCAAAGCCCCCCAACCAAACTCCATTATGATCACGGATAATGCCACCGAAACCAATCCTACACTCTCCTTGCTTGAAGCTTCCATCAACATTCAACTTGACAGCTAGCTGCACAGGTTTACTCCACGCAATCAATCTCCCCGAACGAGTTGCAATACGAGGAGCATAATACTGGACCAGCTCATCCAAAGTGGATTGAATGAAGTAGCTGACTTGATCCAACCTCCATCTTTCAGTGCCTAAAACCTCCATGTTTCTCCAACGCCACACCCACCATAAAACCGCAAGGAATTTCTGGCACCGATCACTATCCACCATGTTTCGAATCCAGGACCACACATCCACGCACATTAAGTCTTGATTCTTAAAGCCAAACCGGAGCCATAACTCAGTACTTAGGCTACAGTCTCTCAAACAGTGCAAGACTGACTCAGAACCCGCACCACATCTAGCACAATTAGGAGAAGAAGCCATCCCTCTTCGGAAACGGAATTCATTGGTAGGAATCGCATTGTGAAGCACGATCCATATAAGGAACTTGATCTTCTCATGACATTTAATTCTCCACACCCAAAACCAAGAGACCTCATCCAGCAAATTATCAGATTTATTGCAAAGCCAACGGTAACCCTTAGCAACCGAATACGTACCATCAACACTGGATTTCCAAGCCCAAACATCCTGAAGATCAATGAACCCCAAAATATGAATATTTTCCATCTCCTCTTTTATGTCCCCTGGAAGAAGAGTCCAAACCCGATCCCAATTCCAACCCGCATCAGTCCACACATCACAGATTCTAAGTTCCGTATCTGAGATGTGGACAAAAGGAACCTTTTCACATAAAGGGCCATCCTTATTCCAAGCACCATACCAAAAGGAGGTTTGTCCACTGCCAAATCGAAACCCGTAGCCCTCCTTAAGCCTATCCCTAGCCCTAAAGATACTACGCATAGTATAGGACATAGAGACTGAGGGAACAACAAACAGAATATTCCGCCCCCCAAGGTACTTATGATCCCACCAGTTTTCAGCTTCCCCATGAAGCATGTAAACTGCATAGGTCACCTTCTGTTCATCAGAACAATCCAAAGTTCGGAAAATCTTGTTGATCTCATACAACCACTTGTTCGCCTCATCAGGTTTGTATCCTCCTTCAAACCTTGGCGGATTGCACTTCCTGAACTCCGGCAGAGTCCTAGCATCATGATTCGCCATATTGCCAACAGGTGGATTACCAGCTCGCCCTTGAGATGGCTGTTGTCGCTGCTGCTGTTGCATACCTTCCAGCACGGTCGTGATTCGTTCTAACATTTCGTTCGTAATATTTCTATTTCTGGTTGCCATAGAAAGACCTGCACTATGGGCTTTGGGTCACTAAAAAGGTCTTTGAAACATAAATGATTCTAACTTACTCAAAACATATTCAATTACCATTGAATACCATACTTAGCTGCATCATCGAGGCTATGAGGAACAGGACCAATGCTCTGATACCACCAAAGGTGTGACGCTCTCTTTTGTATCTTAAAAATAATTAATATTTCCAAATAGTTGAATACTTGCTATCAGAATTAGGACTAGAAAATTTTTCCTTTTTAGGTTAGTACTTGCTCGATCATAAACCCTTTTTAACATGAACTATTAATTGAATCCGGCTTAGTAATATCTTAATTTCAAAAAGGCCCTCGAGAGAACATTTCTTTAATCATAGAAAACGTTATTTGTGATTCTTATTAAAACATATCATTTGTCTCTCGAGTTGGATTTGAGTATATAAAACATAAACTTATTGCCGAATCCTTTTTGAAATAGAAATCAGAGTTTGCGGAAGTAAAAATAATACTTATGGGGCACTGCTGAGGTAAATAAGGCATCATATATATATATATATATATATATATGTCATAACATAAAAACCCCATCAGTATAGTCAGTAGCAAGTAGTAAAAAGTCGAGATAGCAAGTTTGGTGAAACATATACAGACCAGCTGCATAAAATAAAACCTCACTCTAAGACCTCTCAAATATATACAAGATATGACAAAATCCAAAAGTAGAAGTCCCAGAGCAGGTCATCCGTGTCCTCAGCAGCTCCTCAGATCCTCCACAGCTCTATCCCTAGGATCTAGGATCCAAAACATCTACGCTATGCAGGCTCCTATGAACCAGCGGGTCCACCTCTAGCAGAAACAGTCGGCTCAACATGCACCTCCTCCTCGCTCTCATCCTTCACAGGGTCTTCCTCGACCTCGCCCGACTGTGTGGAGACCCCACCACTGGGTCTAGGATCTGCAGAAGCAGTCCTATCATAGTCAGTCGGATCCTCAGTGACAACTCTATGGGAAGAAGGATGTGAACGAGTGGCAGCTCTAAAACGAAAACTATGAAAACGACGCATAGGTCGAGCCGGGGGTGGTCCTCTATATGTATAAAAGGGTGGAACATGCATAGTATAGACTAATGGGATCCTAAATCGACGAGGTCGCACTCGCACCAGTGGGTTAGGGTGGTAGAGAGTGATCTCAATCTCCCCCTCAAAAGTGGCACGGTGCTCCTCATACGTCCATATGCCACTAGGGATAGGGCTTATCTCGATGCAAGCTAGGTATCTGGCCATCACCTAAACAGGGCACAGGGAGTAAGTATACACATATACATAATTGATAAAGACTAAAATTACAAACACAAGTATATCATGGACAGATCATAATGCAAGTGCATATGAGCACACCAATTTTTCAACATTATATCTCTTATAATGCAAGTGGCATGATGTATGATTTTCTATCCACAACTGAGGCCTCTAAAAGTCCATCTTGGACGTCCATCCAATACACCCTTGTGTTCCCGGAACACCGACATTCGTTCCCAGAACGTAATGCCGAACCATACTTGGATAATAAGCATCACTCCCGGAGTGTGCACCACGTTCCTAGAACGCATAAACACCAGGTCCCGGACACTGGCCACATATCTATAATGTGTCATCAAGTAGGTTATAATTTGGTACTCCCGGAGTACCCTCCTCATATTCCCAGAATATGATAAACGTTCCTACCAACCAAACTTCCAGTCCATATGGATGCACAAATATCAGGGTTGGTTTTTATCTTTATATTAATTAATGTGATTTAGAAATATTCCAATTTCTCCTTTTGAATGATTTATTTGAGGCATAATCTTTGGCATAAAAATTTTCCTTTGAATTATCTCAAAAACATGCCCTTAAGCTTAGATTGGGAAAAACATAACCAATGGTATTCAAAAACGTAACTTTTTAGTTTTCAGATTCAGGTACTAACCGGTTACAGTTTCAGGCTAACCGGTTAGAATTACAGACCTGAACTGTTTACCATTGTAATTCAGAAAACCCTTTTTCTTGAATTCTCTACCCAATCTATAAACAAGTTTAACCTTGTTTTATACCTCAGAAACCACTGTTTTCATCATTCAAAAGTCTAAATCACATTCTCTTCTCAAATGAGCATAGTTTCCTCTTGAATCTATCTCATTGACTTAAGGCATTAACTCCATTCCCTCAATCTGAACCATGATATTATAAGCACTCATCTTCAGATTATTTATAATGAAATTAAAGTATAGATTTGAGCCAAAATCACTAAGACTTCAGGACTGATTTAATAAACTGATTTTCTTTGAAATTTTACAATGTCTAACCGGTTACAATTATCGAGTAACCGGTTAGATTATGCAGTCAGTCCACTAAAACAAGAGTTTTGACAAATCATTCTTTTCATTTCTCAAATCTAACCCAATTTCAACATTCTCAGAGTTCATATGCCTTAAGAGCAATATGTTCATATCCAGAAACACATTCAGTTTGCATGCATCAAACTTATGGTATCAATTTGCATAAAAATCAATACAAACACCAATCAATACCACAAAACTCATAATCAACAATTAGTTTCTGATTTTAAACCTTAAATCACTTGCATGCATCAATTTAAATTTGCTCACACAGAATTGAGCCAGAATTTTGGCCTCCAAGCCTTTGTGCTTTAAACACATAATGCCCTTTTGCGTTTTGTTAACTCAAATCCTAAATCACTTGATTTTTAGTCTAAATCTAGTATAAGGTAGACTTCTCCCATACCTCTAAGTTGATTTTGATGACTATTAACACTGATCTTGTAACATCCTAAACTTTATTTTAAATGAATTATTAAATAAAAACCTAAGAAAAATTGAAATGATGACTTAACGAATTTTGGTAGATAGGTGAGTGGTGATTATAAGTCCTAGGGGTTGTATAGAAGGCAGTTGTGGCTTCGGGCAAAGTCGTATAAGCGAAATCGGGAGTTAAATCGGCGTTTTCGATGTTAGCAATCGACCGAAAAGAGAAAATTAGAAATTTATTATAGGATGCTAAGAAAATAAATTCCACCGTTGGATAAGAAGTTTATGGGGTGAAGAAGCTTGTCTAAAAATTTGGGCCCGATCCGACGGTTAACGAAAAAGTTACGGCGAATCGAAAGTTGGAAATTCTGACCCACGCCCAGGCGCACCAGCCTGCGCCCAGGCACGCACCACTATTCATTGGTGCTGAGCCAGGTAGTTTTGCGCTCAGGCGCGCGATAGTCCCGCCCAGGCGCATCCCACGCATCAGGCGCACCATTTCCTCCTGACCGCACCAGATGCCCACACTCCCGCACCAGCTCACGCACCAGCCTCACGCACCCTGTCCCGCACCACGTCGCGCGCCCAGGCGCGCCAAGACCACGCCCAGGAGCGCACCAGCTTAAAAGCTGGTGCTGCAGATCAGACCAACCAAAACGCACCACTCTTCCTCCTCCTTCTTCTTGGGCGATTTTGAGCCCCAAAACCCTAGCTTCTTCCACACCAAAAATCCACCCAAAAACACAACAAATCATCATCATATATTGTTTCCCCATAACTCATAACCACTCAGACTCCATCAATTTCTCATTTTTCCCTCTCTTCAATCATACCCATGAGTTAGGGTTCAAGAACACCAACACCCAACCTTGATTCTCATCCTCCCAAGCTCAAAGTAAGTTAGATTCATGTTTTTCTCCTTATTTTATTCATGATACACGAATTTCCCACTCTCAATTCTAACTATTTGTGTCTCCGGGGTTCCATAGCTCATTCTCTCTCCTCCAATTGAAGCTTGCTCTTTCTCTCTCTACACCAAGGCTTGGGAATCAACATTCTCTCTCTCACCACCTTTATTTGAGGTAAGAAGGGAAGTGTTACCTTTACTTAGGGGGTATTTTCTAGCTTGCATATAGGGGGAATTAAGGGCAGGAAATAAAAATAAAAAAGAGGAACCTTAGGGTAAATGATGGAATTAGAATTTGGTACAATTGAACAAAAAATTAGAATTGAGGAATATGCTAGTTTCTATATGTATTTGTGGTTGCTCTAACAAAAATTGGGTTTAATAATGATGATAGTAGAATATGGCATGGCTTTAGGATTAACAAGGAACATAGTGATTGGAAAGTCGATTATGTAATTAATTTTGGTAATTAGAATGGAATTATGAGAAACATGAGACAATTGGGAATATTGATGATGGACGTAGATTATACTCTGTTTTGAATGTCAATAATGAATGTAGCGAATAGGAAGTTGAATTATGTTATTAATTCTAGAGTTTGGAATGGAAATGTAATGAACATGAGACAATTGGGAATATCGATGATAGATGTAGATTAAATTCTGGTTGGAAGGTCAATATTGAATGTAATGATTAGGAAGTTGATCATATTATTAATTTTAATGATTAGAATGGATTTGGAATGAATATGAATGATGAAGGAGTATAAAATGCAGTTAATGGAATTATAAAGGAAAATGGTTGAATGACAAAGAAATCAAGAAAAGGATTAAGGGATTGAGAAAGAGGTAATTAGATGGTATGACTGATTGATTACGATATCGAATACTATTATGACCCTCCGAAAGGAGTGGATATTTTCAGGACCCTCCGTGAAGGAGTGGATGTTTTCATGACCCTACGAAAGGAGTGGATATTTTCAGGACCCTCCGTGAAGGAGTGGATGTTTTCATGACCCTCCGAAAGGAGTGGATATTTTCAGGACCCTCCGTGAAGGAGTGGATGTTTTCATGACCCTCCGAAAGGAGTGGATATTTTCAGGACCCTCCGTGAAGGAGTGGATGTTTTCATGACCCTCCGAAAGGAGTGGATATTTTCAGGACCCTCCGAAAGGAGTGGATGTTTTCATGACCCTCCGAAAGGAGTGGATATTTTCAGGACCCTCCGTGAAGGAGTGGATGTTTTTATGACCCTTCGAAAGGAGTGGATATTTTATAAGATTGTACGAGCAATAACATGACCCTTCTTAGGGAGTGAATAGTATCAGGACCCCTCTGTAGAGGAATGGAACATATTATATGAATGAGACTTCCGTTAGGAGTGAGTATTGAATGAGACTAAAAAGACAGGTAGACAAGTGTGTAAATGTTAGAAAGAAATGATAGAAATCAAGAAAGGTTAAGGAAATAGTCGGAAGGAATAAAGGATGAATATGGACAACAAAGGGGTATTAAGGAAGCATGGGAAATTGAAATAGAAAATATAATTCAAGTGATAACGGGGTAGTAATCTCTTAGTTGTTCTCTATGTCTCTTTAGAATGTATTTTCTAAGTTCTGTGTAATGCTACCCTTCTTGATATATTTTTACAGGTGAAGGTGGAGCTTACACGTGCATGGCCGAGCAGGATCACATTCCACGCTGTGGAATGTGAAGATAGTTAGGAAACTAATATTGGACCAGAGTCTTATTTTTGGAAACATTGAATATTTTGTTGATGTAACTAAACCTAGTAGCTGTTTTTGTGGAAAAACTAAAGTGTTTTAAGACTTGTGTATATGTTTATAAACCTGATGTAATGGTGCTATGGCACACTGTTTATATTTTGCCCTGCTGGCAACTGAAATGAGGTGAATGAATATTTTGAACAGGTCGAAAGAGAAACAAATTTTTGGAAAAGTCCAATAAACAAACGAAACTCCGTCCGTTTGACGGGAGAATTTTTATAAGTTAAAAAGAAAATTTCAAATTCACTATTTTTAATAAGGGTAATTAGGATTAAATAATCAGGGTGTTACAGATCTTGAAGAAAACTCCACAGAATTCTCACAAACCCAAGGTTCTGTTCTCAGCCACGATTTCCATCAACAGGGCCCAAAGACCAGAAGATTTGACATAGCAATTGGCCAAAGAAATTGGGGAAAACAATTAGGACTCAATATAGGTAACATGAACTAGAGAATCAAAGAGATTTGAGACCTAGAGGTTACCTGAACTGATCAAAATCAAGGTCCAAATACAGCTTCCCGAACTAAGAAGAGACAGAGTCCAGTTTTCAACACTTAGCTTTGCTGGTTGATTCCTCCTCACACACACACTTTTGACTCACAATCTTTATATCAATGGAAAGCTCTTGATTTAAGCTTTCCAAAAGTGTATCTCTCACTTTCTAACACTCAGAGAAGAAGGAGAATCGCTTCAGACGAAATCAAAACCCTAATTCCACCTCTCAACACAAAGCCAGTTGAATCAACCCCCAAATCATCAGAAATTCAGCTATTTATAGACCAACAAGAATTACATGCACGTTGACGCGTGGTTTCCACAAATCTGAGGCTGTAATCGTGGCGATTCCGTGATTAATCAAGTGATTACTCATCAAAATCCACTAACCCAGTTTCTGGGTTCATCGTCTAACCGGTTACAGGGCATTACTAACCGGTTAGATTAGTTCAAAATTTAAAAATTAATATTTTTAAATCTTTCCCTCCAAGAACCTTTTCAATATTACATTTAGGTCCTATTTCAGGGACTAAAATGCAATATTCTTATATTTTGCATTTATTTGCCATATAAAAATATTTCAATTTATTTTTATATTTCCGGCTAATTAAATACAAAACATAAAATTGGAAAACCATATAAATTAATAATAAAACTTTTATTATTAATTTCCTATTATCCGGGAGACGAAAATTAGGGGTGTTACAGTTTCAAAGTCAAAATCCCATCATTGCATATGATTTTTAACTTAACCACCAAGTAAAACAAAAAATTTATAATATTTTTTTTTAATATTATATAAAGAAATAATCAATGTTAAGTCAAATTTGTTAAACATATATAATAATTTTGTAATAACTTTTTTTAAAACAAAGGATTTGTTTCCATAAGAAAAAAAGATTTTTCCCAAGATTGTTTAAAAGTCAAAAGTAGATGATTATATATGATTTTTAACTTACACATTCAAACATATTGTTTATTGGCTCTTTATATTCTTCCCATCTATGATAGATATTTTCAAAGACTCACACCTCATGGCAAAAAAAAAAAAAGAAAAGAGTTCATGCCTCCTATTTATTTCCTTCCTCATTTATCAATTAATCAGTAAAAGTTTAGAACTTTACCTCCCTCGTTCTGTGTCAACTCTCTCTCTCTCTCTCACACACACACATTGATAGCACTTTCTCGATCTTCTATCTTCTCACCCACCCATGGTTCACATTAGCCTCGTTGATGCTAATGATAACCCTCTTGAGAACGATGTCGTTGAAGAAACAACAAAAAACACCAGCACCACCACCAAAAGGTGGCGATTCGCTACCAGCTCCAACACCCAAACCCTAACTTCACCACCCAAGGCTCATGGCGATTTGTCTCCTGATCCATTTCCCACCCTTCCATATGAGCTCAACACTGAAATCATCTCTAGGCTCCCAGTGAAAATCCTCATGCAATTCAAGTGCATAAACAAGCCTTGGAAGACCCTAATTTCAGATCCCCAATTTGCGAGGAAGCATCTTTCGAAGGTAAACTCAACCCACCTCATCCTCAGTTTCTCGAATCCCTCCCATGAGTTCCTTGTTAAATCTTACTCTCTTAAATCCATGTTTGAAAGCACAAAATCCATGTTTGAAAGCACAACCCCTATTCTCGAGGAGCTCGAGTACCCTTTGAGAACTCGAAACCGTTATAGTTTGTTTGTGGGGTCATGTGATGGAATTCTATGTTTCTCTATACGTGGTGGCGGTGGTGTACTTTTATGGAACCCCGCTATTCGAAAATACAAAATGTTGCCATCTTCGAAGCCTTCAAAGAAAAACAGTTATAGCATATATGGATTTGGTTATGATCATTGTAGTGATACTTACAAGGTGGTCGCAGTTTATTGCAATAAGTATGATAATTGTGGCAAGTTTATGTCTAAAACTGAAGCCAAAGTTCACACTTTGGGTACTGATTGCTGGAAAAGAGTTCAGGAGTTTCCTTCTGATTTTGAAATCATTTCACCTGGGAAATTTGTGAGTGGCACACTCAATTGGTTAGCATTTAACCGTGTCGCTTCTAATTCTTCTAATTGGATTATTATTTCTCAAGATTTGGGCAATGAGTCTTGTCAAGAACTATCACAACCTGTATATGGGATAGACGTTGTTAACTTGACTTTGGGAGTATTGAGGAACTGTTTATGTTCTCTTGCTTATAGCGGGACATTTTCAGATGTTTGGCTTATGAAAGATTATGGAGATAATAAGTCATGGGCGAAATTGTTTCGCATTCCTCCTTATATGGAAGATGTTGATTCTTTTCCATATTTAAATGTGCTTTGTATTTCTGAGGATGAAGAAGTGCTATTGGAGTACAACTCAAAAAAGATAGTTGTTTATAATATCAGAAATGAAACTTTTAGGAATCTTGAGATTCAATACCTGGTCAATGGTTGGGCTGTCCCACATCTCCATGTTGAGAGTTTGATATCACCTTTTTTTTTAATATTAGGAATTAGGTCTTAAGCTATGTCATTTGCACAAGTACTAATAATTGTATCTTATATATCTCTCTTTATGCTATGGATATTATATTTGTTTCAATATATACTTGTTGATTGATAAAGAGTATGTGTTGGTTTTAATTATTTGTGTTTAGAATTTATTGGTTTATTGATTTTTCTTGCATCATACAAAGTTCACAGTCATGCATTGCACATTAATATATGATTATTAATGTGGTTTTCTAATGTGGAAATTAAGGTTTATGTATTATGCCAAGTCACTCCACGATATGTAAGTTTCAAAAAATGCTCGCTAAAACACAAATTCTGCAATGTTTGTTTCAAATATTTCACATTACATTAGGATGTAAAGAAAACTATATTCAGCGAAGTATATGAAATTAGAAAAGAATATTATTAATGTAATTTATTTTTATGTATAACAATTTTTTTCGAAGAGAGTTTTTTCCCTATTCCAAATTTTTACGAGGAAAAATCTCCGTTGACGAGACGCTAAATAGACGGTTCCCATGGGGATCACTAAACCTAGAATACGATCATCCCTATTTTTAATACCGCAAGTGCTTTTGTCTCGACCCAAGCCACTGTTAAATTATTGCTATGTAACGCAGCAATACGTAATGACTAATGTGGTGGCATAATTGATCTTTAAATAATTATATTTGTGGTTGGAGGACTAAATTGGTGGCAAAACAATCTTTGGAGGACCAAATTAACTATTTACTTTTGTTATAAATAAGAGTATAATTGGAATAAGCAATGTTAATTACGTATTGAGTTTTTTTTTGTGAAAGGGAAATAAAAAAACACAAGAAAACAAAGAGCAGCTAAGGACGGAGATACACACGCCCTATAGCATCATTATTTAGCAGAGGGACCAGAGGATCTGGAGCACAATCAAATTTCACCAGCTGTTGACCCTGAAGAGAACCACCCATCTTGGCAAGCATATCAGCACATCAATTAGCTTGGCGGAAGATGTGACAGAGAGTAACATTCCAATTCCTATTTAAAAGGTTCTTGATATCAGCTATCACAACCCCAAAGGTGTGACACGGAGGTATGCCATTGAGAGACACAAACCTATGCACCTCAGCAGAATCAGTCTCGCAACACACCAGCGTGAAGCCAAGATCCCAAGCCAATTCCAAGAAATGTTTGAGACCCAAAAGCTCCCCTAACAATACAAAATGAGAAGGATAGCTACCAGCAAAGCCCCAACCAAACTCCATTATGATCACAGATAATGCCACCGATGTTAGAATTATTGATAGGATTGGCAGCCGTCACCCAAGAGGGGGGGTGAATTGGGTGTTTATGAAAACATTGGAAAATATTCGAATTAAAACGTTTTCAACAAACTTAAAGAGATTTTGTAGCGGAAAACAATATAATGTTGAAAATGATTGCGCTTAAGCGAATAATATTAATAATAATAGAATAACTAATATGCGCAGATACGAATTAAAATAAGAACAACGAAAACGAATGATACCGCGCTAAATAATTTAAAATCCTTTAAATTAATTATTATGAAAATAATCGCTTTGATGCACGAAGGATAATAACAACGGAAAATAAAGAGATAAGGGATAGAAGAGATTGCACCGGAGATTTTATCCAGGTTCGGCAAACCCGGCCTACTCCAGTCCCCAAGCGACCCGCTTGAGCTTTTCACTAAACCAAGACGCCACGCGTCCCCAAGTACAACCAGAGCGCCCCGCAAGCTACTGGGAACCTCCTTTCGCCAGGGACCTCAACAACCAGATAGCCTAACTACTAGGTGCCCCACCGTTCGTCTAGCACTACACAATACAGAAGGGTTCCTCACCCTACACACACGAACGCAACACGTTCGCACTAGGAGATTCACTCCCTAGTCTCTAAGGGTCACACACCCCTTACACAAATGGTTACGGTATGAGTAATTGGTTTGGTACAACCACTATAATGCACTCTTCTTAGTGCAGATACAACAATATAAGGTTCTAACAATATTGTGTTCTAAATAACACAGTTACAACAATAAAACTCTAGTGGTGCTGAATTTAAATCACAAGTACTATGGCCAAGAAAAAGGTTTTCTTCTCAAATAGATATCAACGTTTAAGAACTGGTTGAAGGAGAAGAGAAGAAGAGAAGAACGTGAAGAAGAAAAAGGTTGGAGAGCCAAAATGAGATTGATCCAAAAACCCTTTTAAAAACACAAATAACACATGTTTAAAATCAAAAGTAAATCTTAAAGATTTAAGACATAAAACTAAAGATTTGGGAATATTTGAAATTCAAATTTTGAATTTGAAAAATAGAATCAGAATCAAATCAAAACTGATTTTGGAAATAAATCAAATTTAAAATAAGAATGAAATCAAATCCGGAAATATTCAAAATTGATTTTCTGAAATCAAATAAGTAAAATAATATTTTTGAAATCAAAATAGATTTAAAGAATAAAATAAAATAGAATAAAATCAATTTTGAAATCAGAAACAAATAAAATAGATTTAAGGAATAAAATAAAATAAAAGATTTGAAATAAGTTTTAAAATCAAAACTTAATCAAAATGATTTACGAAATGAAATAAAGATTTTACTCTTAAAACCAAAAAGGAAATAATTCGAAATTAAAATCATTTTCGAATTTTATAAAATAAATCAGAATCTTTTATATAAAAACAAATCAGGAAATAATCAAAATGATTCTGACACGTTTTTCAATAAAACATGAAGTAATCGATTACTTTCTGAAGGTAATCGATTATTCCTTCAAAAATAGAAATTCTTAAATTCATTTGAAAACCATGTAATCGATTAGACCAATAATAGTTAATCGATTACTGAGCCTCTGATAGGCATATGATGCAACATCATGTAATCGATTACTACATAGCCTTTAATCGATTACTAAGCCTCTGAAACATATATATTGCAACAATTATAATCGATTACTTGAGCCAGGTAATCGATTACTCCCATAAGAAAATAATTGATTAACAAGTTTCATTTAATCGATTTCAACCTCTCTGATTTTTCTATGATGCAACAAAGTTAATCGATTACTTGAGAAGATAATCGATTACTCTCTCTTGCAAACATACAAATATACAGAGTTTTGTAACATCAAGTATTTTCACAAAAACTAAGTTGAAAACAGATTTTCATGAAAACACATTTTGCAATTAAAACATTTTTCATAAAAAGTTCTTTTCTTCTCCTTAACATGAAAAACTAATTTTGGCCATTAGACACTTGTAATAAAAATTCATTACCTTACAAATTTCCTATGGGCCAGGCTATACTAAACTTGAACAAGAAGCCTTGACTTTAGCCTTGAAGCTTGATGCTTGAACTTGATGCAGCTTGATGCTTGAAACTTTGAATCTTGGTTGTAATCATCAAAACATTATCTTCTAGAATCCTTCTAGCATTACTCTTTACGTCCTTTGGGGCAAGCTTGACTTTCAACACTCCCCCTTTTTGATGATGACAAGCCCTTTTCTGAGTTTCTGCATCACAAGCGTTAAGCAGCAAGTATAGCACAATATAGTCCAATAATATCATAGGAAATTTAAATACAAATAGAGAATATAGAGAATAATTGATTAAGCCATGAAATAGTTTCTCTTCATTCTCATAACCTCCCCCTGCATATATGGTTAGTATAAACAATGAAGCTCAGAATTCTTCTCCCCCTTTTGTCAACATCAAAAAGGTGGTGAGAAGACTTTAGCAGGATTAGGGTTCTTCTCCCCCTTTGTACTATACTCCCCCTGAAACACTGAATAGATACATTAATAATAACAAGGGAGTAAATACACATAGACACATAGTCAATTTCTCCCCCTATTTGACATCATCGAAAGTAAGTATGGGATACAAAAGAATTTCTTCCCAATACACAATAAAAAGCAGTATGATGTCAAAATGGGATGAAGAAGCAGAACATGTTTTAATGAAAATATTCAAATAATATTTTTCTCCCCCTTTCTAAAAGGTTTTTCCAAAATAAGCATAACATGAAGGGAGATGAAAAATGCATCATAAAAACGTGTGAATGCTTACTATCATCAAAACTTTAAAAACCTTATATGCCATGACAATAATAACATATAATTCATGATAGCACATATTGTCATATAAGGCATATAACGCATAAACAAGTATCACATAATAAAAAATAAGAATAGTGATACTTATCAAGATGACGCTTTCCATGTATGTAGTCATTCCATTTGTGGAGTTTCTTCCTTTGATAGAGTATCATTACGTATCTTGTAGAAATCTCTACTTGTTCAGTATGTTGCACTTATTCCACTCCAAGAGATCATTCACATATCGCAGAGTCACTATCAAGTGCTGCAAAATTATCGTAGGTGTTGATTTTCCACATGAAGTAGGGATTGTTTTGGAGTTCCTTCCATTTGAAGATTCATCGATTAGCATTTTGATGGAGGTCTCCTCTTGTTCAATGTATTCTCCTTCTCCAGTATTTTCCATTTGACACCATGAAGGAAAGAAACGTAATTTTTCATTTGGAATTCTTTAATTTGATTCCTTCGTACATAGCTCCTTTTATATTTGAAGTATTACCTGTAAGACTACATAGGAGCATTTTCTTGGTATCCAAAGACTTGGATCCTTAAGGATTAGTAGCAATGTTTTTCACAAATCTCAAAGATATTGTGAAAATAGCATATAAGCAATTTTAATTCATGCACTAATCACAAAAACAATGTCATGCTCATGCACACACATGCATGTCCTTATATCAAAATATATCTCTAGTATGTCATGACATGGCATCAACACATAAAGAGTGTATTCATGTGAAAACAAGGATTTTAAAAAAATACTTTAATACACATGATACAACTCAATATATGGTGAAAAAAAATAATGCAATGCACACACAAAAAATATAATCATGTGCTTAAAAAAAAGGTTTTCAAATAAATCAAGACACACATGATTTATTTTATCCAAGGAGTGATCATGATAAAAAAAATTTTAAAAAATATTTGAGCACTCATGATACACCTTGGTATGCACAAAAAATAGAGTAGTCCAGTATACCTTTGTGTAGTCGTTGTTATAGGTGGAATGATAATTTGATACCTTGGACTTGTTGTTGATCAAGGAGGCGTTTGTCCTTACCCATTGCTTCTTGCTTGAGGTCCTAGACCATTTCATTTCACCTTTAGACATGTGAGAAGCTTTGGTTGGGAGCATCTTCCTCTTTTGACCATTCCATCTATTCCTTGTCCTCTTAGATATCACCCTTGATAGTTTATCCTTTTCTCCACCACTTGGTTCATCCTTAGGCTTGTTTCATTTCTCAACCCATACACTTATTGTCCTCTTAGGTACACCCCATAAGACTTTCTTTTGACCACTTAGATCTTCTTTTTGTTTGGATTCCTGCACATTTAGAACACTAGAAGAACTTTTTGGTACCCATTTTATCTTGGGTCCTTTGGGGTTAGTCTTAGGTTCCTTAGAAGCCTTTGGAACCCATTGCAAATTATTTCTCAAGTTAAAATTTTTGCGATATAAACATAAATGAGAAATATGTCCTAAACAACCACAATAATTACATGTAATGGGTTTGGATGATGATAAGATTTTTTCAAAATTATTTTCATGAAACTTGGAATTTTTAACTTCACATTGAAAAATTTCATTGTCAAACAATTTGCTTGATTTTTGAATATCAACATCATTTTCAATTTCACATTCAAGCAAGGGATTTGAACAAATGGATTTTTCAATGTTACTACATTCAAAGAGTGCATCCTCAACTTGTTTTTCAATATCAATGCAATTTTCAAAAATGGTTGAGGAGCTATTTTCTAAAAATATCTCCATTTTTCAAAATATCAATTTCATTTTCAATCAAGGAGAGTTTTTGTAAAGAGTCCAAGTTTCTATTTTCTAAAGATATCAAATCATCATTCAAATCATTATATGTATATTGCAGAAATTTAGAACATAGACTATTTTGAATTACCTCATGTTCCTCATGGGCCAAGTGTTCGGATGTTTCATTTTCATCTTCAATTGATTCCTCATCCGAAGAGCTTGATTCCTCCATTGAGTCCATGAAGCTTTCAAACAATCGTTCTAGTTCATCCTCATCGCATGTTGAGCTACTTCCCACGCTTTCTGTTTCATCATCATAATATTCGTCCAGGGAGTTTGATATCTCATGCTCAATATCATTTTCTTCTTGTTCCTTCTCCTCCTTTTTCCTGTGGACACTAACACTTCCATGAAGATCATTAGTAGCATAGTGTGTATTCAAAGTGTCCCAAATTTCCTTGGCATTCAAACAATTTTTAATTATAGCATATGCATCAACATTTAAAGCATTTCTTAAAATATGCATAGCTTGAATATTGAATGAAAAAAGGTTTTTCATCAAAATCATTTAAAACATGTTTTTGATCAAAACCATGAAGAATAGTATGCCATAAACGAAAACTAATAGATTGAAGAAATATTTTCATTCTAGCACTCCAATAATGAAAATTATTTCCATCAAAAAATGGTGCATCATCGAATGTAAAACCCTCCATATTAAAACAAATAAAATATCCCAACGCTGCCAATCTACAACGGGTCTTTAGCTCAGGCTGTTAGGTCTTTACCAGAGCACGAAGCTATGATACCAATTGTTAGAATTATTGATAGGATTGGCAGCCGTCACCCAAGAGGGGGGGGGGGTGAATTGGGTGTTTATGAAAACATTGGAAAATATTCGAATTAAAACATTTTCAACAAACTTAAAGAGATTTTGCAGCGGAAAACAATATAATGTTGAAAACGATTGCGCTTAAGCGAATAATATTAATAATAATAGAAAAACTAATATGCGCGGATACGAATTAAAATAAGAACAACGAAAACGAATGATACCGCGCTAAATAATTTAAAATCCTTTAAATTAATTATTATGAAAATAATCGCTTTGATGCACGAAGGATAATAACAACGGAACATAAAGAGATAAGGGATAGAAGAGATTGCACCGAAGATTTTATCCTGGTTCGGCAAACCCGGCCTACTCCAGTCCCCAAGCGACCCGCTTGAGCTTTTCACTAAACCAAGACGCCACGCGTCCCCAAGTACAACCAGAGCGCCCCGCAAGCTACTAGGAACCTCCTTTCTCCAAGGACCTCAACAACCAGATAGCCTAACTACTAGGTGCCCCACCGTTCGTCTAGCACTACCAAATACAGAAGGGTTCCTCACCCTACACACACGAACGCATCACGTTCGCACTAGGAGATTCACTCCCTAGTCTCTAAGGGTCACACACCCCTTACACAAATGGTTACGGTATGAGTAATTGGTTTGGTACAACCACTATAATGCACTCTTCTTAGTGCAGATACAACAATATAAGGTTCTAACAATATTGTGTTCTAAATAACACAGATACAACAATAAAACTCTAGCGGTGCTGAATTTAAATCACAAGTACTATGGCCAAGAAAAAGGTTTTCTTCTCAAATAGATATCAACGTTTAAGAACTGGTTGAAGGAGAAGAGAAGGAGAGAAGAACGTGAAGAAGAAAAAGGTTGGAGAGCCAAAATGAGATTGATCCAAAAACCCTTTTAAAAACACAAATAACACATGTTTAAAATCAAAAGCAAATCTTAAAGATTTAAGACATAAAACTAAAGATTTGAGAATATTTGAAATTCAAATTTTGAATTTGAAAAATAGAATCAGAATCAAATCAAAACTGATTTTGGAAATAAATCAAATTTAAAATAAGAATGAAATCACATACGGAAATATTCAAAATTGATTTTCTGAAATCAAATAAGTAAAATAATATTTTTGAAATCAAAATAGATTTAAAGAATAAAATAAAATAGAATAAAATCAATTTTGAAATCAGAAACAAATAAAATAGATTTAAGGAATAAAATAAAATAAAAGATTTGAAATAAGTTTTAAAATCAAAACTAAATCAAAATGATTTACGAAATAAAATAAAGATTTTACTCTTAAAACCAAAAAGGAAATAATTCAAATTTAAAATCATTTTCGAATTTTATAAAATAAATCAGAATCTTTTATATAAAAACAAATCTGGAAATAATCAAAATGATTCTGACACGTTTTTCAATAAAACATGAAATAATCGATTGCTTTCTGAAGGTAATCGATTATTCCTTCAAAAATAGAAATTCTTAAATTCATTTGAAAACCATGTAATCGATTAGACCAATAATAGTTAATCGATTACTGAGCCTCTGACAGGCATATGATGCAACATCATGTAATCGATTACTACAGCGCCTTTAATCGATTACTAAGCCTCTGAAAAATATATAATGCAACAATTATAATCGATTACTTGAGATAGGTAATCGATTACTCCCATAAGAAAGTAATTGATTAACAAGTTTCATTTAATCGATTACAAACTCTCTGATTTTTCTATGATGCAACAAAGTTAATCGATTACTTGAGAAGATAATCGATTACTCTCTCTTGCAAACATACAAATATACAGAGTTTTGTAACATCAAGTATTTTCACAAAAACTAAGTTGAAAACAGATTTTCATGAAAACACATTTTGCAATTAAAACATTTTTCATAAAAAGTTCTTTTCTTCTCCTTAACATGAAAAACTAATTTTGGCCATTAGACACTTGTAATAAAAATTCATTACTTTACAAATTTCCTATGGGCCAGGCTATACTAAACTTGAACAAGAAGCCTTGACTTTAGCCTTGAAGCTTGATGCTTGAACTTGATGCAACTTGATGCTTGAAACTTTGAATCTTGTTTGTAATCATCAAAACATTATCTTCTAGAATCCTTCTAGCATTACTCTTTACGTCCTTTGGGGCAAGCTTGACTTTCAACAACCGAAACCAATCCTACACTCTCCTTGCTTGAAGCTTCCATCAACATTCAACTTGATAGCTGGCTGCACAGGTTTACTCCACGCAATCAATCTCCCCGAACGAGTTGCAATACGAGGAGCATAATAATGGACCAGCTCATCCAAAGTGGATTGAATGAAGTAGCTGACTTGATCCAACCCCCATCTTTCAGTGCCTAAAACTCCATGTTTCTCCAACGCCACACCCACCATAAAACCGCAAGGAATTTCTGGCACCGATCACTATCCACCATGTTTCGAATCCAGGACCACACATCCATGCACATTAAGTCTTGATTCTCAAAGCCAAACCGGAGCCATAACTCAGTACTTAGGCTACAGTCTCTCAAACAGTGCAAGACTGACTCAAAACCCGCACCACATCTAGCACAATTAGGAGAAGAAACCATCCCTCTTCGGAAACGGAAATCATTGGTAGGAACCGCATTGTGAAGCACGAGCCATATAAGGAACTTGATCTTCTCATGACATTTAATTCTCCAGACCCAAGACCAAGAGACCTCATCCAACAAATTATCAGATTTATTGCAAAGCCAACGATAACCCTTAACAGCCGAATACTCACCATCAACACTGGATTTCCAAGCCCAAACATCCTGAAGATCACTGAACCCCAAAATATGAATATTTTCCATCTCCTCTTTTATGTCCCCTGGAAGAAGAGTCCAAACCTGTAACATCCCTGATTTTTAACCCCTGATTAAAAATATGTTAATTATAAAGTTTATTCATAATTAGTTATTTTTAGTCTTGATTTTATGTAATTTATTATGAAAGATGATATTAAAGAATTTTAATATGAGAAAATGAATATTTTCACATTAGTCCCTGTTTGGGGACCTTGAAGTGATTTTAGAAAGATTTTGGAGGGAAAGAAAATAAAATTAATATTTTAAAAAAACTGGTCAAAATACTCGAGTAGTTTTGGAAACACTCGAGTATTCTGGTCAGAGTTGACGAGTGAGTGCGATTGGTGAGTCACCACCAACGAGTCACCGCCGTTTGACACGAAATCAAGCCTTCAACACGTCCATGGCTTTCGTGTCGAGCTGCATGAGCTCCATGAATGGCTATTTAAGCCATGGTTGATGAATCAATCAACCCCTTTGCTCAATTCGTGAGTTTTGCTTGAGTTAGGGTTTCTGAATTGATTCAATCGATTCTCCCTCTCTGGGTTGATTCGAACCACAAATCATACACCATTGTGAAGCTCACATTCAGGGCTTCACAAATATACCAAGATTGTGAGCTGAGAGTTCGTAGTTTGGAAGAATCGAAGTTTGGAAGTTGGAGTCCGTTTGCTGTGTAAGGTTTCCTGGAGCTTACTTGGGAGCTCGATTTTGGTAAGCTCAGGCAACCTCTCCATGTTAATCTTATCTCTTTAGTTAGTGTGAATTGTAGAGAGTGTATAGAGACTAATTTCCCCAATTTTTATGGCTGTTTCATGCATCAACCAATTCAATCTTGGTGCTCTGCTGAAACTGCTCTGTTTCAGTGTGGATTTTGGGGAATTCAGCTTGGAAGCTAATTTTGGGGTAAAGTCTCTGTTGATTCACGTCTAAGAGGTAAGGGGAAGCTCTCTATTCACTAGATAGAGTTTAAATTGCATGCATTTGATTAGAGAGCCACCAAGAGGCTCTAAGGGCTTAGTTTGAATAGGAAAATTGGTTTGGAGACCAACCTGCGTTCTAAGGATGTTCTGAGCAAGTTCTATATGTTGCATGTGAGCTATGTGCAAGTTGTTTTCATGCCAAAAGTGTTTGGAACTGAATTTGGTATGTTAAGTTGTTGAAAATGTGTTTTTATGCATAATGGTTGCTCAGATTCGATTCAGTGTAATAAGTTGTTGTTTTTGTGTTGTAACATGTTCTAGTTATGATATATGAACTTTGTGGATCCCTGGATTGGACTAGAATTGAGTAGAACTGAAAATGGTGTGTTAAACCAAAGATTCCAGTCTGTTCTGCTGGGAAACACTCGAGTATTGGACAGGATACTCGAGTAAAATGTTTGTAAAACAATGTAATTTGAGCAAGAACACTCGAGTATTGTGTCTAGTACTCGAGTATCGAGTAAGACCTAGGGACATGTTAAGGCAAACCACTCGAGTAATGCAGGGGTGACTCGAGTATTCTGGAAATCATGATAACCACTCGAGTAACCCATGAACCACTCGAGTAATTTAATAAATTTGAAACCCAGATCCCCAGAAAGTCATGAACACTCGAGTAATCCTAAAGAACACTCGAGTAATCTGGAAAAGTTGAAAAACACTCGAGTATGCTGGATTATACTCGAGTAATTTACCTGAACCTGTGAAACACCATGTTCAATTCTGACTTAGTTGGTTAAGAATTTAACTACAATAATCCAAGTGATCTAGGACTTAAAAGAGATTGATTGATTATATGGTTATTCATTTTGGACGATGGAACGTTGCTCGGGTGGCACGTCATAACGATGCTTGGGTGGCACGTTACATATTGAAATATACCAATCAATTTCTTTAAGCAAAGATATTACCTTCATGTTTGAGTTTGGATATTAGATCGTTTACTCATGTTCGGGTGACATGAGGAGGACCTCTGGAATTCCAAAAAGTTGCTGCTAGCTCGATGACACATTAAGGTGGACAATGTGGACAGTATGTGGTATACTGTTAATTTGATGGTTCAACGGTGTGTTGCACACAAGTGGTAAGGTTTACGTTTTGGCGACGTGACGTTCATCAGACATGGTGACGTTGTTTACCACCTCTGTTGTGTTACACAAGTGATAAGGTTTACGTCCTTGGGCGACGTGACGTTCATCAGATGTGGTGACGTTTTTTATCACACCCGTTGTTTGTTGAGAAGGGTGTGGTGCACACAAGTGATAAGGTTTACGTCCTTAGGCGACGTGACGTTCATCAGACATGGTGACGTTGTTTATCACCTCTGTTGTGTATCACAAGTGATAAGGTTTACGTCCTTGGGCGACGTGACGATCATCAGATGTGGTGACGTTTTTTATCACACCCATTGTATGTTGAGAAGTGATAGGTTTACGTCCTTGGGCGACGTGACGTTCACCAGGTAGTGTGACGTTTTTATCACTTCCGAGCTAGTACGCCATACGTTTTGGTAACGTATTCGTAATTTGGAAATGTATTGTTGAATTGGATTGGCGTCCGTGAGGACCTTAGATGGAGAATCTTAGAAAAGGAAGAATGACAGGCATGATGCCACTTACCCTTAATTTAGTTAATGCTGGATATCTGAATGAGTGAATGAACATCATATTTGCATTAAGCGTGAGCTAAGTGTTAATTGTGGCTATTAACTGATTTGGGGTTATCTGTGCATAATCATGTTACTTCAACATTTAAGCTCTATTGATTATGTGTATAGATTTGCTTACCCCTATTCCCTTGTAGGTGATGTCACGTTACATCGCTTGCATCGAGGTCCACCCACTTCTTAGTGGCATATGGATCTGCGAGGATTGCCGAGTGGTGTATGAGGGTGAGATAGTGGTTACCTTCGATCACCCTAATCCACTGGTTCGGTCACATCCTCGTAGGTTTAGGATTCCCATCATATACGCTATGCATGTATCTACTTACCATGGATCATCTCCCACTCGACCAGCTCGCTTGTATAACATTTTCAATTCGAACCTACCCGCTCATACCCTTTTTCTCTTAGAGTCATTCGAGAGGAGACTTCCCCGTCTATTTCAAGGAGTCCTATTAAGGTCACGTTTTCGTCAGACCTTGTACCCAGTGGTAGGGTAATTAATCCTTCAAATAAGATCAAGGAGGATCCTGTCGAATACGAGAGCGGAAGCGAGCTTGTCGTTTAATCTATCGGGAGTCAATGGAGAGGCGATGATCCCTAGGTATGTGCATAAGGTAAATGATGAGGATCAGGGATCCGATGTGATGGATGCTGTGGAGAAGATTAGCTGCTGATGCTGATGTTGGATGATGGTTGCTGCTACTTCTTGGAGACTTCTACTACTACTGCCGCGACCAGTGCTATGAGACCAGCTTTGGGAGTTTTATATATTGTGGGAATTCCTTTTAAAAACTCTGGAGCCATGGTCTATTTTGATGTACATATAAATACATAGCCTTATGGACTTGTTCTGGGATTTTGGAGATCCTTACCGCCGGACTATGTATTACGTACCTTTTGATATAAATAAAATCCATGCTTATACTAAAGTCTATTACATAGTCCTGATAATTCCGCTTACTCTGATATTGATTTGAAAGAATTCGGCTATGACATTTTGGAAATGGTATCACTTGGCTAGACGAAAACTGGATGGCAATACTTGAGTTCCTTTATATGAAATCGAGTACATTTATCCTCAAAGAGAATGCTATCCAAGATTTGCGAAATTACCTTTTGAGCTAAGTAAATGCCGAATTCGATTTTAAAAGTAATACGTAAACTATTCTCCAAACATCCTATGTTTTGGTTTGTGCACCTGACTATTTGGAAAATATAAAAGAAAATTTTGAATCCAGTATTTTCTAACATTTTACAAGTCCATATATTCTCAAGTAATAGTATTCATTTTGTATTAATTACTTGGGTTATATTGAGGGTGTTACACTTAGTGGTATCAGAGCAAAAGTCAGATCCTGTAGTAGTGGAAGTAGCTCCAAAAAGGCAGTCATCAACATCAAGCAGGTATCCACAGGGCATATTTATTGTTTTGAATATCAGTATCTTGCTCGAATGGAGCAATTGATATAATGTAGAAATTGAATTCATTGTAGAAATCTATTATTAGAACCTTAGGATAGGTTGTGTGGAGAATGTTTCTTAGTCCATCGTATGTGACCATGAGCAATAGCGCAGGTCTATTATGACGACTAGAAATCAAAATCGCACCGATGCGATATTAGAATGAATCACCTCTGTGATGGAATCTATGCATCAATGGCAACAACAGCAATCTCAACAACCGCCTCATCAATATAACGTTGGTAATTCGGAAACTAAGAGTTTGGCGGATTTTAGAAGTTGTAATCCACCTAAGTTCGAAGGAGGATTTAGGCCTGAGGAGGCTAATAAGTGGATTCATACTATGGATAAGATCTTTAGAACATTAGACTACACTGAGGCTCAGAAGATGACATATGCAGTTTATATGTTAGAAGACGAGGCGGAGAACTGGTGGAATCACACAGTTCAGCTCCTGCACTATGAAGGAAGGGATATTAATTGGGGTGTGTTTACGGAAAAGTTTCTCAATAAATATTTCCCCTAAGAATTAAGAAGGAAGAAGGAAATTGAGTTTCTGCAATTAAAGCAAGGAGACATGAGTGTGGGTGAGTCTAAGTTCGAGGAACTGATGAAGTACTCTCCATATTATCAAAACAATCCTGAGGAAAAGAGCAAATGTATAAAGTTTGAAAGTGGTTTGAAACCTGAACTGAAATCTGTTTTCAGTTATCAGAATATTCAAAGTTTTCCTACGTTGGTAGATATGTGTCGAATGTATGAGGATGATAAGAAGGCGGAAGTATTAGCTGATCAAGCAAAGAGTAACCAGCTGAGTTATGGACCACAAAGAAAGAAAAGATTTGATCTTCGGAATAAGGGTCCATATTTGGACCAGAATCGAGGCAAAGGAAGAGTTGAAGTTAAGGATGGGGATAAGTCTCGCAGTAATGCTCCTTACCGTGAGAAGTGTAAGCATCATCATTATGGAAGGATCTGCTGGGCAACAAGTAATTGCTTCAATTGTGGAAAGCAGGGTCATATTGCACGTTACTGCAGAGAGTCTGTGAAAAGTAACCACACCAGATTTGCTAGCAAACCAAAGACTCAAGGAAAAGCGTTTACCCTGAATAGAGTAGAAAAGAACCAATCTCCCGATCTCGTGTAAGGTAACCATTTATTTCAAAACCAACTTTGCATAATTGTGGTCGATTTGGGAGTTACTTATTCTTTTGTTCAACATATATGTGTGAGTAGATTGAAGTCGGATTTCCCTAATTGTTTTAAAAATTAGAGACCCTATGAAACTACCCAAACGTGTTTCTAAAGCTGTTAGATTATAGTGTCAAGATATTTGATCGCGGCTCTAAGTTAAATTCAATCTATCATCCTTTATCACATTTGGACGTGATTCTGGGGAAGGATAACATTTCCTCCTATGTTACTCCTACTTGATTCATGCCAAAGTATTGGAGCATCCTTTCATGTGTCGAGAACGGGACTTGGAAGGAAGTAGTTTTATGAAAGAAAGGTAGATGTGTGTATGCATCAAAGGGATTGAATATACAAGGTGATACACTTGGCGCATGACTTGAGCTTTGCAATGATCATGATTGTTGTGAGGGCTCGAGGCCTTTCCTCGCGTCACTACGCTTTAAATGTTAATGACCTTGGAGAGTCGAAGTAATTGTCCAACCGGGAGGAGGAGTTGAACAAGGGACAACGTCGACAGACAAAATTTTAAAGGCTCATGATCGGAGACTCTGTCGTCGTCATGACAAAGCAAAGGAGGTAGCAATTACAATTGGACCGAAAGGCAATTCATGTGAGCTCTACGGAGTTTAAGAAAAGTGGATTTAAGGAGTCTAATAGATTCGAGCTTGATGATACGAGTAGACTGACGAGAAGTAAGGAGAGGAGGTTGCAAATCACAGTAGAATTCCTAACTCGAATTCGTGAATTGCAACAAAGAACCGAAGAATTAAGGACCAATAAGAGATTGATTCGAAAGGGAAGAAACCTAAGTTCCATAGGGGATATTTCAAGGGTAAGAATTTGGATTCCAGACGATTTGGAAGATGAAGATTAGTTATGGGATCAAGCAAAATGGATGAGTAAAGGTTATACCACTTATATGATAAATGGTGGAACTAAGACATAGTGGAACTATGTAAATTTGATATTGGAAGCATAGGATTGGCATATCACTTGGGAATCACTCAAGGATGAAGTTTTGAAAGATCAAGGAGATTAAATTGTTGGAAATAAGGTAGGGCAATACGAATCTCGGGGAAGACATTGCCAAGTTCAAAGGATCGGAGAAGTATGTTTCGTTGCAATTTTAATAGAAGATTCAAACATGCGGAGTCGGGAAAAGAATGATGTTTGAACTTCAAACCAGTTGTCAATCAATGAGGAACAAGGGATTCCTGACACTAGCAAGCATGTATAGAATTGGTATGGATAATGAGGAAAGCACAGGAAACTTATAAGCACAAGAAGCTTATGAGTGAATCCCTTATGGGGACTAGAATTTCATAAGGAGTTAAGGAAACCTCAATCGCATGAAAGTAACGGAAAAGCCGATGGAAAGAAATTATTTGAGAAGGTAAGGTGCATCATCATGGATTGAATAGTGATGAACGGAAAGGAATATTTGATTTCGGTCACAAGAAAATGAAGTCTTATTCGCCGGATTGCTTGAAGGAGAAATACGAAAAGGGAATGGTCAGCCAGCAAATCAAGAATGGGAGAGTTTTCCATCCTGTTAGGATGCGTGATTAGACTCGGATATAGGTAGTTTGAGTTACCCCTTTATCGATTCAAATTAACGTGGTCAAATGCTTTCGACTACGTTAACTAAATCGTTTTGTAATTGGTATATCTGAACAAGTCTTTAACTTGAATTTCTGTGATCAAAACCCTTATCACAGTTGGATGTGATAAATGTCTTTGGGCACTATAGAAAGAGGAAGATCAGTTAAGACTAGAGAGATTAAGAACCACCGGGATAGGACAAGTATTTGTCTCCCCAACGGAAGTTTCTCTAGAACTTGGCTATCTGAATAAGTCTGATAGTGACAACAATACTCTTAATCTTTAAGTTCATCTAACTTAAAGGTAAATCGTATAGTCTTTCTTGAGAAAGATTATATCTGAAAGGGATGATTTCATTACTGATAGTTTAAATGTTAGGACTGATCACCCTGATGTTTACAACTATTAAGAAATGAAGTCATACGAATATTTCCTTACTCGTGCCGAGTGATCAGAATGCGCAACGGGATGGGGTTTTTCCTCAAAAAGGATCTTTGGAAAATGTTTTAATTGAGGAGTATATATACATATACATATTTTAAAGGTATTACTCGAAAAAGTTTTTAGTCAAAAGATTTCATTTGAAGAAATTACAAGATAATCTTGAGGAAATTTAAGAAAAACCCTTTTATGAGAAACAAGGATTTGTATGTGCTTTAGAATGCAAAAGTTTTAATTGAGAAAAAGTTCAATTGAAATATTTTGTGAAACGTTTTGGGTCAGAGAGTTTGAAAAAAAAAAAAGAATATATATATAAGAAAATTCTTTTTAAGTAGGGAAGGGTTCTTCCTAACCATATTTTGAATATATAACCTTAGAACAACTTTTGTGTAACTTTGGAAATTATAGAACTTTTAAAGAAGAATTTCGGGGACGAAATTCCTTTTAAGTGGGGAAGAGTGTAACATCCCTGATTTTTAACCCCTGATTAAAAATATGTTAATTATAAAGTTTATTTATAATTAGTTATTTTTAGTCTTGATTTTATGTAATTTATTATGAAAGATGATATTAAAGAATTTTAATATGAGAAAATGAATACTTTCACATTAGTCCCTGTTTGGGGACCTTGAAGTGATTTTAGAAAGATTTTGGAGGGAAAGAAAATAAAATTAATATTTTAAAAAAACTGGTCAAAATACTCGAGTAGTTTTGGAAACACTCGAGTATTCTGGTCAGAGTTGACGAGTGAGTGCGATTGGTGAGTCACCACCAACGAGTCACCGCCGTTTGACACGAAATCAAGCCTTCAACACGTCCATGGCTTTCGTGTCGAGCTGCATGAGCTCCATGAATGGCTATTTAAGCCATGGTTGATGAATCAATCAACCCCTTTGCTCAATTCGTGAGTTTTGCTTGAGTTAGGGTTTCTGAATTGATTCAATCGATTCTCCCTCTCTGGGTTGATTCGAACCACAAATCATACACCATTGTGAAGCTCACATTCAGGGCTTCACAAATATACCAAGATTGTGAGCTGAGAGTTCGTAGTTTGGAAGAATCGAAGTTTGGAAGTTGGAGTCCGTTTGCTGTGTAAGGTTTCCTGGAGCTTACTTGGGAGCTCGATTTTGGTAAGCTCAGGCAACCTCTCCATGTTAATCTTATCTCTTTAGTTAGTGTGAATTGTAGAGAGTGTATAGAGACTAATTTCCCCAATTTTTATGGCTGTTTCATGCATCAACCAATTCAATCTTGGTGCTCTGCTGAAACTGCTCTGTTTCAGTGTGGATTTTGGGGAATTCAGCTTGGAAGCTAATTTTGGGGTAAAGTCTCTGTTGATTCACGTCTAAGAGGTAAGGGGAAGCTCTCTATTCACTAGATAGAGTTTAAATTGCATGCATTTGATTAGAGAGCCACCAAGAGGCTCTAAGGGCTTAGTTTGAATAGGGAAATTGGTTTGGAGACCAACCTGCGTTCTAAGGATGTTCTGAGCAAGTTCTATATGTTGCATGTGAGCTATGTGCAAGTTGTTTTCATGCCAAAAGTGTTTGGAACTGAATTTGGTATGTTAAGTTGTTGAAAATGTGTTTTTATGCATAATGGTTGCTCAGATTCGATTCAGTGTAATAAGTTGTTGTTTTTGTGTTGTAACATGTTCTAGTTATGATATATGAACTTTGTGGATCCCTGGATTGGACTAGAATTGAGTAGAACTGAAAATGGTGTGTTAAACCAAAGATTCCAGTCTGTTCTGCTGGGAAACACTCGAGTATTGGACAGGATACTCGAGTAAAATGTTTGTAAAACAATGTAATTTGAGCAAGAACACTCGAGTATTGTGTCTAGTACTCGAGTATCGAGTAAGACCTAGGGACATGTTAAGGCAAACCACTCGAGTAATGCAGGGGTGACTCGAGTATTCTGGAAATCATGATAACCACTCGAGTAACCCATGAACCACTCGAGTAATTTAATAAATTTGAAACCCAGATCCCCAGAAAGTCATGAACACTCGAGTAATCCTAAAGAACACTCGAGTAATCTGGAAAAGTTGAAAAACACTCGAGTATGCTGGATTATACTCGAGTAATTTACCTGAACCTGTGAAACACCATGTTCAATTCTGACTTAGTTGGTTAAGAATTTAACTACAATAATCCAAGTGATCTAGGACTTAAAAGAGATTGATTGATTATATGGTTATTCATTTTGGACGATGGAACGTTGCTCGGGTGGCACGTCATAACGATGCTTGGGTGGCACGTTACATATTGAAATATACCAATCAATTTCTTTAAGCAAAGATATTAAATTCATGTTTGAGTTTGGATATTAGATCGTTTACTCATGTTCGGGTGACATGAGGAGGACCTCTGGAATTCCAAAAAGTTGCTGCTAGCTCGATGACACATTAAGGTGGACAATGTGGACAGTATGTGGTATACTGTTAATTTGATGGTTCAACGGTGTGTTGCACACAAGTGGTAAGGTTTACGTTTTGGCGACGTGACGTTCATCAGACATGGTGACGTTGTTTACCACCTCTGTTGTGTTACACAAGTGATAAGGTTTACGTCCTTGGGCGACGTGACGTTCATCAGATGTGGTGACGTTTTTTATCACACCCGTTGTTTGTTGAGAAGGGTGTGGTGCACACAAGTGATAAGGTTTACGTCCTTAGGCGACGTGACGTTCATCAGACATGGTGACGTTGTTTATCACCTCTGTTGTGTATCACAAGTGATAAGGTTTACGTCCTTGGGCGACGTGACGATCATCAGATGTGGTGACGTTTTTTATCACACCCATTGTATGTTGAGAAGTGATAGGTTTACGTCCTTGGGCGACGTGACGTTCACCAGGTAGTGTGACGTTTTTATCACTTCCGAGCTAGTACGCCATACGTTTTGGTAACGTATTCGTAATTTGGAAATGTATTGTGGAATTGGATTGGCGTCCGTGAGGACCTTAGATGGAGAATCTTAGAAAAGGAAGAATGACAGGCATGATGCCACTTACCCTTAATTTAGTTAATGCTGGATATCTGAATGAGTGAATGAACATCATATTTGCATTAAGCGTGAGCTAAGTGTTAATTGTGGCTATTAACTGATTTGGGGTTATCTGTGCATAATCATGTTACTTCAACATTTAAGCTCTATTGATTATGTGTATAGATTTGCTTACCCCTATGCCCTTGTAGGTGATGTCACGTTACATCGCTTGCATCGAGGTCCGCCCACTTCTTAGTGGCATATGGATCTGCGAGGATTGCCGAGTGGTGTATGAGGGTGAGATAGTGGTTACCTTCGATCACCCTAATCCACTGGTTCGGTCACATCCTCGTAGGTTTAGGATTCCCATCATATACGCTATGCATGTATCTACTTACCATGGATCATCTCCCACTCGACCAGCTCGCTTGTATAACATTTTCAATTCGAACCTACCCGCTCATACCCTTTTTCTCTTAGAGTCATTCGAGAGGAGACTTCCCCGTCTATTTCAAGGAGTCCTATTAAGGTCACGTTTTCGTCAGACCTTGTACCCAGTGGTAGGGTAATTACTCCTTCAAATAAGATCAAGGAGGATCCTGTCGAATACGAGAGCGGAAGCGAGCTTGTCGTTTAATCTATCAGGAGTCAATGGAGAGGCGATGATCCCTAGGTATGTGCATAAGGTAAATGATGAGGATCAGGGATCCGATGTGATGGATGCTGTGGAGAAGATTAGCTGCTGATGCTGATGTTGGATGATGGTTGCTGCTACTTCTTGGAGACTTCTACTACTACTGCCGTGACCAGTGCTATGAGACCAGCTTTGGGAGTTTTATATATTGTGGGAATTCCTTTTAAAACTCTGGAGCCATGGTCTATTTTGATGTACATATAAATACATAGCCTTATGGACTTGTTCTAGGATTTTGGAGATCCTTACCGCCGGACTATGTATTACGTACCTTTTGATATAAATAAAATCCATGCTTATACTAAAGTCTATTACATAGTCCTGATAATTCCGCTTACTCTGATATTGATTTGAAAGAATTCGGCTATGACATTTTGGAAATGGTATCACTTGGCTAGACGAAAACTGGATGGCAATACTTGAGTTCCTTTATATGAAATCGAGTACATTTATCCTCAAAGAGAATGCTATCCAAGATTTGCGAAATTACCTTTTGAGCTAAGTAAATGCCGAATTCGATTTTAAAAGTAATACGTAAACTATTCTCCAAACATCCTATGTTTTGGTTTGTGCACCCGACTATTTGGAAAATATAAAAGAAAATTTTGAATCCAGTATTTTCTAACATTTTACAAGTCCATATATTCTCAAGTAATAGTATTCATTTTGTATTAATTACTTGGGTTATATTGAGGGTGTTACAAAACCCGATCCCAATTCCAACCCGCATTAGTCCACACATCACAGATTCTAAGTTCTGTATTTGAGATGTGGACAAAAGGAACCTTTTCACATAAAGGGCCATCCTTATTCCAAGCACCATACCAAAAGGAGGTTTGTCCACTGCCAAACCGAAACCCGTAGCCCTCCTTAAGCCTATCCCTAGCCCTAAAGATACTACGCATAGTATAGGACATAGAAACTGAGGGAACAACAAACAGAATATTCCGCCCCCAAGGTACTTATGATCAAGCAATCTCTCCCACAGAGCTTCAGGACCTGAGAACAATTTCCACACAAGCTTTCCCAACAAGGAAACATTAGCCCACCTGGAGCTTCTGACTCCCAACCCCCTATACCTCCGAGGTCTGGTAAGCTTATTCCAACTAACCAGATTCAAACTCCTAGAACTCCCCTCCTTGACCCAAATAAAATTGCGAGAAATCTTGTCAATATCATCACACACATTCTGCGGAAGACAGAGAGTCTACATGGTGTAAGTAGGGATAACAGCCAAAACCGATTGGGCTAGGCAAACCTTCCCAGCCTTATTGAGTAAGTTTCTCTTCCAACCAGCAAGGCGAGAATGAAGCTTGTCCACAAGAGGGAGGAAAAGGCTTTGATTTACTCTACCAGTCAGCAGTGGAAAGCCCAAGTAGACACCAAGATCGCTACAAAATGAAATTTTAAGATCATTCCTGAAGCCATCAAGGACATTTCTGTGGACACCAACAGAAGCAAACCCTTTTCGATTTCTCGTAATTGACCTTCATTCCAGAGGCCATACAAAAATCCTCAAGCACTCTGACCACCACTCGACTTTGGCTTGCCTTAGCTCTACAGAAGAGAAAGACATCATCTGCAAAAAGGAGGTGTGATATTTGCGGACCACCACGAGATACACTAACCGGCAACCACTCTCGCTCCTCCACCTTAATATTAATAAGAGATGACAAATTCTCCATGCATAGAACAAACAAATAAGGTGACATAGGGTCGCCCTGGAGAAGACCACGAGACGAAGCAAAACTCTCTAGTCTTTCCCCATTCCACAAAACCGAGAGGGTAGAAGATCGAACACACTGCATTACTAAAGAAATGCACATATTTGGAAAGCCAAAATCCTCAAGAGTATTTTGCAAAAATCCCAATTAACCCTATCGTAAGCTTTTTCCATGTCAACCTTAAAGGCTACCGAACCCACCTTGCTCTTAGAATTGTTGGAAGTCAAGCTTGCCCCAAAGGACGTAAAGAGTAATGCTAGAAGGATTCTAGAAAATAATGTTTTGATGATTACAAACAAGATTCAAAGTTTCAAGCATCAAGATGCATCAAGTTCAAGCATCAAGCTTCAAGGCTAAAGTCAAGGCTCAAGCTTCATGTTCAAGTTTAGTATAGCCTGGCCATAGGAAATTTGTAAGGTAATGAATTTTTATTACAAGTGTCTAATGGCCAAAATTAGTTTTTCATGATAAGGAGAAGAAAAGAACTTTTTATGAAAAATGTTTTAATTGCAAAATGTGTTTTCATGAAAATCTGTTTTTTAACTTAGTTTTTGTGAAAATAATTGATGTTACAAAACTCTGTATATTTGTATGTTTGCAAGAGAGAGTAATCGATTATCTTCTCAAGTAATCGATTAACTTTGTTGCATCATAGAAAAATCAGAGAGGTTGTAATCGATTAACTGAATCTTGTTAATCAGTTACTTTCTTATGAGAGTAATCGATTACATGAGTCAAGTAATCGATTATAATTGTTGCATCATATATTTTTCAGAGGCTTAGTAATCGATTAAAGGCTCTGTAGTAATCGATTACATGATGTTGCATCATATGCCTATCAGAGGCTCAATAATCGATTAACTATTATTGGTCTAATCGATTACATGGTTTTCAAATGAATTTAAGAATTTCTATTTTTGAAGGAATAATCGATTACCTTCAGAAAGTAATCGATTACTTCATGTTTTATTGAAAAATGTGTCAGAATCATTTTGATTATTTCCTGATTTGTTTTTATATAAAAGATTCTGATTTATTTTATAAAATTCGAAAATGATTTTAAATTTGAATTATTTCCTTTTTGGTTTTAAGAATCAAATCTTTATTTTATTTCGTAAATCATTTTGATTTAGTTTTGATTTTAAAACTTATTTCAAATCTTTTATTTTATTCCTTAAATCTATTTTATTTGTTTCTGATTTCAAAATTGATTTTATTCTATTTTATTTTATTCTTTAAATCTATTTTGATTTCAAAAATATTATTTTACTTATTTGATTTCAGAAAATCAATTTTGAATATTTCCGGATTTGATTTCATTCTTATTTTAAATTTGATTTATTTCCAAAATCTTTAAGATTTGCTTTTGATTTTAAACATGTATTATTTGTGTTTTTAAAAGGGTTTTGGATCAATCTCATTTTTGCTCTCCAACCTTTTTCTTCTTCACGTTCTCATTTTTAACATCCTTGTGGGACGAAGGAAGTATATAATATCATATATAAAAAAAATAATTAATCTTAAGTCAAATTTGTAAAACATATCTATTAAATTTGGAATAACTTTTTTATTTTAAAAAAAAGGATTTGTTTCCCAAAGGAAAAGTCAAATTTGTCAAACATATATAATAATTTTGTAACAACTTTTTTTAAAACAAAGGATTTGTTTCCATAAGAAAAAAGATTTTTTCCCAAGATTGTTTAAAAGTCAAAAGTAGATGATTATATATGATTTTTAACTTACACATTCAAACATATTGTTTATTGGCTCTTTATATTCTTCCCATCTATGATAGATATTTTCAAAGACTCACACCTCATGGCAAAAAAAAAGAAAAGAAAAGAGTTCATGCCTTCTATTTATTTCCTTCCTCATTTATCAATTAATCAGTAAAAGTTTAGAACTTTACCTCCCTCGTTCTGTGTCAACTCTCTCTCTCTCTCACACACATTGATAGCACTTTCTCGATCTTCTATCTTCTCACCCACCCATGGTTCACATTAGCCTCATTGATGCTAATGATAACCCTCTTGAGAACGATGTCGTTGAAGAAACAACAAAAAACACCAGCACCACCACCAAAAGGTGGCGATTCGCTACCAGCTCCAACACCCAAACCCTAACTTCACCACCCAAGGCTCATGGCGATTTGTCTCACGGTCCATTTCCCACCCTTCCATATGAGCTCAACACTGAAATCATCTCTAGGCTCCCAGTGAAAATCCTCATGCAATTCAAGTGCATAAACAAGCCTTGGAAAACCCTAATTTCAGATCCCCAATTTGCGAGGAAGCATCTTTCGAAGGTAAACTCAACCCACCTCATCCTCAGTTTCTCGAATCCCTCCCATGAGTTCCTTGTTAAATCTTACTCTCTTAAATCCATGTTTGAAAGCACAAAATCCATGTTTGAAAGCACAACCCCTATTCCCGAGGAGCTCGAGTACCCTTTGAGAACTCGAAACCGTTATAGTTTGTTTGTGGGGTCATGTGATGGAATTCTATGTTTCTCCATACGTGGTGGCGGTGGTGTACTTTTATGGAACCCCGCTATTCGAAAATACAAAATGTTGCCATCTTCGAAGCCTCCAAAGAAAAACAGTTATAGCATATATGGATTTGGTTATGATCATTGTAGTGATACTTACAAGGTGGTCGCAGTTTATTGCAATAAGTATGATAATTGTGGCAAGTTTATGTCTAAAACTGAAGCCAAAGTTCACACTTTGGGTACTGATTGCTGGAAAAGAGTTCATGAGTTTCCTTCTGATTTTGAAATCATTTCACCTGGGAAATTTGTGAGTGGCACACTCAATTGGTTAGCATTTAACCGTGTCGCTTCTAATTCTTCTAATTGGATTGTTATTTCTCAAGATTTGGGCAATGAGTCTTGTCAAGAACTATCACAACCTGTATATGGGATAGACGTTGTTAACTTGACTTTGGGAGTATTGAGGAACTGTTTATGTACTCTTGCTTATAGCGGGACATTTTCAGATGTTTGGCTTATGAAAGATTATGGAGATAATAAGTCATGGGCGAAATTGTTTCGCATTCCTCCTTATATGGAAGATGTTGATTCTTTTCCATATTTAAATGTGCTTTGTATTTCTGAGGATGAAGAAGTGCTATTGGAGTACAACTCAAAAAAGATAGTTGTTTATAATATCAGAAATGAAACTTTTAGGAATCTTGAGATTCAATACCTGGTCAATGGTTGGGCTGTCCCACATCTCCATGTTGAGAGTTTGATATCACCTCTTTTTTAATATTAGGAAGCAGGTCTTAAGCTATGTCATTTGCACAAGTACTAATAATTGTATCTTATATATCTCTCTTTATGCTATGGATATTATATTTGTTTCAATATATACTTGTTGATTGATAAAGAGTATGTGTTGGTTTTAATTATTTGTGTTTAGAATTTATTGGTTTATTGATTTTTCTTGCATCATACAAAGTTCACAGTCATGCATTTCACATTAATATGTGATTATTAATGTGGTTTTCTAATGTGGAAATTAAGGTTTATGTATTATGCCAAGTCACTCCACGATATGTAAGTTTCAAAAAATGCTCGCTAAAACACAAATTCTGCAATGTTTGTTTCAAATATTTCACATTACATTAGGATGTAAAGAAAACTATATTCAGCGAAGTATATGAAATTAGAAAAGAATATTATTAATGTAATTTTTTTTTATGTATAACAATTTTTTCGAAGAGAGTTTTTTCCCTATTCCAAATTTTTACGAGGAAAAATCTCCATTGACGAGACGCTAAATAGACGGTTCCCATGGGGATCACTAAACCTAGAATACGATCATCCCTATTTTAATACCGCAAGTGCTTTTGTCTCGACCCAAGCCACTGTTAAATTATTGCTATGTAACGCAGCAATACGTAATGACTAATGTGGTGGCATAATTGATCTTTAAATAATTATATTTGTGGTTGGAGGACTAAATTGGTGGCAAAACAATCTTTGGAGGACCAAATTAACTATTTACTTTTGTTATAAATAAGAGTATAATTGGAATAAGCAATGTTAATTACGTATTGAGTTTTTTTTGTGAAAGGGAAATAAAAAAACACAAGAAAACAAAGAGCAGCTAAGGACGGAGATGCACACGCCCTATAGCATCATTATTTAGCAGAGGGACCAGAGGATCCGGAGCACAATCAAATTTCACCAGTTGTTGACCCTGAAGAGAACCACCCATCTTGGCAAGCATATCAGCACATCAATTAGCTTGGCGGAAGATGTGACAGAGTGTAACATTCCAATTCCTATTTAAAAGGTTCTTGATATCAGCTATCACAACCCCAAAGGTGTGACACGGAGGTATGCCATTGAGAGACACCAACCTATGCACCTCAGCAGAATCAGTCTCGCAACACACCAGCGTGAAGCCAAGATCCCAAGCCAATTCCAAGAAATGTTTGAGACCCAAAAGCTCCGCTAACAATACAAAATGAGAAGGATAGCTACCAGCAAAGCCCCCCAACCAAACTCCATTATGATCACGGATAATGCCACCGAAACCAATCCTACACTCTCCTTGCTTGAAGCTTCCATCAACATTCAACTTGACAGCTAGCTGCACAGGTTTACTCCACGCAATCAATCTCCCCGAACGAGTTGCAATACGAGGAGCATAATACTGGACCAGCTCATCCAAAGTGGATTGAATGAAGTAGCTGACTTGATCCAACCCCCATCTTTCAGTGCCTAAAACCTCCATGTTTCTCCAACGCTACACCCACCATAAAACCGCAAGGAATTTCTGGCACCGATCACAATCCACCATGTTTCGAATCCAGGACCACACATCCATGCACATTAAGTCTTGATTCTCAAAGCCAAACCGGAGCCATAACTCAGTACTTAGGCTACAGTCTCTCAAACAGTGCAAGATTGACTCAGAACCCGCACCACATCTAGCACAATTAGGAAAAGAAGCCATCCCTCTTCGGAAACGGAAATCATTGGTAGGAATCGCATTGTGAAGCACGAGCCATATAAGGAACTTGATCTTCTCATGACATTTAATTCTCCACACCCAAGACCAAGAGACCTCATCCAGCAAATTATCAGATTTATTGCAAAGCCAACGGTAACCTTTAGCAGCCGAATACGTACCATCAACACTGGATTTCCAAGCCCAAACATCCTGAAGATCAATGAACCCTAAAATATGAATATTTTCCATCTCCTCTTTTATGTCCCCTGGAAGAAGAGTCCAAACCCGATCCCAATTCCAACCCGCATCAGTCCACACATCACAGATTCTAAGTTCCGTATCTGAGATGTGGACAAAAGGAACCTTTTCACATAAAGGGCCATCCTTTTTCCAAGCACCATACCAAAAGGAGGTTTGTCCACTGCCAAACCGAAACCCGTAGCCCTCCTTAAGCCTATCCCTAGCCCTAAAGATACTACACATAGTATAGGACATAGAAACTGAGGGAACAGCAAACAGAATATTCCGCCCCCCAAGGTACTTATGATCAAGCAATCTCTCCCACAGAGCTTCAGGACCTGAGAACAATTTCCACACAAGCTTTCCCAACAAGGAAACATTAGCCCACCTGGAGCTTCTGACTCCCAACCCCTCATACCTCCGAGGTCTGGTAAGCTTATTCCAACTAACCAAATTCAAACTCCTAGAACTCCCCTCCTTGCCCCAAATAAAATTGCGAGAAATCTTGTCAATATCATCACACACATTCTGCGGAAGCCAGAGAGTCTGCATGGTGTAAGTAGGGATAGCAGCCAAAACCGGTTGGGCTAGGCAAACCTTCCCAGCCTTATTGAGTAAGTTTCTCTTCCAACCAGCAAGGCGAGAATGAAGCTTGTCCACAAGAGGGAGGAAAAGGCTTCGATTTACTCTACCAGTCAGCAGTGGAAAGCCCAAGTAGACACCAAGATCGCTACAAAATGAAATTTTAACATCATTCCTGAAGCCATCGAGGACATTTCTATGGACACCAACAGAAGCAAACCCTTTCGATTTCTCGTAATTGACCTTCATTCCAGAGGCCATACAAAAATCCTCAAGCACTCTGACCACCACTCGACGCTGGCTTGCCTTAGCTCTACAGAAGAGAAAGACATCATCTGCAAAAAGAAGGTGTGATATCTGCGGACCACCACGAGATACACTAACCGGCAACCACTCTCGCTCCTCCACCTTAATATTAATAAGAGATGACAACTTCTCCATGCATAGAACAAACAAATAAGGTGACATAGGGTCGCCCTGGCGAAGACCACGAGACGGAGCAAAACTCTCTAGTCTTTCCCCATTCCACAAAACCGAGAGGGTAGAAGATCGAACACACTGCATTACTAAAGAAATGCACATATTTGGAAAGCCAAAATCCTCAAGAGTATTTTGCAAAAAATCCCAATTAACCCTATCGTAAGCTTTTTCCATGTCAACCTTAAAGGCTACCGAACCCACCTTGCTCTTAGAATGTTTCATAAAGTGGATTAACTCTTGGGAAATGATAGCATTATCCGACGTTCCTCTACCCGGTATGAAGCTACTCTGAAGGGGCCCGGTTAGAGAATGCATAAAAGGTCTCATTCTATTCACCATGACCTTGGTGATTATTTTGTACGCCACATTGCATAACCCAATGGGACGGAATTGCTTAAACTCCGTAGGGTGCTGAACCTTAGGAATAAGGACTAGAAGTGTCTCACAAAGATGCTGGTCCACTGTACCAGTAGAGAACGCATCCGCCACCAACTTCCAAACATCATTCCCCACAACATCCCAGTACTTCTTGAAGAAGAACGGTTGAAACCCATCTAGCCCGGGAGCCGTATATAATTTAAGGGACATGACATCATTCCTTACTTCCTCAAAATTTACTGGGCTTTGAAGTTGCTCCCTGCCCTCATCCGTCAAACGAGTAACAGGTACATACCGAAGGGCATGAGGTGAAGCACCAATCGGGCTAGCAAATAGCTTATTGTAGAAACTGTTAGCCTCTTGTTTAAGAATCTCATCTTGAACACACCATGACCCATCTTCCAAAAATAGCCCATGAATACGGTTCCTTTTCCTCCGGATAACTATCTGAGTATGAAAAAATTTCGTGTTCCGATCACCATGTTTCACCCAATTCTCTCTTGATTTTTGAAACCAAAACACCTCCTCTTGAGCAAGAATAGAAGAGTGCGCATTTTGTAAATCCCGCTCCAGCATGAGCAAATCATGACTCCTTCTAAAATCCAGTTCACATTGAACACCCGCAAGCCTAGCCTCCACCCTTCTTTTGTTTCTGAAAATATTACTATTGAACCTTTTGGCATCAACCTTAACCTGTTCTAGCTTATCCCAAATCAGCTGACCACTAGCTCTCCGGGCGTCGGTCACTACCCTTGGGAATTTAGAATGAAGAGTCCAAGCAGCCTGAAACCGAAAGGGCCTTTTATGACGCGGAGGCACTGTACCACCACAACGAAGCAACAAGGGTGAGCGATCCGACTGAATTCTACAAAGGTTCTCAATGTAAGCCTCCGGGAATGAATGACGCCAACTAAGATCAGCAAGGGCTCTATATAATCTCTTCAACATCAATCTAGAAGCACCTTCCCTCCTTGACCAAGTAAATTTAGACCCCGTAGCACCTAAGTCAACAAGGTTGTTGCCCTCCATCATATTATGAAAGTTATCAGCTCTATGAGAAGAAAAGGAGTCGCCACTCACCTCGGACGTATGAAGAATCTCATTAAAATCACCGATTAGAAACCAAGGGTGAATAAATGAAGCACGAAGGTCAGTGAGATAAGTCCATAACTGCTCTCTGATACTAGGAACAGGACTACCATACACCGCACTACACAACCAGGAAGACTGATGAGCAGAAATTTGAATGGTTACACACTGATTAAAAACCTCAACCACGTCCACCCTAAAACCAATATTCATCTTAAGAAGCACCCAAATACCACCAGAATGACCATGAGCCTCACTAATCGCAACAGACATATAGTTAAGAGAACTCCAAAAATGAGAAACCTTTGCAAACTGGATATGCGGTTCCAGAATGATAAAAATAGTTGAATCAAACTGCTGGATTAGATTCTTCACCTGGCGCTTGCCACGCTTTTTAGCAGCACCCCGCACATTCCAAGAGATAAATCTGAAATCTTGAAACTCCATTAAACAACAAGCAAAGAAAAAATGGCCTCCCCATGAGAGGTTACTGACCAGAGTCAAGGACCATTTCCACTGCCTCGGAGCCACCAGACACACCCACACCTTCATGGTTAATATCTTTCTTTGTAGCCCCCAAAGTATCTCCCTTAACAGTGTCCACTAAGGAGGGGCTTGACTTCGACATGGTTCGGGGGTCTGGAGGTTTAAATTTCACTCCACCACCCTTGCCACCATTCAAACCAACACCACCCAAGAGGTTAGGAGAGATCGAAATCCACGGCCCCAAGTCAAACCCTATCTGCTTAGGAGCCTTCGAGGAAGTAGACATCAAATTCAAACCACTTCCTATAGAGTCCTTAGTAGCAGTAGGAATGTTTATGTTTGTTTGAACACGGTCTCGTTGACTCAACTCACTGAGTCGCACGTCCTTAGACCGAGTTGCATGTAAGGTATCCCCATTACTGCATGTCATACTAGGAGTCCTATCATCCTGGAGATTGGCCACGTGTAAAGAATCTTTTCTTGCTCTTTTCTTATTACTCATCTGGCCTTTGGCACGTGTGGTACTGGTAGGTGGGTGCAAACGAACCTTTTGTGGGCCCTCAACCATATCATTCCCTTGAGGCAAATAAGTAAACAAATTATTCCCTCCCCTCGATAATACTTGGTTACCAGGTGCCATATTTTTCTCCGGAAAAACCTCCTTCTTTTTCTCATTCCCCCATTTCTTTCTCCTCCTAACAACTAACCAATCGCCATGTAACTCTTCATCAGTATCCGCAACATTAATTGCTTCCCCCAAAATTTCGGTTCCGGAATCAACGACCAGATTCTCTCCTAACCCAGCACCGTTGGACTGAACGCCTGCACCTCCGGTCACCGGCACTTGGGGAATTATAGCCTTCTCCATACCCTTAGTACAATTCCGGCTAAGATGGCCATAGCAAACACATGTAGAGCATATCAAATGCAGCCCCTCATATTCCACCTTGTACCAATGGTCTCGAAACCACACCTTACTCACCACCGGCACGGTCAAGTCAATTTCCACACACACTCGGGCGAATTTCCCTCTTGTAACATTAACCGTCTACATGTCAACCCGCTGTGGGACACCAACCGCCGAAGCTAAACCTAATAAGAAACTTTTCTCATAAAACATTAAGTTTAGCCCAGGGAAACGAATCCAAACCAAAGTATGATTGACCTGAGTAGCCGGAGAAACAAAGTCAGGGTCCCACCGTTGCACAGATAGGCAATGATCAAAAATCATCCATGGTCCTCCCACCATGACTCTCTCCCTTGCAGCTTCCTCCTCAAACTTGACCACATAAAACCCGTTTCCCACGTCCATGAGGTCAAAGCCACTGTTAAGTTTCCACGCCTTTTTCAAACGATCCCGCATAGTTAAGTATCCCAGATTCTTTCCCAACAACTTAACCACCAAAGCATCCTGCCAAGGTAAGCACAACCTCTCAAAAACTTTATCATCGAGGTACACCCGCGGTTTGAGCCTATTCCCGCCATCGGGAACAATCTTCATCAGATTAGCCTTTAACAGATTAATATCTTCCATCCTCGGAGGTGGAGCCTTCCCCCCCATAGTTTTGTCACGGAACGATACTCCTTCCTGCACCAAATTCGAGTTAGGAGGATCATTTACTCCACTGCTCCCCTTATCAGGAGGATCGCTCTTGTGATTATCACCAAGGTCGCTCGTTGAGGAGAACACGAAACTTGTTACGTCCACTTCCATTCCTTTATTATTTCTCTTATAGCTTGTTTAATTATGTATTGAGTTTGTAAAAAAATAATCTATACTATATAATAGCCCATGAGTATTCCACAGGCGGAACACCCACTTGCTAAGTGGTGGTGGGCCCGAGGAGTAGTACTCAACTAGTACTACTTACTCCCTCCGGCTCGAAATATAAGCAACAAAAAACATACCTCTCTTGGTTTAAAATATAAGCAAAACTAACCAACTTTCTTAAATTTTATTTCATTCTCAATGCCACTTTCCAAAAATATCCCTAGAAAATTGTTATCTTATTTAATTTTTGTTTCATTACCAATGCAACTTTCCCAAAATACCTCTATTATTTTATAAATTTGAGAAAATTAAATACAATCAACTAACCTCCTTAACAAGCGTAAAATTAGTTGGTTTTGCTTATAATTCGAGCAGGAGGGAGTATTTCTTTTTTTTTAAGGGAAGTACTGCTTCTACCATGCACCGGTTCTTGGTGCTCTAACTCTTTTTTTATTTTTTTATTTTAATAAATCTAATATATTAAAAAAAAATATGTTTTGGGTTTTCTGTGTTCTTTTTATGTACATGTTTTTGTTATTTGGATTTGAATTTTTTTTATTATAGGCTTCCTGACACAGCTAATGTTCCAAACAAGTAAAATATAAAACAAGTGTGCTTCTACCATGCGTCGGTTTTTGGTGCTCCGACTCTTTTTTTAATTTTTTTAAATGTTTTATAAAGAAATTTTATTAATAAATAAGGGTGTAGTGGGAAAAGTTGTATTAATTATATATTGGGTTTTATAAAGAACAATACATATAAAACATGAGACAAAACTCTACAAACACTACATATGAAACGGAGGCCGAGAGTATTTCTTTCATTATTTTCAATTTGTTATCTCATTCAATATTATTTTTATTCACAAATTAAAAATCTATAATACTCCCAGCGTCCACAAGGATAGTAACAAATTGAAAAAGTCAAAAAATTAAGGAGACATGCATTTAATTGTTTGCCTAACACATAGACCAATTATTAAACACCTAATTTAATGCATTTTGCAGTGATCAACTAATTGCAATTCAAAGTTTACAATTTCTAAACTTTTCATTTATTATTTTAACTTTAGTTTAGGACAAAAATTTTGTGTTTTTTTAACATCCTTGTGGGGCAGAGGGAGTATATAATATCATATATAAAAAATAATAATTAATCTTAAGTCAAATTTGTAAAACATATCTATTAAATTTGGAATAACTTTTTTATTTAAAAAAAAAGGATTTGTTTCCCAAAGGAAAAGTCAAATTTGTCAAACATATATAATAATTTTGTAATAACTTTTTTTAAAACAAAGGATTTGTTTCCATAAGAAAAAAGATTTTTTCCCAAGATTGTTTAAAAGTCAAAAGTAGATGATTATATATGATTTTTAACTTACACATTCAAACATATTGTTTATTGGCTCTTTATATTCTTCCCATCTATGATAGATATTTTCAAAGACTCACACCTCATGGCAAAAAAAAAAAAAGAAAAGAGTTCATGCCTTCTATTTATTTCCTTCCTCATTTATCAATTAATCAGTAAAAGTTTAGAACTTTACCTCCCTCGTTCTGTGTCAACTCTCTCTCTCTCTCTCACACACATTGATAGCACTTTCTCGATCTTCTATCTTCTCACCCACCCATGGTTCACATTAGCCTCGTTGATGCTAATGATAACCCTCTTGAGAACGATGTCGTTGAAGAAACAACAAAAAACACCAGCACCACCACCAAAAGGTGGCGATTCGCTACCAGCTCCAACACCCAAACCCTAACTTCACCACCCAAGGCTCATGGCGATTTGTCTCACGATCCATTTCCCACCCTTCCATATGAGCTCAACACTGAAATCATCTCTAGGCTCCCAGTGAAAATCCTCATGCAATTCAAGTGCATAAACAAGTCTTGGAAAACCCTAATTTCAGATCCCCAATTTGCGAGAAAGCATCTTTCGAAGGTAAACTCAACCCACCTCATCCTCAGTTTCTCGAATCCCTCCCATGAGTTCCTTGTTAAATCTTACTCTCTTAAATCCATGTTTGAAAGCACAAAATCCATGTTTGAAAGCACAACCCCTATTCCCGAGGAGCTCGAGTACCCTTTGAGAACTCGAAACCGTTATAGTTTGTTTGTGGGGTCATGTGATGGAATTCTATGTTTCTCCATACGTGGTGGCGGTGGTGTACTTTTATGGAACCCCGCTATTCGAAAATACAAAATGTTGCCATCTTCGAAGCCTCCAAAGAAAAACAGTTTTTTAGCACATATGGATTTGGTTATGATCATTGTAGTGATACTTACAAGGTGGTCGCAGTTTATTGCAATAAGTATGATAATTGTGGCAAGTTTATGTCTAAAACTGAAGCCAAAGTTCACACTTTGGGTACTGATTGCTGGAAAAGAGTTCAGGAGTTTCCTTCTGATTTTGAAATCATTTCACCTGGGAAATTTGTGAGTGGCACACTCAATTGGTTAGCATTTAACCGTGTCGCTTCTAATTCTTCTAATTGGATTGTTATTTCTCAAGATTTGGGCAATGAGTCTTGTCAAGAACTATCACAACCTGTATATGGGATAGATGTTGTTAACTTGACTTTGGGAGTATTGAGGAACTGTTTATGTACTCTTGCTTATAGCGGGACATTTTCAGATGTTTGGCTTATGAAAGATTATGGAGATAATAAGTCATGGGCGAAATTGTTTCGCATTCCTCCTTATATGGAAGATGTTGATTCTTTTCCATATTTAAATGTGCTTTGTATTTCTGAGGATGAAGAAGTGCTATTGGAGTACAACTCAAAAAAGATAGTTGTTTATAATATCAGAAATGAAACTTTTAGGAATCTTGAGATTCAATACCTGGTCAATGGTTGGGCTGTCCCACATCTCCATGTTGAGAGTTTGATATCACCTCTTTTTTAATATTAGGAAGCAGGTCTTAAGCTATGTCATTTGCACAAGTACTAATAATTGTATCTTATATATCTCTCTTTATGCTATGGATATTATATTTGTTTCAATATATACATGTTGATTGATAAAGAGTATGTGTTGGTTTTAATTATTTGTGTTTAGAATTTATTGGTTTATTGATTTTTCTTGCATCATACAAAGTTCACTGTCATGCATTGCACATTAATATGTGATTATTAATGTGGTTTTCTAATGTGGAAATTAAGGTTTGTGTATTATGCCAAGTCACTCCACGATATGTAAGTTTCAAAAAATGCTCGCTAAAACACAAATTCTGCAATGTTTGTTTCAAATATTTCACATTACATTAGGATGTAAAGAAAACTATATTCAGCGAAGTATATGAAATTAGAAAAGAATATTATTAATGTAATTTATTTTTATGTATAACAATTTTTTTCGAAGAGAGTTTTTTCCCTATTCCAAATTTTTACGAGGAAAAATCTCCGTTGACGAGACGCTAAATAGACGGTTCCCATGGGGATCACTAAACCTAGAATACGATCATCCCTATTTTTAATACCGCAAGTGCTTTTGTCTCGACCCAAGCCACTGTTAAATTATTGCTATGTAACGCAGCAATACGTAATGACTAATGTGGTGGCATAATTGATCTTTAAATAATTATATTTGTGGTTGGAGGACTAAATTGGTGGCAAAACAATCTTTGGAGGACCAAATTAACTATTTACTTTTGTTATAAATAAGAGTATAATTGGAATAAGCAATGTTAATTACGTATTGAGTTTATTTTGTGAAAGGGAAATAAAAAATACAAGAAAACAAAGAGCAGCTAAGGACGGAGATACACACGCCCTATAACATCATTATTTAGCAGAGGGACCAGAGGATCCGGAGCACAATCAAATTTCACTAGCTGTTGACCCTGAAGAGAACCACCCATCTTGGCAAGCATATCAGCACATCAATTAGCTTGTCGGAAGATGTGACAGAGAGTAACATTCCAATTCCTATTTAAAAGGTTCTTGATATCAGCTATCACAACCCCAAAGCTGTGACACGGAGGTATGCCATTGAGAGACACCAACCTATGCACCTCAGCAGAATCAGCCTCGCAACACACCAGCGTGAAGCCAAGATCCCAAGCCAATTCCAAGAAATGTTTGAGACCCAAAAGCTCCGCTAACAATACAAAATGAGAAGGATAGCTACCACCAAAGCCCCCCAACCAAACTCCATTATGATCACGGATAATGCCACTGAAACCAATCCTACACTCTCCTTGCTTGAAGCTTCCATCAACATTCAACTTGACAGCTGGCTGCACAGGTTTACTCCACGCAATCAATCTCCCCGAACGAGTTGCAATACGAGGAGCATAATACTGGACCAGCTCATCCAAAGTGGATTGAATGAAGTAGCTGACTTGATCCAACCTCCATCTTTCAGTGCCTAAAACCTCCATGTTTCTCCAACGCCACACCCACCATAAAACCGCAAGGAATTTCTGGCACCGATCACTATCCACCATGTTTCGAATCCAGGACCACACATCCATGCACATTAAGTCTTGATTCTCAAAGCCAAACCGGAGCCATAACTCAGTACTTAGGCTACAGTCTCTCAAACAGTGCAAGACTGACTCAGAACCCGCACCACATCTAGCACAATTAGGAGAAGAAGCCATCCCTCTTCGGAAACGGAATTCATTGGTAGGAATCGCATTGTGAAGCACGAGCCATATAAGGAACTTGATCTTCTCATGACATTTAATTCTCCACACCCAAGACCAAGAGACCTCATCCAGCAAATTATCAGATTTATTGCAAAGCCAACGGTAACCCTTAGCAGCCGAATACGTACCATCAACACTGGATTTCCAAGCCCAAACATCCTGAAGATCAATGAACCCCAAAATATGAATATTTTCCATCTCCTCTTTTATGTCCCCTGGAAGAAGAGTCCAAACCCGATCCCAATTCCAACCCGCATCAGTCCACACATCACAGATTCTAAGTTCCGTATCTGAGATGTGGACAAAAGGAACCTTTTCACATAAAGGGCCATCCTTATTCCAAGCACCATACCAAAAGGAGGTTTGTCCACTGCCAAATCGAAACCCGTAGCCCTCCTTAAGCCTATCCCTAGCCCTAAAGATACTACGCATAGTATAGGACATAGAGACTGAGGGAACAACAAACAGAATATTCCGCCCCCCAAGGTACTTATGATCAAGCAATCTCTGTTGGTTTTGGCCTCAAAATCTCGAGAGGGGGGGGGGGGTGAATCGAGTTTTATTAATGTATTGTAAAAATGGTTACAAATTAAAAATTGATTTGAAATGGAGAGATTAAACGTTCGAAATGGATCGCGAAAGCGATAGAAAAATAATAAACGAGTAGCGCGGAAACGTAAAAATTGAAATATGCGGAAATTAAAAGAGATAGGGATAGAAAAGCTTGCACCGGTGAATTTTATACCGGTTCAGCCTTCCCGTCGAAAGGCCTAGTCCAGTCCCCAAGCGACCCGCCTAAGAGTTCTTATACCAAGCAATAGAGCCGCACCCTATTACAGCCAAGAGCACCCCGCACACTACTAGGAACCTCCGTTCGCTAGGGGCCTCAATCACACAGCAGGGTTCCTCGCCCCTACGACGTATCACACGTCCACTAAGGGATTCTCTCCCTAACCACTAAGGTTTAGAACGAATACAATGAAAGTGATTACAATAGCTTTTTGTGTTCTCAAAACACGGATACAACAATATGCTCTATGATAGTGAAGTAGTGTTTCTCTTAGAAGTTTACTCAGCAAATAAGAGTTTGTTCTTCAAAAATATGAACAATGAAATGCAGAAGACTTGAGGAGAAGAAGAAGAGAGAACGTGCAGAGAAGAATGAGTGAAAAAATAATAACGTCCTTCTGAATGTTGGAGTGATCCTTATTTAAAAACTATTTTGAATGAGTAAAACAAAATAAAATAAGATTTTGAAATAAGTTTTAAAATCAAAACTAAATCAAAACGATTTACGAAATAAAATAAAGATTTGATTCTTAAAACCAAAAAGGAAATAATTCAAATTTAAAATCAATTTCGAATTTTATAAAATAAATCAGAATCTTTTATATAAAAACAAATCAGGAAATAATCAAAATGATTCTGACACGTTTTTCAATAAAACATGAAGTAATCGATTACTTTTCTGAAGGTAATCGATTATTCCTTCAAAAATAGAAATTCTTAAATTCATTTGAAAACCATGTAATCGATTAGGCTAATAATAGTTAATCGATTACACCACTCCTGTTCATTGTATGATGCAACTTATAATAATCGATTACACTAAGGAGTTAATCGATTACTGAGCCTCTGGTGTGCATATGATGCAACATCATGTAATCGATTACTACTGAGCTTGTAATCGATTACTAAGCCTCTGAAAAATATATGATGCAACAATTATAATCGATTACTTGACTCATGTAATCGATTACTCTCATAAGAAAGTAACTGATTAACAAGATTCAGTTAATCGATTACAACCTCTCTGATTTTTCTATGATGCAACAAAGTTAATCGATTACTTGAGAAGATAATCGATTACTCTCTTTTGCAATCATACAAATATACAGAGTTTTGTAACATCAATTATTTTTACTCAGATTAAATGCAGAAAACATTTTTGTATGCAAAAACACGTTTTTTCTTCTTGTCTCCTAAAATGAAAAACTTATTGGCTTTGTAACTCTTAAAGAAACAAAAACTTCATTACCTTACATTTGAACTAAGGAGAAGGTTTCTATTCTTAAGCTTGCTTGAGTCTTCATTCTTGAAGGACACTTGCACTTGTGAGCTTGAATCTTAAGTTGGCTTGTTATCATCAAAACATATACTTGAATTAAACTTGAAGTCCATAGAGAGTTTGAAGCATGCCTTCCAACCAGCTTGACTTCCAACACTCCCCCTTTTTGATGATGACAAACAACCATTATGATATGCTCTTTATTATCTGCATCACAAGTGTTATACAAGCAATATATATATATATAAAATAACAAAACCTTCCTTAGAATACTAAATACAGGAAATAAAATAAATCATATCATCTCCTCCTGTATAGATGCACAAAAATAAATCAATTTTGACCAAAATTTGCATCTTTCAGAGTATCTCCCCCTGAATGCATTAGTCAATATATCAGAATATCTCTCCCCCTTTTGTAATCATCAAAAATATGTGCAATCTCCCCCTGAAACACTAAGAAGATGCATCAATAAAAACAAGAGAGATAAACAGACTCACATACTCAAAAGAGGTGAGAGGCAGAAGTTAAACCAATTTCTCTACGAATGAAAAAGAAATTTTCTTTTGGAAGCGGTTTCGTAAAGATATCAGCCAACTGCCGCGAAGTATCAACATACTCAATAATGCAATCACCCTTTTGAATATGATCACGAATAAAATGGTGTCGAATCTCTATATGCTTCGTGCGAGAATGTTGCACTGGGTTTTTGGTAATACTAATAGCACTGGTATTGTCACATTTAATGGGAATGTGATCTAGACTTACACCGAAGTCTAGGAGTTGCTGTTTCAACCATAAGATCTGCGCACAACAACTACCTACGGCGACATATTCAGCCTCAGCTGTAGATAGGGCCACACTAGACTGTTTCTTGCTAGCCCATTTCTTGCTAGCCCATGATACCAATGAATTGCCAAGAAGATGACAAGTGCTGCTAGTGCTTTTTCTATCTACTTTGCAACCAGCAAAGTCAGAATCAGAATACCCAACAAGATTACAAGAAGAACCTTTGGGGTACCATAAACCCATATCAATTGTGTCAGACAAGTATTTCATTATACGCTTGGCAGCAACCATGTGCGTTTCTTTTGGATTCGACAGGAACCGAGCACAAAGACACACACTAAACATTATATCCGGCCTACTTGCCGTTAAATAGAGAAGGGATCCGATTATACCTCGATATTTTGTAATCTCTACGAATTTACCTCCTTCATCTTTGTCCAAGTAACAGGATATGCTTATCGGTGTTGCTACTGCCTTGGCCTTATCCATGCCAAATCTTTTCAGTAATTATTTGAAGTATTTTGTTTGGCTAATGAAAATCCCGTCCTTTGCTTGCTTTATTTGTAATCCCAGGAAAAAGTTCAGCTCGCCCATCATAGACATTTCGAACTCTTCTTGCATCATACTAGAAAATTCCTTGCAAAGGATTTCATTAGTAGCACCGAAAATAATGTCATCAACATAAATTTGAACTAAAAGAATGTCCTTTCCTTTCTTTTTAATAAAAAGTGTGTTATCAACCTTCCCTCTTTCAAAATTATTTTCCAATAAAAATTTGCTAAGACGATCATACCACGCTCTAGGAGCTTGTTTCAAACCGTACAAAGCCTTTTTCAATTTAAAAACATAATCCGGGTGTTCATAACTTTCAAAGCCAGGAGGTTGACACACATAAACTTCTTCATTTATAAAACCATTAAGAAAGGCACTCTTTACGTCCATTTGATATAATTTAAAGTCTAAAATGCATGCAAAAGCTAAAAGCAGTCTAATGGCTTCCAACCTAGCAACAGGGGCAAATGTTTCCTCATAATCTATCCCCTCTTCCTGGTTGTAACCTTGTGCAACTAGCCTAGATTTGTTTCGAACAATTAAACCAGCCTCATCAAGTTTATTTTTATAAATCCACTTAGTTCCAATAATCGGATGAGACTCAGGCCTAGGAACAAGTTCTCACACCTGATTTCTTTCGAACGGGTTTAATTCCTCTTGCATTGCCAAAAGCCAATGCTCATCAAGCATAGCCTCAGAATAATTCTTTGGCTCTACTTGAGAAACAAATGCAAAGAAGTTACACAGATTGCTAATAGAATTGCGAGTACTTACACCTTTTGAAATATCTCCGATGATCTGATCAATAGGATGGTGCCTCGATGTTCTCCATTCCTTAGGCAAATCAGTGTTGAGTTCCAAGGATTGTTCTTGATTTTTCTCCTCAACAGGTTCGACTGATTTTTCCTTGCTTTCGGAATGCTCCTTTCCTTTAGCATTTGGCTCCTCATTCTCATCAATGAATAAATCTCCAAAAATACCTAAAATTTCATTAACAGATACCTTTCCCAACTTTCTGGGATCGAATTCGTCAAATGATACATGAATAGATTCTTCAATAGTATTACGAGATTTATTGTAAATCCTATATGCTTTGCTCGAAACAGAATATCCAAGGAAAATGCCCTCATCAGCTCTAGCCTCAAAACTTCCTAGATTTTCTCTGCCATTATTATGCACATAACATTTACATCCAAAAACACGAAAATGGGAAATATTTGGTTTTCTCCCCTTGTACAGCTCATAGGGGGTTTTCTTTAAAATAGGCCTAATTAAAACACGGTTCATGACATAACAAGCTGTACTCACTGCATCGGCCCAAAAGTATGCAGGCAAATTCATGTCATTAAGCATTGTTCTTGAAAGCTCTTTTAATGAACGATTTTTCCTCTCCACAACTCCGTTTTGCTCAGGAGTTCTTGGAGCAGAAAAATAATGCTTAATTCCATGTTTTTCGCAAAATTTTTCAAAAAGATGATCTTCAAATTCTCCATCATGATCAGTTTTAATGGATGCAATGCTTAAATGCAATTGGTTTTGAATAATCTTGGCTAGTTTTTTAAATTCATGAAACGCGTCATTTTTATGAGTAATAAACAGTGTCCATGTATACCTAGAATAGTCATCCACCACAACTAAACAATAATAGTTGCCACCAAAGCTTTTCGTTTGACATGGTCCAAAAAGATCCATATGTAAAAGTTCCAAGGGCCTTTGAGATGAAACAAGGTTTTTAGAAGGAAAAGATGCCCTTGTGAGTTTTGATTTAGAACAAGGATCACATTTTTCAGAAATAGAAAAATTTTGCTTTGGCAGACCAACTACTAAGTTTTTAGAAGAAATTTTATTTAAATGAGCCATGTGGATGTAACCTATTCTACGATGCCATAGCCACAATTCATCCTCTTTAGATAGTAAACATTTCGCATCATTTGAGGGAATTGAATCAAAATCAATAACATAAACATTGTTTATCCTGCGAGCAATTAGCTTAATAAGATTATCAGTTTTTCCCTCGATAATACATCTATCAGAATCAAATATAACCCTATTGCCCTTATCACACAATTGACGAATACTTAGCAAATTGTGTTTTAGGCCTTCAACATGTAAAACATTTTCAATGCAAGGGTTAGGAGGTGTACCAATTTTACTGACTCCGACAATCTTTCCTTGATTGTTATCTCCGAAAGTTACATGTCCTTGGTCCTTAGGCACGAGATGTGAAAATTTAGATTTATCTCCAGTCATATGTTTTGAGCATCCGCTGTCCAAGTACCACCACGTCTTCTTTTTTTTCCGGAGTAACCTACAAGCAAAGAGTTCAAGGTTTCTTTTTAGGTACCCATATCTTTTTGGGTCCTTGAGCGTTAGTATAGCCATAGTTTAAATCATGCCACCTTCTAGTTTCATCGTTCGGTTTAACGAACTTCACTTTTCGGTGTATGCATTCATGTGCACCATGACCCTTTTTACCACAAATATGACAGATAATAAGAGGTTTCTTATGATTACTAGCAGGGACAAAAATGGTACTTAGTTTCTTTTGATGCCTACCAGGTTGATATCCTAAACCCGCTCTATTAAAGAAACATTTTTGTCTCCCTAACATTAAATTTAGAGTATTTCTACCTTTTGTAAATTTAGCAAGGGTTTCTTTTAAATCTTCAACTTCTTTAACCAAGTCCTTGCAGAATTTACAAGAAGAAGAACTAGCTTTAAATTTAATGTTATTACTCGAAGTGTTTGAAGAAATTTTTAAAGTTAAATTCAGCTCCTTATTTTGATTTTTCAAAAATTCATTTTCTTTACTAAGTTCTTTATTCTTTTCTAAAAGAGAAGCTGAATTTTTATTTTCTAGAGAAACCAATAAGGATAACCTCATCGATTCCTCATGCAATTCTTCAAATGCTTCTTGTAATTCATCATAAGAAAAGTTTAGTTCAGTGGCTACCTCATTTTCGTGAGCCATCAAGCATATGTTGGCGGTCTCCTCTTGTTCGTCTGAATCTTCATCCGAACTTCCTTCATTGTCTAGCCATGCCAAGTATGCTTGCTTCCCCTTCTTTGAATTCGAGTTGCCTTTTTCTGAATTTTCTTTCTTTTTCAACTGATAGCAGTCTGCTCTGATGTGACCAGGCTTGCCACAATCATGACATGTAATGGTTGAGCCTCCACTCTTGTTGTTGTCTCTTCTGTTGAAATTCTTCTTTCTCATAAATTTCCCGAACTTTTTCACCAATAGACCCATGTGTTCATCATTCAATAATTCTTTATCCGAGTCACTTTCAGCTACAGGTGCTTCAGCCTTGAATGCCAAACTTTTAACTTTCTTGTTCTCTTCTTCATGCTGAGCCAACCTTTTTAATTCACTTTCATGTTCTTGTAATTTCCCAAAGAGAGTTGTCAGCGTCATAGTTGAAAGATTTCTTGATTCAGCAATCGCCGTCACTTTGGGTTTCCAATCTCTTCCCAAGCACCTTAGGACTTTGTTGATGAGATCCTCATTGGTGAATTTCTTCCCCAATGTCGTCAATTGATTTACAATCATTGTGAAGCGTTTTTGGATCTCTTAAATCGATTCTCCATCTTTCATTCTGAATAACTCATATTCACCAGTCAGCGTGTTGATTCTCGATCTCTTTACTTCAGTTGTACCTTCATGTGTGACTTCCAGTGTATCTCACATATGTTGTGCTGTCTCGCATGTTGATATCCTGAAAAACTCATCATAGCTCAAAGCAGATGTTATAATATTTTTCGCTTTCAAGTCGTATTGGACTCTACGTTCCTCCTCTTCCGTCCATTCAGCCATAGGCTTATCGACAGTGTTACCATTAACCACATAGGTAGGAACATAGGGACCATTTACAACAGCATCCCAAACTTTTAATCCAACTCCTTGAATAAAAATTTTCATACGGGCTTTCCAATACGCGTACCCTACCCCATCAAACATGGGAGAACGGTTAATAGAACTCCCTTCACCTCCAAACAGAGAGTTTGAAGCCATACTCTTGAGACGGTTAAGTCTTAACACAAGAGACTAGCTCGGATTCCAATTGTTGGTTTTGGCCTCATAATCTCGAGAGGGGGGTGAATCGAGTTTTATTAATGTATTGTAAAAACCGTTACAAATTAAAAATTGATTTGAAATGGAGAGATTAAACGTTCGAAACGGATCGCAAAAACGATAGAAAAATAATAAACGAGTAGCGCGGAAACGTAAAAATTGAAATATGCGGAAATTAAAAGAGATAGGGATAGAAAAGCTTGCACCGGTGAATTTTATACTGGTTCAGCCTTCCCGTCGAAAGGCCTAGTCCAGTCCCCAAGCGACCCGCCTGAGAGTTCTCATGCCAAGCAATAGAGCCGCACCCTATTACAACCAAGAGCACCCTGCACACTACTAGGAACCTTCGTTCGCTAGGGGCCTCAATCACACAGCAGGGTTCCTCGCCCCTACGACGTATCACACGTCCACTAAGGGATTCTCTCCCTAACCACGAAGGTTTAGAACAAATACAATGAGAGTGATTACAATAGCTTTTTGTGTTCTCAAAACAAGGATACAACAATATGCTCTATGATAGTGAAGTAGTGTTTCTCTTAGAAGTTTACTCAGCCAATAAGAGTTTGTTCTTCAAAAATATGAACAATGAAATGCAGAAGACTTGAGAAGAAGAAGAAGAGAGAACGTGCAGAGAAGAATGAGTGAAAAAATAATAACGTCCTTCTGAATGTTGGAGTGATCCTTATTTAAAAACTATTTTGAATGAGTAAAACAAAATAAAATAAGATTTTGAAATAAGTTTTAAAATCAAAACGATTTACGAAATAAAATAAAGATTTGATTCTTAAAACCAAAAAGGAAATAATTCAAATTTAAAATCAATTTCGAATTTTATAAAATAAATCAGAATCTTTTATATAAAAACAAATCAGGAAATAATCAAAATGATTCTGACACGTTTTTCAATAAAACATGAAGTAATCGATTACTTTCTGAAGGTAATCGATTATTCCTTCAAAAATAGAAATTCTTAAATTCATTTGAAAACCATGTAATCGATTAGGCTAATAATAGTTAATCGATTACACCACTCCTGTTCATTGTATGATGCAACTCATAATAATCGATTACACTAAGGAGTTAATCGATTACTGAGCCTCTGGTGTGCATATGATGCAACATCATGTAATCGATTACTACTGAGCTTGTAATCGATTACTAAGCCTCTGAAAAATATATGATGCAACAATTATAATCGATTACTTGACTCATGTAATCGATTACTCTCATAAGAAAGTAACTGATTAACAAGATTCAGTTAATCGATTACAACCTCTCTGATTTTTCTATGATGCAACAAAGTTAATCGATTACATGAGAAGATAATCGATTACTCTCTTTTGCAATCATACAAATATACAGAGTTTTGTAACATCAATTATTTTTACTCAGATTAAATGCAGAAAACATATTTGTATGCAAAAACACGTTTTTTCTTCTTCTCTCCTAAAATGAAAAACTTATTGGCTTTGTAACTCTTAAAGAAACAAAAACTTCATTACCTTACATTTGAACTAAGGAGAAGGTTTCTATTCTTAAGCTTGCTTGAGTCTTCATTCTTGAAGGACACTTGCACTTGTGAGCTTGAATCTTAAGTTGGCTTGTTATCATCAAAACATATACTTGAATTAAACTTGAAGTCCATAGAGAGTTTGAAGCATGCCTTCCAACCAGCTTGACTTCCAACAATCTCTCCCACAGAGCTTCAGGACCTGAGAACAATTTCCACACAAGCTTTCCCAACAAGGAAACATTAGCCCACCTGGAGCTTCTGACTCCCAACCCCCCATACCTCCGAGGTCTGGTAAGCTTATTCCAACTAACCAAATTCAAACTCCTAGAACTCCCCTCCTTGCCCCAAATAAAATTGCGAGAAATCTTGTCAATATCATCACACACATTCTGCGGAAGCCAGAGAGTCTGCATGGTGTAAGTAGGGATAGCAGCCAAAACCGATTGGGCTAGGCAAACCTTCCCAGCCTTATTGAGTAAGTTTCTCTTCCAACCATCAAGGCGAGAATGAAGCTTGTCCACAAGAGGGAGGAAAAGGCTTCGATTTACTCTACCAGTCACCAGTGGAAAGCCCAAGTAGACACCAAGATCGCTACAAAATGAAATTTTAACATCATTCCTGAAGCCATCAAGGACATTTCTGTGGACACCAACATAAGCAAACCCTTTCGATTTCTCGTAATTGACCTTCATTCCAGAGGCCATACAAAAATCCTCAAGCACTCTGACCACCACTCGACGCTGGCTTGCCTTAGCTCTACAGAAGAGAAAGACATCATCTGCAAAAAGGAGGTGTGATATCTGCGGACCACCACGAGATACACTAACCGGCAACCACTCTCGCTCCTCCACCTTAATATTAATAAGAGATGACAACTTCTCCATGCATAGAACAAAAAAATAAGGTGACATAGGGTCGCCCTGGCGAAGACCACGAGACGGAGCAAAACTCTCTAGTCTTTCCCCATTCCACAAAACCGAGAGGGTAGAAGATCGAACACACTGCATTACTAAAGAAATGCACATATTTGGAAAGCCAAAATCCTCAAGAGTATTTTGCAAAAAATCCCAATTAACCCTATCGTAAGCTTTTTCCATGTCAACCTTAAAGGCTACCGAACCCACCTTGCTCTTAGAATGTTTCATAAAGTGGATTAACTCTTGGGAAATGATAGCATTATCCGACGTTCCTCTACCCGGTATGAAGCTACTCTGAAGGGGCCCAATTAGAGAATGCATAAAAGGTCTCATTCTATTCACCATGACCTTGGTGATTATTTTGTACGCCACATTGCATAACCCAATGGGACGGAATTTCTTAAACTCCGTAGGGTGCTGAACCTTAGGAATAAGGACTAGAAGTGTCTCACAAAGACGCTGGTCCACTGTACCAGTAGAGAACACATCCGCCACCAACTTCCAAACATCATTCCCCACAACATCCCAGTACTTCTTGAAGAAGAACGGTTGAAACCCATCTGGCCCGGGAGCCTTATATAATTTAAGGGACATGACATCATTCCTCACTTCCTCAAAAGTGACTGGGCTTTGAAGTTGCTCCCTGCCCTCATCCGTCAAACGAGTAATAGGTACATACCGAAGGGCATGAGGTGAAGCACCAATCGGGCTAGCAAATAGCTTATTGTAGAAACTATTAGCCTCTTGTTTAAGAATCTCATCTTGAACACACCATGACCCATCTTCCAAAAATAGCCCATGAATACGGTTCCTTTTCCTCCGGATAACTATCTGAGTATGAAAAAATTTCGTGTTCCGATCACCATGTTTCACCCAATTCTCTCTTGATTTTTGAAACCAAAACACCTCCTCTTGAGCAAGAATAGAAGAGTGCACATTTTGTAAATCCCGCTCCAGCATGAGCAAATCATGACTCCTTCTAAAATCCAGTTCACACTGAACACCCGCAAGCCTAGCCTCCACCCTTCTTTTGTTTCTGAAAATATTACCAAAAATATTACTATTAAACCTTTGGGCATCAACCTTAACCTGTTCTAGCTTATCCCAAATCAGCTGACCATTAGCTCTCCAGGCGTCGGTCACTACCCTCGGGAATTTAGGATGAAGAGTCCAAGCAGCCTGAAACCGAAAGGGCCTTTTATGACGCGGAGGCACTGTACCACCACAACGAAGCAACAAGGGTGAGTGGTCTGACTGAATTCTACAAAGGTTCTCAATGTAAGCCTCCGGGAATGAATGACGCCAACTAAGATCAGCAAGGACTCTATATAATCTCTTCAACATCAATCTAGAAGCACCTTCCCTCCTTGCCCAAGAAAATTTAGACCCCGTAGCACCTAAGTCAACAAGGTTGCTGCCCTCCATCATATTATGAAAGTTATCAGCTCTATGAGAAGAAAAGGAGCCGCCACTCACCTCGGACGGAAGAAGAATCTCATTAAAATCACCAATTAGAAACCAAGGGAGAACAAATGAAGCACGAAGGTCAGTGAGATAAGTCCATAAATGCTCTCTGATACTAAGAACAGGACTACCATACACCGCACTACACAACCAGGAAGACTGATGAGCAGAAATTTGAATGGTAACACACTGATTAAAAACCTCAACCACGTCCACCCTAAAACCAATATTCATCTTAAGAAGCACCCAAATACCACCAGAATGACCTTGAGCCTCACTAATCGCAACAGGCATAAAGTTAAGAGAACTCCAAAAATGAGAAACCTTTGCAAACTGGATATGCGGTTCCAGAATGATAAAAATAGTTGGATCAAAATGCTGGATTAGATTCTTCACCTAGCGCTTGCCACGCTTTTTAGCAGCACCCCGCACATTCCAAGAGATAACTCTGAAATGTTGAAACTCCATTAAACAACAAGCAAAGAAAAAACGGCCTCCCCATGAGAGGTTACTGACCAGAGTCAAGGACCATTTCCGCTGCCTCGGAGCCACAAGACACACCCACACCTTCATGGTTAATATCTTTCTTTGTAGCCCCCAAAGTATCAACAGTGTCCACTAAGGAGGGGCTTGACTTCGACATGGTTCGGGGGTTTGGAGGTTTAAATTTCACTCCACCACCCTTGCCACCATTCAAACCAACACCACCCAAGAGGTTAGGAGAGATCGAAATCCACGGCCCCAAGTCAAACCCTATCTGCTTAGGAGCCTTCGAGGAAGTAGACATCAAATTCAAACCACTTCCTATAGAGTCCTTAGTAGCAGTAGGAATGTTTATGTTTGTTTGAACACGGTCTTGTTGCCTCAACTCACTGAGTTGCACGTCCTTAGACCGCGTTGCATGTAAGGTATCCCCATTACTGCATCTTGTAACACCCAGCTTTTACTTAAAAATATTATTCAAAAGGTTTAAAGATTAAAATGGGGAAACTTAAAATTTATTTTCATAAGCTAAGATTACACATGAAATTGGGTATTTCAATTACAATAAGAGTAGCGCAACATAAAATTTTCCTTCTTTCCGTAACTTCTTCTGCGACACTCTCTGATCCTCAAGCTCCTCTTCATTCACCTAAAATGTTAACCACATAAGGGTGAGACCTTTTCACAACACAGTGAATTAGAAGATAGTTAAAGAGCACTTAAGAGAAACTTAAGCATCATAATCAAATCAAGCCATGGATAACAAAATGCTCTACATTATCATTTTCCAAAATCATTTTCATTTTCCATTATAAACCATAAAACGTGTGTCTTCTCACGGTCAGAGAACAACACACCCATCATATTACCGCATGTCTCCTCACGGTCAAAGGACAACATACCACTTATCTTTTAATTTGTACCACTAGGACTTGGTTGCTCCTGCTAGGGCGTTTGTACACCCATTAGGGACTTTATTCACCCATCAGGACTATCACCCACTAGGACTCACCCGTTAGGACTAATACATATAATCTTTGCTCATACTCATTAAATTCCTTAGCATATTCAATTTACATACTTTATTCCTTTTCACATTTTCCAGTCTTTTAGTTTTCGTTGAATTGATCATTTTGGGACATCGACTCCTAACGGGGCATTTACACCTAGTGGGGCGTTTTAGCCTGATGGGTACCTAGGCCCTAATGGGGCGTTTGTACACCTAGCAAAAACACCTAGTGTCCCAATGTCCCAATGATCAATTCAACCGTCCATATCAATCCAAACACATTCACCACAAACCACACAATTCAATTAGCCATTTATAACAAGTAGCAATCATCCACATTCATGCATTCACATCATTCTCAATTTCAACATCACATAACTACGCATAATTAACATCGTTTATATTCCAGTAATATTCGTCAATGTAATTCACCCACGCCTACATTCCAAACTATGTCTAAAACCCAATTTTCAAGCATCCTAAATAAACATGTTCATCATTACCTAAACAATTATCATTAGCCATGAAATATCCTTATGCCTACTAATCCTCTTACCACTCACTAGCTTGCATGATTGACTGACTCATAATTAATTACTTATTCTTAATTATACCCTTATATTCATTAGTCATTTCACCATCTCATAACCAACATTATTAATTTACCTCATTAGTTAACACTTAGCCATTTATATATTCATTTTACACACATTGCAAACATAACACCGATCAACAAACAACATATATTCACAGAATCAGTCGACATACTCAGGTATGTCTCAGCATGCTTAAATATAAGTAAACTCCCTAGGGTTCTTCACTTCCTACATTTACAACATGCATAAGGGGATTGTTAGCAATTTTATGACAATTAAGTTAAATCATTAAATTAATCCAAATTACTTTCATTCTTCTTAAACCAACTTATAACTGGTGCTATTTTGCTACCCACAACCCAATTCAACTACTTAGCCCAAATCCTATTATATACCCCAACTATCCCTAACTCAAAGTGTGGAAAAGAGACTCCCCTTACCTTAGAGAGGGAGAAAGCCCACACAAAGCTCCAAAGACACCAAATCTACACCGGATCTACCTTGACTCCATGCCTCTAGATCGTTTTCCACTTCATTCTTCAAGATTGGAGGAGAGAGAAAGCAAACCCTTGGAGAGAGAGAGAGAGAGGGACCACGAATGAGAGGGAGAGCTTGAGGGAGAAGGTGGGTCTCATGATTATAGGCTATGAAGGGAGGGTTTGATGGTTTATGGTGGTTTTGTGTTGGTGGTGTGGGTTGTTGATGGAGATGGGAGTGAAGGAGAGAGAAAGAGCCATGGGGGTGAGAGAGAAGGATAATCACCATGGACAAGGAAGAGAAGAAGAAAACATGAAGGAGGAGATGAGAAACTTGCCATGGAGGAGGATTCATGGTGTTTGATGATGGTTTGGAATGGAGGAAAGGGAGACAAATGCGTGTGAAGGGATAAGAAGAGAGAGAGAGGATCGAGCAAATGAGAGGGGAGAAGGTGTGTGGCTGAAATAGAGGATAAGGGGGTGGAAATTACGTTTCTGCCCCCAAACTTTATTTTTATTTTCTGCATCAGACCTGAAATAATCGATTACTTACAAAGAGTAATCGATTATTTTACCTCAATAATCGATTATTTCCTCCAATTAACCGATTATTTTTGTTGCATCACACAAAAACCAGAGCACTGATAATCGATTAATGGACCCCAAATAATCGATTAACACCTGAGATAATCGATTATTTCCTTAAGAGTAATCGATTAAAAATGCTGCAACATTTAAGTGTTTTCACCAGAGGGCTAGTAATCGATTAACCCCTACAGAGTAATCGATTACTCTAGTGAAAACTCCTATTTGGCCAATTCTAACTCTAAAACATAACACTTAACTCCTACCCATGATTTTCCTATGGTTCTTATCATAATTTCTAGCTTAGGTTTTCCTAATTAATCATGGAATTAAATTTTGGGATGTTACAATTCTCCCCCACTTATTGGAATTTCGTCCCCGAAATTCCGCTTAAAATCCTTAATTGGAGAACCATCCCGAAAAAGGGTTTCTAAAATTACGCTACCTACTTCGCTTGGTTCTACTCCCCCACTTGGAATTGGCATACCATTCAACATGAATGTGCCACAAGACTCCTGCACTCATTGAAGAGTGCCGACTATGGTTTAATTTGGGTCAACCTCTAGGCTACTATTCTAACAGATTTCTAAGGTTAACTGGCTTTCCTCCGGAATCCTACTTCGAAGGTTGGACAGGGCACTTGAAAACACTCTAAACACTATTACCCTACAGGATTGGTTATACTCTAACTCCAAATCCTACCACTTATGTTCTAAATCTCAACTCTAATCAAACACATCCATCATTCACACAAACATAAATCATGTAAGCATCATTCCAGGGGCAAACATTCACAACAGCAATCCACAACATCTTACACCTTAAACCTAAACATGACTCGACTTGGCTTTCTTCCTTACTATTCCTAGTGATCGAGACCGTACCCGATACAAATAAAAACAGTTTAAGTATAGTACTAGGAAGTGACTCCTAGGTCGTCTCCCAAGGAATATCTTATCAAGCAAAAGGTCGAACACATAGTATGCACAGAAAACAGGGGGGTTTTTTTTTGTATTGAATATTGAATAATTGAAATCAAAACAGAATTAAATTAAAACGAAGAAACAGATAAGGAAAAGCAGATAAACCCCTTTGGCTCGCGTTCACAACTCTATCATCGGTCACAAAAGATCAATTTCTTTCCTCTTCACTGTCCAACTCGTGAGAATTAAATACTAAGCGAAAATTCAATTCTCACCCCAAAACCCAAACCTCTAATTAAGCATTAAAAGCCAAAGCATGGAGTTTTTACGAGTTTGCATAAATTAAGCATTCATACACATGGATTATCTCTATAGAATGGAACTAAGCGAACCATAACATATCAATAAGCATGAAAACAGTGAATAAAAACGAAATAGCATTAAGAACAAAACCTCAAGAGTATGTGATACATTACCAAAGGGATTTAACCTAAGAGTTTAGCCTTCCATGAAGAAAAATACCAAAAACGTGTAGAAAAGGGAAGAGAGAGAAACCCTAGCAGCCACCACAAGCTTGGAGAGCAAAACTAAGCCCTCTCTATGAGAGAGAATGTAAAAAACGTGGAATGATTAGTGGCTCCTAGGGTTTACACGAATTTGGCTTTTTAAATCACAAAACGGGCCTAAATCATGGGCCCAAATCCTAAGGAAAGCTTATCTCTAAATTAAATCTAAAAATATCCTATAGATAAAATCTAAATCTTAAAAGATATAGCTAAATCTCAACTAATCCTAAAGATAGATTACAATCTTCACTTCATCATATATCTTCTCTTCCAACATTAAATCTTCATTCCCAAAATGTCCAAAAAGCCCTTGTGCCAAATATGACCTGAAAATAGAAAAAGAATTAATTAGGCTAAATAATCCCAAATTAAACAATATTCAGAATATTAGTCCAATAAACTCTAAATCACTAAATCAAGCTAAACAATGTCAAATAGGCAACAAGTATCAATAATAGGAGTAAAATAATGCAAGGAATAATGGGAAATAAAATGCTCATCAAATACCCCCACACTTATCCTTTTGCACTCCTGGGCAAAACTAAGAATTAGGACTGAGAAAATCAATATGCACCAAAGTGAATCATGTAACAAGATTACTAAAACTAATGAATGCAAACCTAAGAGATTACATACTTCACAATGAATTCTAGGAAATGCAAAGAAATGGGCAAAATCGAGCACACGAAGAGAATAAGGACCAAAGAATCAAAGCATCCATGAACATCATCCAATTATTTCAAATATGCAAAGAAAACCAATGACATCAAGAGGGTAGTCACAAAGATGATAGAAACTCACAAGGATCACTCAATAGTGTTTACACTCAAGTGTTTAAGGTTAATCAGTGTTTACACTCAAGGCACATCATGAAAAACAAACACAACCATAGGCTTGACAAGCCTCTAACATCAACAATCAACACACATGCACATTAAGATCAAAAGGTCTTTTCAGGGTTGTAATGGGGCCAAGGACAAGGTAGGATAAAAATATGGGAAATGTAGCTAAAACCCAGGGAATAGAGGAGCAATGGGGAACAAGTAAAAAAAATAAGCACAATCCACCCCAGAATGAAATGGTAAACATAACAACAACCTCTAATTTCAATCCTCCATGCCTCAATCAACCTTTTATTCCATTTTTTTTTCTTCTTCTTCTTTCTTTCTTTTTTTTTTCATCATTCATTTTTTCAATTTTTTTTTCATTGCAGAACTTCATGAACGAAAGGAAAGAAGAAACAACAAAAATGGCATAATGAGATAAAGCCATAATTACATCACCGACCATAGAGGCAAAACCCAGAACTCACAAGAGATGAAGAACAAAGCACCCTCGCTTACTTAATACCCATTCCCAAAACAATTCCAAAGCTCCAACATTCCCTAAGGTTAGGACAATCATGGTTTTTCAGTCATAGGCTTGTAATGAGCTAAAGAACAAAGAAAAGGGATATAAAGGCTCAAAGGGGCTATCAAAGGATAAATTCATTCAAGGTAGGCTCATATGGCTAGTGGCTTATTCAAGAAAAAAAACAATGCCTAAATCATTTCAAAATGTGCATGGGAATATCAAGTATCAACAAGAGTCAAGTCAAGTTCTAGAGTGCAAGTAATCCAGAGTGCAATCACACATGAAAGAAAAATTAGGTGGCATATATAGCAATCCACCCACAATTAAGGCTCAAATCCTCACAAAAGGGACAATTCTATCACAATGTTACCACCTCTTAATTATCAAAAGCAACTTTACACACAGAAATGCATGAATTCAGACACAAGATACCAAGACTCTACTAAAATGAAGCAAAAACATGCAAGAAAATGCCCAAAACTTAGCGAAACCTAAAAAATCAAAACAAAAATATGCAACCTAAACTACTCTCCCCCCACACTTAAATCACACATTGTCCTCAATGGAACACAAATAGAAGAATCAGACAGATATAGACAAGTGCAATAAAAAGAGTAAGGAAGGAGAAAAGAAGACTCCCGAAATCATGGTGGGTCAAAAATGGGGTCGACCAATGAGGCCTCCTCCACAGGTGCATCATCCAAAGAAGGGGTAGTGAGGAAAGGCTTGAGTCGGTGGCCATTGACTTTGAAGCTCTTGTCTGTGGACTCACTCTTGATCTCCACAGTGCCATAAGGAAACACCTGGGTGACTACAAACGGTCCAATCCATTTAGAGCGGAGCTTTCCACTCATGAGTCCAAGCCTAGAGTTGTAGAGCAACACTTTTTGACCAACCAAGAACTCCTTTCTGCAAATTGAGCTATCATGGAGCTTCTTGGTCTTCTCTTTGTAGAACTTGGAATTCTCATAGGCCTCCAAACGGATCTCATCTAGCTCACTCAACTGCAGCTTCCTCTCCTCACCCGCTTGATCAAGAGCTAAGTTACATTGCTTCACAGCCCAATATGCACGGTGCTCTATCTCCACAGGCAGGTGGCATGCCTTACCAAAAACAACCCGATAAGGTGACATCCCTATGGGTGCCTTGTAAGCAGTCCGATGGGCCCATAGAGCATCCTCCAATCGTGTGCTCCAATCCTTTCTATTAGGCTTCACCATCTTCTCCAAAATCCGCTTGATCTCTCTGTTTGAAATCTCAGCTTGCCCATTGGTTTGGGGGTGATATGGTGTAGAAACTTTGTGCACAACCCCATACTTCTTGAGCAAAGCTTGCATGGATCTATTGCAGAAGTGTGTGCCTTGATCACTGACTATGGCTCTAGGTATGCCAAACCTGCAAAGGATATTAGTCCTGACAAAATCTACAACAACCTGAGCATCATTAGTCCTGGTGGCCTTAGCTTCCACCCATTTGGATACATAATCCACAGCAAGTAAGATATAATAAAAACCAAAAGAAACAGGAAAGGGACCCATGAAATCTATACCCCAGACATCAAACACCTCACAGAACAACATAGGTTGTTGCGGCATCTGTTGCCTCCAAAATAGGGCGCCTCCTGCTCTTTGACATTGCTCACATGAGCTGCAGATTTTGCTTGCATCCTTGAAGATGGTAGGCCAATAAAATCCAGAATCCAGCACCTTTCGTGATGTCCTTTGAGTGCCAAGGTGGCCTCCAACTGGTGAAGCATGGCAAAATTGGAGAACCGATTGGATCTCCTGGTCTGGAATGCACCTGCGAATGACCTGATCACTGCAAAAACGCCACAAATAGGGGTCATCCCATACATAATACTTGGCATCGCTCTTCAATTTGTCTCTTTGAGCTTTGGATGCCAATGGTGGAAAAACAGATGCAACTATATAATTTACAATATCAGCAAACCAAGGAATAAGGGGAGGGGGATGTGAAACATGCAAAACTAAAAGCTGCTCATCCGGGAAGTCATCCCGGATAGGAAATGCATCCTCCTCTCTCTCTATTCTGCTCAAGTGGTCTGCGACAAGGTTATGCGCACCACTCCGATCCTGAATCTCAAGATCAAACTCCTGGAGGAGCAACATCCATCTAATCAACCTAGGTTTTGAATCTGTCTTTTTCAAAAGATACTTCAGAGCAGCATGATCAGTATACACCACAACCTTAGAACCTAACAGATATGATCTAAACTTATCAAGTGCAAAGACAATGGCTAACAGCTCTTTTTCAGTTGTGGTGTAATTAACTTGTGTTGAATCTAAAGTCCTAGATGCATAATAAATCACATGAGACATCTTACCAACCCTTTGGGAGAGAACTGCTCCCAAAGCATAATTCGAGGCATCGGTCATGAGCTCAAATGGGAGAGTCCAGTCAGGTGGTTGGATGATGGGAGTGGTGGTGAGTGCTCTCTTTAGCTCATCAAATGCCTTCTTGCATTGGTCTCCAAACTCAAATGTGGTATCCTTTTGAAGCAAGTTGGATAGTGGAAGGGCTATCTTGCTAAAGTTCTGAATAAACCTGCGATAGAAACCTGCATGGCCAAGAAAAGAACGCACCTCTCGCACGCAAGAGGGGTAAGGCAAATGTGATATTACATGCAGCTTAGCAGGGTCAACCTCTATGCCCTTATGCGAAATAATGTGCCCTAAGACTATGCCTTGTTCTACCATAAAATGACATTTTTCAAAATTCAAGACAAGGTTAGTCTCAATGCACCTATTAAGCACCTTAGACAAACTATCAAGACATGCATCAAAAGAGGAACCATATACACTAAAATCATCCATGAAGACCTCTATGCAATGCTCAAGTAAGTCATTAAAAATACTCATCATACATCTTTGAAAAGTGCCAGGAGCATTGCATAGGCCAAAAGGCATCTTCCTATAAGCAAATGTACCAAAAGGACAGGTAAATGTGGTCTTATGTTGGTCCTCTGGTGCAATACAGATTTGGAAATAACCAGAGAAACCATCTAAAAAGCAATAGTGAGATTTACCTGCCAGGCGCTCCAACATCTGATCAATGTAGGGAAGAGGAAAGTGATCCTTGCGGGTCGCCTGGTTGAGCTTCCTATAATCAATGCAGACTCTCCAACTGTTCTGCACTCTAGTGGGAATCAGCTCATCCTTCTCATTTTTGACAACTGTCACCCCAGACTTCTTGGGAACTACTTGAACCGGGCTTACCCAAGTGCTGTCTGAAATGGGGTAGATAATGCCAGCTTGCAGCAGGTTGGTGACCTCTTTCTTCACCACATCAAGAATCTGGGGGTTCAACCGTCTCTGGGGTTGTCTCACTAGTTTAGCCCCATCCTCCAATAAAATCCGATGCATGCACATGGAGGGGCTAATACCAGGTATGTCTGCTAAAGTCAATCCTATTGCCCTTTTGTTTGCTCTAATCACATCCAGCAGCTGCTTCTCTTGATCAACAGAAAGGGAGGTAGAGATGATCACTGGAAGTTTCTGCTCATCCTCCAAGTAAGCATATTTGAGATGAGGAGGAAGGGGCTTCAGGTCCAATAAAGGTGCCTGCATCACAGATGGAACTAAAGGAGCAGCAGAATTGGATTCTGCCGCCTGCACCTGAACAAGTGAATTAGACTCATGCAAAACAGAAATGGGGTTAGCATGATCTGAATCTATATCATATGAATCAACAGATGCAGTAGCAGAATTTAAAAACTGGTCAATTTCAATGCATGCAGTGCACATTTCGGAATCAGAACATGCAGAACAAGTAAGTGAGCTAGTGAAAGATGGCAAATCATAATCATGCAAAAAGTCTAGAACATGCTCATCAATCAGATCATCAATAAAGTCAACATGAAAAACAGAGTGGTCATCAGAAAAATGTTTCATAGCATCAAAAATATTGAATCGAACCACACTGTCATCAAATTCCATGGAAAGTGTACCTGCATGCACATCTATCTTGGTTCGGGCTGTTTTCAAAAATGGTCTCCCTAATATGATAGGGACAGCACTACGAGAGGTGTCCTCTTCCATATCAAGAATATAAAAATCAGCAGGAAAGATAAGCTCTTCAACCCGAACCAGGACATCCTCTATCAAACCTGCGGGGTAGGCAGTAGATCTATTTGCCAAGTGAATAACCACACCCGTAGGTTGAAGATGTCCAAGTGAAAGAGACTTGAAAACAGACATAGGCATAACATTAATAGATGCTCCTAAATCTAGCAAAGCATTCTCAAATTTAGTATTACCTATGATACAAGGCACAGAGAAAGTTCCAGGATCCTTACACTTTTCAGGAATATGAGGGACAGGTTTACCTATAAGAGCAGAGACATTTCTTCCCATGTTGATCCTCTCATTGCCCTTGAGCTTCCGTTTATGTGTGCATAGATCCTTCAAGAACTTTGCATACCTTGGAATCTGCTTGATTGCATCAAGAAGGGGTATGTTGACTTCCACCTTCCTAAATGTGTCAAGTATCTCTTTGTCAATCTCTTCCATTTTCTTGCTTTGAGTCACCCCCCTTGGTGGGAAAGGAAGAGGAATGGGGGGTGGTTGTTGGGCAGCAGCAGGTGTTGTGCTTGAGGAAGGCTGAGCTGGATGGGATTTTCTGGTACTTGTGTGCTCACTCTCCTCGACCATTTGGGTCTTCTTGTTGGGTGAAACTAGATCATCTTTGTTGAGGTCAGATTCTGGTGTGGGTGTGACAATCTGCTTCCCTGACCTTAGACTAATGGCATTCACATTCTGGTTTGGATTGATCACTGTTTGGGATGGCAACTTGTTAGAATTCTGAGATTGCATAGTGTTGATTGCTGTTTCCATCTGTCCCATCTGATTGGTCAAAGATTGAATGGAGGCCTCTTGTCTTTGAATGGATGCTCTAGTTTCCTGTTGGAATTGGAGATTTTGCATGGTCATCTATTTCATCAGCTCTTCCAATGAAGGCTGCTGCTCAGTACTAGGAGCTGGTGGTGCAGAATTAGCCTGTTGTTGTCTCTGTTGCTGGACTGGAGGAGGTACATATGGTGGTCTAGAATTGTTCTGAAATTGAACCTGTGAAGGTTGCTGCTGATCAGACCATCTCAGGTTGGGATGGTTCCTCCAACCAGGGTTGTATCTATTGGTAGAGAGATCAAAGTTCTGTGGCTGTGGCTGCTGGTTTCTACTGTTGAAGATGTTGGCGGCATATGCCTCAGGTTGGTCAGCACCAGTCGTGGGCTACTGCTGCTGCACAGAAGGGCATGCATCTATGGGGTGCTCAGCGGATGTGCATATGCCACATAATCTAGCAGGCAGAGACAACTTCTTCTGGTTGATGGCCAATTGAGTGACCAAAGTTGTAAGTGAATCTATCTTCTGTTCAAGCTTCTCAACCTTACCAGAACTTGTGCCAACATCATTCACTCCTCTCACTATGATTGCATCGCTGTTGCCCCTTGCATGGAATTGTTGACAATTGGAAGCCATCTTCTCAATCTTGACTCTGGCTTCTAAAGGTGTCATGTCTCCTAGGGCACCACCACTTGCAGCATCAAGCATGTTTCTCTCCATGAGGTTGAGACCTTCATAGAAATATTGAATAAGCAGCTGCTCTGAGATCTGATGGTGGGGGCAACTCGCACACAGTCTCTTGAATCTCTCCCAATACTCATAGAGACTTTCTCCACTTTGTTGCCTGATGCCTGATATATCCTTTCGGATTGCTGTTGTTCTGCATGCAGGGAAGAATTTCTCCAAAAATGCCCTCTTCAGGTCATCCCAGACTGTGATAGAACCAGGGGCCAGATCGTACAACCAATCCTTGGCTAGCCCTTCTAGGGAGTGTGGGAATGCCTTAAGACAAACATGATCCTCTTGCACATCATGTGGTTTCATAGTAGCACAGACAATATGGAACTGCTTGAGATGTTTATGAGGATCCTCACCTGCAAGACCATTAAACTTGGGCAACAAATGAATTAGTCCAGACCTTAGCTCATACGGGTCATCGGGATACTGGATGCACAAATCTTCAATAGTGAAATCAGGTGCAGCCAGCTCCCTCAATGTCCTCTCACGTGGTGGAGGTTGAGCCATATTTTCAGAATAATCAGAATAAGAATCAGAATTTATAGGAATAGAAGAAAAAGAAGCAGACTCACTATGTAAAGACTCAATAGACTCACTACCTATGGACTGGTTCCTATTTTGTCTAACTAGTCTGTGATAAGTTCTATCAATTTCAGGGTTATATGGATGAAAGTAGCTTGGGTTGCCCCTAGTCATGTACTGAACAGAACACCATTAAGCATAGCAAACTGTCACTAATATACATGACCAAAATAGGCAACAAAATTTTTTTATTTTTTAAAATTTTTTATTTATTTTTTTCAGCACCCTAAAATCATGAAAACATACCACAAAAAGTTTGAGGACAAAATTCAAAAGGGAACCAAGTCAAACAATTAAATCAGAGACCAAAAACTAAGAAAATAAAACTTGTAAAATAAAAAAGAAATAGTAAAACGGCTTTTTCAGGATCCAGACGAAGGATTTTTCTGACAAAGTGAGAAAAATCAGATTATTCAGAAAATTCCCTTCGATTTGATATAAAATTCGTCAAATTCCGAGTTACGGGTCAAAAGTTGCGACGATTTGAAGAAAGTGCTGCTAAAACTTGGAAAATTTTTCTGGAACTCACAACCAGTGGTGATCTGAGTGATCGTGGTGCCTCAAAACCTTTTTATATGATAAAAGTAGTGTGGATATAAATTTTCGTGCAAAAATTCCACCCACAACTATGTGAACTAGCAACCATAGAATCAATCAAATACACTAATTGCAACAAAATAGCAAAACAGCAAACAGTGCAACTTCAACCGGTTATCAGAATTGACTACTAGACACTAAATCAGAAAGGACACACTATAATAACTATACTAACTATGACACTAACTAACTACTAATGACCTTTGGCAAGAACCGATATTCCCCGTCAACGGCGCCAAATTCGATCGAGGCCGTACCCGATACAAATAAAAACAGTTTAAGTATAGTACTAGGAAGTGACTCCTAGGTCGTCTCCCAAGGAATATCTTATCAAGCAAAAGGTCGAACACATAGTATTCACAGAAAACAGGGGGGGTTTTTTTTGTATTGAATATTGAATAATTGAAATCAAAACAGAATTAAATTAAAACGAAGAAACAGATAAGGAAAAGCAGATAAACCCCTTTGGCTCGCGTTCACAACTCTATCATCGGTCACAAAAGATCAATTTCTTTCCTCTTCACTGTCCAACTCGTGAGAATTAAATACTAAGCGAAAATTCAATTCTCACCCCAAAACCCAAACCTCTAATTAAGCATTAAAAGCCAAAGCATGGAGTTTTTACGAGTTTGCATAAATTAAGCATTCATACACATGGATTATCTCTATAGAATGGAACTAAGCGAACCATAACATATCAATAAGCATGAAAACAGTGAATAAAAACGAAATAGCATTAAGAACAAAACCTCAAGAGTATGTGATACATTACCAAAGGGATTTAACCTAAGAGTTTAGCCTTCCATGAAGAAAAATACCAAAAACGTGTAGAAAAGAGAAGAGAGAGAAACCCTAGCAGCCACCACAAGCTTGGAGAGCAAAACTAAGCCTTCTCTATGAGAGAGAATGTAAAAAACGTGGAATGATTAGTGGCTCCTAGGGTTTACACGAATTTGGCTTTTTAAATCACAAAACGGGCCTAAATCATGGGCCCAAATCCTAAGGAAAGCTTATCTCTAAATTAAATCTAAAAATATCCTATAGATAAAATCTAAATCTTAAAAGATATAGCTAAATCTCAACTAATCCTAAAGATAGATTACAATCTTCACTTCATCATATATCTTCTCTTCCAACATTAAATCTTCATTCCCAAAATGTCCAAAAAGCCCTTGTGCCAAATATGACCTGAAAATAGAAAAAGAATTAATTAGGCTAAATAATCCCAAATTAAACAATATTCAGAATATTAGTCCAATAAACTCTAAATCACTAAATCAAGCTATACAATGTCAAATAGGCAACAAGTATCAATAATAGGAGTAAAATAATGCAAGGAATAATGGGAAATAAAATGCTCATCACCTAGTCTAACTTAGGGCTAACACTTACCTCTACAAACACATTCACAATCATCATCACATATTTTAAAAGCATTTGCAAAAGGTTTTTGCATAACTTGCCACCAAAAATTCATTCTATAAATTCAATTTCCCCAAGGTTTGTGAAGAATTGGAAGACAGTGTCCCTGTACCCAAAAGAACATTATAGCAAATCTTCAAGTCAATCAGAGTTCATTAGATTCACTTTTGACCCTATGACCACTTTGTAAAAGATTTGTAATGGTCGGGGTGAACCTATGTCAAATCCATTTAAAATAGCAAACAACTCCAATTGGCTTCAAAATTTGATGGGACATCACCTATTCTTGGCCCAAGGTTGTGTAAAATTGTCAAACCGATTAGAGCACATTAACTTCATTTTCTTTAAAATACTAGTTTGTTCCAATTGGCTTGAAATGTTACACGAAACAAAGATTCAACCTTAGGTTGCTTATATTAATTCTTCCAAGTCAAACAAAATTCTAAACCCAAAAACTTAGTTTTCCCTTTATATAAAAACCCTGATTACCCAAAAGAAAACATTTAACTACAACACATAAGTCTTTAAAACCTTTGGTTTGAAAAAAAAAATCACTAAGTATGGGGATTCAAAATTTAAGAAAAGATCCCATACAAGTTGAATATTTAGAAAACAATAACACATTTATAAAACAAAATTCTTTTGCAAATTAGGTTCCTCTCTTAATGAGAAACAAATGATTTCATTTGAAAATTCACTAAAGCTTTTAATCATGCACCTTACCATGATGAGCTACCTTCATCTAATTTCATAAGATCCTAGATGAAGGAGTGAAAAATCACTCAAGATGAATAAACTCAAAGAAAGAAGGAATGTGCCTCGGACTTGGAAAAATTTAATTTTAATTCATCTTCAAAAGTTGAGACGATTACATTCCCTTTTTATTTCAAGTTTAAAAATTGAGTTTTCATTCCGAATTGATTTAGGTCACATAAGAAGGGTTCCTATTTGATCGATGGGTGAGTTGATTACAAAATTCACTACTCGATCACTTAGAAATCCTTGTTTTCTTACTAGTTCTTGAAAGTTTGTTATGCGACCTCACGATCCATTTAGAATGATTGTGGTTCGGTGCAAACTTTTGAAATTCATTTTAAACACTCACAAGCATCAAACACAAACTTCACTTGGCACAAAGACATAACGAGCACACATATCAACCAAATATACACAAACAAAATTCAATTTCATCAAGAACACAATTTTTCAAAAACAACATTTTTAGTCAATGCTTAGTGGAAAGTAGTTTGGGACTTCTCATAACGAGGGCAATTGAAAAGTTATTAATCCCAATTTATTTTGAAAACATGTTCGAAAGTTTAGGTTCATTTCCACGTAAACATAGACTTTTTCCTATATACCAAATGCACTACCAATGATGTAATCAAAAGTGAGGTAAGAACTTCTATGTCGAAGTTTAACCCCATCCTCGATTAAATAAATCTCTTTTCGTTACAAAGTTTTATTATAATAGCTCGGGGTTCAAGTTCAATCATTAGAAGCTTCAACTTGACTTTTGATTAATATTAAAGTCACCGGAATCGAATTAGTGGTGGAATCAACTACAAGTTCAACATAAATGTTTTTATTGTTTTTATGGAGTCTAATCTAACCGGTGCCACTATGTCACTTGAATAGATTAGAATCGAGGTAGTAAATCATTTTGATTCTCATGGTTCCACTTCTAATTTTTGGTCCGCTTACTTTAACACTACACCATTCCACATGTAAGCATATTTCGAGAACCCTTTGGATTGAATTCAAGCCACTTCTCACATTGGGCAAAAAGTTTGTTTTTATTTGAAACTCAGATTAATATGGTTCAGTGGTTTAAATCCAGTCGGTTAGTTCTCGATGCCTACTTTCATTTGATGCCACAATCACTTGAATCAAGTTTAGTTACAGATCCGCTTAATAATTTAGTATAAACATTATTTTTTGCTCTCTCGGATACTAATCGAATCAACATGACCTTAGTCACTTAGTTGGATTAGTATTCAGGATTCACAATTTATTTATTCCATGCGGTTCCATTTCTAATCCCGGTTCAATTACCTTGACACCAAATTACTCAACAAACAAACATTAAGGTTACACACAAAGCACTTAGCAAAACAAACATACATAAAAGAATCAACACATAAGTTTGATACATAGGGAATCAAATACTAATTCACGATGATGCACAAACTTCTAGATTTCGACGACGTCACCTCCCGACAAATGCAACATCGGAGTGGCCAGTTCCGACACTACATTCCATCAGTGGTAATAGCCTTCGTTATCCAGCTTAAGTTTATGCACTCCGTTATTAATTAGTAAGATTTCCTTTGTAAGAAACTTTAATCTTTAATTAACTTAAGACTTGGAATTTGCATCCCTTAAACAAGAATCAATTTGCACCTTTGAAGTTTTCCGCTTACAAACGTGCCACACTTATAGGATGTAATTCTTTGAATCCCTAAGGGATCCTACTTAGGTTCCCAAAGAATCACATTCTATTCTCCTTTATTATCAAATATTTACACAAATCATCAAATATTAAAATTTTCACTTAAAAGGGTCTCACCTCTTGAGAAGAAGCTTGAGATGAGAGTGTTCGCAGTGAGATCGGGACCACTTTCTCTCAGGTCGGAAAGGAAGGAATTGCTTTGATACCATAAATGTAACACCCAGCTTTTACTTAAAAATATTATTCAAAAGGTTTAAAGATTAAAATGGGGAAACTTAAAATTTCTTTTCATAAGCTAAAATTACACATGAAATTGGGTATTTCAATTACAATAAGAGTAGCGCAACATAAAATTTTCCTTCTTTCCGTAACTTCTGCTGCAACACTCTCTGATCCTCAAGCTCCTCTTCATTCACCTAAAATGTTAACCACATAAGGGTGAGACCTTTTCACAACACAGTGAATTAGAAGATAGTTAAAGAGCACATAAGAGAAACTTAAGCATCATAATCAAATCAAGCCATGGATAACAAAATGCTCTACATTATCATTTTCCAAAATCATTTTCATTTTCCATTATAAACCATAAAACGTGTGTCTTCTCACGGTCAGATAACAACACACCCATCATATTACCGCATGTCTCCTCACGGTCAAAGGACAACATACCACTTATCTTTTAATTTGTACCACTAGGACTTGGTTGCTCCTGCTAGGGCGTTTGTACACCCATTAGGGACTTTATTCACCCATCAGGACTATCACCCACTAGGCCTCACCCGTTAGGACTAATACATATAATCTTTGCTCATACTCATTAAATTCCTTAGCATATTCAATTTACATACTTTAGTCCTTTTCACATTTTCCAGTCTTTTAGTTTTCGTTGAATTGATCATTTTGGGACATCGACTCCTAACGGGGCATTTACACCTAGTGGGGCGTTTTAGCCTGATGGGTACCTAGGCCCTAATGGGGCGTTTGTACACCTAGCAGAAACACCTAGTGTCCCAATGTCCCAATGATCAATTCAACCGTCCATATCAATCCAAACACATTCACCACAAACCACACAATTCAATTAGCCATTTATAACAAGTAGCAATCATCCACATTCATGCATTCACATCATTCTCAATTTCAACATCACATAACAACGCATAATTAACATCGTTTATATTCTAGTAATATTCGTCAATGTAATTCACCCACGCCTACATTCCAAACTAAGTCTAAAACCCAATTTTCAAGCATCCTAAATAAACATGTTCATCATTACCTAAACAATTATCATTAGCCATGAAATATCCTTATGCCTACTAATCCTCTTACCACTCACTAGCTTGCATGATTGACTGACTCATAATTAATTACTTATTCTTAATTATACCCTTATATTCATTAGTCATTTCACCATCTCATAGCCAACATTATTAATTTACCTCATTAGTTAACACTTAGCCATTTATATATTCATTTTACACACATTGCAAACATAACACCGATCAACAAACAACATATATTCACAGAATCAGTCGACATACTCAGGTATGTCTCAGCATGCTTAAATATAAGTAAACTCCCTAGGGTTCTTCACTTCCTACATTTACAACATGCATAAGGGGATTGTTAGCAATTTTATGACAATTAAATTAAATCATTAAATTAATCCAAATTACTTTCATTCTTCTTAAACCAACTTATAACTGGTGCTATTTTGCTACCCACAACCCAATTCAACTACTTAGCCCAAATCCTATTATATACCCCAACTATCCCTAACTCAAAGTGTGGAAAAGAGACTCCCCTTACCTTAGAGAGGGAGAGAGCCCACACAAAGCTCCAAAGACACCAAATCTACACCGGATCTACCTTGACTCCATGCCTCTAGATCGATTTCCACTCCATTCTTCAAGATTGGAGGAGAGAGAAAGCAAACCCTTGGAGAGAGAGAGAGAGGGACCACGAATGAGAGGGAGAGCTTGAGGGAGAAGGTGGGTCTCATGATTATAGGCTATGAAGGGAGGGTTTGATGGTTTATGGTGGTTTTGTGTTGGTGGTGTGGGTTGTTGATGGAGATGGGAGTGAAGGAGAGAGAAAGAGCCATGGGGGTGAGAGAGAAGGATAATCACCATGGACAAGGAAGAGAAGAAGAAAACATGAAGGAGGAGATGAGAAACTTGCCATGGAGGAGGATTCATGGTGTTTGATGATGGTTTGGAATGGAGGAGAGGGAGACAAATGCGTGTGAAGGGAGAAGAAGAGAGAGAGAGGATCGAGCAAATGAGAGGGGAGAAGGTGTGTGGCTGAAATAGAGGATAAGGGGGTGGAAATTACGTTTCTGCCCCCAAACTTTATTTTTATTTTCTGCATCAGACCTGAAATAATCGATTACTTACAAAGAGTAATCGATTATTTTACCTCAATAATCGATTATTTCCTCCAATTAACCGATTATTTTTGTTGCATCACACAAAAACCAGAGCACTGATAATCGATTAATGGACCCCAAATAATCGATTAACACCTGAGATAATCGATTATTTCCTTAAGAGTAATCGATTAAAAATGCTGCAACATTTAAGTGTTTTCACCAGAGGGCTAGTAATCGATTAACCCCTACAGAGTAATCGATTACTCTAGTGAAAACTCCTATTTGGCCAATTCTAACTCTAAAACACAACACTTAACTCCTACCCATGATTTTCCTATGGTTCTTATCATAATTTCTAGCTTAGGTTTTCCTAATTAATCCTGGAATTAAATTTTGGGATGTTACACATCTCATACTAGGAGTCCTATCAACCTGGAGATTGGCCACGTGTAAAGAATCTTTTCTTGCTCTTTTCTTATTACTCATCTGGCCTTGGGCACGTGTGGTACTGGTAGGTGGGTGCAAACGAACCTTTTGTGGGCCCTCAACCATATCATTCCCTTGAGGCAAATAAAAAAACAAATTATTCCCTTCCCTCGATAATACTTGGTTACCAGGTGCCATATTTTTCTCCGAAAAAACCTCCTTCTTTTTCTCATTCCCCCATTTCTTTCTCCTCCCGACAACTAACCAATCGCCATGTAACTCTTCATCAGTATCCGCAACATTAATTGCTTCCCCCGAAATTTCGGTTCCGGAATCAGCGACCAGATTCTCTCCTAACCCAGCACCGTTGGACTGAACGCCTGCACCTCCGGTCACCGGCACTTGGGGAATTACAGCCTTCTCCATACCCTTAGTACAATTCCGGCTAAGATGGCCATAGCAACCACATGTAGAGCATATCAAATGCAGCCCCTCATATTCCACCTTGTACCAATGGTCTCGAAACCACACCTTACTCACCACTGGCACAGTCAAGTCAATTTCCACACACACTCGGGCAAATTTCCCTCTTGTAACATTAACCGTCTGCATGTCAACCCGCTGTGGGACACCAACCGCCGAAGCTAAACCTAATAAGAAACTTTTCTCATAAAACATTAAGTTTAGCCCAGGGAAACGAATCCAAACCAAAGTATGATTGACCTGAGTTGCCGGAGAAACAAAGTCAGGGTCCCACCGTTGCACAGATAGGCAATGATCAAAAATCATCCATGGTCCTCCCACCATGACTCTCTCCCTTGCAGCTTCCTCCTCAAACTTGACCACATAAAACCCGTTTCCCACGTCCATGAGGTCAAAGCCACTGTTAAGTTTCCACGCCTTTTTCAAACGATCCCGCATAGTTAAGTATCCCAGATTCTTTCCCAACAACTTAACCACCAAAGCATCCTGCCAAGGTAAGCACATCCTCTCAAAAACTTTATCATCGAGGTACACCCGCGGTTTGAGCCTATTCCCGCCATTGGGAACAATCTTCATCAGATTAGCCTTTAACAGATTAATATCTTCCATCCTCGGAGGTGGAGCCTTCCCCCCCCATAGTTTTGTCACGGAACGATACTCCTTCCTGCACCAAATTCGAGTTAGGAGGATCATTCACTCCACTGCTCCCCTTATCAGGAGGATCGCTCTTGTGATTATCACCAAGGTCGCTCGTTGAGGAGAACACGAAACTTGTTACGTCCACTTCCATTCCTTTAATATTTCTCTTATAGCTTGTTTAATTATTTATTGAGTTTGTAAAAAAATAATCTATACTCTATAATAGCCCATGAGTATTCCACAGGTGGAACACCCACTTGCTAAGTGGTGGTGGGCCCGAGGAGTAGTACTCAACTAGTACTACTTACTCCCTCCGGCTCGAAATATAAGAAACAAAAAACATACCTCTCTTGGTTTAAAATATAAGCAAAACTAACCAACTTTCTTAAATTTTATTTCATCTCAATGCCACTTTCCAAAAATATCCCTAGAAAATTGTTATCTTATTTAATTTTTGTTTCATTACCAATGCAACTTTCCCAAAATACCTCTATTCTATTATAAATTTGAGAAAATTAAATACAATCAACTAACCTCCTTAATAAGCGTAAAATTAGTTGGTTTTGCTTATAATTCGAGCAGGAGGGAGTATTTCTTTTTTTTAAGGGAAGTACTGCTTCTACCATGCACCGGTTCTTGGTGCTCTAACTCTTTTTTTATTTTTTTATTTTAATAAATCTAATATATTAAAAAAATATGTTTTGGGTTTTCTGTGTTCTTTTTATGTACATGTTTTTGTTATTTGGATTTGAATTTTTTTTATTATAGGCTTCCTGACACAGCTAATGTTCCAAACAAGTAAAATATAAAACAAGTGTGCTTCTACCATGCTTCGATTTTTGCTGCTCCGACTCTTTTTTTTTATTTTTTTTAACTGTTTTATAAAGAAAGTTTAATAAATAAGGGTGTAGTGGGAAAAGTTGTATTAATTATATATTGGGTTTTATAAAGAACAATACATATAAAACATGAGACAAAACTCTACAAACACTACATATGAAACGGAGGTCGGGAGTATTTCTTTCATTATTTTCAATTTGTTATCTCATTCAATATTATTTTTATTCACAAATTAATACTCTATAATACTCTCTGCGGCCCATAAGGATGGTAACAAATTGAAAAAGTCAAAAAATTAAGGAGACATGCATTTAATTGTTTGCCTAACACATAGACCAATTATTAAACACCTAATTTAATGCATTTTGCAGTGGTCAACTAATTGCAATTCAAAGTTTACAATTTCTAAACTTTTCATTTATTATTTTAACTTTAGTTTAGGACAAAAATTTTGTGTTTTTTTAACATCCTTGTGGGACGGAGGGAGTATATAATATCATATATAAAAAAAATAATTAATCTTAAGTCAAATTTGTAAAACATATCTATTAAATTTGGAATAACTTTTTTATTTAAAAAAGAGGATTTGTTTCCCAAAGGAAAAGTCAAATTTGTCAAACATATATAATAATTTTGTAATAACTTTTTTTAAAACAAAGGATTTGTTTCCATAAGAAAAAAGATTTTTTCCCAAGATTGTTTAAAAGTCAAAAGTAGATGATTATATATGATTTTTAACTTACACATTCAAACATATTGTTTATTGGCTCTTTATATTCTTCCCATCTATGATAGATATTTTCAAAGACTCACACCTCATGGCAAAAAAAAAAAAGAAAAGAGTTCATGCCTTCTATTTATTTCCTTCCTCATTTATCAATTAATCAGTAAAAGTTTAGAACTTTACCTCCCTCGTTCTGTGTCAACTCTCTCTCTCTCACACACATTGATAGCACTTTCTCGATCTTCTATCTTCTCACCCACCCATGGTTCACATTAGCCTTGTTGATGCTAATGATAACCCTCTTGAGAACGATGTCGTTGAAGAAACAACAAAAAACACCAGCACCACAACCAAAAGGTGGCGATTCGCTACCAGCTCCAACACCCAAACCCTAACTTCACCACCCAAGGCTCATGGCGATTTGTCTCACGATCCATTTCCCACCCTTCCATATGAGCTCAACACTGAAATCATCTCTAGGCTCCCAGTGAAAATCCTCATGCAATTCAAGTGCATAAACAAGCCTTGGAAAACCCTAATTTCAGATCCCCAATTTGCGAGGAAGCATCTTTCGAAGGTAAACTCAACCCACCTCATCCTCAGTTTCTCGAATCCCTCCCATGAGTTCCTTGTTAAATCTTACTCTCTTAAATCCATGTTTGAAAGCACAAAATCCATGTTTGAAAGCACAACCCCTATTCCCGAGGAGCTCGAGTACCCTTTGAGAACTCGAAACCGTTATAGTTTGTTTGTGGGGTCATGTGATGGAATTCTATGTTTCTCCATACGTGGTGGCGGTGGTGTACTTTTATGGAACCCCGCTATTCGAAAATACAAAATGTTGCCATCTTTGAAGCCTCCAAAGAAAAACAGTTATAGCATATATGGATTTGGTTATGATTATTGTAGTGATACTTACAAGGTGGTCGCAGTTTATTGCAATAAGTATGATAATTGTAGCAAGTTTATGTCTAAAACTGAAGCCAAAGTTCACACTTTGGGTACTGATTGCTGGAAAAGAGTTCAGGAGTTTCCTTCTGATTTTGAAATCATTTCACCTGGGAAATTTGTGAGTGGCACACTCAATTGGTTAGCATTTAACCGTGTCGCTTCTAATTCTTCTAATTGGATTGTTATTTCTCATGATTTGGGCAATGAGTCTTGTCAAGAACTATCACAACCTGTATATGGGATAGACGTTGTTAACTTGACTTTGGGAGTATTGAGGAATTGTTTATGTACTCTTGCTTATAGCGGGACATTTTCAGATGTTTGGCTTATGAAAGATTATGGAGATAATAAGTCATGGGCGAAATTGTTTCGCATTCCTCCTTATATGGAAGATGTTGATTCTTTTCCATATTTAAATGTGCTTTGTATTTCTGAGGATGAAGAAGTGCTATTGGAGTACAACTCAAAAAAGATAGTTGTTTATAATATCAGAAATGAAACTTTTAGGAATCTTGAGATTCAATACCTGGTCAATGGTTGGGCTGTCCCACATCTCCATGTTGAGAGTTTGATATCACCTCTTTTTTAATATTAGGAAGCAGGTCTTAAGCTATGTCATTTGCACAAGTACTAATAATTGTATCTTATATATCTCTCTTTATGCTATGGATATTATATTTGTTTCAATATATACTTGTTGATTGATAAAGAGTATGTGTTGCTTTTAATTATTTGTGTTTAGAATTTATTGGTTTATTGATTTTTCTTGCATCATACAAAGTTCACAGTCATGCATTGCACATTAATATGTGATTATTAATGTGGTTTTCTAATGTGGAAATTAAGGTTTATGTATTATGCCAAGTCACTCCACGATATGTAAGTTTCAAAAAATGCTCGCTAAGACACAAATTCTGCAATGTTTGTTTCAAATATTTCACATTACATTAGGATGTAAAGAAAACTATATTCAGCGAAGTATATGAAATTAGAAAAGAATATTATTAATGTAATTTATTTTTATGTATAACAATTTTTTTCGAAGAGAGTTTTTTCCCTATTCCAAATTTTTACGAGGAAAAATCTCCGTTGACGAGACGCTAAATAGACGGTTCCCATGGGGATCACTAAACCTAGAATACGATCATCCCTATTTTTAATACCGCAAGTGCTTTTGTCTCGACCCAAGCCACTGTTAAATTATTGCTAAGTAACGCAGCAATACGTAATGACTAATGTGGTGACATAATTGATCTTTAAATAATTATATTTGTGGTTGGAGGACTAAATTGGTGGCAAAACAATCTTTGGAGGACCAAATTAACTATTTACTTTTGTTATAAATAAGAGTATAATTGGAATAAGCAATGTTAATTATGTATTGAGTTTGTAAAAAAGTAATCTATACTATATAATAGCCCATGAGTACTATTCCACAGGCGGAACACCCACTTGCTAAGTGGTGGTGGGCCCGAGGAGTAGTACTCAACTAGTACTACTTATTTCTTTTTTTTTAAGGGAAGTACTGCTTCTACCATGCAGCGGTTCTTGGTGCTCTGACTCTTTTTTTATTTTTTATTTTAATAAACCTAATATATTAATAAAAATATGTTTTGGGTTTTCTGTGTTCTTTTTATGTACATGTTTTTGTTATTTGGATTTGAATTTTTTTTATTATAGGCTTCCTGACACAGCTAATGCTCCAAACAAGTAAAATATAAAACAAGTGTGCTTCTACCATGCGCCGGTTTTTGGTGCTCCGACTTTTTTTTTATTTTTTTATTTTAATAAATCTAATATATTAAAAAAAATATATGCTTTGGGTTTTCTGTGTTCTTTTTATGTACATGTTTTTGTTATTTGGATTTGAATTTTTTTTATTATAGGCTTCCTGACACAGCTAATGCTCCAAACAATTAAAATATAAAACAAGTGTGGTTCTACCATGCACCGGTTTTTGGTGCTCCGGCTTTTTTTTTTATTTTTTTATTTTAATAAATCTAATATATTAAAAAAAATATGTTTTGGGTTTTCTGTGTTCTTTTTATGTACATGTTTTTGTTATTTGGATTTGAATTTTTTTTATTATAGGCTTCCTGACACAGCTAATGTTCCAAACAAGTAAAATATAAAACAAGTGTGCTTCTACCATGCGTCGGTTTTTGGTGCTCCGACTCTTTTTTTTATTTTTTTAACTTTTTTATAAAGAAAGTTTAATAAATAAGGGTGTAGTGGGAAAAGTTGTATTAATTATATATTGGGTTTTATAAAGAACAATACATATAAAACATGAGACAAAACTCTACAAACACTACATATGAAACGGAGGCCGGGAGTATTTCTTTCATTATTTTCAATTTGTTATCTCATTCAATATTATTTTTATTCACAAATTAATAATCTATAATACTCCCTGCGTCCCACAAGGATGGTAACAAATTGAAAAAATCAAAAAATTAAGGAGACATTCATTTAATTGTTTGCCTAACACATAGACCAATTATTAAACACCTAATTTAATGCATTTTGCAGTGATCAACTAATTGCAATTCAAAGTTTACAATTTCTAAACTTTTCATTTATTATTTTAACTTTAGTTTAAGACAAAAATTTTGTGTTTTTTTAACATCCTTGTGGGACGGAGGGAGTATATAATATCATATATAAAAAAAATAATTAATCTTAAGTCAAATTTGTAAAACATATCTATTAAATTTGGAATAACTTTTTTATTTAAAAAAGAGGATTTGTTTCCCAAAGGAAAAGTCAAATTTGTCAAACATATATAATAATTTTGTAATAACTTTTTTTAAAACAAAGGATTTGTTTCCATAAGAAAAAAGATTTTTTCCCAAGATTGTTTAAAAGTCAAAAGTAGATGATTATATATGATTTTTAACTTACACATTCAAACATATTGTTTATTGGCTCTTTATATTCTTCCCATCTATGATAGATATTTTCAAAGACTCACACCTCATGGCAAAAAAAAAAAAGAAAAGAGTTCATGCCTTCTATTTATTTCCTTCCTCATTTATCAATTAATCAGTAAAAGTTTAGAACTTTACCTCCCTCGTTCTGTGTCAACTCTCTCTCTCTCTCTCACACATTGATAGCACTTTCTCGATCTTCTATCTTCTCACCCACCCATGGTTCACATTAGCCTCATTGATGCTAATGATAACCCTCTTGAGAACGATGTCGTTGAAGAAACAACAAAAAACACCAGCACCACCACCAAAAGGTGGCGATTCGCTACCAGCTCCAACACCCAAACCCTAACTTCACCACCCAAGGCTCATGGCGATTTGTCTCACGATCCATTTCCCACCCTTCCATATGAGCTCAACACTGAAATCATCTCTAGGCTCCCAGTGAAAATCCTCATGCAATTCAAGTGCATAAACAAGCCTTGGAAAACCCTAATTTCAGATCCCCAATTTGCGAGGAAGCATCTTTCGAAGGTAAACTCAACCCACCTCATCCTCAGTTTCTCGAATCCCTCCCATGAGTTCCTTGTTAAATCTTACTCTCTTAAATCCATGTTTGAAAGCACAAAATCCATGTTTGAAAGCACAACCCCTATTCCCGAGGAGCTCGAGTACCCTTTGAGAACTCGAAACCGTTATAGTTTGTTTGTGGGGTCATGTGATGGAATTCTATGTTTCTCCATACGTGGTGGCGGTGGTGTACTTTTATGGAACCCCGCTATTCGAAAATACAAAATGTTGCCATCTTCGAAGCCTCCAAAGAAAAACAGTTATAGCATATATGGATTTGGTTATGATCATTGTAGTGATACTTACAAGGTGGTCGCAGTTTATTGCAATAAGTATGATAATTGTGGCAAGTTTATGTCTAAAACTGAAGCCAAAGTTCACACTTTGGGTACTGATTGCTGGAAAAGAGTTCAGGAGTTTCCTTCTGATTTTGAAATCATTTCACCTGGGAAATTTGTGAGTGGCACACTCAATTGGTTAGCATTTAACCGTGTCGCTTCTAATTCTTCTAATTGGATTGTTATTTCTCAAGATTTGGGCAATGAGTCTTGTCAAGAACTATCACAACCTGTATATGGGATAGACGTTGTTAACTTGACTTTGGGAGTATTGAGGAATTGTTTATGTACTCTTGCTTATAGCGGGACATTTTCAGATGTTTGGCTTATGAAAGATTATGGAGATAATAAGTCATGGGCGAAATTGTTTCGCATTCCTCCTTATATGGAAGATGTTGATTCTTTTCCATATTTAAATGTTCTTTGTATTTCTGAGGATGAAGAAGTGCTATTGGAGTACAACTCAAAAAAGATAGTTGTTTATAATATCAGAAATGAAACTTTTAGGAATCTTGAGATTCAATACCTGGTCAATGGTTGGGCTGTCCCACATCTCCATGCTGAGAGTTTGATATCACCTCTTTTTTAATATTAGGAAGCAGGTCTTAAGCTATGTCATTTGCACAAGTACTAATAATTGTATCTTATATATCTCTCTTTATGCTATGGATATTATATTTGTTTCAATATATACTTGTTGATTGATAAAGAGTATGTGTTGCTTTTAATTATTTGTGTTTAGAATTTATTGGTTTATTGATTTTTCTTGCATCATACAAAGTTCACAGTCATGCATTGCACATTAATATGTGATTATTAATGTGGTTTTCTAATGTGGAAATTAAGGTTTATGTATTATGCCAAGTCACTCCACGATATGTAAGTTTCAAAAAATGCTCGCTAAGACACAAATTCTGCAATGTTTGTTTCAAATATTTCACATTACATTAGGATGTAATGAAAACTATATTCAGCGAAGTATATGAAATTAGAAAAGAATATTATTAATGTAATTTATTTTTATGTATAACAAGTTTTTTCGAAGAGAGTTTTTTCCCTATTCCAAATTTTTACGAGGAAAAATCTCCGTTGACGAGACGCTAAATAGACGGTTCCCATGGGGATCACTAAACCTAGAATACGATCATCCCTATTTTTAATACCGCAAGTGCTTTTGTCTCGACCCAAGCCACTGTTAAATTATTGCTAAGTAACGCAGCTGTGACACCCTTCCGGATTACCCAAATATAATCTAGTATTTATGCTTTATATTGGATAATATATGGACTTGTGAGCTAAGAAAATATGGTAAATGAAATTTACTTTATAGCGGGTGCACAATTCATCAAATGGAACTCTTGGAGAATAAATTCTAAAATCCTTTAAAACACTTGTATCGAGTTCGGCGATTTCTAAAACCTTTTCTCAAACAGGATAACATTCGTTCTTTAGAAATTTCTTTACATTTTACAATCAATTGAAGCTACCCATACTTTGTTCAATAAAACTGATACCGTCAATTAATACTTATAGCCGAGCTCATTTATAAGTTAAATCAGAGTAAGCGGAAATTACTGGACTATGCAACTGATATAATATAAACATAGATTTTCATATATACGAAAGAGTCATTCATACATAGTCCATGAGATAAGTCACCAAGTTCCAAAATATAACAAGTCCATATAAACAGATCTACATCACTATGATACTATAACCCTAGAGTAAAACATATGTACAATATATACATAATCAAAATACAACCCCAGGGATAGTCACGTAGATCCATCAGCATCAGATGCAGTAGTAGTAGCAGCAGTAGTCTCCCAAAAACATAGGTAATAAGGTAGTAGCATCATCATCACAGCAGCAGCAGCACATCTCCTCCACACACCGGATCCTCGGATCCACATCATACACCATATGCATGTACCTAGGGATCATCGTCCCTCCAGTCACTCCCAGTAGAATGCACGACAGGCTCGCTCCCACTCTCGTCCTCCACCGGATCCTCCTCGATCTCATCCGAGGGAGAGTGTACCCTACCACTGGGTACCGGGTCAGGTGATGGTGAAACCCTGACGGGGCTCCTCGAATAAGAGGGGGGAGTCTCCTCGCGGACGACTCTCGAAGAAAAAGGGTGAGAGCGGGTAGGTCGAAAATGAAAACTATGGTAAGAGCGAGCTGGTCGCGTGGGAGGTGGTCCATGATAAGTATAAAACGGGGGTACATGCATAGTGTATATAATGGGAATCCTAAACCTACGAGGACGGAATCGTATCAGCGGGTTAGGGTGGTAGAATGTGAACTCTACCTCCCCCTCATACACCGCGTGATGGTCCTCATAGATCCATACGCCACTAGGAAGTGGCCGGATCTCGATGCAAGCAATGTAACGAGACATCACCTACATGGGCATAGGGGTAAGCAATTCTACTCACATAATCAATAGAGAATAAATCATGCAACATATGAAAGATAATAATGCATCAATTAATAACAATCACAATTAGCATCTAGCAAGTATCAGATGCACATAGGATGCTCACACTTAATTCAGGTATATCAATTGCATTAAGTGAATGACATGATGCATGACTTTAACTCTCAACTTATCTCCACATTTTCTAAGTCACTCTCTGACGTCCATCCCTGACAACCCAGCACTCCACAGTGCGTTGTATTCCTAGGTATACAACAATTCGTACATTCACCTAGAATGTACACGTCAAGCTTGGTATCCATGCCACCCGAGCATATCCCGTCATCCAAACGGATCGTCATCCAAACGATATATCCATATCGGCATCCACAAAGCCGACCACGTCAACGACGTGTCATCAAGCAAGCGTATTGGCACTCCCAGAGGCCCTCCACATGTTTATCGAAACATGAATACGTCCTACCATCCAAACTCCAGAATGAATGCATTTTAGACTTAGGGAAAATTGATTAATACTTTACTTGCCACCTAGGCTTAATTTTCAAAATGGATCGTCACCGAACGATCTAATTGTATTTATCAATTTCTCTAAGTCTTTGATCCCTTGAATTATCCTTAATAATTCCTTAATTAATTAAGTTAGAATTGAAAATGATGTTTTCAGATTCTGGGCATTTTACTCGAGTAAAGTTCATAATACTCGAGTGTTCTGGAGATTTTCCAGATTACTCGAGTGTTCTTAAGCTTACTCGAGTGTTCATGTCTTTCTGAGGATTTGGGTTTGAATGTCAACAATTTACTCGAGTAGTTCATGAGTTACTCGAGTGTTCTTGGACTTTTCCAGAATACTCGAGTGACTTTGAATGACTCGAGTGTTTGACCTATAACAATTCTCAGTTCATGCCCGATACTCGAGTACCAGACAAAATACTCGAGTGTTCTTATGACATTTACTTTATTTTGAACACGATTTACTCGAGTACTTTGCCATTTACTCGAGTGTTTCGCAGCTGACAGTATTGAAAACTGGTTTTAACATGCCATTTTCATTTCTACTCAATTTAAGTCCATTTCAGGGATCCACAGAGTTAACATATCATTAATCAAACATGTTACAACACTTATTTCAATTCAAAACACAGAATTGACAGAGAAATCATTGATTATGCATAAAAAGGCATTTTAACAACTCAATACCTAAAATCACACAATAAGCATAATATTCATGAAACAAAGCTCATTTAAGTTCACATGCATGATAACAAACTTGCTCAATATGGATTTAGAGCATGGATTGGTCTCCAAACCAAAGTTCCTATAGAATCTAAGCCCTTAGAGCCTCTTGGTGGCTCTCTAACACATTTAATGGATTTCAAACTCTATCTAGTGAATATAATTACTTCCCCTTACCTCTCAGATGTGAATCAACAGAAAGAAATCCAAAGAAAGCTCTCCAAACCCAGAAATCCACTTGAACTTCTCATGCATGACAGTTTTGAGTGCATCACCAAAACCAAATTGGTTTACCCACAAAACAGAGATAAGAATTGGGGAAAATTAGATTTCTAAGCTCTATGAAACATCATCTAACTAAAGGAATTGAGTTTGAGACTCAAGAACTCAAGAGCTTACCAGAATCGATGATCACAGTGAGCTCCAGACACCAACTCAAGCAAGAACAGCTCCACTTCAAGACTTCGATTCTCTCAATCCACACACTCAAACCTCACAACTTTGGTGTCTATACAAAGCTCGTGATGTGAGCTTTGTATTGGTGTATAGATTATCACTCAACTTAACTCACAGAGGAAGAATCGAAGAACACAATTCGAAAACCCTAACTCTTCTAATCTTCAACAAGTTGATCGAAATTCTCGACCAAGGGACAATGATGCGTTTAAATAGGCCAATGGAAAGCTCATGCGGGGCGACACGACGCCTATGGCGTTGGCATGGTGGTGATTTCGTGTCACCATCACGAAATCGTTGGCTGTGACTCACCAAACGCACTAACTCGTGCAGTTTGACCCAGAATACTCGAGTATTCCAGAAAATACTCGAGTGTTTTACCCAGATTTTGAAAAATAATTATTTTATTTACTTTCCCTCCAAAACCTTTCCTATAATTGCTTCTAGGTCCCAACCCAGGGACTAATATGCAAAATATACATTTTAGGCATTTAAATTATTTATTAAATAATTTCTCACATGCAAGCTAATTACATACACACATATTTTAATCAAGGATTAATTTGAAAACTATTAATTATAATTAAATTATAATCAACATTTCATTAATCGGGGATTAAAATTTTGGGGTGTTACACTACTCCCCCTCTTACAAGGAATTTCGTCCCCGAAATTCAACTCATACAAACAAGTCAGGATAATCCTGACGCATCTTATCCTCTAATTCCCAAGATGCTTCTATTACATCTCCACAAACCCAGACAACTTTGACCAGATGAATATCCTTCCCTTTCAGTTGCTTGATTCTCCGATCTTCGATGCGAACTGGCACAGCTTTGAAGGTTAGGTTCTCATGAACTTCTAAGTTATCAGGTTGGATTCTAAGGACAATGGTGGGGTCATGGACATATCTTTTCAATTGAGATACATGGAATACATTATGGAGGTTAGCTAATGACGGAGGCAAAGCTAATTGATAGGCTACTGGGCCGATCCTTTTGAGAATTTGATAGGGACCAATGAACTTAGGTGATAATTTCTGGGTTTTCAAGGCTCTACTAACACCTTTGGTGGGTACAATCCTAATGAACACATGGTCTCCTTCGACAAACTCTAAAGGTTTCCTTCTCTTATCAGCATAGCTTTTCTGCCTACTCTGAGCCGTCTTCATCTTTGCTTGAATCATCTTGATCTGCTCCGTGGTCTCTTGCACAAAATCTGGCCCAACCAGAGAATTCTCCCCCACTTGAAACCAGCATAACGGCGTCTGACATTTCCTTCCATACAGAGCTTCAAATGGTGCCATTCCAATGCTCGTGTGGTAACTATTGTTGTAAGTGAATTCCACGAGCGGCAACATTTGTTCCCAATTCCCTTGTTCTTCCAGTGCACAAGCTCGCAGAATATCTTCCAATGACTGAATAGTCCTTTCTGTTTGACCATCAGTCTGAGGGTGATATGCAGAACTTAGCTTCAATCTTGAACCCAAAGCTTTGTGCAGATCTTGCCAGAATTTCGACGTAAACCTTGGATCACGATCAGACACAATACTTGATGGTACCCCATGAAGACGAACAACTTCCTTGATGTACATCTGAGTGAGCTTTGCCAATGAGTAGCGCATATTCACGGGAATGAAATGCGCTGACTTGGTCAACCGATCCACGATCACCCAGATTGCATCATGACCAGTAGACGTCCTTGGAAATCCCGACACGAAATCCATCGAGATGCTATCCCACTTCCATACGGGAACTTCTAAAGAAAGCAACTCTCCTCCTGGCCTTTGGTGTTCTACCTTCGCCTTTTGACACACCAAACAGCACGCCACATACTCAGCTACATCCTTCTTTAGCCCCGTCCACCAAAATAATTTCTTCAAGTCCTGATACATTTTGGTAGCGCCTGGATGCATACTCATCTTACTCTTATGCGCTTCATCCAGAATCATTCTCCTTACTTCCAAATTATCCGGAATACAAATCCTCATTCTAAAACACAAGATTCCATCCTTCCCTTCTTGGAATTCTAACTCTTTACCTTCTTGCATCAACCTCTTCTTCTCCATAAGTTTCTCATCCTTGTGTTGCAATTCTCGAATCCTTTGCAGGAATTCGTTAGCAACCTGTAGCATCCCCAACTTGATACTCGTCGGCTCCACTTGCATCGTCAAACTTAAATCCCGAAACTCCTCTATCAGTGCAGCTTCTCTAACCATCATTGCACTGATATGCATTGCCTTTCTACTCAATGCGTCCGCCACAACGTTAGCCTTCCCAGGATGGTACTGGAGCTCAAACTCATAATCCTTCAAAAACTCCATCCATCTGCGTTGCCTCATATTCAACTCCTTTTGATCAAAGAGGTACTTTAAACTCTTATGGTCACTAAACACCCGGAACGTAGTGCCATAGAGATAGTGCCTCCAAATCTTTAAGGCAAACACCACAGCTGCTAACTCCAGGTCATGGGTTGGATAGTTCATCTCATGAACCTTTAACTGTCTCGAGGCATAAGCGACAACTTGCCCATCTTGCATCAAGACACACCCAAGACCTTGTTTCGAGGCGTCACAATACACATCGAAACTCTTCTGTGTATCGGGCAACACTAATACGGGAGACGATGTCAACCTTTCCTTCAACTCCCGAAAACTCTTTTCACACTCTTCGTCCCATAGGAATGGTTGATCTTTCCGAGTCAACTTCGTCAGAGGCAGTGTGACCTTCAAGAAACCCTCGATAAACCTTCTATAATACCCAGCCAATCCGAGAAAACTTCTAACCTCCGTGACCGACTTCGGTTGCTCCCATTGCAAAACCGAATCTACCTTCGTCGGATCAACCGCAATCCCTTTATCTGAAATCACATGCCCTAAAAACTTAACCTCCTTTAGCCAGAACTCACACTTCGTAAGTTTGGCATACAGCTGCTTCTCCTTCAAGATGCTTAACACTACCCTCAAATGTTCAGCATGCTCTTTGGGGCTCTTAGAGTAGATCAGAATATCGTCAATGAACACAACCACGAATGAATCTAGATGAGGTCTAAAGATTCGATTCATGTAGTCCATGAAGATAGCTGGTGCATTAGTCAATCCGAATGGCATTACGACATACTCATAATGTCCGTATCGAGATCGGAATGCAGTCTTAGAGATATCCTCCTCTCTAATCCTAATCTGATGGTACCCCGACCTCAAATCAATCTTGGAAAATACTGATGCCCCACGTACTTGATCCATAAGGTCATCTATCCGTGGCAACGGATACTTGTTCTTGATGGTGACCTTATTCAGCTGCCGATAGTCTATACACATCCTCATGCTACCATCCTTTTTCTTGACGAATAGGACAGGAGCACCCCAAGGTGAGACGCTTGGTCGGATCATCTGTTTCTGTAGCAACTCCTCAATCTGCTTCTTCATCTCTGCCATTTCCGGTGGTGCCATTCTATAAGGAGCGATAGAAATGGGACCAGCTCCGGGAATTAGGTCGATACCAAATTCAATCTCTCTTCTTGGTGACAGACCAGGAATCTCATCAGCAAACACTTCTGGAAACTCTCGAACAACAGGAATCTCTTCCATCTTCGGACCACTCTCCTCCACCTCTGAGTTGAATAGACACATGTAGCCCAATGGTTTTGGGTCTCTATAGGCTACTAGTTTTCTATCACAATCAATGATCACTTGGTTCCGACTTAACCAGTCCATCCCCAAGATCACATCTAATTGTGTCAAGGGTAAGCAGATCAAGTCTACTTTAGAGGTTTGCCCTAACACTTCTATACAACAGTTAAGACATGCTCTAGAAACAACTACAGGAGCATTAGTAGGGGTTTCTACTTTGAGAACATAAGGCATTTCAGACACAATCAAGCCTAAACGGTTTACACATTCATATGAAACAAATGAATGCGTTGCACCAGAGTCAAACAAAACATAACAAGGCTGACCATTAAGCAAGTATTTACCTTGCACCAGATCAGAAGATCGATTCGCTTCCACACCATTAAGGGTGAAGACCCTTCCTTGAGTCACCGGTCTATCTACAGCTCCTCTGGAATTGGCCTTGGCTGGTTCCTTGCAATCTCTTGCAAAGTGTCCCGGCTTTCCACAGTTAAAACATCCACTGGTTCCCCAGCAAACACGACCATAATGGTTGTGTTTGCATTTTTCGCAGAATGGAGCTTCGCTCCGATAATTTCTTCCCTCAGAACCACCAACCTTGCCCTTGCCTTTCCCTCTGCGATCATATGGACCTTTGCCTCGATTGTTGAAACCCTTACGCCTTTGTGGTCCACAGCTCTGATTGTCCTTCTTCTCTGAGACTTGCATCTCCTCAGCTTTGGTGTCGTCTTCATACATCCTACACATATCTACCAGTGCAGGAAAACTTTGGATTCGCTGATAGCTAAAAATTGACTTTAGCTTGGGCCTTAAGCCTCCTTCAAACTTTATACACTTGCTCCTTTCATCTGGATTGTTCTGATAGTATGGAGAGTACTTCATCAGCTCCTCAAATTTAGCTGCGTACTCACCCACACTCATGTTCCCTTGTTTCAGTTGCAAGAATTCCACCTCTTTCTTCCTCCTTAGATCCTCAGGAAAATATTTCTGGAGAAACTTCTCCATAAATACTCCCCAGCTTATCTCCCTTCCTTCATATTGCAAAAGCTGCATGGTGTGATTCCACCAATTCTCCGCTTCATCCTCCAACATGTAGGTTGCATACGCCACCTTCTGAATATCAGAACACTCCAAAGTCCTCAAAATCTTGTCCATAGTATGAATCCATTTGTTGGCTTCCTCCGGTTTAAATCCTCCTTCAAACTTTGGCGGATTGCAGCTCCTAAAATCAGCCAGAGTCTTCGCCTCAGTGTTACCCACATTACACTGATGAGGCGGATTAGCCGGTTGAGATGGTTGCTGAGACTGCCTTTGCATGGCTTCCAGTACCGTGGTGATTCGTTCCAACATCGTATTAGTGTGATTTTGGTTTCTAGTTGCCATATTAGACCTGCGCTATGGACTTATGGTCACATATGTTGAACTAAAGAAACTTTCATTACACCACCTATACTAAGGCTCTATCCTAAGCTTATTAGATCTACAATCAATGGCGTCTTGTACTCAAAAGAGACAAGATACAAACAATTCAGGGTATTCAAACCTCAATCAAACGATACAATAACATTCAAATAATGTAAATGCGTTGGAGATACCTGCTTGATGTTGATGGCTACCTTTCTGGAACCACTTCTACTACTACAGGATCTGACTTTTGCTCTGATACCACTAAGTGTGACACCCTTCCGGATTACCCAAATATAATCTAGTATTTATGCTTTATATTGGATAATATATGGACTTGTGAGCTAAGAAAATATGGTAAATGAAATTTACTTTATAGCGGGTGCACAATTCATCAAATGGAACTCTTGGAGAATAAATTCTAAAATCCTTTAAAACACTTGTATCGAGTTCGGCGATTTCTAAAACCTTTTCTCAAACAGGATAACATTCGTTCTTTAGAAATTTCTTTACATTTTACAATCAATTGAAGCTACCCATACTTTGTTCAATAAAACTGATACCGTCAATTAATACTTATAGCCGAGCTCATTTATAAGTTAAATCAGAGTAAGCGGAAATTACTGGACTATGCAACTGATATAATATAAACATAGATTTTCATATATACGAAAGAGTCATTCATACATAGTCCATGAGATAAGTCACCAAGTTCCAAAATATAACAAGTCCATATAAACAGATCTACATCACTATGATACTATAACCCTAGAGTAAAACATATGTACAATATATACATAATCAAAATACAACCCCAGGGATAGTCACGTAGATCCATTAGCATCAGATGCAGTAGTAGTAGCAGCAGTAGTCTCCCAAAAACATAGGTAATAAGATAGTAGCATCATCATCACAGCAGCAGCAGCACATCTCCTCCACACACCGGATCCTCGGATCCACATCATACACCATATGCATGTACCTAGGGATCATCGTCCCTCCAGTCACTCCCAGTAGAATGCACGACAGGCTCGCTCCCACTCTCGTCCTCCACCGGATCCTCCTCGATCTCATCCGAGGGAGAGTGTACCCTACCACTGGGTACCGGGTCAGGTGATGGTGAAACCCTGACGGGGCTCCTCGAATAAGAGGGGGGAGTCTCCTCGCGGACGACTCTCGAAGAAAAAGGGTGAGAGCGGGTAGGTTGAAAATGAAAACTATGGTAAGAGTGAGCTGGTCGCGTGGGAGGTGGTCCATGATAAGTATAAAACGGGGGTGCATGCATAGTGTATATAATGGGAATCCTAAACCTACGAGGACGGAATCGTATCAGCGGGTTAGGGTGGTAGAATGTGAACTCTACCTCCCCCTCATACACCGCGTGATGGTCCTCATAGATCCATACGCCACTAGGAAGTGGCCGGATCTCGATGCAAGCAATGTAACGAGACATAACCTACATGGGCATAGGGGTAAGCAATTCTACTCACATAATCAATAGAGAATAAATCATGCAACATATGAAAGATAATAATGCATCAATTAATAACAATCACAATTAGCATCTAGCAAGTATCAGATGCACATAGGATGCTCACACTTAATTCAGGTATATCAATTGCATTAAGTGAATGACATGATGCATGACTTTAACTCTCAACTTATCTCCACATTTTCTAAGTCACTCTCTGACGTCCATCCCTGACAACCCAGCACTCCACAGTGCGTTGTATTCCTAGGTATACAACAATTCGTACATTCACCTAGAATGTACACGTCAAGCTTGGTATCCATGCCACCCGAGCATATCCCGTCATCCAAACGGATCGTCATCCAAACGATATATCCATATCGGCATCCACAAAGCCGACCACGTCAACGACGTGTCATCAAGCAAGCGTATTGGCACTCCCAGAGGCCCTCCACATGTTTATCGAAACATGAATACGTCCTACCATCCAAACTCTAGAATGAATGCATTTTAGACTTAGGGAAAATTGATTAATACTTTACTTGCCACCTAGGCTTAATTTTCAAAATGGATCGTCACCGAACGATCTAATTGTATTTATCAATTTCTCTAAGTCTTTGATCCCTTGAATTATCCTTAATAATTCCTTAATTAATTAAGTTAGAATTGAAAATGATGTTTTCAGATTCTGGGCATTTTACTCGAGTAAAGTTCATAATACTCGAGTGTTCTGGAGATTTTCCAGATTACTCGAGTGTTCTTAAGCTTACTCGAGTGTTCATGTCTTTCTGAGGATTTGGGTTTGAATGTCAACAATTTACTCGAGTAGTTCATGAGTTACTCGAGTGTTCTTGGACTTTTCCAGAATACTCGAGTGACTTTGAATGACTCGAGTGTTTGACCTATAACAATTCTCAGTTCATGCCCGATACTCGAGTACCAGACAAAATACTCGAGTGTTCTTATGACATTTACTTTATTTTGAACATGATTTACTCGAGTACTTTGCCATTTACTCGAGTGTTTCGCAGCTGACAGTATTGAAAACTGGTTTTAACATGCCATTTTCATTTCTACTCAATTTAAGTCCATTTCAGGGATCCACAGAGTTAACATATCATTAATCAAACATGTTACAACACTTATTTCAATTCAAAACACAGAATTGACAGAGAAATCATTGATTATGCATAAAAAGGCATTTTAACAACTCAATACCTAAAATCACACAATAAGCATAATATTCATGAAACAAAGCTCATTTAAGTTCACATGCATGATAACAAACTTGCTCAATATGGATTTAGAGCATGGATTGGTCTCCAAACCAAAGTTCCTATAGAATCTAAGCCCTTAAAGCCTCTTGGTGGCTCTCTAACACATTTAATGGATTTCAAACTCTATCTAGTGAATATAATTACTTCCCCTTACCTCTCAGATGTGAATCAACAGAAAGAAATCCAAAGAAAGCTCTCCAAACCCAGAAATCCACTTGAACTTCTCATGCATGACAGTTTTGAGTGCATCACCAAAACCAAATTGGTTTACCCACAAAACAGAGATAAGAATTGGGGAAAATTAGATTTCTAAGCTCTATGAAACATCATCTAACTAAAGGAATTGAGTTTGAGACTCAAGAACTCAAGAGCTTACCAGAATCGATGATCACAGTGAGCTCCAGACACCAACTCAAGCAAGAACAGCTCCACTTCAAGACTTCGATTCTCTCAATCCACACACTCAAACCTCACAACTTTGGTGTCTATACAAAGCTCGTGATGTGAGCTTTGTATTGGTGTATAGATTATCACTCAACTTAACTCACAGAGGAAGAATCGAAGAACACAATTCGAAAACCCTAACTCTTCTAATCTTCAACAAGTTGATCGAAATTCTCAACCAAGGGACAATGATGCGTTTAAATAGGCCAATGGAAAGCTCATGCGGGGCGACACGACGCCTATGGCGTTGGCATGGTGGTGATTTCGTGTCACCATCACGAAATCGTTGGCTGTGACTCACCAAACGCACTAACTCGTGCAGTTTGACCCAGAATACTCGAGTATTCCAGAAAATACTCGAGTGTTTTACCCAGATTTTGAAAAATAATTATTTTATTTACTTTCCCACCAAAACCTTTCCTATAATTGCTTCTAGGTCCCAACCCAGGGACTAATATGCAAAATATACATTTTAGGCATTTAAATTATTTATTAAATAATTTCTCACATGCAAGCTAATTACATACACACATATTTTAATCAAGGATTAATTTGAAAACTAATAATTATAATTAAATTATAATTAACATTTCATTAATCGGGGATTAAAATTTTGGGGTGTTACAGCAGCAATACGTAATGACTAATGTGGTGACATAATTGATCTTTAAATAATTATATTTGTGGTTGGAGGACTAAATTGGTGGCAAAACAATCTTTGGAGGACCAAATTAACTATTTACTTTTGTTATAAATAAGAGTATAATTGGAATAAGCAATGTTAATTATGTATTGAGTTTGTAAAAAAGTAATCTATACTATATAATAGCCCATGTGTACTATTCCACAGGCGGAACACCCACTTGCTAAGTGGTGGTGGGCCCGAGGAGTAGTACTCAACTAGTACTACTTATTTCTTTTTTTTAAGGGAAGTACTGCTTTTACCATGCAGCGGTTCTTGGTGCTCTGACTCTTTTTTTATTTTTTATTTTAATAAACCTAATATATTAATAAAAATATGTTTTGGGTTTTCTGTGTTCTTTTTATGTAGATGTTTTTGTTATTTGGATTTGAATTTTTTTTATTATAGGCTTCCTGACACAGCTAATGCTCCAAACAAGTAAAATATAAAACAAGTGTGCTTCTACCATGCGCCGGTTTTTGGTGCTCCGACTTTTTTTTTATTTTTTTATTTTAATAAATCTAATATATTAAAAAAAATATATGCTTTGGGTTTTCTGTGTTCTTTTTATGTACATGTTTTTGTTATTTAGATTTGAATTTTTTTATTATAGGCTTCCTGACACAGCTAATGCTCCAAACAAGTAAAATATAAAACAAGTGTGGTTCTACCATGCACCGGTTTTTGGTGCTCCGGCTTTTTTTTTCATTTTTTTATTTTAATAAATCTAATATATTAAAAAAAATATGTTTTGAGTTTTCTTTGTTCTTTTTATGTACATGTTTTTGTTTTTTGGATTTGAATTTTTTTTATTATAGGCTTCCTGACACAGCTAATGTTCCAAACAAGTAAAATATAAAACAAGTGTGCTTCTACTATGCGTCGGTTTTTGGTGCTCCGACTCTTTTTTTTATTTTTTTTAACTGTTTTATAAAGAAAGTTTAATAAATAAGGGTGTAGTGGGAAAAGTTGTATTAATTATATATTGGGTTTTATAAAGAACAGTACATATAAAACATGAGACAAAAGTCTACAAACACTACATATGAAACGGAGGCCGGGAGTATTTCTTTCATTATTTTCAATTTGTTATCTCATTCAATATTATTTTTATTCACAAATTAATAATCTATAATACTCCCTGCGTCCCACAAGGATGGTAACAAATTGAAAAAGTCAAAAAATTAAGGAGACATGCATTTAATTGTTTGCCTAACACATAGACCAATTATTAAACACCTAATTTAATGCATTTTGCAGTGATCAACTAATTGCAATTCAAAGTTTACAATTTCTAAACTTTTCATTTATTATTTTAACTTTAGTTTAGGACAAAAATTTTGTGTTTTTTTAACATCCTTGTGGGACGGAGGGAGTATATAATATCATATATAAAAAAAATAATTAATCTTAAGTCAAATTTGTAAAACATATCTATTAAATTTGGAATAACTTTTTTATTTAAAAAAGAGGATTTGTTTCCCAAAGGAAAAGTCAAATTTGTCAAACATATATAATAATTTTGTAATAACTTTTTTTAAAACAAAGGATTTGTTTCCATAAGAAAAAAGATTTTTTCCCAAGATTGTTTAAAAGTCAAAAGTAGATGATTATATATGATTTTTAACTTACACATTCAAACATATTGTTTATTGGCTCTTTATATTCTTCCCATCTATGATAGATATTTTCAAAGACTCACACCTCATGGCAAAAAAAAAAAAGAAAAGAGTTCATGCCTTCTATTTATTTCCTTCCTCAGTTATCAATTAATCAGTAAAAGTTTAGAACTTTACCTCCCTCGTTCTGTGTCAACTCTCTCTCTCTCTCACACACACACACACACATTGATAGCACTTTCTCGATCTTCTATCTTCTCACCCACCCATGGTTCACATTGGCCTCGTTGATGCTAATGATAACCCTCTTGAGAACGATGTCGTTGAAAAAACAACAAAAAACACCAGCACCACCACCAAAAGGTGGCGATTCGCTACCAGCTCCAACACCCAAACCCTAACTTCACCACCCAAGGCTCATGGCGATTTGTCTCACGATCCATTTCCCACCCTTCCATATGAGCTCAACACTGAAATCATCTCTAGGCTCCCAGTGAAAATCCTCATGCAATTCAAGTGCATAAACAAGCCTTGGAAAACCCTAATTTCAGATCCCCAATTTGCGAGGAAGCATCTTTCGAAGGTAAACTCAACCCACCTCATCCTCAGTTTCTCGAATCCCTCCCATGAGTTCCTTGTTAAATCTTACTCTCTTAAATCCATGTTTGAAAGCACAAAATCCATGTTTGAAAGAACAACCCCTATTCCCGAGGAGCTCGAGTACCCTTTGAGAACTCGAAACCGTTATAGTTTGTTTGTGGGGTCATGTGATGGAATTCTATGTTTCTCCATACGTGGTGGCGGTGGTGTACTTTTATGGAACCCCGCTATTCGAAAATACAAAATGTTGCCATCTTCGAAGCCTCCAAAGAAAAACAGTTATAGCATATATGGATTTGGTTATGATCATTGTAGTGATACTTACAAGGTGGTCGCAGTTTATTGCAATAAGCATGATAATTGTGGCAAGTTTATGTCTAAAACTGAAGCCAAAGTTCACACTTTGGGTACTGATTGCTGGAAAAGAGTTCAGGAGTTTCCTTCTGATTTTGAAATCATTTCACCTGGGAAATTTGTGAGTGGCACGCTCAATTGGTTAGCATTTAACCGTGTCGCTTCTAATTCTTCTAATTGGATTGTTATTTCTCAAGATTTGGGCAATGAGTCTTGTCAAGAACTATCACAACCTGTATATGGGATAGACGTTGTTAACTTGACTTTGGGTGTATTGAGGAACTGTTTATGTACTCTTGCTTATAGCGGGACATTTTCAGATGTTTGGCTTATGAAAGATTATGGAGATAATAAGTCATGGGCGAAATTGTTTCGCATTCCTCCTTATATGGAAGAAGTTGATTCTTTTCCATATTTAAATGTGCTTTGTATTTCTGAGGATGAAGAAGTGCTATTGGAGTACAACTCAAAAAAGATAGTTGTTTATAATATCAGAAATGAAACTTTTAGGAATCTTGAGATTCAATACCTGGTCAATGGTTGGGCTGTCCCACATCTCCATGTTGAGAGTTTGATATCACCTCTTTTTTAATATTAGGAAGCAGGTCTTAAGCTATGTCATTTGCACAAGTACTAATAATTGTATCTTATATATCTCTCTTTATGCTATGGATATTATATTTGTTTCAATATATACTTGTTGATTGATAAAGAGTATGTGTTGCTTTTAATTATTTGTGTTTAGAATTTATTGGTTTATTGATTTTTCTTGCATCATACAAAGTTCACAGTCATGCATTGCACATTAATATGTGATTATTAATGTGGTTTTCCAATGTGGAAATTAAGGTTTATGTATTATGCCAAGTCACTCCACGATATGTAAGTTTCAAAAAATGCTCGCTAAGACACAAATTCTGCAATGTTTGTTTCAAATATTTCACATTACATTAGGATGTAAAGAAAACTATATTCAGCGAAGTATATGAAATTAGAAAAGAATATTATTAATGTAATTTATTTTTATGTATAACAATTTTTTTCGAAGAGATTTTTTTCCCTATTCCAAATTTTTACGAGGAAAAATCTCCGTTGACGAGACGCTAAATAGACGGTTCCCATGGGGATCACTAAACCTAGAATACGATCATCCCTATTTTTAATACCGCAAGTGCTTTTGTCTCGACCCTAGCCACTGTTAAATTATTGCTAAGTAACGCACCAATACGTAATGACTAATGTGGTGACATAATTGATCTTTAAATAATTATATTTGTGGTTGGAGGACTAAATTGGTGGCAAAACAATCTTTGGAGGACCAAATTAACTATTTACTATTGTTATAAATAAGAGTATAATTGGAATAAGCAATGTTAATTATGTATTGAATTTGTAAAAAAGTAATCTATACTATATAATAGCCCATGAGTACTATTCCACAGGCGGAACACCCACTTGCTAAGTGGTGGTGGGCCCGAGGAGTAGTACTCAACTAGTACTACTTATTTCTTTTTTTTAAGGGAAGTACTGCTTCTACCATGCAGCGGTTCTTGGTGCTCTGACTCTTTTTTTATTTTTTATTTTAATAAATCTAATATATTAATAAAAATATGTCTTGGGTTTTCTGTGTTCTTTTTATGTACATGTTTTTGTTATTTGGATTTGAATTTTTTTTTTATTATAGGCTTCCTGACACAGCTAATGCTCCAAACAAGTAAAATATAAAACAAGTGTGCTTCTACCATGCAGCGGTTCTTGGTACTCTGACTCTTTTTTTATTTTTTATTTTAATAAATCTAATATATTAATAAAAAAATATATGCTTTGGGTTTTCTGTATTTTTTTTATGTACATGTTTTTGTTATTTGAATTTGAATTTTTTTTATTATAGGCTTCCTGACACAGCTAATGCTCCAAACAAGTAAAATATATAAAACAAGTGTGCTTCTACCATGCGCCGGTTTTTGGTGCTCCGACTTTTTTTTTATTTTTTTATTTTAATAAATCTAATATATTAAAAAAAATATATGCTTTGGGTTTTCTGTGTTCTTTTTATGTACATGTTTTTGTTATTTGGATTTGAATTTTTTTTTATTATATGCTTCCTAACACAGCTAATGCTCCAAACAAGTAAAATATAAAACAAGTGTGCTTCTACCAAGCGCCGGTTTTTGGTGCTCCGACTTTTTTTTATTTTAATAAATCTAATATATTAAAAAAATATATGCTTTGGGTTTTCTGTGTTCTTTTTATGTACATGTTTTTGTTATTTGGATTTGAATTTTTTTTATTATAGGCTTCCTGACACAGCTAATGCTCCAAACAAGTAAAATATAAAACAAGTGTGGTTCTACCATTGAACAAGTATAGAAGAGTGCACATTTTGTAAATCCCGCTCCAGCATGAGCAAATCATGACTCCTTCTAAAATCCAGTTCACATTGAACACCCGCAAGCCTAGCCTCCACCCTTCTTTTGTTTCTGAAAATATTACCAAAAATATTACTATTGAACCTTTGGGCATCAACCTTAACCTGTTCTAGCTTATCCCAAATCAGCTGACCATTAGCTCTCCAGGCGTCGGTCACTACCCTCGGGAATTTAGGATGAAGAGTCCAAGCAGCCTGAAACCGAAAGGGCCTTTTTTGACGCGGAGGCACTGTACCACCACAACTAAGCAACAAGGGTGAGTGGTCCGACTGAATTCTACAAAGGTTCTCAATGTAAGCCTCCAGGAATGAATGACGCCAACTAAGATCAGCAAGGACTCTATATAATCTCTTCAACATCACTCTAGAAGCACCTTCCCTCCTTGCCCAAGAAAATTTAGACCCCGTAGCACCTAAGTCAACAAGGTTGCTTCCCTCCATCATATTATGAAAGTTATCAGCTCTATGAGAAGAAAAGGAGCCGCCACTCACCTCGGACGGAAGAAGAATCTCATTAAAATCACCAATTAGAAACCAAGTGAGAACAAATGAAGCACGAAGGTCAGTGAGATAAGTCCATAACTGCTCTCTGATACTAGGAACAGGACTACCATACACCGCACTACACAACCAGGAAGACTGATGAGCAGAAATTTGAATGGTAACACACTGATTAAAAACCTCAACCACGTTCACCCTAAAACCAATATTCATCTTAAGAAGCACCCAAATACCACCAGAATGACCTTGAGCCTCACTAATCGCAACAGGCATAAAGTTAAGAGAACTCCAAAAATGAGAAACCTTTGCAAACTGGATATGCGGTTCCAGAATGATAAAAACAGTTGGATCAAAATGCTGGATTAGATTCTTCACCTAGCGCTTGCCACGCTTTTTAGCAGCACCCCGCACATTCCAAGAGATAACTCTGAAATGTTGAAACTCCATTAAACAACAAGCAAAGAAAAAACGACCTCCCCATGAGAGGTTACTGACCAGAGTCAAGGACCATTTCCGCTGCCTCGGAGCCACAAGACACACCCACACCTTCATGGTTAATATCTTTCTTTGTAGCCCCCAAAGTATCAACAGTGTCCACTAAGAAGGGGCTTGACTTCGACATGGTTCGGGGGTCTGGAGGTTTAAATTTCACTCCACCACCCTTGCCACCATTCAAACCAACACCACCCAAGAGGTTAGGAGAGATCGAAATCCACGGCCCCAAGTCAAACCCTATCTGCTTAGGAGCCTTCGAGGAAGTAGACATCAAATTCAAACCACTTCCTATAGAGTCCTTAGTAGCAGTAGGAATGTTTATGTTTGTTTGAACACGGTCTCGTTGACTCAACTCACTGAGTTGCACGTCCTTAGACCGAGTTGCATGTAAGGTATCCCCATCACTGCATCTTGTAACACCCAGCTTTTACTTAAAAATATTATTCAAAAGGTTTAAAGATTAAAATGGGGAAACTTAAAATTTATTTTCATAAGCTAAGATTACACATGAAATTGGGTATTTCAATTACAATAAGAGTAGCGCAACATAAAATTTTCCTTCTTTCCGTAACTTCTTCTGCGACACTCTCTGATCCTCAAGCTCCTCTTCATTCACCTAAAATGTTAACCACATAAGGGTGAGACCTTTTCACAACACAATGAATTAGAAGATAGTTAAAGAGCACTTAAGAGAAACTTAAGCATCATAATCAAATCAAGCCATGGATAAAAAAATGCTCTACATTATCATTTTCCAAAATCATTTTCATTTTCCATTATAAACCATAAAACGTGTGTCTTCTCACGGTCAGAGAACAACACACCCATCATATTACCGCATGTCTCCTCACGGTCAGAGGACAACATACCACTTATCTTTTAATTTGTACCACTAGGACTTGGTTGCTCTTGCTAGGGCGTTTGTACACCCATTAGGGACTTTATTCACCCATCAGGACTATCACCCACTAGGCCTCACCCGTTAGGACTAATACATATAATCTTTGCTCATACTCATTAAATTCCTTAGCATATTCAATTTACATACTTTAGTCCTTTTCACATTTTCCAGTCTTTTAGTTTTCGTTGAATTGATCATTTTGGGACATCGACTCCTAACGGGGCATTTACACCTAGTGGGGCGTTTTAGCCTGATGGGTACCTAGGCCCTAATGGGGCGTTTGTACACCTAGCAGAAACACCTAGTGTCCCAATGTCCCAATGATCAATTCAACCGTCCATATCAATCCAAACACATTCACCACAAACCACACAATTCAATTAGCCATTTATAACAAGTAGCAATCATCCACATTCATGCATTCACATCATTCTCAATTTCAACATCACATAACAACGTATAATTAACATCGTTTATATTCCAGTAATATTCGTCAATGTAATTCACCCACGCCTACATTCCAAACTAAGTCTAAAACCCAATTTTCAAGCATCCTAAATAAACATGTTCATCATTACCTAAACAATTATCAGTAGCCATGAAATATCCTTATGCCTACTAATCCTCTTACCACTCACTAGCTTGCATGATTGACTGACTCATAATTAATTACTTATTCTTAATTATACCCTTATATTCATTAGTCATTTCACCATCTCATAGCCAACATTATTAATTTACCTCATTAGTTAACACTTAGCCATTTATATATTCATTTTACACACATTGCAAACATAACACCGATCAACAAACAACATATATTCACAGAATCAGTCGACATACTCAGGTATGTCTCAGCATGCTTAAATATAAGTCAACTCTTCTTCACTTCCTACATTTACAACATGCATAAGGGGATTGTTAGCAATTTTATGACAATTAAATTAAATCATTAAATTAATCCAAATTACTTTCATTCTTCTTAAACCAACTTATAACTGGTGCTATTTTGCTACCCACAACCCAATTCAACTACTTAGCCCAAATCCTATTATATACCCCAACTATCCCTAACTCAAAGTGTGGAAAAGAGACTCCCCTTACCTTAGAGAGGGAGAGAGCCCACACAAAGCTCCAAAGACACCAAATCTACACCGGATCTACCTTGACTCCATGCCTCTAGATCGATTTCCACTCCATTCTTCAAGATTGGAGGAGAGAGAAAGCAAACCCTTGGAGAGAGAGAGAGAGGGACCACGAATGAGAGGGAGAGCTTGAGGGAGAAGGTGGGTCTCATGATTATAGGCTATGAAGGGTGGGTTTGATGGTTTATGGTGGTTTTGTGTTGGTGGTGTGGGTTGTTGATGGAGATGGGAGTGAAGGAGAGAGAAAGAGCCATGGGGGTGAGAGAGAAGGATAATCACCATGGACAAGGAAGAGAAGAAGAAAACATGAAGGAGGAGATGAGAAACTTTCCATGGAGGAGGATTCATGGTGTTTGATGATGGTTTGGAATGGAGGAGAGGGAGAGAAATGCGTGTGAAGGGAGAAGAAGAGAGAGAGAGGATCGAGCAAATGAGAGGGGAGAAGGGTGTGTGGCTGAAATAGAGGATAAGGGGGTGGAAATTAGGTTTCTGCCCCCAAACTTTATTTTTATTTTCTGCATCAGACCTGAAATAATCGATTACTTACAAAGAGTAATCGATTATTTTACCTCAATAATCGATTATTTCCTCCAATTAACCGATTATTTTTGTTGCATCACACAAAAACCAGAGCACTGATAATCGATTAATGGACCCCAAATAATCGATTAACACCTGAGATAATCGATTATTTCCTTAAGAGTAATCGATTAAAAATGCTGCAACATTTAAGTGTTTTCACCAGAGGGCTAGTAATCGATTAACCCCTACAGAGTAATCGATTACTCTAGTGAAAACTCCTATTTGGCCAATTCTTACTCTAAAACATAACACTTAACTCCTACCCATGATTTTCCTATGGTTCTTATCATAATTTCTAGCTTAGGTTTTCCTAATTAATCATGGAATTAAATTTTGGGATGTTACAATTCTCCCCCACTTATTGGAATTTCGTCCCCGAAATTCCGCTTAAAATCCTTAATTGGAGAACCATCCCGAAAAAGGGTTTCTAAAATTACGCTACCTACTTCGCTTGGTTCTACTCCCCCACTTGGAATTGGCATACCATTCAACATGAATGTGCCACAAGACTCCTGCACTCATTGAAGAGTGTCGACTATGGTTTAATTTGGGTCAACCTCTAGGCTACTATTCTAACATATTTCTAAGGTTAACTGGCTTTCCTCCGGAATCCTACTTCGAAGGTTGGACAGGGCACTTGAAAACACTCTAAACACTATTACCCTACAGGATTGGTTATACTCTAACTCCAAATCCTACCACTTATGTTCTAAATCTCAACTCTAATCAAACACATCCATCATTCACACAAACATAAATCATGTAAGCATCATTCCAGGGGCAAACATTCACAACAGCAATCCACAACATCTTACACCTTAAACCTAAACATGACTCGACTTGGCTTTCTTCCTTACTATTCCTAGTCTAACTTAGGGCTAACACTTACCTCTACAAACACATTCACAATCATCATCACATATTTTAAAAGCATTTGCAAAAGGTTTTTGCATAACTTGCCACCAAAAATTCATTCTATAAATTCAATTTCCCCAAGGTTTGTGAAGAATTGGAAGACAGTGTCCCTGTACCCAAAAGAACATTATAGCAAATCTTCAAGTCAATCAGAGTTCATTAGATTCACTTTTGACCCTATGACCACTTTGTAAAAGATTTGTAATGGTCGGGGTGAACCTATGTCAAATCCATTTAAAATAGCAAACAACTCCAATTGGCTTCAAAATTTGATGGGACATCACCTATTCTTGGCCCAAGGTTGTGTAAAATTGTCAAACCGATTAGAGCACATTAACTTCGTTTTGTTTAAAATACTAGCTTGTTCCAATTGGCTTGAAATGTTACACGAAACAAAGATTCAACCTTAGGTTGCTTATATTAATTCTTCCAAGTCAAACAAAATCCTAAACCCAAAAACTTAGTTTTCCCTTTATATAAAAACCCTGATTACCCAAAAGAAAACATTTAACTACAACACATAAGTCTTTAAAACCTTTGGTTTGAAAAAAAATCACTAAGTATGGGGATTCAAAATTTAAGAAAAGATCCCATACAAGTTGAATATTTAGAAAACAATAACACATTTATAAAACAAAATTCTTTTGCAAATTAGGTTCCTCTCTTAATGAGAAACAAATGATTTCATTTGAAAATTCACTAAAGCTTTTAATCATGCACCTTACCATGATGAGCTACCTTCATCTAATTTCATAAGATCCTAGATGAAGGAGTGAAAAATCACTCAAGATGAATAAACTCAAAGAAAGAAGGAATGTGCCTCGGACTTGGAAAAATTTAATTTTAATTCATCTTCAAAAGTTGAGACGATTACATTCCCTTTTTATTTCAAGTTTAAAAATTGAGTTTTCATTCCGAATTGATTTGGGTCACATAAGAAGGGTTCCTATTTGATCGATGGGTGAGTTGATTACAAAATTCACTACTCGATCACTTAGAAATCCTTGTTTTCTTACTAGTTCTTGAAAGTTTGTTATGCGACCTCACGATCCATTTAGAATGATTGTGGTTCGGTGCAAACTTTTGAAATTCATTTTAAACACTCACAAGCATCAAACACAAACTTCACTTGGCACAAAGACATAACGAGCACACATATCCACCAAATATACACAAACAAAATTCAATTTCATCAAGAACACAATTTTTCAAAAACAACATTTTTAGTCAATGCTTAGTGGAAAGTAGTTTGGGACTTCTCATAACGAGGGCAATTGAAAAGTTATTAATCCCAATTTATTTTGAAAACATGTTCGAAAGTTTAGGTTCATTTCCACGTAAACATAGACTTTTTCCTATATACCAAATGCACTACCAATGATGTAATCAAAAGTGAGGTAAGAACTTCTATGTCGAAGTTTAACCCCATCCTCGATTAAATAAATCTCTTTTCGTTACAAAGTTTTATTATAATAGCTCGGGGTTCAAGTTCAATCATTAGAAGCTTCAACTTGACTTTTGATTAATATTAAAGTCACCGGAATCGAATTAGTGGTGGAATCAACTACAAGTTCAACATAAATGTTTTTATTGTTTTTATGGAGTCTAATCTAACCGGTGCCACTATGTCACTCGAATAGATTAGAATCGAGGTAGTAAATCATTTTGATCTCTCCACTTCTAATTTTTGGTCTGCTTACTTTAACACTACACCATTCCACATGTAAGCATATTTCGAGAACCCTTTGGATTGAATTCAAGCCACTTCTCACATTGGGCAAAAAGTTTGTTTTTATTTGAAACTCAGATTAATATGGTTCAGTGGTTTAAATCCAGTCGGTTAGTTCTCGATGCCTACTTTCATTTGAGGCCACAATCACTTGAATCAAGTTTAGTTACAGATCCGCTTAATAATTTAGTATAAACATTATTTTTTGCTCTCTCGGATACTAATCGAATCAACATGACCTTAGTCACTTAGTTGGATTAGTATTCGGGATTCACAATTTATTTATTCCATGCGGTTCCATTTCTAATCCCGGTTCAATTACTTTGACACCAAATTACTCAACAAACAAACATTAAGGTTACACACAAAGCACTTAGCAAAACAAACATACATAAAAGAATCAACACATAAGTTTGATACATAGGGAATCAAATACTAATTCACGATGATGCACAAACTTCTAGATTTCGACGACGTCACCTCTCGACAAATGCAACATCGGATTGGCCAGTTCCGACACTACATTCCATCAGTGGTAATAGCCTTCGTTATCCAGCTTAAGTTTATGCACTCCGTTATTAATTAGTAATATTTCCTTTGTAAGAAACTTTAATCTTTAATTAACTTAAGACTTGGAATTTGCATCCCTTAAACAAGAATCAATTTGCACCTTTGAAGTTTTCCGCTTACAAACGTGCCACACTTATAGGATGTAATTCTTTGAATCCCTAAGGGATCCTACTTAGGTTCCCAAAGAATCACATTCTATTCTCCTTTATTATCAAATATTTACACAAATCATCAAATATTAAAATTTTCACTTAAAAGGGTCTCACCTCTTGAGAAGAAGCTTGAGATGAGAGTGTTCGCAGTGAGATCGGGACCACTTTCTCTCAGGTCGGAAAAGAAGGAACTGCTCTGATACCATAAATGTAACACCCAGCTTTTACTTAAAAATATTATTCAAAAGGTTTAAAGATTAAAATGGGGAAACTTAAAATTTCTTTTCATAAGCTAAGATTACACATGAAATTGGGTATTTCAATTACAATAAGAGTAGCGCAACATAAAATTTTCCTTCTTTCCGTAACTTCTGCTGCAACACTGTCTGATCCTCAAGCTCCTCTTCATTCACCTAAAATGTTAACCACATAAGGGTGAGACCTTTTCACAACACAGTGAATTAGAAGATAGTTAAAGAGCACAAAAGAGAAACTTAAGCATCATAATCAAATCAAGCCATGGATAACAAAATGCTCTACATTATCATTTTCCAAAATCATTTTCATTTTCCATTATAAACCATAAAACGTGTGTCTTCTCACGGTCAGAGAACAACACACCCATCATATTACCGCATGTCTCCTCACGGTCAGAGGACAACATACCACTTATCTTTTAATTTGTACCACTAGGACTTGGTTGCTCCTGCTAGGGCGTTTGTACACCCATTAGGGACTTTATTCACCCATCAGGACTATCACCCACTAGGCCTCACCCGTTAGGACTAATACATATAATCTTTGCTCATACTCATTAAATTCCTTAGCATATTCAATTTACATACTTTAGTCCTTTTCACATTTTCCAGTCTTTTAGTTTTCGTTGAATTGATCATTTTGGGACATCGACTCCTAACGGGGCATTTACACCTAGTGGGGCGTTTTAGCCTGATGGGTACCTAGGCCCTAATGGGGCGTTTGTACACCTAGCAGAAACACCTAGTGTCCCAATGTCCCAATGATCAATTCAACCGTCCATATCAATCCAAACACATTCACCACAAACCACACAATTCAATTAGCCATTTATAACAAGTAGCAATCATCCACATTCATGCATTCACATCATTCTCAATTTCAACATCACATAACAACGCATAATTAACATCATTTATATTCCAGTAATATTCGTCAATGTAATTCACCCACGCCTACATTCCAAACTAAGTCTAAAACCCAATTTTCAAGCATCCTAAATAAACATGTTCATCATTACCTAAACAATTATCATTAGCCATGAAATATCCTTATGCCTACTAATCCTCTTACCACTCACTAGCTTGCATGATTGACTGACTCATAATTAATTACTTATTCTTAATTATACCCTTATATTCATTAGTCATTTCACCATCTCATAGCCAACATTATTAATTTACCTCATTAGTTAACACTTAGCCATTTATATATTCATTTTACACACATTGCAAACATAACACCGATCAACAAACAACATATATTCACAGAATCAGTCGACATACTCAGGTATGTCTCAGCATGCTTAAATATAAGTCAACTCTTCTTCACTTCCTACATTTACAACATGCATAAGGGGATTGTTAGCAATTTTATGACAATTAAATTAAATCATTAAATTAATCCAAATTACTTTCATTCTTCTTAAACCAACTTATAACTGGTGCTATTTTGCTACCCACAACCCAATTCAACTACTTAGCCCAAATCCTATTATATACCCCAACTATCCCTAACTCAAAGTGTGGAAAAGAGACTCCCCTTACCTTAGAGAGGGAGAGAGCCCACACAAAGCTCCAAAGACACCAAATCTACACCGGATCTACCTTGACTCCATGCCTCTAGATCGATTTCCACTCCATTCTTCAAGATTGGAGGAGAGAGAAAGCAAACCCTTGGAGAGAGAGAGAGAGGGACCACGAATGAGAGGGAGAGCTTGAGGGAGAAGGTGGGTCTCATGATTATAGGCTATGAAGGGAGGGTTTGATGGTTTATGGTGGTTTTGTGTTGGTGGTGTGGGTTGTTGATGGAGATGGGAGTGAAGGAGAGAGAAAGAGCCATGGGGGTGAGAGAGAAGGATAATCACCATGGACAAGGAAGAGAAGAAGAAAACATGAAGGAGGAGATGAGAAACTTGCCATGGAGGAGGATTCATGGTGTTTGATGATGGTTTGGAATGGAGGAGAGGGAGAGAAATGCGTGTGAAGGGAGAAGAAGAGAGAGAGAGAGGATCGAGCAAATGAGAGGGGAGAAGGGTGTGTGGCTGAAATAGAGGATAAGGGGGTGGAAATTACGTTTCTGCCCCCAAACTTTATTTTTATTTTCTGCATCAGACCTGAAATAATCGATTACTTACAAAGAGTAATCGATTATTTTACCTCAATAATCGATTATTTCCTCCAATTAACCGATTATTTTTGTTGCATCACACAAAAACCAGAGCACTGATAATCGATTAATGGACCCCAAATAATCGATTAACACCTGAGATAATCGATTATTTCCTTAAGAGTAATCGATTAAAAATGCTGCAACATTTAAGTGTTTTCACCAGAGGGCTAGTAATCGATTAACCCCTACAGAGTAATCAATTACTCTAGTGAAAACTCCTATTTGGCCAATTCTAACTCTAAAACACAACACTTAACTCCTACCTATGATTTTCCTATGGTTCTTATCATAATTTCTAGCTTAGGTTTTCCTAATTAATCCTGGAATTAAATTTTGGGATGTTACACATCTCATACTAGGAGTCCTATCAACCTGGAGATTGGCCACGTGTAAAGAATCTTTTCTTGCTCTTTTCTTATTACTCATCTGGCCTTGGGCACGTGTGGTACTGGTAGGTGGGTGCAAACGAACCTTTTGTGGGCCCTCAACCATATCATTCCCTTGAGGCAAATAAGTAAACAAATTATTCCCTCCCCTCGATAATACTTGGTTACCAGGTGCCATATTTTTCTCCGAAAAACCTCCTTCTTTTTCTCATTCCCCCATTTCTTTCTCCTCCTGACAACTAACCAATCGCCATGTAACTCTTCATCAGTATCCGCAACATTAATTGCTTCCCTCGAAATTTCGGTTCCGGAATCAGCGACCAGATTCTCTCCTAACCCAGCACCGTTGGACTGAACGCCTGCACCTGCGGTCACCGGCACTTGGGGAATTACAGCCTTCTCCATACCCTTAGTACAATTCCGGCTAAGATGGCCATAGCAACCACATGTAGAGCATATCAAATGCAGCCCCTCATATTCCACCTTGTACCAATGGTCTCGAAACCACACCTTACTCACCACCGGCACAGTCAAGTCAATTTCCACACACACTCGGGCGAATTTCCCTCTTGTAACATTAACCGTCTGCATGTCAACCCGCTGTGGGACACCAACCGTCGAAGCTAAACCTAATAAGAAACTTTTCTCATAAAACATTAAGTTTAGCCCAGGGAAATGAATCCAAACCAAAGTACGATTGACCTGAGTAGCCGGAGAAACAAAGTCAGGGTCCCACCGTTGCACAGATAGGCAATGATCAAAAATCATCCATGGTCCTCCCACCATGACTCTCTCCCTTGCAGCTTCCTCCTCAAACTTGACCACATAAAACCCGTTTCCCACGTCCATGAGGTCAAAGCCACTGTTAAGTTTCCATGCCTTTTTCAAACGATCCCGCATAGTTAAGTATCCCAGATTCTTTCCCAACAACTTAACCACCAAAGCATCCTGCCAAGGTAAGCACATCCTCTCAAAAACTTTATCATCGAGGTACACCCGCGGTTTGAGCCTATTCCCGCCATTGGGAACAATCTTCATCAGATTAGCCTTTAACAGATTAATATCTTCCATCCTCGGAGGTGGAGCCTTCCCCGCCCCATAGTTTTGTCACGGAACGATACTCCTTCCTGCACCAAATTCGAGTTAGGAGGATCATTCACTCCACTGCTCCCCTTATCAGGAGGATCGCTCTTGTGATTATCACCAAGGTCGCTCGTTGAGGAGAACACGAAACTTGTTACGTCCACTTCCATTCCTTTAATATTTCTCTTATAGCTTGTTTAATTATTTATTGAGTTTGTAAAAAAATAATCTATACTATATAATAGCCCATGAGTATTCCACAGGCGGAACACCCACTTGCTAAGTGGTGGTGGGCCCGAGGAGTAGTACTCAACTAGTACTACTTACTCCCTCCGGCTCGAAATATAAGAAACAAAAAACATACCTCTCTTGGTTTAAAATATAAGCAAAACTAACCAACTTTCTTAAATTTTATTTCATCTCAATGCCACTTTCCAAAAATATCCCTAGAAAATTGTTATCTTATTTAATTTTTGTTTCATTACCAATGCAACTTTCCCAAAATACCTCTATTCTATTATAAATTTGAGAAAATTAAATACAATCAACTAACCTCCTTAATAAGCGTAAAATTAGTTGGTTTTGCTTATAATTCGAGCAGGAGGGAGTATTTCTTTTTTTTAAGGGAAGTACTGCTTCTACCATGCACCGGTTCTTGGTGCTCTAACTCTTTTTTTATTTTTTTATTTTAATAAATCTAATATATTAAAAAAATATGTTTTGGGTTTTCTGTGTTCTTTTTATGTACATGTTTTTGTTATTTGGATTTGAATTTTTTTTATTATAGGCTTCCTGACACAGCTAATGTTCCAAACAAATAAATATAAAACAAGTGTGCTTCTACCATGCGTCGGTTTTTGGTGCTCCGACTCTTTTTTTTATTTTTTTTAACTGTTTTATAAAGAAAGTTTAATAAATAAGGGTGTAGTGGGAAAAGTTGTATTAATTATATATTGAGTTTTATAAAGAACAATACATATAAAACATGAGACAGAAGTCTACAAACACTACATATGAAACGGAGGTCGGGAGTATTTCTTTCATTATTTTCAATTTGTTATCTCATTCAATATTATTTTTATTCACAAATTAATAATCTATAATACTCCCTGCGTTCCACAAGGATGGTAACAAATTGAAAAAGTCAAAAAATTAAGGAGACATGCATTTAATTATTTGCCTAACACATAGACCAATTATTAAACACCTAATTTAATGCATTTTGCAGTGATCAACTAATTGCAATTCAAAGTTTACAATTTCTAAACTTTTCATGTATTATTTTAACTTTAGTTTAGGACAAAAATTTTGTGTTTTTTTAACATCCTTGTGGGACGGAGGGAGTATATAATATCATATATAAAAAAATAATTAATCTTAAGTCAAATTTGTAAAACATATCTATTAAATTTGGAATAACTTTTTTATTTAAAAAAAAGGATTTGTTTCCCAAAGGAAAAGTCAAATTTGTCAAACATATATAATAATTTTGTAATAACTTTTTTTAAAACAAAGGATTTGTTTCCATAAGAAAAAAGATTTGTTTCCCAAGATTGTTTAAAAGACAAAAGTAGATGATTATATATGATTTTTAACTTACACATTCAAACATATTGTTTATTGGCTCTTTATATTCTTCCCATCTATGATAGATATTTTCAAAGACTCACACCTCATGGCAAAAAAAAAAGAAAAGAGTTCATGCCTTCTATTTATTTCCTTCCTCATTTATCAATTAATCAGTAAAAGTTTAGAACTTTACCTCCCTCGTTCTGTGTCAACTCTCTCTCTCTCTCTCTCACACACATTGATAGCACTTTCTCGATCTTCTATCTTCTCACCCATCCATGGTTCACATTAGCCTCGTTGATGCTAATGATAACCCTCTTGAGAACGATGTCGTTGAAGAAACAACAAAAAACACCAGCACCACCACCAAAAGGTGGCGATTCGCTACCAGCTCCAACACCCAAACCCTAACTTCACCACCCAAGGCTCATGGCGATTTGTCTCACGATCCATTTCCCACCCTTCCATATGAGCTCAACACTGAAATCATCTCTAGGCTCCCAGTGAAAATCCTCATGCAATTCAAGTGCATAAACAAGCCTTGGAAAACCCTAATTTCAGATCCCCAATTTGCGAGGAAGCATCTTTCGAAGGTAAACTCAACTCACCTCATCCTCAGTTTCTCGAATCCCTCCCATGAGTTCCTTGTTAAATCTTACTCTCTTAAATCCATGTTTGAAAGCACAAAATCCATGTTTGAAAGCACAACCCCTATTCCCGAGGAACTCGAGTACCCTTTGAGAACTCGAAACCGTTATAGTTTGTTTGTGGGGTCATGTGATGGAATTCTATGTTTCTCCATACGTGGTGGCGGTGGTGTACTTTTATGGAACCCCGCTATTCAAAAATACAAAATGTTGCCATCTTCGAAGCCTCCAAAGAAAAACAGTTATAGCATATATGGATTTGGTTATGATCATTGTAGTGATACTTACAAGGTGGTCGCAGTTTATTGCAATAAGTATGATAATTGTGACAAGTTTATGTCTAAAACTGAAGCCAAAGTTCACACTTTGGGTACTGATTGCTGGAAAAGAGTTCAGGAGTTTCCTTCTGATTTTGAAATCATTTCACCTGGGAAATTTGTGAGTGGCACACTCAATTGGTTAGCATTTAACCGTGTCGCTTCTAATTCTTCTAATTGGATTGTTATTTCTCAAGATTTGGGCAATGAGTCTTGTCAAGAACTATCACAACCTGTATATGGGATAGACGTTGTTAACTTGACTTTGGGAGTATTGAGGAATTGTTTATGTACTCTTGCTTATAGCGGGACATTTTCAGATGTTTGGCTTATGAAAGATTATGGAGATAATAAGTCATGGGCGAAATTGTTTCGCATTCCTCCTTATATGGAAGATGTTGATTCTTTTCCATATTTAAATGTGCTTTGTATTTATGAGGATGAAGAAGTGCTATTGGAGTACAACTCAAAAAAGATGGTTGTTTATAATATCAGAAATGAAACTTTTAGGAATCTTGAGATTCAATACCTGGTCAATGGTTGGGCTGTCCCACATCTCCATGTTGAGAGTTTGATATCACCTCTTTTTTAATATTCGGAAGCAGGTCTTAAGCTATGTCATTTGCACAAGTACTAATAATTGTATCTTATACATCTCTCTTTATGCTATGGATATTATATTTGTTTCAATATATACTTGTTGATTGATAAAGAGTATGTGTTGCTTTTAATTATTTGTGTTTAGAATTTATTGGTTTATTGATTTTTCTTGCATCATACAAAGTTCATAGTCATGCATTGCACATTAATATGTGATTATTAATGTGGTTTTCTAATGTGGAAATTAAGGTTTATGTATTATGCCAAGTCACTCCACGATATGTAAGTTTCAAAAAATGCTCGCTAAGACACAAATTCTGCAATGTTTGTTTCAAATATTTCACATTACATTAGGATGTAAAGAAAACTATATTCAGCGAAGTATATGAAATTAGAAAAGAATATTATTAATGTAATTTATTTTTATGTATAACAATTTTTTTCGAAGAGAGTTTTTTCCCTATTCCAAATTTTTACGAGGAAAAATCTCCGTTGACGAGACGCTAAATAGACGGTTCCCATGGGGATCACTAAACCTAGAATACGATCATCCCTATTTTTAATACCGCAAGTGCTTTTGTCTCGACCCAAGCCACTGTTAAATTATTGCTAAGTAACGCAGCAATACGTAATGACTAATGTGGTGACATAATTGATCTTTAAATAATTATATTTGTGGTTGGAGGACTAAATTGGTGGCAAAACAATCTTTGGAGGACCAAATTAACTATTTACTTTTGTTATAAATAAGAGTATAATTGGAATAAGCAATGTTAATTATGTATTGAGTTTGTAAAAAAGTAATCTATACTATATAATAGCCCATGAATACTATTCCACAGGCGGAACACCCACTTGCTAAGTGGTGGTGGGCCCGAGGAGTAGTACTGAACTAGTACTACTTATTTCTTTTTTTTTAAGGGAAGTACTGCTTCTACCATGCAGCGGTTCTTGGTGCTCTGACTCTTTTTTTATTTTTTATTTTAATAAACCTAATATATTAATAAAAATATGTTTTGGGTTTTCTGTGTTCATTTTATATACATGTTTTTGTTATTTGGATTTGAATTTTTTTTTATTATAGGCTTCCTGACACAGCTAATGCTCCAAACAAGTAAAATATAAAACAAGTGTGCTTCTACGATGCGCCTGTTTTTGGTGCTCCGACTTTTTTTTTATTTTTTTATTTTAATAAATCTAATATATTAAAAAAAATATATGCTTTGGGTTTTCTGTGTTCTTTTTATGTACATGTTTTTGTTATTTGGATTTGAATTTTTTTTATTATAGGCTTCCTGACACAGCTAATGCTCCAAACAAGTAAAATATAAAACAAGTGTGATTCTACCATGCACCGGTTTTTGGTGCTCCGGCTTTTTTTTTTTTATTTTTTTATTTTAATAAATCTAATATATTAAAAAAATATGTTTTGGGTTTTCTGTGTTCTTTTTATGTACATGTTTTTGTTATTTGGATTTGAATTTTTTTTATTATAGGCTTCCTGACACAACTAATGTTCAAACAAGTAAAATATAAAACAAGTGTGCTTCTACCATGCGTCGGTTTTTGGTGCTCCGACTCTTTTTGTTATTTTTTTTAACTGTTTTATAAAGAAAGTTTAATAAATATGGGTGTAGTGGGAAAAGTTGTATTAATTATATATTGGGTTTTATAAAGAACAATACATATAAAACATGAGACAAAAGTCTACAAACACTACATATGAAACGGAGGCTGGGAGTATTTCTTTCATTATTTTCAATTTGTTATCTCATTCAATATTATTTTTATTCACAAATTAATAATCTATAATACTCCCTGCGTCCCACAAGGATGGTAACAAATTGAAAAAGTCAAAAAATTAAGGAGACATGCATTTAATTGTTTGCCTAACACATAGACCAATTATTAAACACCTAATTTAATGCATTTTGCAGTGATCAACTAATTGCAATTCAAAGTTTACAATTTCTAAACTTTTCATTTATTATTTTAACTTTAGTTTAAGACAAAAATTTTGTGTTTTTTTAACATCCTTGTGGGACGGAGGGAGTATATAATATCATATATAAAAAAATAATTAATCTTAAGTCAAATTTGTAAAACATATCTATTAAATTTGGAATAACTTTTTTATTTAAAAAAAAGGATTTGTTTCCCATAGGAAAAGTCAAATTTGTCAAACATATATAATAATTTTGTAATAACTTTTTTTAAAACAAAGAATTTGTTTCAATAAGAAAAAAGATTTTTTCCCAAGATTGTTTAAAAGTAAAAAGTAGATGATTATATATGATTTTTAACTTACACATTCAAACATATTGTTTATTGGCTCTTTATATTCTTCCCATCTTTGATAGATATTTTCAAAGACTCATACCTCATGGCAAAAAAAAAGAAAAGAGTTCATGCCTTCTATTTATTTCCTTCCTCATTTATCAATTAATCAGTAAAAGTTTAGAACTTTACCTCCCTCGTTCTGTGTCAACTCTCTCTCTCTCTCTCTCTCTCACACATTGATAGCACTTTCTCGATCTTCTATCTTCTCACCCACCCATGGTTCACATTAGCCTCGTTGATGCTAATGATAACCCTCTTGAGAACGATGTCGTTGAAGAAACAACAAAAAACACCAGCACCACCACCAAAAGGTGGCGATTCGCTACCAGCTCCAACACCCAAACCCTAACTTCACCACCCAAGGCTCATGGCGATTTGTCTCACGATCCATTTCCCACCCTTCCATATGAGCTCAACACTGAAATCATCTCTAGGCTCCCAGTGAAAATCCTCATGCAATTCAAGTGCATAAACAAGCCTTGGAAAACCCTAATTTCAGATCCCCAATTTGCGAGGAAGCATCTTTCGAAGGTAAACTCAACTCACCTCATCCTCAGTTTCTCGAATCCCTCCCATGAGTTCCTTGTTAAATCTTACTCTCTTAAATCCATGTTTGAAAGCACAAAATCCATGTTTGAAAGCACAACCCCTATTCCCGAGGAGCTCGAGTACCCTTTGAGAACTCGAAACCGTTATAGTTTGTTTGTGGGGTCATGTGATGGAATTCTATGTTTCTCCATACGTGGTGGCGGTGGTGTACTTTTATGGAACCCCGCTATTCGAAAATACAAAATGTTGCCATCTTCGAAGCCTCCAAAGAAAAACAGTTATAGCATATATGGATTTGGTTATGATCATTGTAGTGATACTTACAAGGTGGTCGCAGTTTATTGCAATAAGTATGATAATTGTGACAAGTTTATGTCTAAAACTGAAGCCAAAGTTCACACTTTGGGTACTGATTGCTGGAAAAGAGTTCAGGAGTTTCCTTCTGATTTTGAAATCATTTCACCTGGGAAATTTGTGAGTGGCACACTCAATTGGTTAGCATTTAACCGTGTCGCTTCTAATTCTTCTAATTGGATTGTTATTTCTCAAGATTTGGGCAATGAGTCTTGTCAAGAACTATCACAACCTGTATATGGGATAGACGTTGTTAACTTGACTTTGGGAGTATTGAGGAATTGTTTATGTACTCTTGCTTATAGCGGGACATTTTCAGATGTTTGGCTTATGAAAGATTATGGAGATAATAAGTCATGGGCGAAATTGTTTCGCATTCCTCCTTATATGGAAGATGTTGATTCTTTTCCATATTTAAATGTGCTTTATATTTCTGAGGATGAAGAAGTGCTATTGGAGTACAACTCAAAAAAGATAGTTGTTTATAATATCAGAAATGAAACTTTTAGGAATCTTGAGATTCAATACCTGGTCAATGGTTGGGCTGTCCCACATCTCCATGTTGAGAGTTTGATATCACCTCTTTTTTAATATTAGGAAGCAGGTCTTAAGCTATGTCATTTGCACAAGTACTAATAATTGTATCTTATACATCTCTCTTTATGCTATGGATATTATATTTGTTTCAATATATACTTGTTGATTGATAAAGAGTATGTGTTGCTTTTAATTATTTGTGTTTAGAATTTATTGGTTTATTGATTTTTCTTGCATCATACAAAGTTCACAGTCATGCATTGCACATTAATATGTGATTATTAATGTGGTTTTCTAATGTGGAAATTAAGGTTTATGTATTATGCCAAGTCACTCCACGATAAGTAAGTTTCAAAAAATGCTCGCTAAGACACAAATTCTGCAATGTTTGTTTCAAATATTTCACATTACATTAGGATGTAAAGAAAACTATATTCAGCGAAGTATATGAAATTAGAAAAGAATATTATTAATGTAATTTATTTTTATGTATAACAATTTTTTTCGAAGAGAGTTTTTTCCCTATTCCAAATTTTTACGAGGAAAAATCTCCGTTGACGAGACGCTAAATAGACGGTTCCCATGGGGATCACTAAACCTAGAATACGATCATCCCTATTTTTAATACCGCAAGTGCTTTTGTCTCGACCCAAGCCACTGTTAAATTATTGCTAAGTAACGCAGCAATACGTAATGACTAATGTGGTGACATAATTGATCTTTAAATAATTATATTTGTGGTTGGAGGACGAAATTGGTGGCAAAACAATCTTTGGAGGACCAAATTAACTATTTACTTTTGTTATAAATAAGAGTATAATTGGAATAAGCAATGTTAATTATGTATTGAGTTTGTAAAAAAAGTAATCTATACTATATAATAGCCCATGAATACTATTCCACAGGCGGAACACCCACTTGCTAAGTGGTGGTGGGCCCGAGGAGTAGTACTGAACTAGTACTACTTATTTCTTTTTTTTTAAGGGAAGTACTGCTTCTACCATGCAGCGGTTCTTGGTGCTCTGACTCTTTTTTTTATTTTTTATTTTAATAAACCTAATATATTAATAAAAATATGTTTTGGGTTTTCTGTGTTCTTTTTATATACATGTTTTTGTTATTTGGATTTGAATTTTTTTTTATTATAGGCATCCTGACACAGCTAATGCTCCAAACAAGTAAAATATAAAACAAGTGTGCTTCTACGATGCGCCTGTTTTTGGTGCTCCGACTTTTTTTTTATTTTTTTATTTTAATAAATCTAATATATTAAAAAAAATATATGCTTTGGGTTTTCTGTGTTCTTTTTATGTACATGTTTTTGTTATTTGGATTTGAATTTTTTTATTATAGGCTTCCTGACACAGCTAATGCTCCAAACAAGTAAAATATAAAACAAGTGTGATTCTACCATGCACCGATTTTTGGTGCTCCGGCTTTTTTTTTTATTTTTTTATTTTAATAAATCTAATATATTAAAAAAATATGTTTTGGGTTTTCTGTGTTCTTTTTATGTACATGTTTTTGTTATTTGGATTTGAATTTTTTTTATTATAGGCTTCCTGACACAGCTAATGTTTCAAACAAGTAAAATATAAAACAAGTGTGCTTCTACCATGCGTCGGTTTTTGGTGCTCCGACTCTTTTTTTTATTTTTTTTAACTGTTTTATAAAGAAAGTTTAATAAATATGGGTGTAGTGGGAAAAGTTGTATTAATTATATATTGGGTTTTATAAAGAACAATACATATAAAACATGAGACAAAAGTCTACAAACACTATATATGAAACGGAGGCTGGGAGTATTTCTTTCATTATTTTCAATTTGTTATCTCATTCAATATTATTTTTATTCACAAATTAATAATCTATAATACTCCCTGCGTCCCACAAGGATGGTAACAAATTGAAAAAGTCAAAAAATTAAGGAGACATGCATTTAATTGTTTGCCTAACACATAGACCAATTATTAAACACCTAATTTAATGCATTTTGCAGTGATCAACTAATTGCAATTCAAAGTTTACAATTTCTAAACTTTTCATTTATTATTTTAACTTTAGTTTAAGACAAAAATTTTGTGTTTTTTTAACATCCTTGTGGGACGGAGGGAGTATATAATATCATATATAAAAAAATAATTAATCTTAAGTCAAATTTGTAAAACATATCTATTAAATTTGGAATAACTTTTTTATTTAAAAAAAAGGATTTGTTTCCCAAAGGAAAAGTCAAATTTGTCAAACATATATAATAATTTTGTAATAACTTTTTTTAAAACAAAGAATTTGTTTCAATAAGAAAAAAGATTTTTTCCCAAGATTGTTTAAAAGTAAAAAGTAGATGATTATATATGATTTTTAACTTACACATTCAAACATATTGTTTATTGGCTCTTTATATTCTTCTCATCTATGATAGATATTTTCAAAGACTCACACCTCATGGCAAAAAAAAAAGAAAAGAGTTCATGCCTTCTATTTACTTCCTTCCTCATTTATCAATTAATCAGTAAAAGTTTAGAACTTTACCTCCCTCGTTCTGTGTCAACTCTCTCTCTCTCTCTCACACACACATTGATAGCACTTTCTCGATCTTCTATCTTCTCACCCACCCATGGTTCACATTGGCCTCGTTGATGCTAATGATAACCCTCTTGAGAACGATGTCGTTGAAGAAACAACAAAAAACACCAGCACCACCACCAAAAGGTGGCGATTCGCTACCAGCTCCAACACCCAAACCCTAACTTCGCCACACAAGGCTCATGGCGATTTGTCTCACGATCCATTTCCCACCCTTCCATATGAGCTCAACACTGAAATCATCTCCAGGCTCCCAGTGAAAATCCTCATGCAATTCAAGTGCATAAACAAGCCTTGGAAAACCCTAATTTCAGATCCCCAATTTGCGAGGAAGCATCTTTCGAAGGTAAACTCAACCCACCTCATCCTCAGTTTCTCGAATCCCTCCCATGAGTTCCTTGTTAAATCTTACTCTCTTAAATCCATGTTTGAAAGCACAAAATCCATGTTTGAAAGCACAACCCCTATTCCCGAGGAGCTCGAGTACCCTTTGAGAACTCGAAACCGTTATAGTTTGTTTGTGGGGTCATGTGATGGAATTCTATGTTTCTCCATACGTGGTGGCGGTGGTGTACTTTTATGGAACCCCGCTATTCGAAAATACAAAATGTTGCCATCTTCGAAGCCTCCAAAGAAAAATAGTTATAGCATATATGGATTTGGTTATGATCATTGTAGTGATACTTACAAGGTGGTCGCAGTTTATTGCAATAAGTATGATAATTGTGGCAAGTTTATGTCTAAAACTGAAGCCAAAGTCCACACTTTGGGTACTGATTGCTGGAAAAGAGTTCAGGAGTTTCCTTCTGATTTTGAAATCATTTCACCTGGGAAATTTGTGAGTGGCACACTCAATTGGTTAGCATTTAACCGTGTCGCTTCTAATTCTTCTAATTGGATTGTTATTTCTCAAGATTTGGGCAATGAGTCTTGTCAAGAACTATCACAACCTGTATATGGGATAGACGTTGTTAACTTGACTTTGGGAGTATTGAGGAATTGTTTATGTACTCTTGCTTATAGCGGGACATTTTCAGATGTTTGGCTTATGAAAGATTATGGAGATAATAAGTCATGGGCGAAATTGTTTCGCATTCCTCCTTATATGGAAGATGTTGATTCTTTTCCATATTTAAATGTGTTTTGTATTTCTGAGGATGAAGAAGTGCTATTGGAGTACAACTCAAAAAAGATAGTTGTTTATAATATCAGAAATGAAACTTTTAGGAATCTTGAGATTCAATACCTGGTCAATGGTTGGGCTGTCCCACATCTCCATGTTGAGAGTTTGATATCACCTCTTTTTTAATATTAGGAAGCAGGTCTTAAGCTATGTCATTTGCACAAGTACTAATAATTGTATCTTATACATCTCTCCTTATGCTATGGATATTATATTTGTTTCAATATATACTTGTTGATTGATAAAGAGTATGTGTTGCTTTTAATTATTTGTGTTTAGAATTTATTGGTTTATTGATTTTTCTTGCATCATAGAAAGTTCACAGTCATGCATTGCACATTAATATGTGATTATTAATGTGGTTTTCTAATGTGGAAATTAAGGTTTATGTATTATGCCAAGTCACTCCACGATATGTAAGTTTCAAAAAATGCTCGCTAAGACACAAATTCTGCAATGTTTGTTTCAAATATTTCACATTACATTAGGATGTAAAGAAAACTATATTCAGCGAAGTATATGAAATTAGAAAAGAATATTATTAATGTAATTTATTTTTATGTATAACAATTTTTTTCGAAGAGAGTTTTTTCCCTATTCCAAATTTTTACGAGGAAAAATCTCCGTTGACGAGACGCTAAATAGACGGTTCCCATGGGGATCACTAAACCTAGAATACGATCATCCCTATTTTTAATACCGCAAGTGCTTTTGTCTCGACCCAAGCCACTGTTAAATTATTGCTAAGTAACGCAGCAATACGTAATGACTAATGTGGTGACATAATTGATCTTTAAATAATTATATTTGTGGTTGGAGGACTAAATTGGTGGCAAAACAATCTTTGGAGGACCAAATTAACTATTTACTTTTGTTATAAATAAGAGTATAATTGGAATAAGCAATGTTAATTATGTATTGAGTTTGTAAAAAAGTAATCTATACTATATAATAGCCCATGAATACTATTCCACAGGCGGAACACCCACTTGCTAAGTGGTGATGGGCCCGAGGAGTAGTACTGAACTAGTACTACTTATTTCTTTTTTTTAAAGGGAAGTACTGCTTCTACCATGCAGCGGTTCTTGGTGCTCTGACTCTTTTTTTATTTTTTATTTTAATAAACCTAATATATTAATAAAAATATGTTTTGGGTTTTCTGTGTTCTTTTTATATACATGTTTTTGTTATTTGGATTTGAATTTTTTTTTATTATAGGCTTCCTGACACGGCTAATGCTCCAAACAAGTAAAATATAAAACAAGTGTGCTTCTACGATGCGCCTGTTTTTGGTGCTCCGACTTTTTTTTTTTATTTATTTTAATAAATCTAATATATTAAAAAAAATATATGCTTTGGGTTTTCTGTGTTCTTTTTATGTACATGTTTTTGTTATTTGGATTTGAATTTTTTTATTATAGGCTTCCTGACACAACTAATGCTCCAAACAAGTAAAATATAAAACAATTGTGATTCTACCATGCACCGGTTTTTGGTGCTCCGGCTTTTTTTTTATTTTTTTATTTTAATAAATCTAATATATTAAAAAAATATGTTTTGGGTTTTCTGTGTTCTTTTTATGTACATGTTTTTTTTATTTGGATTTGAATTTTTTTTTATTATAGGCTTCCTAACACAGCTAATGTTCCAAACAAGTAAAATATAAAACAAGTGTGCTTCTACCATGCGTCGGTTTTTGGTGCTCCGACTCTTTTTTTTATTTTTTTTAACTGTTTTATAAAGAAAGTTTAATAAATATGGGTGTAGTGGGAAAAGTTGTATTAATTATATATTGGGTTTTATAAAGAACAATACATATAAAACATGAGACAAAACTCTACAAACACTACATATGAAACGGAGGCTGGGAGTATTTCTTTCATTATTTTCAATTTGTTATCTCATTCAATATTATTTTTATTCACAAATTAATAATCTATAATACTCCCTGCGTCCCACAAGGATGGTAACAAATTGAAAAAGTCAAAAAATTAAGGAGACATGCATTTAATTGTTTGCCTAACACATAGACCAATTATTAAACACCTAATTTAATGCATTTTGCAGTGATCAACTAATTGCAATTCAAAGTTTACAATTTCTAAACTTTTCATTTATTATTTTAACTTTAGTTTAAGACAAAAATTTTGTGTTTTTTTAACATCCTTGTGGGACGGAGGGAGTATATAATATCATATATAAAAAAATAATTAATCTTAAGTCAAATTTGTAAAACATATCTATTAAATTTGGAATAACTTTTTTATTTAAAAAAAAGGATTTGTTTCCCAAAGGAAAAGTCAAATTTGTCAAACATATATAATAATTTTGTAATAACTTTTTTTAAAACAAAGAATTTGTTTCAATAAGAAAAAAGATTTTTTCCCAAGATTGTTTAAAAGTAAAAAGTAGATGATTATATATGATTTTTAACTTACACATTCAAACATATTGTTTATTGGCTCTTTATATTCTTCTCATCTATGATAGATATTTTCAAAGACTCACACCTCATGGCAAAAAAAAAAAAGAAAAGAGTTCATGCCTTCTATTTATTTCCTTCCTCATTTATCAATTAATCAGTAAAAGTTTAGAACTTTACCTCCCTCGTTCTGTGTCAACTCTCTCTCTCACACACATTGATAGCACTTTCTCGATCTTCTATCTTCTCACCCACCCATGGTTCACATTGGCCTCGTTGATGCTAATGATAACCCTCTTGAGAACGATGTCGTTGAAGAAACAACAAAAAACACCAGCACCACCACCAAAAGGTGGCGATTCGCTACCAGCTCCAACACCCAAACCCTAACTTCGCCAACCAAGGCTCATGGCGATTTGTCTCACGATCCATTTCCCACCCTTCCATATGAGCTCAACACTGAAATCATCTCTAGGCTCCCAGTGAAAATCCTCATGCAATTCAAGTGCATAAACAAGCCTTGGAAAACCCTAATTTCAGATCCCCAATTTGCGAGGAAGCATCTTTCGAAGGTAAACTCAACCCACCTCATCCTCAGTTTCTCGAATCCCTCCCATGAGTTCGTTGTTAAATCTTACTCTCTTAAATCCATGTTTGAAAGCACAAAATCCATGTTTGAAAGCACAACCCCTATTCCCGAGGAGCTCGAGTACCCTTTGAGAACTCGAAACCGTTATAGTTTGTTTGTGGGGTCATGTGATGGAATTCTATGTTTCTCCATACGTGGTGGCGGTGGTGTACTTTTATGGAACCCCGCTATTCGAAAATACAAAATGTTGCCATCTTCGAAGCCTCCAAAGAAAAATAGTTATAGCATATATGGATTTGGTTATGATCATTGTAGTGATACTTACAAGGTGGTCGCAGTTTATTGCAATAAGTATGATAATTGTGGCAAGTTTCTGTCTAAAACTGAAGCCAAAGTCCACACTTTGGGTACTGATTGCTGGAAAAGAGTTCAGGAGTTTCCTTCTGATTTTGAAATCATTTCATCTGGGAAATTTGTGAGTGGCACACTCAATTGGTTAGCATTTAACCGTGTCGCTTCTAATTCTTCTAATTGGATTGTTATTTCTCAAGATTTGGGCAATGAGTCTTGTCAAGAACTATCACAACCTGTATATGGGATAGACGTTGTTAACTTGACTTTGGGAGTATTGAGGAATTGTTTATGTACTCTTGCTTATAGCGGGACATTTTCAGATGTTTGGCTTATGAAAGATTATGGAGATAATAAGTCATGGGCGAAATTGTTTCGCATTCCTCCTTATATGGAAGATGTTGATTCTTTTCCATATTTAAATGTGCTTTGTATTTCTGAGGATGAAGAAGTGCTATTGGAGTACAACTCAAAAAAGATAGTTGTTTATAATATCAGAAATGAAACTTTTAGGAATCTTGAGATTCAATACCTGGTCAATGGTTGGGCTGTCCCACATCTCCATGTTGAGAGTTTGATATCACCTCTTTTTTAATATTAGGAAGCAGGTCTTAAGCTATGTCATTTGCACAAGTACTAATAATTGTATCTTATACATCTCTCTTTATGCTATGGATATTATATTTGTTTCAATATATACTTGTTGATTGATAAAGAGTATGTGTTGCTTTTAATTATTTGTGTTTAGAATTTATTGGTTTATTGATTTTTCTTGCATCATACAAAGTTCACAGTCATGCATTGCACATTAATATGTGATTATTAATGTGGTTTACTAATGTGGAAATTAAGGTTTATGTATTATGCCAAGTCACTCCACGATATGTAAGTTTCAAAAAATGCTCGCTAAGACACAAATTCTGCAATGTTTGTTTCAAATATTTCACATTACATTAGGATGTAAAGAAAACTATATTCAGCGAAGTATATGAAATTAGAAAAGAATATTATTAATGTAATTTATTTTTATGTACAACAATTTTTTTCGAAGAGAGTTTTTTCCCTATTCCAAATTTTTACGAGGAAATATCTCCGTTGACGAGACGCTAAATAGACGGTTCCCATGGGGATCACTAAACCTAGAATACGATCATCCCTATTTTTAATACCGCAAGTGCTTTTGTCTCGACCCAAGCCACTGTTAAATTATTGCTAAGTAACGCAGCAATACATAATGACTAATGTGGTGACATAATTGATCTTTAAATAATTATATTTGTGGTTGGAGGACTAAATTGGTGGCAAAACAATCTTTGGAGGACCAAATTAACTATTTACTTTTGTTATAAATAAGAGTATAATTGGAATAAGCAATGTTAATTATGTATTGAGTTTGTAAAAAAGTAATCTATACTATATAATAGCCCATGAATACTATTCCACATGCGGAACACCCGCTTGCTAAGTGGTGGTGGGCCCGAGGAGTAGTACTGAACTAGTACTACTTATTTCTTTTTTTTAAGGGAAGTACTGCTTCTACCATGCAGCGGTTCTTGGTGCTCTAACTCTTTTTTTATTTTTTATTTTAATAAACCTAATATATTAATAAAAATATGTTTTGGGTTTTCTGTGTTCTTTTTATATACATGTTTTTGTTATTTGGATTTGAATTTTTTTTTATTATAGGCTTCCTGACACAGCTAATGCTCCAAACAAGTAAAATATAAAACAAGTGTGCTACCATGCGCCGGTTTTTGGTGCTCCGACTTTTTTTTATTTTTTTATTTTAATAAATCTAATATATTAAAAAAAATATATGCTTTGGGTTTTCTGTGTTCTTTTTATGTACATGTTTTTGTTATTTGGATTTGAATTTTTTTATTATAGGCTTCCTGACACAGCTAATGCTCCAAACAAGTAAAATATAAAACAAGTGTGATTCTACCATGCACCGGTTTTTGGTGCTCCGGCTTTTTTTTTTATTTTTTTATTTTAATAAATCTAATATATTAAATAAATATGTTTTGGGTTTTCTGTGTTCTTTTTATGTACATGTTTTTGTTATTTGGATTTGAATTTTTTTTATTATAGGCTTCCTGACACAGCTAATGTTCCAAACAAGTAAAATATAAAACAAGTGTGCTTCTACCATTCGTCGGTTTTTGGTGCTCCGACTCTTTTTTTTATTTTTTTTAACTGTTTTATAAAGAAAGTTCAATAAATAAGGGTGTAGTGGGAAAAGTTGTATTAATTATATATTGGGTTTTATAAAGAACAATACATATAAAACATGAGACAAAAGTCTACAAACACTACATATGAAACGGAGGCCGGGAGAATTTCTTTCATTATTTTCAATTTGTTATCTCATTCAATATTATTTTTATTCACAAATTAATAATCTATAATACTCCCTGCGTCCCACAAGGATGGTAACAAATTGAAAAAGTCAAAAAATTAAGGAGACATGCATTTAATTGTTTGCCTAACACATAGACCAATTATTAAACACCTAATTTAATGCATTTTGCAGTGATCAACTAATTGCAATTCAAAGTTTACAATTTCTAAACTTTTCATTTATTATTTTAACTTTAGTTTAAGACAAAAATTTTGTGTTTTTTTAACATCCTTGTGGGACGGAGGGAGTATATAATATCATATATAAAAAAAATAATTAATCTTAAGTCAAATTTGTAAAACATATCTATTAAATTTGGAATAACTTTTTTATTTAAAAAAAAAGGATTAGTTTCCCAAAGGAAAAGTCAAATTTGTCAAACATATATAATAATTTTGTAATAACTTTTTTTAAAACAAAGGATTTGTTTCCATAAGAAAAAAGATTTTTTCCCAAGATTGTTTAAAAGTCAAAAGTAGATGATTATATATGATTTTTAACTTACACATTCAAACATATTGTTTATTGGCTCTTTATATTCTTCCCATCTATGATAGATATTTTCAAAGACTCACACCTCATGGCAAAAAAAAAAAAGAAAAGAGTTCATGCCTTCTATTTATTTCCTTCCTCATTTATCAATTAATCAGTAAAAGTTTAGAACTTTACCTCCCTCGTTCTGTGTCCACTCTCTCTCTCACACACATTGATAGCACTTTCTCGATCTTCTATCTTCTCACCCACCCATGGTTCACATTAGCCTCGTTGATGCTAATGATAACCCTCTTGAGAACGATGTCGTTGAAGAAACAACAAAAAACACCAGCACCACCACCAAAAGGTGGCGATTCGCTACCAGCTCCAACACCCAAACCCTAACGTCACAACCCAAGGCTCATGGCGATTTGTCTCACGATCCATTTCCCACCCTTCCATATGAGCTCAACACTGAAATCATCTCTAGGCTCCCAGTAAAAATCCTCATGCAATTCAAGTGCATAAACAAGCCTTGGAAAACCCTAATTTCAGATCCCCAATTTGCGAGGAAGCATCTTTCGAAGGTAAACTCAACCCACCTCATCCTCAGTTTCTCGAATCCCTCCCATGAGTTCCTTGTTAAATCTTACTCTCTTAAATCCATGTTTGAAAGCACAAAATCCATTTTGAAAGCACAACCCCTATTCCCGAGGAGCTCGAGTACCCTTTGAGAACTCGAAACCGTTATAGTTTGTTTGTGGGGTCATGTGATGGAATTCTATGTTTCTCCATACGTGGTGGCGGTGGTGTACTTTTATGGAACCCCGCTATTCGAAAATACAAAATGTTGCCATCTTCGAAGCCTCCAAAGAAAAACAGTTATAGCATATATGGATTTGGTTATGATCATTGTAGTGATACTTACAAGGTGGTCGCAGTTTATTGCAATAAGTATGATAATTGTGGAAAGTTTATGTCTAAAACTGAAGCCAAAGTTCACACTTTGGGTATTGATTGCTGGAAAAGAGTTCAGGAGTTTCCTTCTGATTTTGAAATCATTTCACCTGGGAAATTTGTGAGTGGCACACTCAATTGGTTAGCATTTAACCGTGTCGCTTCTAATTCTTCTAATTGGATTGTTATTTCTCAAGATTTGGGCAATGAGTCTTGTCAAGAACTATCACAACCTGTATATGGGATAGACGTTGTTAACTTGACTTTGGGAGTATTGAGGAATTGTTTATGTACTCTTGCTTATAGCGGGACATTTTCAGATGTTTGGCTTATGAAAGATTATGGAGATAATAAGTCATGGGCGAAATTGTTTCGCATTCCTCCTTATATGGAAAATGTTGATTCTTTTCCATATTTAAATGTGCTTTGTATTTCTGAGGATGAAGAAGTGCTATTGGAGTACAACACAAAAAAGATAGTTGTTTATAATATCAGAAATGAAACTTTTAGGAATCTTGAGATTCAATACCTGGTCAATGGTTGGCTGTCCCACATCTCCATGTTGAGAGTTTGATATCACCTCTTTTTTAATATTAGGAAGCAGGTCTTAAGCTATGTCATTTGCACAAGTACTAATAATTGTATCTTATATATCTCTCTTTATGCTATGGATATTATATTTGTTTCAATATATACTTGTTGATTGATAAAGAGTATGTGTTGCTTTTAATTATTTGTGTTTAGAATTTATTGGTTTATTGATTTTTCTTGCATCATACAAAGTTCACAGTCATGCATTGCACATTAATATGTGATTATTAATGTGGTTTTCTAATGTGGAAATTAAGGTTTATGTATTATGCCAAGTCACTCCACGATATGTAAGTTTCAAAAAATGCTCGCTAAGACACAAATTCTGCAATGTTTGTTTCAAATATTTCACATTACATTAGGATGTAAAGAAAACTATATTCAGCGAAGTATATGAAATTAGAAAAGAATATTATTAATGTAATTTATTTTTATGTATAACAATTTTTTTCGAAGAGAGTTTTTTCCCTATTCCAAATTTTTACGAGGAAAAATCTCCGTTGACGAGACGCTAAATAGACGGTTCCCATGGGGATCACTAAACCTAGAATACGATCATCCCTATTTTTAATACCGCAAGTGCTTTTGTCTCGACCCAAGCCACTGTTAAATTATTGCTAAGTAACGCAGCAATACGTAATGACTAATGTGGTGACATAATTGATCTTTAAATAATTATATTTGTGGTTGGAGGACTAAATTGGTGGCAAAACAATCTTTGGAGGACCAAATTAACGATTTACTTTTGTTATAAATAAGAGTATAATTGGAATAAGCAATGTTAATTATGTATTGAGTTTGTAAAAAAGTAATCTATACTATATAATAGCCCATGAGTACTATTCCACAGGCGGAACACCCACTTGCTAAGTGGTGGTGGGCCCGAGGAGTAGTACTCAACTAGTACTACTTATTTCTTTTTTTTTAAGGGAAGTACTGCTTCTACCATGCAGCGGTTCTTGGTGCTCTGACTATTTTTTTATTTTTTATTTTAATAAACCTAATATATTAATAAAAATATGTTTTGGGTTTTCTGTGTTCTTTTTATATACATGTTTTTGTTATTTGGATTTGAATTTTTTTTATTATAGGCTTCCTGACACAGCTAATGCTCCAAACAAGTAAAATATAAAACAAGTGTGCTTCTACCATGCGCCGGTTTTTGGTGCTCCGACTTTTTTTTATTTTTTTATTTTAATAAATCTAATATATTAAAAAAAATATATGTTTTGGGTTTTCTGTGTTCTTTTTATGTACATGTTTTTGTTATTTGGATTTGAATTTTTTTATTATAGGCTTCCTGACACAGCTAATGCTCCAAACAAGTAAAATATAAAACAAGTGTGGTTCTACCATGCACCGGTTTTTGGTGCTCCGGCTTTTTTTTATTTTTTTAATTTTAAAAAATCTAATATATTAAAAAAATATGTTTTGGGTTTTCTGTGTTCTTTTTATGTACATGTTTTTGTTATTTGGATTTGAATTTTTTTTATTATAGGCTTCCTGACACAGCTAATGTTCCAAACAAGTAAAATATAAAACAAGTGTGCTTCTACCATGCGTCGGTGTTTGGTGCTCCGACTCTTTTTTTTATTTTTTTTAACTGTTTTATAAAGAAAGTTTAATAAATAAGGGTGTAGTGGGAAAAGTTGTATTAATTATATATTGGGTTTTATAAAGAACAATACATATAAAACATGAGACAAAAGTCTACAAACACTACATATGAAACGGAGGCCGGGAGTATTTCTTTCATTATTTTCAATTTGTTATCTCATTCAATATTATTTTTATTCACAAATTAATAATCTATAATACTCCCTGCGTCCCACAAGGATGGTAACAAATTGAAAAAGAAAAAATTAAGGAGACATGCATTTAATTGTTTGCCTAACACATAGACCAATTATTAAACACCTAATTTAATGCATTTTGCAGTGATCAACTAATTGCAATTCAAAGTTTACAATTTTAAACTTTTTGTTTATTATTTTAACTTTAGTTTAGGACAAAAATTTTGTGTTTTTTTAACATCCTTGTGGAACGGAGGGAGTATATAATATCATACATAAAAAAAATAATTAATCTTAAGTCAAATTTGTAAAACATATCTATTAAATTTGGAATAACTTTTTTATTTAAAAAAAAGGATTTGTTTCCCAAAGGAAAAGTCAAATTTGTCAAACTTATATAATAATTTTGTAATAACTTTTTTTAAAACAAAGGATTTGTTTCCATAAGAAAAAAGATTTTTTCCCAAAATTGTTTAAAAGTCAAAAGTAGATGATTATATATGATTTTTAACTTACACATTCAAACATATTGTTTATTGGCTCTTTATATTCTTCCCATCTATGATAGATATTTTCAAAGACTCACACCTCATGGCTAAAAAAAAAAAAAAAAAAAGAGTTCATGCCTTCTATTTATTTCCTTCCTCATTTATCAATTAATCAGTAAAAGTTAAGAACTTTACCTCCCTCGTTCTGTGTCAACTCTCTCTCTCTCGCACATTGATAGCACTTTCTCGATCTTCTATCTTCTCACCCACCCATGGTTCACATTAGCCTCGTTGATGCTAATGATAACCCTCTTGAGAACGATGTCGTTGAAGAAACAACAAAAAACACCAGCACCACCACCAAAAGGTGGCGATTCGCTACCAGCTCCAACACCCAAACCCTAACTTCACCACCCAAGGCTCATGGCAATTTGTCTCACGATCCATTTCCCACCCTTCCATATGAGCTCAACACTGAAATCATCTCTAGGCTCCCAGTGAAAATCCTCATGCAATTCAAGTGCATAAACAAGCCTTGGAAAACCCTAATTTCAGATCCCCAATTTGCGAGGAAGCATCTTTCGAAGGTAAACTCAACCCACCTCATCCTCAGTTTCTCGAATCCCTCCCATGAGTTCCTTGTTAAATCTTACTCTCTTAAATCCATGTTTGAAAGCACAAAATCCATTTTTGAAAGCACAACCCCTATTCCCGAGGAGCTCGAGTACCCTTTGAGAACTCGAAACCGTTATAGTTTGTTTGTGGGGTCATGTGATGGAATTCTATGTTTCTCCATACGTGGTGGCGGTGGTGTACTTTTATAGAACCCCGCTATTCAAAAATACAAAATGTTGCCATCTTCGAAGCCTCCAAAGAAAAACAGTTATAGCATATATGGATTTGGTTATGATCATTGTAGTGATACTTACAAGGTGGTCGCAGTTTATTGCAATAAGTATGATAATTGTGGCAAGTTTATGTCTAAAACTGAAGCCAAAGTTCACACTTTGGGCACTGATTTCTGGAAAAGAGTTCAGGAGTTTCCTTCTGATTTTGAAATCATTTCACCTGGGAAATTTGTGAGTGGCACACTCAATTGGTTAGCATTTAACCGTGTCGCTTCTAATTCTTCTAATTGGATTGTTATTTCTCAAGATTTGGGCAATGAGTCTTGTCAAGAACTATCACAACCTGTATATGGGATAGACGTTGTTAACTTGACTTTGGGAGTAATGAGGAATTGTTTATGTACTCTTCTTATAGCGGGACATTTTCAGATGTTTGGCTTATGAAAGATTATGGAGATAATAAGTCATGGGCAAAATTGTTTCGCATTCCTCCTTATATGGAAGATGTTGATTCTTTTCCATATTTAAATGTGCTTTGTATTTATGAGGATGAAGAAGTGCTATTGGAGTACAACTCAAAAAAGATAGTTGTTTATAATATCAGAAATGAAACTTTTAGGAATCTTGAGATTCAATACCTGGCCAATGGTTGGGCTGTCCCACATCTCCATGTTGAGAGTTTGATATCACCTCTTTTTTAATATTAGGAAGCAGGTCTTAAGCTATGTCATTTGCACAAGTACTAATAATTGTATCTTATATATCTCTCTTTATGCTATGGATATTATATTTGTTTCAATATATACTTGTTGATTGATAAAGAGTATGTGTTGCTTTTAATTATTTGTGTTTAGAATTTATTGGTTTATTGATTTTTCTTGCATCATACAAAGTTCACAGTCATGCATTGCACATTAATATGTGATTATTAATGTGGTTTTCTAATGTGGAAATTAAGGTTTATGTATTATGCCAAGTCACTCCACGATATGTAAGTTTCAAAAAATGCTCGCTAAGACACAAATTCTGCAATGTTTGTTTCAAATATTTCACATTACATTAGGATGTAAAGAAAACTATATTCAGCGAAGTATATGAAATTAGAAAAGAATATTATTAATGTAATTTATTTTTATGTATAACAATTTTTTTCGAAGAGATTTTTTTCCCTATTCCAAATTTTTACGAGGAAAAATCTCCGTTGACGATACGCTAAATAGACGGTTCCCATGGGGATCACTAAACCTAGAATACGATCATCCCTATTTTTAATACCGCAAGTGCTTTTGTCTCGACCCTATCCACTGTTAAATTATTGCTAAGTAACGCAGCAATACGTAATGACTAATGTGGTGACATAATTGATCTTTAAATAATTATATTTGTGGTTGGAGGACTAAATTGGTGGCAAAACAATCTTTGGAGGACCAAATTAACTATTTACTTTTGTTATAAATAAGAGTATAATTGGAATAAGCAATGTTAATTATGTATTGAGTTTGTAAAAAAATAATTTATACTATATAATAGCCCATGAGTACTATTCCTCAGGCGGAACACCCACTTGCTAAGTGGTGGTGGGCCCGAGGAGTAGTACTCAACTAGTACTACTTATTTCTTTTTTTTAAGGGAAGTACTGCTTCTACCATGCAGCGGTTCTTGGTGCTCTAACTCTTTTTTTATTTTTTATTTTAATAAATCTAATATATTAATAAAAATATGTTTTGGGTTTTCTGTGTTCTTTTTATGTACATGTTTTTGTTATTTGGATTTGAATTTTTTTTTATTATAGGCTTCCTGACACAGCTAATGCTCCAAACAAGTAAAATATAAAACAAGTGTGCTTCTACCATGCGCCGGTTTTTGGTGCTCCGACTTTTTTTTTATTTTTTTATTTTAATAAATATAATATATTAAAAAAATATATATGCTTTCGGTTTTCTGTGTTCTTTTTATGTACATGTTTTTGTTATTTGGATTTGAATTTTTTTATTATAGGCTTCCTGACACAGCTAATGCTCCAAACAAGTAAAATATAAAACAAGTGTGGTTCTACCATGCACCGGTTTTTGGTGCTCCGGCTTTTTTTTATTTTTTTATTTTAATAAATCTAATATATTAAAAAAATATGTTTTGGGTTTTCTGTGTTCTTTTTATGTACATGTTTTCGTTATTTGGATTTGAATTTTTTTTATTATAGGCTTCCTGACACAGCTAATGTTCCAAACAAGTAAAATATAAAACAAGGGTGTTTTTACCATGCACCGGTTTTTGGTGCTCCGGTCTTTTTTTTTAAATTTTAATAAATCTAATATATTAAAAAAATATGTTTTGGGTTTTCTGTGTTCTTTTTATGTACAAAAATATAAAAAAATATGTTTTGCGTTTTCTGTGTTCTCCCATGCATCGCACGAGGTTGGGGTCTAGTATATATAAAACAAGAGAGAAAAGCTTAAAGAACATTATATATGAAAGAAAGAGAATGTATATTAGTGTATATTCAATATCACAATAAGTTCAATATTAAAACTCATTAATTGCATATATTAGGGCCCAGGCCCGTGGGCGCACCCGGCCCGCCGCAAAAAATGCGGGCAAGGCATAGATTTTTCGTCCATTATTCAATGCGGGCAGGGCATGCCCGCCCATTTAATTTACGGGCATTTTAGGGTCGCCCGCGGGCTATTAAAAAAATCTGTTTTAAATTGACCCAACCAAATAAAAATGGCCCAAAAGAAATTAGGGTGAAAACTCCTCTTTCAGTAGCTTTCACGCAACCTCCTCTTTCACAAGGGTTTTCATTTTCAATTTTCACTCTCTCTTTCACTCCTTCCTCCATTTCGCTGGTTCTCCCTGACCCTGGTTCTTCGTCCTCACTGTTCGCTGCTCCGATTCGTTGGTCGTCGCGGTTCGGTTGCTGGTCGTGATTGGTGGTTCGATTGCTGGTGGTTGGTTGTGGCAGTGATGAGAACGAAAACAAGGAGGAGCCAAAACAATGATCCAATTGCCAATGCATTGTGTTGAGTTTATTAATTTTTTTTTTTAAATTCTGGAAACAAAAATGGGCCTCGCGCAAAAAAACGTGGCAGACAAGACATGAATTTTCTGCCCTAAGTAAAAAACGGGTCGCCCATGCCCGCCCGCGAAATTCGCGGATCAATGCTTGTGCGGCCCATACCCACCGTTGGACCTAATTGCCAATGCTACCTAAGAGTAACATTGGGGGTAAGAAGTAGCAACGCACCTTCAAAAGAATTAGTTCCCGAAAATTACTTTGATGTTAAGATATGCAAAATACATACATACAATTTTGAAATACATTAAATACATTAGAAACAAATACTATTCTTCCCCGATTTCTATATAAAAAATAATTTCTCGGTTATTAAGAAAATTAGTTAAGTGCATTTAATTTTTTTAAATTCATAAAAATAGTGTTACTTTAGAAAAAATGCATTGAGAATGAAACAAAAGTTAAACGAGACAACCAATTTATAAGAATATTTTAGGAATAATTGTTTTGGAATAGAAAGTTAATTACTCTCTTCATCCCATAAGCTATGCAATTTTCGCTATTTTGTCTTGTCTCGTATATTATGTAGTTTTCAAAAGTCAATACTCATTTATATATACTTTTTTTTTTGCTAAGCATACCCTTATTTATCAAGTTGTATTTTTCACCACCCATTTTCCCATCTCTCTTCAGTATAATCTTTAACATTTGTTATTAACCTCTCTCTAATTATTAAATGGGGGTACTTTTGTCAAAATATATCAAATTTTTGTATCATTTAATCATTTTTTTAATTTGTATGTTTAACCTTAAACTACTTAACTTATGGAACAAGGGAGTAACTTTATTCTTATATTTTAGACTAAGATAAGTATGTTCTTTTTTTTCCCTTATATTAGAGACCGGAGGAAGTATATCAAATATAAATATCCTCATTAAGAAAAGTTGATCATCAACGGTTAAATGTGGATCTAAAATTAAAGACTTAAATATCAAAATGGTTCCTTTAAATATTGACTCCTTTAAAATTGATCCCTACATTTACAAAACGTTTTAGTTTTTTGATCCCTTCGGTTAAATTTCGATCCCCATAACTATTGTGGTGGACCTGGCTAGGCCGAGCTCCCCATAAACCCCGCTAAAAGCTCAAGGACCTAACAAGGGACCTACTGAACGCTTGGCCGAGCTCAGGGCTCAACGGCCGAACAAGCGCCAGATACAGGCCGACCTCATGCCTCTGCTCAGGTCCGATCTCCGTACGTCTTCCCAGGTCCGACATCACCCCAAAGATTCCGACACCAAAGACATGATGACGTCCCCCAGCCTTATCCGCAAGGACAGCTCACCCCATCCTTATCCGGAAGGACAACGCACCACTCCTAGCTCATTACAGGCTGGCCCTACTTGGGCCCCAAGTTGGCCCATTAGGGAAACCAGCTCCCCCCTATAAGTAGCTCAGTACTACATGGGGCAAAGGTACGTCCTCTTACCCTAATCGCCACCCTCACACACCAGTGATTAGGGTATCTCTTTGGCTTCCCCTTTGGCCACTAGAGGACTCCCGACAAACATCACACATAAACCCTAGGCAGAGTCCCCTCTAAGGTAGATTTCCCCTCCTTAGAGGTTCTCCTCGCCCTAGGACATCACATTGGCGCCGTCTGTGGGAACCAGATAAAATCACTCCCACCAGTACCTACCATGACTAAACACACATCAACCCAGAAAAAGAAGAAAGAGTTCCGCGAGGAACGTAGCCCCGATCAGCCTCTACAGTTTCCTGTCAACAGGACACCAGATCCCCCCCCCCCTTGCCTCCCCCACCTAATTCAACCGCAAGCTTCCCAGTTTGTAATATCTCGGGAGGTTTCGCTGGTGGTGGTGAGACCAAGGCGGAGAGAAAAAAGTACATCAACCAAATCCTGGTCGTTCGCCACAAGCAGATCTACAAGAGACCACCTCAAAAGGTACCCATTAGTTTCTCTAATCACGACCTGGAAGGCATAGTCCCTAACCACAACGATCCAATGGTGGTTGCGGCCATGATCGCCAACTTTAAGGTCGCCCGGGTCCTGGTAGACCAGGGCAGCTCAGCCGATATCCTCTTTATGCAGACCTTCCAGGCGCTAAAGTTGAAAACCTCTGATCTCCGAAGCTTCGAAGGAAAGCTGTTTGGATTCGCGAACGAGGCGATCCGTCCTGTAGCAGCAATCCACCTCCCGGTAACCCTAGGCGAACAACCTTCGGCCCGAACGGAGATTGTCAGATTCCTGGTAGTCAATTATGATTCCCCCTACAACGCTATCTTGGGAAGAACCTGTTTGCAGGCCTTCGGAGCAGTAGTTTCAACGGTTCATCTAGCGTTAAAATTCATCGGCTCAGATGACGCACTCGTCACGATCAGGGCAGATCAGGTCAGAGCCTGACTTTGTTACAATGCAAGTCTACGGGGAAAAGTAAAGGAGAAAGAGAATGAGGAGCTCGTCGGACCGATGTTGGCTAAAGGAAGAATCTTGTTAGCCGACCTGGACGTCCGGGCAGAGCAAGACGACTTGAGACCCTCCCCACAAGGAAATTGGTCGGCTGTCCCGATCAACCCTTCCGACCCTAGTAAAACCCTCAAGGTGGGATCCGACCTCTCCCCAGAAATCCGAGAAGCAATAATAGACCTACTGTGAACCAACTCGGACTTATTTGCTTGGACCTCGGTTGACATGCCAGGAATTGACCCGAATTTCATCTGCCACAAGCTGAGTGTAGACCCGAAAGCCAAACCAGTAGCTCAGAAAATGAGGCGAGTAGGGACGGAGAAGGCGAAAGTCATCCAGGAGAAAGTTTCCGACCTATTGCAGGCAGGGTTCATCAAAGAAGTCCCATACGCTGAGTGGGTAGCAAACACCGTCCTGGTGAAGAAAGCAAACGGCAGCTGGAGAATGTGCGTAGATTATACCGACCTCAACAAGGCATGCCCAAAAGACCAATACCCACTGCCGATCATCGATCAGCTCGTCGACAACTCGGCGGGCTACCAACTGTTATCTTTCATGGACGCTAACTCAGGTTACAACCAAATCCCCATGTACCCCTCAGACCAGGACAAAACTACTTTTACAACCGGAAAGGCGACCTACTGCTACACTGTCATGCCCTTTGGACTGAAGAATGCCGGAGCAACCTACCAAAGGATGATGAACAAAGTCTTCAACGGCATCGAAGGTGATATTATGGAGGTGTATATTGACGATATGATTACCAAGAGCAGAAAAAAAGAAGACCATGTCAAAGACTTGGCTGCTGTACTAGAGCGTGTTAGAGCACACAATATGAGATTGAACCCAGAAAAGTGCACTTTTGGCGTTCCAGCAGGCGCCTTCCTCGGCTTTATGTTATCAGAAAGGGGGATCGAGGCCAACCCCGATAAATGCCGAGCTATCTTGGAAATGAAAAGCCCCACCGACCTCAGAGGAGTGCAACAACTAGCAGGAAGGACGGTCGCGCTTTCAAGATTCCTCCCCCAAGCTGCCAGAAAAGCCTTACCTTGGTACCAGCTACTAAAGAAAGGAGCAGCTTTTAATTGGGACCAGGAGTGCGAAGCCTCCTTCTTGGCACTTAAAGAGTATATTTCATCCCCCCCAATCCTCTCTAGTCCCGCCCAAGGAGAAACCCTCTTCATTTACCTGTCAGCAGGAAGTTCGGCACTTAGCTCGGTGCTGATCCGAGAAGAGGGTAAGAATGAGTTGCCAATCTACTTTATAAGCCGAGCTTTGCAAGGCCCCGAGCTCCGCTATACTAAAGTGGAAAAATTCGCGTTTTGCCTTATCCTGGCTGCACGGCGTCTTCGGCAATACTTTCAAAGCCATCCTATTGTCGTAAGAACGGCCCAGCCTATAAAACAAGTCCTTCAGAAGCCGGACCTCGCAGGGAGAATGATGGCTTGGGCGATAGAATTGTCCGAGTCTGATATTTCCTATGAACCAAGAAAGGCGGTCAAGTCTCAAGTGCTCGCAGACTTTGTGTCCGAGTTCACAGAGCCCCATCCAAGCCCTAACTCGGACACTTGGGTTATATACGTCGACGGATCAAGCAACCAGAAAGGAGCGGGCGCAGGAGTAATTCTGGAAAATGCAGAGGGAATCAGCATTGAATATTCTCTAAAATTCAAGTTCCTCGCCTCGAATAACCAAGCAGAGTACGAAGCCGTCCTCGCTGGTCTTCGCATGGCCAAGGAGCTCGGCGCATCCGAAGTCCAAATTTTGAGCGATTCCCAGTTGGTGGTGTCCCAGATCACCGGAGACTACCAGGCAAAAGAACCTATTCTGCAAAAGTACCTAGATAAAGTCAAAACCCTGGTTCTAGAATTTGAAAAATTCTCCATTAACCATATCCCCCGAAGCTCCAATTCCCGTGCCGACGTTCTTTCCAAGTTGGCAAGCACCAAGGGCGGAGGGAACAACAAAAGCCTAATTCAGGAGCAAATTTCAAACCCAAGCGTGGTGATGGCCATCTCGATCTCAACAACCTGGATGGACCCAATAAGGTCGTTTTTGGAACACAATATCGTCCCGGCTGATCAGAAAGAAGCAAGAACCTTAAGACGGAAGGCGGCAGAGTATGTCGTTATAGATGGGATCCTCTACAGAAGAGGAATGTCATCTCCTCTTCTGCGGTGTCTCACTCTTGACGAAGCCCAGGAGGCATTGGACGAAGTTCATGGGGGGTTTGGGAGCCACCACGTCGGAGGCAAATCCTTAGCACGAAAAATACTAGGGGCTGGATATTTTTGGCCGACCTTAGTGGCAGATTCTATTGACCACGTTCGCCGATGTCCCAAATGCCAATTCTTCAGTGACATTCATCAGAAACCGTCTGAGGAGCTGTGTGAGACTCACAATTTTACCCAATTTATTTGTGATTTTATAATTAAAATTAGGAAATTATGCTTGATTTTGATACCTGGGTTTATATAAAAAATATATATATATGAAAATATATATGTATACACGTAACATATATAGGTATATATATTATATACCAATGTTTTCCCTAGCCTATTTAAATGAAATATTTTTAAGGTAAAGTATTTGATTTAAATGATTTTAAAAGATGAAATGATTTTTGATGGATTAGAGTATCCTATCTTTAGAAATTCATATCTTTTCAACCGTATGTCTAAAAATTACAAATGATATGTCAAAACGATCGTATCGAAATCTAGATTATGAAAATGTAAAGCTTTGATTTTTATTTTTGAGTTTTCGAAATTTTATCACTGCTGCAATAGTGAACGAATTTTTGAGTTTTAAGAATCAATGTATGGTTTGAATGCATTTAATAACCTTTTGACTCAAGTATAATTATTTTTAAAATAAAAATACATTTCTGAAGTTGTATAATGTATTATCATTTAAATAAAATGTATTTTCGTATTTTTCTTGTTTTAAAATATTTGAAAAGCTTAGAAAGTGTATTTTTGAAGAAATGACCTTAGAACTTCAAAAATTCATAACTTTCAAACCATAAGTCCAAAAATTACAAACTTTATATGAAAATGATCGTATGAAAATGTAGAATCTTAATATGTAAAAATAAAATTTTTATTTTAATATTTACGAAAAATTTTGTACAGTAGGTAGAAAATCAAATTTTGATAGTTAATATGATTGGATAATTATGTAGGCACCTCCACAATGAACCAATGAAAAATTTTCTCTCCTATTTTAATATACATGTACAGTCCAAAAATAAGGTGGAAAGAGGGGAAGAATAGTTCTGAAGTTTGTGATAATAAACCATGAATTAAAATGCTTTAGGAATCAACAAAATCCCATTTAATGCTAGTTCATGTTCCAAGTAGTGTTTGAAAATTTTTGAATGAAACTTGATGAAGGGGGGCCGAATTTTAGGTCATAAAAATGAAGGGAAATGCATCTCCAAACACCTATAAATAGAGAGCCTTAGTTCCCACATTTTTCACACACAAAACCTTGATAGTTTCATAAGAGAAAAAAAATAACAAAATTCCAAGAGAAAAATAGAGAGAGAGGGTCGAGTAAGCTATGGAAGGAGGGAGGAAGTGCTTTGTTGCTTGAAGTTTTCTAAAAAGCTTAAGGAGTAGAGGTAACCCAAAATCACTTATTTAATTAAGCTATTTTTAAGTTGTTTTGTTTATATTTTTGTTTAAACCTTCTCAATTTCTTCTATAGTTAAATTCTAAATTTTTATTTTCATTTTAAAGTTGTTATTGAATCTATGAAATTGTTCTTAAGTCATATGAATTAAGAATAAGAAAAGGGACACAAAAAGAGTGTTTAAAGGGATTTATCTCCCCTTTTCTTAAATTCTTAAGATGGCTAAAAGTTTTTGATGAGTTTGAATAATTTAATTTCTGGGTTTATTTTAGTTCTTATACTATATGAATTATAGAGGATTTTGTATAATTGAATAAGTTTTTATTCATTGTCTTTTTAATTGTTTTGTTCTTTGTTTTAAGAAATGAAAAAGAAATAAGTAAATAACAATGGAAAAATATAATAATTTCTAATATATATATATATGTGTGTGAACCGTGACATATATTAATTTGAGGATTGATTTGTGTATTTTAATATGTGTATTGTGTTGTTGTTTAATATAATAAAAGAGAATAGAAATGGATAAAAAGATTAAAATGGATTTTTATTTTTTGATTTTTATTTTCTTTTCTTTTTCTGGACCGTGTATATATATACATATAATTTTTATGATAATTGTTGTTATTTCATGTGTGTTTGAGTTATAATTAAGTCTTTAAAAAGAATGAAAACAAATAAGTACTTTCCTTTGAAGTAGAAATGAAATGAAATGATTTAGAGGAACTAAAAATGACTTTTTAGAAATAAAATGAATTATGGAAAAATTTGATGTTATTGAAGTTTATGGAATTATATGTTATGAAATTTTGATGTAATTGTTATTGTTTGATTTTATGTTATTTCCTTTTGTTAGGATTTAAGTTTAATAAGAACAATGAATTAGGATAATAAGCAAAAAAATAAATTTTCTGGAAAAAATAAAAAGAATAGGCCGTGAGGTCTATTGCATTATTTTAAAATTATTTTTGTAATTTGTTTGATTGTTTGATGTATAGTTAAATTATAGTTGATTGTTTACAAGAAAAAGGAATAAATGGTAGTTGTTATAAACCTATAAGAACATGTATTTTTGATTAATTGTATGAGTATGTGGTTGATGTGGTTGTAAGTGTTAGTTGCTGGAAAAAAATGAATTATTTTCTAAAAGGGATCTATTTTATATTTGTTTATGATTAAACCTCTTATTTTTAGTATACCAAATGATGTAATTATATTATATAGATGTTTTAGGAATTGCAAACATTTTTCTAACTTTTCTATATGCTAGTCGAATTTTAGAAGAAAAAGGAATTAAAGTAATTAAATTTTTCTAATTGATTTGATGATTGCTTTAGTATGTTTATGGAATATATTACATGTTTATATGGAAAAGATTAATTTTGAAAGTTTTATTTTAATTCTGGAAATTTAATCTTTATTCTGAAAAATTTATTTATTTAAGACCCCAAGTGATTATTTTTAAGAATGTTAGTGATACTTTGTTTATATGTGCAAATATAATGTAGAAACAAATAGAAATGAGTATTTTGATTGATTAAAAGTGATTTATAAAAAAAATATATTAAGTTGTTGTCCAGAAATTATAAATAATAAAAAAAGTAATATTTTATTTGAAATAATAATGTTTTAAAGTTTTTAGCATAAGTAGGAATTGTGCATGATTGTGTATGATTGTTTGGATTGTTTTCTTGAACTTGTTTAAGTGATGCAACTTTTCTGTGGCTGTACAACAGATGCAACTATTTTATTTTGTCTAATTTTGTCATATTATTATAGTAGAAGTTGTAATAAGAATTTAGAAAGAAACGGCATGTGTTTTCGATTTTCTGTTTAAGAGAAATTGAATTTTTAAGTTTAAGTATGCATGCTGTCCAAAAATCTAAATTAGTTGCATCAATGATAGAAATTGTTTTGGATTAAATCAATATGTGAATTTTATGCTAAGACTTTTTATATATAGAGTTAAAAAGGAAATATAAGAGTGACTTTGTAAATGTATGCCTTAATGTTCTAGTTGTTTACTAAACTGTTGTCTTACTGATGCTTTTATGATAATTGTGAAATGTCTTGTAAAAGTGATTTTTGAGTTTGTATTATATACTGTTCAAATTTAATAAATTGATTTAAGTAATTATAAAAATGATTTTAATGTATGTGTGTATGTTTGGGTATGGTTATCATATTGTTTGAATTTAGTAAATAAGAAGTGGGTTGTGTTTTGATATAAAAATATAATGTTAAGAGTTTTAGGCAAGTTATAGTATTTCATTAGATAAATAAATGTATGCTATGAATATTATTGTCTAATTAATCTATATGTAACTATTTTTATAAGTTATAAGTACTTTTGAGTTATAATTTTTAATTTGATGAAAATTGTGAGTAAGTGCAATTTGTTTGAGTGCTGTCCAGATTTGTTTTATATTGACCTTAGTAGTATGTCTATAAGATTTAAAGTGAATTGAAATAATTTAAAGCGCTGCCCATAATTGAATAAGTGTGGAAAAATATTATTTTCTTGATCTTAATTTCATTTTTAGAACTTTGATGTGAATCTTTTAGTAGGAGATTGAAAAGAATGAATTTTGGGTAACTGTGCAGAGATGCAACTTTATTTTGTGCTACTGTCCAGAATCTTAGTTTGAGTTGCATCAACTTTAGAACTTGTTTTGACTTGATAAGTGAATGAGTTTATATTTTAGAATGATTGTTGATGTGTTAAGTGTTTGTATTGATTTTTAATAATGTGTTTCTGGCTGTCCAAATGATTAAAAGATTTCATTGAGTTTAAGTTATTTGTTTAAGCGGCTTATGTTACTATTTGAATGGTAGTTGTTATATGAGCATTTGGAATTGAATTATGAGTTAATGAAAGTATGAATAGTCTCTAATGATTTAATTGATTAAGTTCTAATTTTTTTGTATTATATGTATAGATCTTAGAATTATATATGGTTATAAATGAATGATAGAACATGTTTATAACAATTTTTAGAATTGATGCAACTAGATTTTGGTGACTGTCCAGCAAGCAAAATTATTTTGTTTAATGTATATTTAATCATATTTTTATACTAGAACTGTAAAAAAATTGTAGGAAAAAGTGGCATGTCTTTCCGATAACCAGTGGTGGAAAAAGTGATTTTCAAGACTTGTAGGGTCTGCTGTCCAAAATTCTAGATTTGTTGCATCAACTATAAAAATTGTTTTGGAATGAATTAGTATGAGGATTTTTATAGGACCCTTAATATAAGTGTATCGAGTATAAAAGAAATTATAAAAGTGATTCTGTGAAAATATGATTTGATGTTATTTGTTTAAATAAAGTGTTGTTTTATTTGTATAAATCTGTGGCTAATAATGGTTGTATGTCTTTGAAAAGTGATTTTGACTTGATGATTGGTTTTAAAGATTTTATTTAGTAATGTTTAAGAGGCCTTGATTTTGGAGAAGGAATGATTTACTTTTCAAGTGTTGTATATTCTAATACAAAGTCTTTTGATTTCAAAGGTTATTTAAGAAAGTGGTATTTGTTAAAAGTATGTTTTTCAAAAAGGAATTATTTTAAGTTATCTAATGCCTTAAAAAGGGTTTCTGTTTTAAAAAGGGATTTCTGTTTTAAGGTACTTTGGTACTTTGGGTTTAGTCCTTACATTAGCGAATAGATAGTATAAGATACTTGCGTGATATTGATTGTATGTCGTTCATCATTTAAGAAATAAAAGGAATTAAAAGTGAACGAGCTGCTGGAGCTGTGAGCGCAAAGGTTGAAAACAGAGTAAGCGTGGAGCTCAGGTGAGAGAACAACCTTCCTAAGACATAATGGCACTGAGGTAGCATTAGGGCGTTCCGTATCATCTCAAAGGTCGGAACTAGGAATCTATAGGTTGAGTAGTAAGACGGCAAATGTGTGTGTGTTCCGCCGTCCTTACGAAAAATACGATTCCTCAATATTATGTCTGTTAATAATTGTTATACCATGTTGTATATTCTGAAGTTGTATAATGTATATTGCTTTAATGATTTTGGAGATGATAAAATGATAAGTGATGAGATAACAAATATGTTGGGATTATTTGGGATAAGGATTTATCCTATGGAGGTGTGCTCAATGTATATTGAATTGTTGTATTTGGAAGTATGATTGTGAAAATAAATTATGAGAAATGATTATTTGAATCTTGTGAAATTTGAGGATCGTTGTTAGTGTACAGTGATGGTGCAAGCGGCACAATGACTTTATTTTTATCCCCTTAAGTGACTGGCCATGTGAATGACTTTGTCGTGGTCTCATGTCTTGTGGAATCCACTGTACGATAGGGAGGTGTTTGCTATGGTCCCTTAGAGGTCGAGGCCCGTTAGAAGCGCGGCTTAGAATGGGTCGACCAAACTTAGGATTAAGAAAAGATTTCTAAAAGACTTTAAAAAGATTTAAAAGACTTTAGGACCTAATCCTTTCTAACTACGTTGAGAGTGAAGTAGTGGAGAGGAAAGATACCGTGTGCTTGGAGGTCGTGCATCCCTCCAAGTGGTGATTGTGATAGGGGAGGGCAATGACGGTGAAACGTCAAGAAGCCTAAGAGCGCTTCCCTAGGCGGGACGGTGTTACAATGATCAAGGGCACCTGCTGGTCGTTGATCGTAGCGAGGACTGCACGTACAACTAGGGATAGAGCTGTCGCCCCCTTGAGCAAATCTTAGATGGTGTAGAGGGAATCCGAACAAGGCTAAAAGTCACTAATTTTCTTACGAGTATCATTGTGGTTGGCCATGCTTAATGGTTCCAACATTGCGAATCTCGACTTGTTTACTATGTTTTGTTTGCTGGCCAACATGCGTGGTTCCAGCTGGTACGTACCCTTTGACTTCGATGCCTGTGTGGATAGGATTCCTGTGCATCCCATCTGCTTTCCGACTTAGGTTGTGGTTGGATGATGAAGAGGAGATGTATCGTGTGTGCTGACTGTTCCCTTACCTCAATGATTTCCCTCCCTAAATCATTGACGGTTGTATTATGGAAAGACCTAGTGGAAAGACTATGAGTATGAAACTTTAAGAAAAGATATTAATGCGATGAAAAGAGGAAGTTATAAAAAGTTATAAGAATAAAGTGATAATTATGAGCTGTGAATGAGGAAATGTTATATTTATTGCATATATTTGTGTCTTAATGTGATCCCTTAGAGTAAGTCCATGCCGTCGACGACCATTCGTCCGGATCGTTGACTCTCTCTCTTCTTTCCTTTCCCTGTGGACATTGGGGACAATGTTCACAGATGTCAGATCATATAGCATTTCAAGTGATGGTTTCTTAAGTTGGAGAATGATCGTGAAATGGAGCATCATTATGAGGAGGACGTAGAAGTGGCAGCCGAGGAGTCTTTCAGATACTTGTGATGAAGGATAGAAATGAAGATTAGTAGTCTAAGTTAGTATAGTCTCTGTTTCTGTATTCCATCACTAGATGGGTAGGACATGATTACTCTATCCCGAATGTAACCCCTATTGTAATAAATGATTATTTGAAATGAAATAAAAGAAGTTTCTTTTGTTATATATTATGTTCATAAAGTAATTAAACTATTTTTTCGCAAGTTAACCATCGACTAAATATGACATTTAGAAAATGAGTTTTTGGAAATGTGTTGGATGATAACATCTCTTTTTGGAAATAGAATTTTATGATGCAAGTACTAAAGCATTTTTGTAAACCAAATGAATCAAATTGTATTTATGAAAATCTTTTGGTAAAAGAATTAAACTGAATTGATTTTGATAATGTTATAAAAAAAAATGGCGCAAATTTTTAGTGAAAATTCTAAGTCCAAATTGGGGTGTTACATTTAGTGGTATCAGAGCGATGGTTGTCCTTAGTGGCCTTAAGCATAGCCTTATATGCTTTCCTTGTGTGACTCTGGTTATGTTTGTTTGTGTCTGGGTTGCGGTAGTTTTAGTCCTAGAGTAAACTAAGAGTTAGGATTGGCGCGGAAATGAAGATGCAAGGATGTTCTGCAAGTCTAACTAGTCAAGGCAGTAGCAGCAATGACGCAAACCCTGAATTCCAAAGAGGTCTGAGGTTAGGACTACAGATAGCTTTTCCACATTTGGAGTTTCCCAAGTTTGGATAGGCAAGAAGACCAAGCAACTGGTTAATAGGGGAATCTCCGACAGGATATGCAAAGGCGAAACCGGTCAATTACTCTGCTAAGCATGGCTTCGCTAGGAAGTCTCGACACAACAAGGTGCCTGGTAGGAGGAATCAGAGGTATCGTGGTTCTCATCAGCAAAATCGTAGGAATGGAAAAGAATCAAGTTGGAAGTCCATGGATCCCCGGTGGTTTTGGAAACAATCAACATCAAGGTGGAAACAACAACAACAAAAATGGTGGGAATCAGAGAACGTGGAATGGTAATAACACCAGTAATGGTGGTGCTCGAGGTAATGGGAATGGTGAAGAAGGTCAAAGAGGTGTAATCCTGCTGCGTGGTCGCTACAACAATGACTATTATGGACCAAATCGCCCTTATGAGAATCCGAACTGCTTCAACTGTAGCAAACTAGGACACACTGCGAGGAACTGCTGGGAACCAAAGCGTGAAAAGGGTTCTGATAAACCAAAGGGAAACAGAAGAGTATTCACTATGATGGGGAATGAGGATGTTAATGCTGCTAGTCGTTTTTAGGTTTGAGTTGTTTGAACGAAGTGGAGTATTCACTAGTTGTGTTTACTTCTTTTGTGTGGATTCGTGATAATTTGTTTCTTGACTGGTTATGTTGAAGGATTATTCCTTCTTCTGCTTTTCCTGTGATATAATAATGTTGAAATTTTCGTGAGATCAGTGAATGTTTGTGCTTAAGTATGCTGAATAGAACTCCTTGTGAGAATGCGGAAACCAATTCTTGGAAAAAGTGTGGTATTTTAAGGACTGCCAGAGGAGAATGGAGTTCAAGTCAAGACATTACCTTACTTCGTTTCGATTTTTGAAAAGAACCCAATCACCCTTCGTATGATTATTGAACTTGATCTTCGTATTTTTGCGATAATTTGACCCTCCCAAATTAAAAAGAACTTCCTTTTGTCAGAAAAATACCCAATCTAATGATCACCTTCCATCAAACTATTCGACCAAATGCCAAATTTCAGTAAAATCCTAAGTTCTTTTCTCGAATTTTCGTGATTAAAACATAACCCTACCATATAAAGTTATGAAGGAAGTAACACTTGTATGCATAACACATGAATTTTAAGTGGCTGAAGGGACAAGGTGATGGTACGGTTGTGTGAAAAGTTAGGAATTATGGGAATAATGGTTTAGAGTCGGTCCCTAAGTGGTACTTAGAAGGCAAGGAAGTAAGTGAAAAGTCGGGTAGTTAGGGAGTAATCATAGTTTTATGGTGGGCTTTGATGTAAGGTTGTGTAATAGGTGGTATAAGCTTGATCAAAGTTGGGAGCAAAAGGTTAAGTAGAGTCTATGTTAGAAAAGTGTAGTGACAAGTACCCGTATGGCATAAGTAGTATGAAGATAAGCAGTAATTCAGTCAGTGATTATGGTTTTGATATGCATACAAGAAAGTACTTCTGGATTGACACCAAGTTCGAAAATAACAAATTCTTCTTATCAAGTCTATTATCAAAATGCCAATATCCCTTATGAATAATTCATACTCACTTACCTTTAATACTTCTGGTTTGACCAAAACTACTATTGTGACAATTATTGTTTGTTGCCTACCTTTGAACTTGACTCAATTCGACTCCCACACGGCGTTACGACAAAGGTTGACCAGTAAAAGAATGTTGATCGACGTAAACATCGAAGGAAGGATATATTCTCAAAAGAAGTGAATAACAAAGTAAAGGGTAGTAAGAATGTTTGAATAACCTTGTGTGTTTCCTTGCTTGTCTTTGTGCGTATTTCTCGGGGACAAGAAATCTTTAAGTTGGGGAGGATTGTGAGACCCACAATTTTACCCAATTTATTTGTGATTTTATAATTAAAATTAGGAAATTATGCTTGATTTTGATACCTGGGTTTATATAAAAAATATATATATATATATATATGAAAATATATATGTATACACGTAACATATATAGGTATATATATTATATACCAATTTTTTCCCTAGCCTATTTAAATGAAATATTTTTAAGGTAAAGTATTTGATTTAAATGATTTTAAAAGATGAAATGATTTTTGATGGATTAGAGTATCCTATCTTTAGAAATTCATATCTTTTCAACCGTATGTCTAAAAATTACAAATGATATGTCAAAACGATCGTATCGAAATCTAGATTATGAAAATGTAAAGCTTTGATTTTTATTTTTGAGTTTTCGAAATTTTATCACTGCTGCAATAGTGAACGAATTTTTGAGTTTTAAGAATCAATGTCTGGTTTTAATGCATTTAATAACCTTTTGACTCAAGTATAATTATTTTTAAAATAAAAATACATTTCTGAAGTTGTATAATGTATTATAATTTAAATAAAATGTATTTTCGTATTTTTCTTGTTTTAAAATATTTGAAAAGCTTAGAAAGTGTATTTTTGAAGAAATGACCTTAGAACTTCAAAAATTCATAACTTTCAAATCATAAGTCCAAAAATTACAAACTTTATATGAAAATGATCGTATGAAAATGTAGAATCTTAATATGTAAAAATAAAATTTTTATTTTAATATTTACGAAAAATTTTGTACAGTAGGTAGAAAATCAAATTTTGATAGTTAATATGATTGGATAATTATGTAGGCACCTCCACAATGAACCAATGAAAAATTTTCTCTCCTATTTTAATATACATGTACAGTCCAAAAATAAGGTGGAAAGAGGGGAAGAATAGTTCTGAAGTTTGTGAGAATAAACCATGAATTAAAATGCTTTAGGAATCAACAAAATCCCATTTAATGCTAGTTCATGTTCCAAGTAGTGTTTGAAAATTTTTGAATGAAACTTGATGAAGGGGGGCCGAATTTTAGGTCAGAAAAATGAAGGGAAATGCATCTCCAAACACCTATAAATAGAGAGCCTTAGTTCCCACATTTTTCACACACAAAACCTTGATAGTTTCATAAGAGAAAAAAAAATAATAAAATTCCAAGAGAAAAATAGAGAGAGAGGGTCGAGTAAGCTATGGAAGGAGGGAGGAAGTGCTTTGTTGCTTGAAGTTTTCTAAAAAGCTTAAGGAGTAGAGGTAACCCAAAATCACTTATTTAATTAAGCTATTTTTAAGTTGTTTTGTTTATATTTTTGTTTAAACCTTCTCAATTTCTTCTATAGTTAAATTCTAAATTTTTATTTTCATTTTAAAGTTGTTATTGAATCTATGAAATTGTTCTTAAGTCATATGAATTAAGAATAAGAAAAGGGACACAAAAAGAGTGTTTAAAGGGATTTATCTCCCCTTTTCTTAAATTCTTAAGATGGCTAAAAGTTTTTGATGAGTTTGAATAATTTAATTTCTGGGTTTATTTTAGTTCTTATACTATATGAATTATAGAGGATTTTGTATAATTGAATAAGTTTTTATTCATTGTCTTTTTAATTGTTTTGTTCTTTGTTTTAAGAAATGAAAAAGAAATAAGTAAATAACAATGGAAAAATATAATAATTTCTAATATATATATATATATATGTGTGTGTGAACCGTGACATATATTAATTTGAGGATTGATTTGTGTATTTTAATATGTGTATTGTGTTGTTGTTTAATATAATAAAAGAGAATAGAAATGGATAAAAAGATTAAAATGGATTTTTATTTTTTGATTTTTATTTTCTTTTCTTTTTCTGGACCGTGTATATATATACATATAATTTTTATGATAATTGTTGTTATTTCATGTGTGTTTGAGTTATAATTAAGTCTTTAAAAAGAATGAAAACAAATAAGTACTTTCCTTTGAAGTAGAAATGAAATGAAATGATTTAAAGGAACTAAAAATGACTTTTTAGAAATAAAATGAATTATGGAAAAATTTGATGTTATTGAAGTTTATGGAATTATATGTTATGAAATTTTGATGTAATTGTTATTGTTTGATTTTATGTTATTTCCTTTTGTTAGGATTTAAGTTTAATAAGAACAATGAATTAGGATAATAAGCAAAAAAATAAATTTTCTGGAAAAAAAATAAAAAGAATAGGCCGTGAGGTCTATTGCATTATTTTAAAATTATTTTTGTAATTTGTTTGATTGTTTGATGTATAGTTAAATTATAGTTGATTGTTTACAAGAAAAAGGAATAAATGGTAGTTGTTATAAACCTATAAGAACATGTATTTTTGATTAATTGTATGAGTATGTGGTTGATGTGGTTGTAAGTGTTAGTTGCTGAAAAAAATGAATTATTTTCTAAAAGGGATCTATTTTATATTTGTTTATGATTAAACCTCTTATTTTTAGTATACCAAATGATGTAATTATATTATATAGATGTTTTAGCAATTGAAAATATTTTTCTAACTTTTCTATATGCTAGTCGAATTTTAGAAGAAAAAGGAATTAAAGTAATTAAATTTTTCTAATTGATTTGATGATTGCTTTAGTATGTTTATGGAATATATTACATATTTATATGGAAAAGATTAATTTTGAAAGTTTTATTTTAATTCTGGAAATTTAATCTTTATTCTGAAAAATTTATTTATTTAAGACCCCAAGTGATTATTTTTAAGAATGTTAGTGATACTTTGTTTATATGTGCAAATATAATGTAGAAACAAATAGAAATGAGTATTTTGATTGATTAAAAGTGATTTATAAAAAAAATATATTAAGTTGCTGTCCAGAAATTATAAATAATAAAAAAAGTAATATTTTATTTGAAATAATAATGTTTTAAAGTTTTTAGCATAAGTAGGAATTGTGCATGATTGTGTATGATTGTTTGGATTGTTTTCTTGAACTTGTTTAAGTGATGCAACTTTTCTGTGGCTGTACAACAGATGCAACTATTTTATTTTGTCTAATTTTGTCATATTATTATAGTAGAAGTTGTAATAAGAATTTAGAAAGAAACGGCATGTGTTTTCGATTTTCTGTTTAAGAGAAATTGAATTTTTAAGTTTAAGTATGCATTCTGTCCAAAAATCTAAATTAGTTGCATCAATGATAGAAATTGTTTTGGATTAAATCAATATGTGAATTTTATGCTAAGACTTTTTATATATAGAGTTAAAAAGGAAATATAAGAGTGACTTTGTAAATGTATGCCTTAATGTTCTAGTTGTTTACTAAACTGTTGTCTTACTGATGCTTGTATGATAATTGTGAAATGTCTTGTAAAAGTGATTTTTGAGTTTGTATTATATACTGTTCAAATTTAATAAATTGATTTAAGTAATTATAAAAATGATTTTAATGTATGTGTGTATGTTTGGGTATGGTTATCATATTGTTTGAATTTAGTAAATAAGAAGTGGGTTGTGTTTTGATATAAAAATATAATGTTAAGAGTTTTAGGCAAGTTATAGTATTTCATTAGATAAATAAATGTATGCTATGAATATTATTGTCTAATTAATCTATATGTAACTATTTTTATAAGTTATAAGTACTTTTGAGTTATAATTCTTAATTTGATGAAAATTGTGAGTAAGTGCAATTTGTTTGAGTGCTGTCCAGATTTGTTTTATATTGACCTTAGTAGTATGTCTATAAGATTTAAAGTGAATTGAAATAATTTAAAGCGCTGCTCATAATTGAATAAGTGTGGAAAACTATTATTTTCTTGATCTTAATTTCATTTTTAGAACTTTGATGTGATTCTTTTAGTAGGAGATTGAAAAGAATGAATTTTGGGTAACTGTGCAGAGATGCAACTTTATTTTGTGCTACTATCCAGAATCTTAGTTTGAGTTGCATCAACTTTAGAACTTGTTTTGACTTGATAAGTGAATGAGTTTATATTTTAGAATGATTGTTGATGTGTTAAGTGTTTGTATTGATTTTTAAAAATGTGTTTCTGGCTGTCCAAATGATTAAAAGATTTCATTGAGTTTAAGTTATTTGTTTAAGCGGCTTATGTTACTATTTGAATGGTAGTTGTTATATGAGCATTTGGAATTGAATTATGAGTTAATGAAAGTATGAATAGTCTCTAATGATTTAATTGATTAAGTTCTAATTTTTTTTTGTATTATATGTATAGATCTTAGAATTATATATGGTTATAAATGAATGATAGAACATGTTTATAACAATTTTTAGAATTGATGCAACTAGATTTTGGTGACTGTTCATCAAGCAAAATTATTTTGTTTAATGTATATTTAATCATATTTTTATACTAGAACTGTAAAGAAATTGTAGGAAAAAGTGACATGTCTTTCCGATAACCAGTGGTGGAAAAAGTGATTTTCAAGACTTGTAGGGTCTGCTGTCCAAAATTCTAGATTTGTTGCATCAATTACAAAAATTGTTTTGGAATGAATTAGTATGAGGATTTTTATAGGACCCTTAATATAAGTGTATCGAGTATAAAAGAAATTATAAAAGTGATTCTGTGAAAATATGGTTTGATGTTATTTGTTTAAATAAAGTGTTGTTTTATTTGTATGAATCTGTGGCTGATAATGGTTGTATGTCTTTGAAAAGTGATTTTGACTTGATGATTGGTTTTAAAGATTTTATTTAGTAATGTTTAAGAGGCCTTGATTTTGGAGAAGGAATGATTTACTTTTCAAGTGTTGTATATTCTAATACAAAGTCTTTTGATTTCAAAGGTTATTTAAGAAAGTGGTATTTGTTAAAAGTATGTTTTTCAAAAAGGAATTATTTTAAGTTATCTAATGCCTTAAAAAGGGTTTCTGTTTTAAAAAGGGATTTCTGTTTTAAGGTACTTTGGTACTTTGGGTTTAGTCCTTGCATTAGCGAATAGATAGTATAAGATACTTGCGTGATATTGATTGTATGTCGTTCATCATTTAAGAAATAAAAGGAATTAAAAGTGAACGAGCTGCTGCAGCTGTGAATGCAAAGGTTGAAAACAGAGTAAGCGTGGAGCTCAGGTGAGAGAGCAACCTTCCTAAGACATCATGGCACTGAGGTAGCATTAGGGCGTTCCGTATCATCTCAAAGGTCGGAACTAGGAATCTATAGGTTGAGTAGTAAGACGGCAAATGTGTGTGTGTTCCGCCGTCCTTACGAAAAATACGATTCCTCAATGTTATGTCTGTTAATAATTGTTATACCATGTTGTATATTCTGAAGTTGTATAATGTATATTGCTTTAATGATTTTGGAGATGATAAAATGATAAGTGATGAGATAACAAATATGTTGGGATTATTTGGGATAAGGATTTATCCTATGGAGGTGTGCTCAATGTATATTGAATTGTTGTATTTGGAAGTATGATTGTGAAAATAAATTATGAGAAATGATTATTTGAATCTTGTGAAATTTGAGGATCGTTGTTAGTGTACAGTGATGGTGCAAGCGGCACAATGACTTTATTTTTATCCCCTTAAGTGACTGGCCATGTGAATGACTTTGCCGTGGTCTCATGTCTTGTGGAATCCACTGTACGATAGGGAGGTGTTTGCTATGGTCCCTTAGAGGTCGAGGCCCGTTAGAAGCGCGGCTTAGAATGGGTCGACCAAACTTAGGATTAAGAAAAGATTTCTAAAAGACTTTAAAAAGATTTAAAAGACTTTAGGACCCAATCCTTTCTAACTACGTTGAGAGTGAAGTAGTGGAGAGGAAAGATACCGTGTGCTTGGAGGTCGTGCATCCCTCCAAGTGGTGATTGTGATAGGGGAGGGCAATGACGGTGAAACGTCAAGAAGCCTAAGAGCGCTTCCCTAGGCGGGACGGTGTTACAATGATCAAGGGCACCTGCTGGTCGTTGATCGTAGCGAGGACTGCACGTACAACTAGGGATAGAGTTGTCGCCCCCTTGAGCAAATCTTAGATGGTGTAGAGGGAATCCGAACAAGGCTAAAAGTCACTGATTTTCTTACGAGTATCATTGTGGTTGGCCATGCTTAATGGTTCCAACATTGCGAATCTCGACTTGTTTACTATGTTTTGTTTGCTGGCCAACATGCGTGGTTCCAGCTGGTACGTACCCTTTGACTTCGATGCCTGTGTGGATAGGATTCCTGTGCATCCCATCTGCTTTCCGACTTAGGTTGTGGTTGGATGATGAAGAGGAGATGTATCGTGTGTGCTGACTGTTCCCTTACCTCAATGATTTTCCTCCCTAAATCATTGACGGTTGTATTATGGAAAGACCTAGTGGAAAGACTATGAGTATGAAACTTTAAGAAAAGATATTAATGCGATGAAAAGAGGAAGTTATAAAAAGTTATAAGAATAAAGTGATAATTATGAGCTGTGAATGAGGAAATGTTATATTTATTGCATATATTTGTGTCTTAATGTGATCCCTTAGAGTAAGTCCATGCCGTCGACGACCATTCGTCCGGATCGTTGACTCTCTCTCTTCTTTCCTTTCCCTGTGGACATTGGGGACAATGTTCACAGATGTCAGATCATATAGCATTTCAAGTGATGGTTTCTTAAGTTGGAGAATGATCGTGAAATGGAGCATCATTATGAGGAGGACGTAGAAGTGGCAGCCGAGGAGTCTTTCAGATACTTGTGATGAAGGATAGAAATGAAGATTAGTAGTCTAAGTTAGTATAGTCTCTGTTTCTGTATTCCATCACTAGATGGGTAGGACATGATTACTCTATCCCGAATGTAACCCCTATTGTAATAAATGATTATTTGAAATGAAATAAAAGAAGTTTCTTTTGTTATATATTATGTTCATAAAGTAATTAAACTATTTTTCCGCAAGTTAACCATCGACTAAATATGACATTTAGAAAATGAGTTTTTGGAAATGTGTTGGATGATAACATCTCTTTTTGGAAATAGAATTTTATGATGCAAGTACTAAAGCATTTTTGTAAACCAAATGAATCAAATTGTATTTATGAAAATATTTTGGTAAAAGAATTAAACTGAATTGATTTTGATAATGTTATAAAAAAAAATGGCGCAAATTTTTAGTGAAAATTCTAAGTCCAAATTGGGGTGTTACAAGCTGCATTCCCTGGCATCACCTTGGCCCTTCAGCATGTGGGGAATGGACATCGTGGGACCATTCCCAACAGCACCAGGTCAACTAAAGTTCATAGTGGTAGCCGTGGACTACTTTACCAAGTGGATCGAGGCTGAGCCACTAGCCACCATCACATCGGCAAGAATCCAAAAATTCTTCATGAAGCAAGTCGTTTCTCGCTTCGGGCTCCCGCTAACATTAATCACCGATAATGGCAGTCAGTTTGCAGCCAACAATTTCCAGATATTGGCAGAAAACCTCGGTATTTCCCACCATTTTTCCTCAGTTGAACATCCCCAAACCAACGGACAAGCTGAAGCCGCCAACAAAGTTATCGTGGACGGACTAAAAAGGAGGATTTTGGAAGCTAAGGGATTATGGGCCGAGCTTTTACCGGAGGTCCTTTGGTCAATCAGAACCACGGTCCAGACCTCTACAGGTGAAACCCCGTTCAGATTAACCTATGGCTGTGACGCGGTCATCCCCATTGAACGAAGAATCCATACCTTCAGGATGAGGGAGAGACCCACAGGGCAAAACGAAAGTTTGATCAAAGAAAATCTAATCCTGGCCGAAGAAGTCCGAGAAGCAGCATCGGTTCGAGAAAAGAAAGCAAAAGAAAGGCAAGCCAGGCAACACAACAAAGAAGTTCGGCCCAGGTCGTTCGAGGTAGGAGATCTGGTACTCCGAAGGGCCGATATTGGCCTCAAGAATGGAAGAGACGGGAAGTTCGCCCAAAACTGGGAGGGCCCCTACAGAGTAATCTCAAAAACAAACTCTGGGGCGTACCGACTAGAAACTCTTGAAGGCTCCGAACTTAAGAACTCGTGGAACGTCGCGAAACTAAAGATATATTACAGTTAGTCTCACCTCGGTAGATTACCATTGTTTGCAAGGAATGATGTACTGATCCTTTAAGTAATGAAAAGAACTTTTTTTCTCTCAAGTGCCACAGTCTTACATACGTACGTACTAGCTTCTCATTTAGCATTAGCCACCTAAATGTTGCATGGCGCTACGAACAGCTTACATCTCCTAAAAGAGACCGGCTTGTATGTACAATGTACAAGGGATACCCGATGATGTACAGCTTGCAGTGAAATGTTTTCACATCTCTTCACTCAGCAACCTCTTCTACATCGGGGCTGAGGATACCCACCTCGGCCAAGACGGGTAATCCGAGTTCCCCACCGTATTCCCTTATATACAGTGCCTCTTTTCAGAGAACACTTATAAGCCTACTGCACTTACTGAGATATTCAAGTTAAAACTCACTCCTTCTTAATTCACATTCAACTTACATTTTCAAAATTTCATAGTACCTTACAGGGTTTCAAGTTAAACCTTAGGCTTAAAATAAATAAAGCATGCAACAAGTTAAATACAAAACTTGCATTGAAATTTATAATGTGCTACAAGTATGATCCAAACAAAGTTCACACTATGAAAAGCTGTTGTACACAAAACATAGTACTTGCACAAAATATTAGCCGCCCAGCATAAGGGGCTTACGCTAACTCATCCTCCACATCGGACAGTATAACTGAACTCGGATCAAACTCCTCGTCAGTTTTCTCTTCCAAAGGGTTCGGCAAATCTGCCTCGGGTTGGTTCAGATCGACTTCCACACCGTCCTTGTCATAGTCGACCAGCTTCCCATCTTCAACCCCGAACCCAGCGGAGGCACCAATAACTCGGATCCTCAAGCCCGGATTTAAATGCAAAAGTTGCTCCACAGCTCCGGCAAAAATCTTGTTACCAAATTTCTCAAAACTAAAATCAGCTTCATGCGCCGCTACCTTATGCTTCAGAGCTTGAGCAATCCTTTTCTCAAGCTTCGCCTCCACTTGCCCCATCTCGGCCAAGCCTTCCTTTCAACCAGCTTCTTTCACCTCAACCCTTGCTTGCGCAAACCGAGCTTCGTGATCCTTGAGAAGCTCCTCCACCTGTTGACGGTGTTTTTCCTCCAGATCGGCCAACTTTTGCTCAGCGGCCCTGGTATTGGTCCTTAGCTCGACCACCTCAGTTTGGATTTCGGCACGACTCCTTTTTTGATCGGCCGATATCCCTGCAGCTACTTCATCTCCATATTCGGATAGAACGCTAAAGAGATTGGTAGCCCTCTTCAGATGAAATGCTAACCCCTCGGTCATCATCTTCAGCTCATACCCCGAAAGATTAACAACAGCTTCTTTGACCGACCTCTTGACAACAAGCGGCCGGGGTGGAGCATCAGCGGCACTATCGACCTCCGCGCTCGTCGCCGGCGATTGGGCGAGAAAACTGAAGGTCGGATGAGTAGAGTCGGGCAGTGTCGGCCGAGCAGCAGGTTCAGTGGCTGCTCGGGAAACATTTTCTCCCCTCTTACGCTTGCGGGCCTCCAGGGACGCTTTCAAAGCCCTTGCCGACATGGTGGACCAATATTTCTCTGAGAAAAGAAAAAGAAGCACATTAAATAAATGGAAAGGACTTGACAAAGACAAGACATCAAGAAATATTACCGATCTCAGTTAAAACCACGTCATCCGCACAAGTCATGAATACCCCAACGTCGAGCTGGGATTTTTGACTAAGGTATTCAGTACGAAAATGCAAAGCCGCCTCCGCCTCGGCAGCGTCAAGAGTCACTCCCGACCATTGTTGGGGTGTGTCTCGATGTCGATTAAAAAACTCTTGGGTCTACTGCAAAGGAAATTTTGGCCCCGCCTCATCTCGGAACCAAGGTCGCCCGTTACCGACATATTTATATTTGAAGAACCTGTGTTTAAAATGTTTCCAAGACTCGACGAATAATTCGAAAAGCCCATAGCGAGCTCGAGCCTTGGTGGACACCCACAACCGACCAGTCACCCCCTCTTTGTTTCCAACGAAGGGGTTGTATATCCAAAGGAAGAGCTTAATGGTACATGTCAGCCCCTTTGCCCCGCAGTACCTCTGGAAGGCCCGAAGGAAGGACCAAAGTGTTCGGATGCATTTGCGAAGGGGCCACCCCCAGCTCGTTCAGAACGCCCATCTCAAACTCCGTAAACGGAAGAGTTATGCCAAGCTTATGTATCAGGTCGGCGTAGAAGAAGAAAGAGTTGGGGTCGGTTCGAGAGCAGATTCGGTCGTCGGCCGAACAGGGCAAAACTTCATAAGAAGTCCCGCTAGGATCTTGGGAATAGGGCAATATCGCCCTCTTCACGTTGAAGAGTAAGCCATCGCAATTCAGTTGAGACCGGATCCCCTTCGGCTCAACGTCCACCCAGTGATAGTGGGAGGCGTCAGTAGGAGCTGGGTACAAGTCGGGACGACTGGCACATTTCCGAGGAGGCATCGTACCTGTGGAAAAACAGGGGAGCTCGAATGTCAGTTCTATGGGTCATGAAAAATAACCCCACAAAAAACCCCCATCCACAGGTACCCCGCGCCCCTCCCCGAACAGCCTCAATAGGAACTGCTCCTGGTTCCCCAAAAAAAAAAAATCCGATACCAGAGGGGTCGTCCTCTTCCTTGCTACTGTAGGAGAACAACGAAAATACTCCTCTGGCTCCCACCCAAACCAGCGCTTACTCAAACGCCCCTAGCACTACCCACCATACCCCAAATACCTTTTAAACCAAAGATTCCCCAGAAAATTCAGTGTGCCCACAGGAAAGACCGTCCCCTTAAAAGCATGACTAACCCATTGCTACACAGATAAACCCACAAAAAACCCACCCAAATAATCACGCAAATGCAGAAACCAAAACTCAGGAATGAGGAAAGAAGAAACAAGAAGAATACCTTGTGTATATCGCAGAAAAGAGATGAGTATGTCGAAGGAAGGGAAGAACAAGTCACGGAAGTCTCGCTGAAACCAAACCTTGCCTCGGAAACGTATTCGCAGGGAAGAAGAAATGTGGGTATAGTGAGAAGGTAAACCAACCGTTCAATAGGAAATGCAACAGAGACAGTTTGCTAGTCAAAGTACAGGGAAGAGTAGTCGTCCTCCCTCTCTTTTTGAATATTGGGCTTGGCCCAGAAGGCCCAACCCAGTGAGGAGCCATAAGAACCGACACACGTGGCGCGCAACAGCCAAAAGCGTGGACCTCGATTAACGTCACAATGATGGTGACGCTCCGTAGACCGTGAATGTCTGACACATGCCTGGGAAAAGTAAATGTCATTCCAAGTCTAAGTGATTAGACAGCTGTCAAAGCTCATGTCATCGTCACTGCCAAACCAGAAGGTTGCAGCTCACACGCACCAACCAGAGACGGAACATCACGACCTCGGAGCAAGCCTTAAATAGCCTTGACCGAGCTGGGGGGCTTATGTGGTAAACTCGGCCATAAAGTGATGGACCTCGGGAAGAATACCCGAACCACGACCTCGGAGCAAGCCTCAAATAGCCTTGACTGAGCTGGGGGGCTTATGTGGTGGACCTGGCTAGGCCGAGCTCCCCATAAACTCCGCTAAAAGCTCAAGGACCTAACAAGGGACCTACTGAACGCTTGGCCGAGCTCAGGGCTCAACGGCCGAACAAGCGCCAGATACAGGCCGACCTCATGCCTCTGCTCAGGTCCGATCTCCGTACGTCTTCCCAGGTCCGACATCACCCCAAAGATTCCGACACCAAGGACATGATGACGTCCCCCAGCCTTATCCGCAAGGACAGCTCACTCCATCCTTATCCGGAAGGACAGCGCACCACTCCTAGCTCATTACAGGCTGGCCCTACTTGGGCCCCAAGTTGGCCCATTAGGGCAACCATCTCCCCCCTATAAGTAGCTCAGTACTACATGGGGCAAAGGTACGTCCTCTTACCCTAATCGCCACCCTCACACACCAGTGATTAGGGTATCTCTTTGGCTTCCCCTTTGGCCACTAGAGGACTCCCGACAAACATCACACATAAACCCTAGGCAGAGTCCCCTCTAAGGTAGATTTCCCCTCCTTAGAGGTTCTCCTCGCCCTAGGACATCACAACTATGTTGGTATGTAGTTTTTTTTCTCTTTATTATTAGATTTCATAGGTTTTGTCCCTCCTCTGGATGTCATGATAAATAGACCTACAAAATTAATCTACAAATAAGCATATATTATAAGAAAGTGACACTTAACCAATCAATCAATTGACACATGTCACTTTCTTTATGGTGTATGCCTATTTGTAGGTTGATCAATATTTTTTTAATTAAAAAATAGGTGTGCTATAGTGAAATTACTGTCACTTTAATTAATAATTTTTCAATCTGTTTGCACCAACCTTAAACAACAAAAAATATAGAATGAAGGAAGTATCAAACATGTTGTTAATGAATCCCTAATAATTAATAAATTAAATTAACACCCAAAAAAAATGACAGTCATTAATGTAATCCTTTCATGCTATTATCTCTGTCGTAAATCTAAATTTATCATCAATTGTGATGATAAATTGTACTTTCTTCGTTCATATGAATGTGTTTTAAGGTTATGCTTGCACGAGTTTTAAGAAGTGGTTAAATGATGTAAGAATTTGATGTATTTTGATTATAATGCCCCTACATAATCTTTATTGAAGAGGGAGAAAAATATTGAAAATGAAAAAGAAAGTTTAATAAATAAGGGTGTAATGGGAAAAGTTATATTAATTATATATTGGGTTTTATAAAGAACAATACATATAAAACATGAAACAAAAGTCTACAAACACTACATATGAAACGGAGGCCGGGAGTATTTCTTTCATTATTTTCAATTTGTTATCTCATTCAATATTATTTTTATTCACAAATTAATAATCTATAATACTCCCTGCGTCCCACAAGGATGATAACAAATTGAAAAAGTCAAAAAATTAAGGAGACATGCATATAAATGTTTGCCTAACACATAAACCAATTATTAAACACCTAATTTAATGCATTTTGCAGTGATCAACTAATTACAATTCAAAGTTTATAATTTCTAAACTTTTCATTTATTATTTTAACTTTAGTTTAGGACAAAAATTTTGTGTTTTTTTAAACATCCTTGTGGGACGGAGGGAGTATATAATATCATATAAAAAAAATTAATTAATCTTAAGTCAAATTTGTAAAACATATCTATTAAATTTGGAATAACTTTTTTATTTAAAAAAAAGGATTTGTTTCCCAAAGAGAAAAGTTTTTTCCCAAATTTGTTTCAAAGTCAAAAACCCATCATTACATATGATTTTTAACTTACCCACCAAGTAAAACCAAAAATTTAGAATATATTTTTTTAATATTATATAAAGAAATAATCAATGTTAAGTCAAATTTGTCAAACATATATAATAATTTTTTAATGACTTTTTTTAAAACAAAGGATTTGTTTCCATAAGAAAAAAGATTTTTTCCCAAGATTGTTTAAAAGTCAAAAATAGAAGATTATATATAATTTATTTTTAACTTACCCATTCAAACATATTGTTTATTGACTCTTTATATTCTTCCCATCTATGACAGATATTTTCAAAGACTCACACCTCTTGGCAAAACAAAAACAAAAAAGAAAAAGAGTCCATGCCTTCTATTTATTTTCTTCACCATTTATCAATTAATCAGTAAGAGTTTAGAACTTTACCTCCCTCGTACTATGTCAACTCTCTCTCACACACGCACATTGATAGCACTTTCTCGTTCTCCTATCTTCTCACCCACCCATGGTGCACATTATTAGCCTCGTTGATGCTAATGATAACCCTCTTCAGAACGATGTCGTTGAAGAAACAACAAAAAACACCACCACCACCACCACCAAAAGGCGGCATTTCGCTACCAGCTCCAACACCCAAACCTTAACTTCACCACCCATGGCTCATGGCGATTCGTCTCACGATCCATTTCCCACCCTTCCATATGAGCTCAACACTGAAATCATCTCTAGGCTCCCAGTGAAAATCCTCATGCAATTCAAGTGCATAAACAAGCCTTGGAAAACCCTAATTTCAGATCCCCAATTTGCGAGGAAGCACCTTTCGAAGGTAACCTCAACCCACCTCATTCTCAGTTTCTCGAACCCCTCCCATGAGTTCATTGTTAAATCTTACTCTCTTAAATCCATGTTTGAAAGCACAACCCCTATTCCCGAGGAGCTCGAGTACCCTTTGAGAACTCGAAACTGTTATAGTTTGTTTGTGGGGTCATGTGATGGAATTTTATGTTTCTCCATACGTGGTGGCGGTGGTGTACTTTTATGGAACCCCGCTATTCGAAAATACAAAATGTTGCCATCTTCGAAGCCTCCAAAGAAAAACAGTTATAGCAGATATGGATTTGGTTATGATCATTGTAGTGATACCTACAAGGTGGTTGCAGTTTATTGCAATAAGTGTGATAATTGTGGCAAGTTTATGTCTAAAACTGAAGCCAAAGTTCACACTCTGGGTACTGATTGCTGGAAAAGGATTCAGGAGTTTCCTTCTGATTTTGAAATCATTTCACGAGGGAAATTTGTGAGTGGCACACTCAATTGGTTAGCATTTAACCGTGTCGCTTCTAATTCTTCTAATTGGATTGTTGTTTCTCAAGATTTAGGCAACGAGTCTTGTCAAGAACTATCACAACCTGTATATGGGATAAACGTTGTTAACTTGACTTTGGGAGTATTGAGGAACTGTTTATGTACTCTTGCTTATAGCGGGACATTTTCAGATGTTTGGCTTATGAAAGATTATGGAGATAATAAGTCATGGGCGAAATTGTTTCGCATTCCTCCTTATATGGAAGATGTTGATTCTTTTCCATATTCAAATGTGCTTTGTATTTCTGAGGATGAAGAAGTGCTATTGGAGTACAAGTCAAAAAAGATAGTTGTTTATAATATCAGAAATGAAACTTTTAGGAATCTTGAGATTCAGTACCTGGTCAATGGTTGGGCTATCCCACATCTCCATGTTGAGAGTTTAATATCTCCTTTTTTTTAATATTAGGAAGCAGGTCTTAAGCTCTGTCACTTGTACTAGTACAAATAATTGTACTTTACATATCTCTCTTTATGCTATGGATATTATATTTGTTTCAATATATACTTTTTGATTGATAAAGAGTATGTGTTGGTTTTAATTATTTGTTTTTAGAATTTATTGGTTTATTGATTTTTCTTGCATCATACAAATAGGAATCGAACCTAGACTAATAGGATTTGGCATACGGTGCATTGGTAGGGCTAAGCTCTATGAACCATTTACACTCTGATGTAAGCGGGGATCCTACCAGTCACACTACAACCCCACGTTTCCTGTTGTTATCGTTGTTTTGCGCTAATACGGCCATACGGGTGCCTGGGTGTTCATGAGTGCTCTGAAAATCGCGCCACCAATAACATAGGAGCGGCTCCACTCTGACACTCATATAGGTGATTTCATCAAGTGTATGCTGCACTTCATACACCTCCCTAAAGAATATGAAATTCATTAAGAGCTTTAAACTCACCATCTCAAGAATGCAGCATATATAGCACAATTCTACACCATAGGAAGGGAAAAATAATTGTGTTATCATAATCAACGAGTGACTTGTTATTACCCATATGAACCTTTTTCATGGGATCTCCAATCACAAAGGTTGGGTTACTATCACCGTCGATACCTGGTTGGCTCCCATTCCCCTCCATGTTTCTTGTATCACTTGTCAGAGGATTGATCAGATCTCTATAACTTTATATAATTTAACTTTATAGTCTTAACTTCGAATAATTGTTACATATACGTATATGTTTCATATGAACTTAAAATTCAATTAATATTGGTGTATTATTATAATGATTTCTCATATTGTTCATTCCCTAAAATTAGGAGGTAAGCCCATAAGAGCCTATAACTCAATGATTCACATTATTCAAAAAATATACCAAACAATTATATCACGCTTCATCCTCTACAAGAATATGTAGGAGGGCAACACAATGAGCTGTTCAATAAAATGCATCTTCATCAAAGTTTTTACTCTTAACCCCCACATATCAAAATATCAGTAATTTGACTCAATTCGAATAGAGGAAGATGCATATGATATAAGCACATATAAATAAATTATCATTGTCTCTACATAACAATAAATAACATGGAAGGAAATAATAATAGCACGGCAAATAAGATGCGAGTGAATTACTCATAGTATCATCACACTCAAAAAAATTTTAAATGATAAAATATTGTAACCTTTATTTTTGATTCAAATGTGATGGATTTAAACTAAAAACCAAAGAGCCCAAGGACAAGTTAAAATCAAACCCAGATTTGATATAAAAGTGACAACAAATTTTGCATGTTTAAAACAAATATTTTATATATAATAACGATGGAACAACAGCTCAAAAGAATTGTTTTGAAATAAAAAATATAAAATTATAATATTTTATAGGTTCAAAGTTATATAGTGGTGGAAGCTCAACCAAACAAACTTTTAATCTCCATTAGGCATGTAAAGGATATCATAACATGGAGAAAAACAATAATTAAGATAGAAAAAGGTTTAAAAAAAACACACATCAAACAAATTTTATTAATAAAATACTGGAAGAAAAGGATGAAACGAAACAACCACACACTTAGTCACTCATATTATTTTATTTTATTTTATATTTTTATTTTTCCGTCCTACTCATTCATAATGCTGTCAACATTCAGCACAAATAATCCTTGATCACAGTATCCTCTTCCCACATAGGTGTTATACTTTGTCATTACAACGTTGGTTCCTTGAAAACACACCTTAACCCTCACTCTTCCCAACAATGCTACAGAAATCAAGTTGGCCCTAATACTAGGGACATGCAATACTTCACTTAGAGACAGTGTCTTGCCAAATGTGAGCTTTATAAGAACTTTTCCTTTCCCAAGAATAGGAGAAGTTCGAGAATCTCTGAAATAAACGTGTTCTTCTCCTTCACCCACGGAGGTGTAATCGATACTTCCTCCGTTTCAAAAGTATTGTTTTTTTAGCATATGTATCATGTTTCAAAAGTCTTGTTCTTTTACAAAATTCAATACATAATAAATGCTATTTTTCCCAACACACCCTTATTTATTACACTCTCTATCTTTTTCACTTTCAATACTTTTCTCTTTCTTCAATAATGATTATATAGGGGCATTAGAGTCAAAACACCCTAAATTCTTACATCATTTAATCATTTCTTAAAACTCGTGCATAACCTTAAACAACACTACTTTTGAAACGAAGGGAGTAAATGAATTTTTGTCTGCACAAATGTGCCTGGTAGCCCCAGAGTCTACCACCCATCGCTTCACATCGGCCACCATTAGAGCTTGAGAAATAACTGCAGCAATAATATCATCTCCTTCAACCAAGTTTGTCTTTGACTGAGGAGGATTTTTTCTATATTTTTATTGTTATTTCCCTTTCGATATCTGCATAAAGATGCAAAATGACCTTTTTTTGCCACAGGCATAACATTCGTCTCCGGGTTTATTGAATGTGGGGTTAGCAGGAACCCTAGGAACAAAAGTACTGTGACCAGAATTATTATAATTATTTTCATAACTCCTTTTGTGTTGTACCATGTTTGCTCTTGCTGCCAACGCTCTTGCCCTTGCTGCATCAAGTTCCTTTCTATTAGTGTCCTCAATTATAATATGGGTTATTAAGTCAGCCAATGATAGTTGCTTGTGTTTGTGCTTTAGTTGTTTCTTATAGTCTTTCCATGACTCGGGCAGCTTCTCGATCAATAGACCTACAATGAAGGCTTCTGGCAGAGTAATGTTTTCAGACTTGAGATCCTCAATTAGCTTGTGGTATTCATTAATTTGCTGCTTGATGTCCTTATCTTCTGTCATCTCCCAATTGCAGTAGTTTCCAATGATGAACTTTTGTTTTCCGGTATCCTCAGCTATATATCTCACGTTCATGGACTCCCATATTTCTTTGGCTTCCTTGTAAGAGCAATAGACATCGAACAAATCATTAGATAACGTACTAATGATAGTGTGACGACATACCTTATTAGCATATCTCCAAAGTTCCAATGCTTTGGGATCCGCAGAGGCTTGTGGCTTGTTGTCTTTGAGAGCTATAGCTACACCATGCATGTCTAGCATCGAGAAGACACGTTCTTGCCAACGCTTAAAGTTCTTTCCCTCAAACATTTCAATTTTGGATATATCCGGAAACGACTTTGCATATGCGACTGGAGGAATGACAGTCGTCGTATGGTTAGTATTAGCGGTGGAACCATTGTTGGTTGTATCGGTGGTATTTGTGGTTTTTGGTGTGTCCTCCATAGATTCTTAAGATTGTTGGTAATATTGGAGAAAACATCTGCAAAAATAATAACAAAGTGAAGTTGGTCTGAGACGTGTCTAAGACAATGTCCTTAAGAATCTATTCGCTAAGCGCGATGATTCCCCAGGATTCAGCCCTCTGATCAATGTCAGGTGTCTAAACTGGCAGTACTTTGTTTGGTAATGTAAACCAGGAAGATAAAACCAAAATTACAAAATTATGAGGATTTTTCTTCAGTAGTTCTACCTCACCACCTTTGCATATATATAGCAATAAGTTAAAGTTAAGAGTTAATCACTGTAATCAAAAAATTAAACGAGGAAATAATAGAACATTAAAACAAATTGTAACCAGCAAACATAGCAGTAATGGAAATTTAAGTTGGTGTGAGAAGAGCTATTAACAAGACATAACGTACAGATGCAAATAATAAGAATTTGAAATTCAAGTTGATGAGTAACAACTCATAACACTCAACAGACAAATCAAAACTAATAAAAGCAAATATAAAAATTAATAAAGCAAAACCAAAACTGACGCCTTATCATTTGCATAGAATCAAAGCTAATAACTTTAATTTTAAAACATACTTTTGAAATAAATTATTATTTTTACAACACTTAAAATCCTAATACCACCTCACCCCCGTCTTCTAAAGCGGGTATCAGGTTCGGATTTCCCGAAACCCAATCAGAACTGATCTTCCCCACAAAAATCCGGTTGGATTCGAGAGGGTACCCACAAGTGTGAATTTATTTGCGCCAAGTTACTTTCTTGCTAGAAGTGATTGGACAAGGGAAATTTAGCAATGGGTGTTTGATTGTGTTTTCGTTATAATAGTAATTGGCAAATTGAGGTTCCATAAGGGTTACTGTTATTTACTATGTTGTGAATTGAATTAGGAGTTCAATTAGCACCTTATGATAGATGAATAATAATCATTTGGTACCTTAATTTGTCCACCTGAAGTTTTTGAAATGTATGTTGTGAATTAGTAACTAATCATGGTAATTAACATATTGTCTAATGATGATGGATATACATAAAAAATCTAGTCTTTCAAGAACAAGTTTCACTAATACATGTTGTTCATATAATGTTCTAATGATTGATATATGAAAGAAAAAAAGAGATCTAATTCTTAAGTAACTAGCTAGTGAACATGTCCATAGAATTAATGCTGACGATACTTAAGGAAAATGCATCATATACAAAAAGAATTGTTGAGTAAGGAAAATAATGAAATAAAGTAGAGCTGTCATAAGGAATAAACAGTATATATAAATTGGACCTTGCGTTTTTTGTCCTCGGTTGATGAGAGTGCTAGTCATCTATTCATTCATTGTGACATTTGTGTGTGTGTGTTTGGTATACTGTTGGCGCTTCGCTTGAGATTGACGTGGTCCATGTGCCTTCAATCTCCGAATACTTCACTAAGTTTACTAAAGTATTCGGCGGAAAGAAGAAGAAATAGTATGGTATGAGCATTTGGTTAGGAGTTTGTTGGAGTATTTGGATTCTCAAGAATTCTATCCTCTTCCACAATATGCGTTTTGATATCGTACGGTAAAACTTATTGACAAGATTAAGGTGCGTTTTGGACTTTGGTGCTTTACTTTAGTAATAGAAATATTGTCTTTTTGTATTGGTATATAAGTTCCCTGAATTGTATTTTTGATAATAGTTGAGATGGCTTCTTTTCTTTGGGCATGGGAATATCTTTTACTCATGAATAAAATCTCTTTGCCTATAAAAAAAAACGAAGATAGTGTAAGTATTGACAGTGTAAATGTTTTTTTAGGCTTAATTACATATATTTTTTTTTTATCCTTTATCTTATTTTAAAATATACGAGCCTAGATCGATTGCTAAAAACGATTTCGGAACACATACATGCATTACTCATCCACACGTAATATACATTATCTTACATCATAAGTTTTCAAACAGTTAAAGTTTTATCACAGCAGCAGCAACAACAAACCTAGTTAACTCTGAGCTATTATAATATATTACAACACAAAATAATAATAATGCAAAGCATAGTCCAGCACAAAACAAAGGTGTGAGAACATAATTATAATGGACTGCATCCACCCAACTTCTTTTGTTTTGCGCAAAAAAAAAAAGGAAATAAGAATTACCACTGAAACCAATCTTAAAATGGAACGAGGGCAATAAGATGATATTCAATTAAATCAGCATGGATTTATCTCTAAATGTCAACAATGTAGAAGAAAATGCCAATAGCCATTTCATAGTCAATTTATTATTGTGGATGGTATGTTCCCAAAGTAAAAAAAGTACGAGTAATTATTAATTCATTAAATGTATCACTTATTAAGCTGAATAAAAGAACTACATAAGTTAATGAATGAACCAAGAGCCATGAAAACCAGTAATGAAGAGCTTCAGCAAGAACCGCACATATCTTAAATTCTTCATTGGTAATAGATTTGTTTAGGTTGTGATGTAATGCGGAAAAATTGAAGCAAACATTAGGAATTTCTGAGGAAATTAGCAGAGATGTTAAGCAACTTATATACTAGCGATGAGTGACATGGGTCAGCAGTTAAATCCTAATTTCGATATTAGAAAACTGCACCAATAAGCTTGAATGCAATACATGATTGTGAACTATGTAAAAGTCATATAAGATGAATCAATGAACCAATGAATTCTGAACAGAAATAATTAAAACAACATACACTCTCATTGATTAAAATTGATCCAAAAGGTCAATGGTAACTAGAACAAACAAACTATCCATAACATAAATGGCAACATTTAAGGTACAATTAGTAATACAAGAGACATAGCATAAAAACATCTTAATATTGAGAGCAGGGTGATATCAAACTCTCAACATAGACCATTGGCACAAACATCCTACCATTGGTCTCTTGAATTTCGGGAATCTTAAAAGTTCCACTTCTGAAATTGTAAACAACTAACTTTCTCGGATACTGCAACAGTACTTCTTCATCTTCAGAAATACAGAGTGCCTTTGCATTACAAAAAGGATTAGCATCTTCGAAATAAGGAACACGAAACAATTTAGTCCAGGACTCTTCATTACCATAATCTTTCATAAGCCAAACATCTGAAAACATGCGACTATGAGCGAGGATGCCCAAGCAGTTCTTCAACACCCCCACCTCCAAGGAAAGCACATTTATTTCTCCATAATCAGGCAGTGGTAATTCATGAAAAGACTCCTGCCCTAAATCAAGAGAAACAATTACCCGAGGACTAAAAGCAACAGCACCGGGTGCCAACCAGTTAAGAGTGCCACTTACAAATTTTCCTGAGGATTGAAAGGGAACACCAGAAGGAAAATCCTGAATCGTTCTCCAGGAGCTGGTACCCAAAGAATGAACTTTAACTTCAGTTTTATACACAACTGAATTGTGGCCCCAGTTTCTATAGCAAAAAACTGCTACCACCTTGTAGCTATCGCTGGAATGATCATGACCAAACCCATATATGGTGTAAATTTCCTCGCGCCATTCATTATATTGATAATTAATCAAGGAAGGCAACCTTTCTACTTTTTCAATTGAGAGATTCCATAAAAAGATATTACTTCGATTGACAGCAAAACACAACATACCATCACAAGACGCTACCAGGTCATCGATATAGCTTTTAATAATGAATTTGTAATTGTGCTCCGTGCGAACAGGGGGCAAGCTTTTGAACACGGATTGAAGAGAATAAGATCTGAGAAGCAAATCATGTGAGGGGTTGTTGCAGCTCAAAATGAGGTGGGTTGCTTTTCCCAATGCGAGGTGTTTCTTTGCGAATTGGGGATCAGAAATTAGGGTTTTCCATGACTTGCAAACACATCTAAATTGCATGAGAGGCTTCACTGGGAGCCTGGCAAGGATTTCGGTGATGAGCTCAGATGGAAGGCTGGGCGATGTCACATGAGATGAATCGCTTTGAGGCATGGGTGGTGAATTTAGGATTTGTTGTTGTTGTTGTTGTCGTCGTCTCTTGGTGGTGGTGATGGAGGTCGTTTCCTCAGCAACATCGTTTTTGAGAGTGATGTTATTATCATCATTGTGGTTAATGTCGGTCATCGGTGTAAAGGTAGAAGGATGAGAAAGTGATTGAAGAGAAAAGAGAGTTTACGCAAAGTGCAAAGTTCTCTTATACTTGATTGATAGAGGGGGAAAAGAGGAAGGAAAACAAACAGGTGTGAAATGGGTGTTTTTGGTTCCGAGAGGTGTTTTCAATTGTGTTTTGGCTTAAATATCAAATTGATCTCTATAAATATTCACATATTTGAAATTAGTCTCTGCAATTTTTTTTTGTTTTTGGTCCTGCTTTTCAGTTTCGTTTTGGTTTTGGTCCCCACTGTTAATTTTGGATGAAAAATGCTGAAATGGCCTAATGACAAGGAGCAAAAATAAAACGAAACGAAAAAGCAGAGACCAAAACCTCCATATAGTAAAAATTTGGGGACCAAATTCAAAAGTACATTTGCATTATCCTAAATCATAGTTGACGGCGGGAATCAAAACCAAAACGGAATGAAAAATGAGAGACCAAAAGAAAATATAAGGACTAATTTCAAAGAGGTAAATATTTATAGGGACCAATTTGATATTTAAGTTTTTTTTTTTTTTTTTTTTGCACAAAGAGGTGTGAAGTTTGAAAATATCTCCCTGAAATGGGAAGAAAATATGGATGGATTTAATGATATTTTAGAATGTGTAATGATTATCAAAATAAAAATAATATTTAATCTGTACCCAAAAGATATCATATTAAATGTTTTTGACTTTGAAAATATAAAACTTTGTTTGCAAAAACTTTTTTTTGTTGTGGAAACAAATTCTTTTTGCAAAAATAGATATTTTTGATTTAATATATTTTTCACAAATTTGACTAAAGTGTAAAAAGTAGTTTCTCTTTATTTATATATATATATATATATATATATATATATATATTTATAGGCTTTCATTTATGACACATTATGTGAAACCTCTAATAGGTTTATTTTGTATTATATAAATAGGATTCTTGTACTGTCGTGAAAGAATTGAAATATAATTTTTCCTTCTTTTCTCTCTTATCTTAATTCTACTCTATCTTATTATTTTTTGGAGTTTAATGGTTGTGCATTAACAATGTAAAGTTTTTTACATTGTAGACATGTCATTTACCATTCAAGTGTATTACTTTAAGGCTTATTTATGTTTTTAGTCCCTGAACTTATGTGCTCTTTCGGAATTGGTCTTTAAACATTTTTTCGATACTTTGAGTCCCTAAACTTTGCTCATATTTTGGAAATAGTCCTTTCATCACTTAAGTGGTTATATGACCGAGGATATGCCACGTCACATTCACCGCATCAATAGGTAACGTGCCAGATGATGCCATGTGAATTTGGATTCTGTCAGGTCCCTCCTGACAAAATTGGATGTGGGGGGGGGGGGGACTAAAGTGACGCCAATTTGATCTTTGGAGAGTTTAAGAGATTCCACAAATCTTTCAGGGACCTAACTAATTCCACGGGTATCTTTCAGGGGACCTATGTGACTATTAACTCTTCTACTTTATTTCATTATTTTCCTTGCTCTTCAATTCTTGTTGTATATGATGCTATTTATCCTGAAGTATCATCAGCATTCTATGAACATGTTCAGTATCTAGTTACTTAAGAACTAGACCTTTTTTGTTCATAGATTAATCATCATATGAACATGTATTAGTAAAACTAGTTCTTGAAAAACTAGACTTTTGAGGTTCATACATCATTATTAGACGGATATGTTAATTAGCATGACTAGCCGATGACATCCACACCATCCAAATTTCTTCATTATACCATATCTTCGAAGGGAAACAGCATAAATAGCAGATTAGCAGGTTTGCTCCTATACTAGGGACTCTAGTGGTTTTTTAAACTGTCATTAGATCTCTCGTCACTATAACTAATACAGATTGTCTATAATAACAATTATTAAATTCAAGAATTTTTATTACTGATAAATGCATATGAACAAAGAATATTGCTCTACTCTATCAGAGCTAATAATTTCAAAGACCATATTCTGACTATCAATGCTGATTCCAAGGTTCACACTTGACAGTTCAATTAAATCATTTCTAATATTTAAAAGCATCAACTAAATTAGACAGTTGGATGAGTAAGCAAATGCACGAAAATACTACTATAAGAAAAGAATAAATAAAAGAATTGACCTTCTAAAAACCTTTGGATCAAGAAAGGAAGAATATCACTAAAAAAGCTAACCCATAATATTCAAAGAAAACATAAGAAGCAATCCAAATTTTCTACACTCATTCATAAGATCTTTTTCGTTTTATCATATCTTCATATGGGGAAGCTGCATAACTAACTAAAGTTGCTTTGCCTCCATATCATGCAAGGGACTCTAATGATTTTTCACCTCCTATGTAATACTCAGAAAGGATAGCAGCTTCTGTGACAACTACCAAGCACAGCAAGAATATAAAACATGGCATCCTAAAAGATGACTATGACAAGTAGTAGATTTTATATCAGAAGACAACCCATAAACTTTGTATGATAACTACAATCCCAATGGCAGACTCGTGCTAAAAGGTTTAAATAAGGGAAATTGTGCTCTGCAATTTGAAGGGCTAATTTAGTAAAGGAAATTCTCAAACTCAGTATTGTCAAAACGACATATAGTTCACACAAGGGCCAATATCTAATTGCATTTAACACCTCATGTCAGAAGTAAAAGTAACATTTTATCTAAGCATGAATCTGTAAACCCTCAAAATTGTTAATGAATCCAAAACAGAATTTATACGATTGCTCAACAGTTCTAGAATGAGTTGAAACTATGATAAAGCTGCAGCACTTCGAACAACATTCACAAAGAAGGGAAAAAAAGGACACTGTAGAAATGCATATTTAGGTCAAACCTGAGAAATTTGCCCTGCATGGCTGAAGTATTTTTGAAGATACGCAGGAAGTAGTTGATGAAAACTGCAGAATCACATATGGCCTAAAAGAAAAAATCAAGATGAAGAAACATCATTAAGTAAAAGCTAAAAATCTATCACAGATTCATCGAACGTTATTAAGAAACATCGGTTTACAATTTCAAAAATGAGTTTCCTCCACAAACTACCAAGAATTATCCTGATATAACTGCATGCTAAAATGAAGTTGAGTTGGAATTCCTGGTCATTTAGACTGAGGTTCATGTATCCGTTAGTAGTACAAAACTACAAATATAGAAAATATCATTCAGTAAGATAGCAAAAAAATATCATGAGATAGCATCAACTACTAGTTGGTTGAAAAGCCGACAAGAGATTAGAACACATAACAATACATGTTGTCAATACCAGAAAGAAAGAGGAAAATCGTAGAATATTACTTACTATCAATTGTCTCCATAAAAGTGATTTGTTTCCAACTAGCCCTACAAGATATGATCCCAAAAGCAATGTTCCAAACCTGCAATAAACAACAACATGGATATTTAATGAGTAAGGTTCAGAGACAGAATAGGAAAATGAAAAACTTAAGTTAACTAGGGTTATAACCATTTATTGAAGTTGCAACTGGAATCTCCCATTTTACTTCCTTTTACATTGTCAAAGAAGTTTTATTAATTGTCATATTTACTACTACAATCTAGTAATACATTTCATATAGATGACAGGCATTACTTTGTGCATTTTAGAAGTATCAGATCAATACCTAAAATAAGTATAAGGTAGCAGTGCAACTTGGACACATGGAAAGAATCTTAGATGCCTTGGAACTATTTTAATGTCAGTTTAGTCATGCAAATTCATACTTGATGCAGGCATGCACTATCCTTAGGGTGATATCTACACTAGCCTGCCTTCCTCCATTTTATGTTAGTATTTGGTATTTTCTGCAAAATTATTTCAATGGTTACTGTCAGGATAGAGGGGTGGTCAGAACAGTTAGGAGGTGGATGGGATTAGTTAGTCAGTAGAGGGATATAAATAAAGGGATGAGAGTGGAGACGTTCATTCAGCATAGTAATCTAGTAAGGATTGGGCAAATTAGCTCAGTGTGAATGGGAAAACCCTTTGAGGAGGGGAAATCCTTGGTGGAAAATCCATTATCATTTCTCTCTCTTTTTTTTTTTTTTTTTTATCAGTTACTTGCTTTCTGATTTATTAATCAAGATACCATGTCATTCTTGTTCGAATTTACCTCAAAAATATTAAAACCAGGGAGATATCATTTACAAAACTGTTAAAAGTCCTATAAAATCCATTATTTAGATAGCTTTTCCTTCCTTTAAGTTCTTAAATGAACACTAACCAATTAATGAAAACTAACAACATGACAATGATGTAACTGGAAATAAAGACAGGAGCTATGACAAATATCATATTAAATCACAGTAACCCCTACCAAACCTCGTAATGTAACGTAGAACATTTGAAGCAAGCATTACGAAATTTGCATGGCAGTTGACAAACATTTCAATTAACTTACACATTAGTGAGTGACTTGGCTTAGCAGTCAAATCATAATTCCGATATCTGAAAACTACACTGATAATCTCGAATGCAATACATATTGTGAACTATGTAAAGGTAATACAAGTTGAAGCAATGAAACAATGAATTCATAAACAATTAAAGCAACAGAAATAATTAAAATCGACATACACTCTTTATTCATAAACAACAATCCAGAAGCTCAGCAGCAATTAAAACAAACATAATATCTGTAAGTTAAATGGAAACATACAAGGTGCAGTAATTAGTACAACTGACATCTGCATCCTAATACTAAGAACAAGGTGATATCAAACTCTCAACATAGACCTCCGGGACAGCAAAACCATTGATGTCTTGAATCTCTGGAATTTTGAAATTTCCATTTCTGGTATTATAAACAACTAACTCCGAATGGCACTCCAGCAGTACTTCGTCATCCTCAGAAATACAGAATGCTTTTGTATATGGAAAAGAGTCCGTACTCACCATGTAAGGAACACGAAACAACTTAGTCCAAGACTCTTTATTTCCATATTCTTTCATAAGCCAAACATCCGAAAACATGTCACCATGGGCAAGGATGCTCAAACAGTCCTTTAATACCCCTAGAGTCAAGGTGACCACGACGACTCCTCCATAATCAGGCTGCATTAGTTCTCGATAGGACTCTTTCCCTAAATCAAGAGAAACAATAATCCAGGAAGAATTAAAATCAGCGGAGCTAGACGCCAACCAATTAAGCGTGCCACTCACGAATTTCCCAGACGAATCAAATGGAACACCAGAAGGAAACTCCTCGATCCTTCTCCAACAATCGGTACCCAAAGTATGGATCTTAACATCAGTTTTATAAGCGATTGCACCACCGCTACCACATTCATAGCAAAAAACCGCTACCACCTTGTAACTATCACTAAAATGATCATAACCAAACCCATATATTGTGTAACTACCCTCTAGCTTTGGATTTTCCAAAGATAGCAACTTTTTAAACTTCCGAATGGAGGGGTTCCATAAAAGGGCATGATTTTGATTGACAGCGAAACATAGCATGCCATCACAAGATCCCACCATCATATCGAAACGGTTTCGATTGTTCAAAGGGTAATCGAGATGCGCCGAAACAGTGGGCGAGCTTTCGAACATGGACTGAAGAGAGTAAGATCTGATAAGGAACTCGCGCGAGGGGTTCATGAAGCTCAAGATGAGGTGGGGTCTGGTAACGAATGAAAGTTGCTTCTTTGCGAATTCGGGATCAGATATTAGGGTTTTCCATGACTTACACACGCAGATGAATTGCATGAGGAATTTCACCGGGAGCCTAGAGAGAATTTCGATTATGATCTCAAAGGGAAGAGTCGGCAGCGGCGCGTGAAGTGAATCGCCGGGAGGCATGGGTGGTGGATGGGAGGAGGAGGGAAGTGAAGTTGGGGTTTGAGTGGAGGTGGTGAATCGTTGCCTCTTGATGGTGTTAGTGGTTGATGTTTCTTTAGCGACGTTGTTTTTGAGATGGTAATCGTCTTCGTCGGTAATTGGCGCCATGAGTGTGGGAGAATGAGATGGAATTTATTTAGTAGTATAGGAGTAATAGTAATGAGAAGAGATGCTAAATTTATGTGAAATGTAATGTAGCGCCAAATGTAAGGGAGATGTAAATTTCGCAAGCTCGTTCGTGGTTGACTGTTGACTGCTGACTACTTCAGTCTTCGGGTGGTTAGTGGTGGTACTGATTTTCTTGGTGGGACACTACTCACTATGACGTGCTTGTCATTTAAGTTAACTTTTTTTTTTTTTCTTCAAGAAAAACGTGTATTTTATTCATTGATCAGAAATAACATAAATAATGACAAACATGACAATTATAAATATTAGGTATTTTACACTAATAATAATTAAATTGAAAGCAAAATACAATGCAATAACATACTCTTCCATGATGACATAGATTATCAACACTTGCCAAAATCGGACTCTAATAGGAGATTCAATTTTAATTCCAAAATAACAATCTCATTGATGTTGAAACTAAGCTCAGTTCGACGACAAGGAATCTCAAATCTAAAACGAAAGAGTCGTTGAACGGTGGTCAAATCAACAGTCGACAAAGAAAAATTTGTCTTAACGAGGGGCTTCTAATTATTGAAGCAGAAGAGTAGAAACCATCCAGAGGCATCCTCCACTAGAAACACACAAAACAAAATAACTTGCACAAAGACAAGACAAAACCAAGATAAACTTGGGAAACAAACCGACACACTTTCTCAAAGTAAGGGAGAGACAGATCTCCCTCCCCTTGCTGAGAAACAACATATGAAAACAAGCACGAACAGATGAAGGAGGATAGGAGGGGAAATCCTGTCATGGAAATTACGTTATTACTTACAACTCCCTTCGTTTCATAAATACTCCCACCTTGTATAAATATACTACTTTCGTCCCTAAATATAAGACTATTTTGACACTTTTATTTTAACCCTATTTATAAGACCATATAGCAATTTTTAATGATTATTAATTACTTTTTTCTCCCAAACACTCATATTTATTTAACACTTTTTATATTCTTAATAATATCAATAGTAGAGCTGTCAAAACAGGCCGGGCCAACCGGGCCGGACCAAAAAGCCCGAAAAATTATAGGGCTTGGGCTTCATAATTTGGGGCATTTTTGCAAACCGGGCTATTCAGCCCGGTCCGGCCGGGTTTTAAAAAAACCGGGCTCGGGCCGGGTAAGCCCGGGCGGGTTCGGGCCTAATAAATTAAAAAAAAAAAACCTTATTTTTCCGGTTTCCTACTTTCCTCCACCGGTTCCCCTCCCCAAGTCCAACGGCCCAGTATAGTCCTCCACTCCTCCAAATCCAAAGTCCAATACTGTAATGTGATTGTGTTTGGTATTAGTAATTTAAGTTTCTTCATTTTCATGTAAAGAAATATCCAGTCCTGCATCTTGAATTTTTGTATAGTCAGATTTAGTACTATAGCAGTATAGCACTATAGCGCCTGAAATTGTCTACTGCAGTAGTGTAGCGCATACTGTACTGAAAGTGATAATGAATCTTAGTTTTTTTTTTAAAATATAATACATGTTAATCGAAGTCTTAGTTTTTTTTTTTTTTTAAAAAAATCTGGGGTATTATTTTTTTAAAAATTTTTTGGGGTATTATTAAAAAAAAAAAGGATGCTGGCTGGCCCGCACAAGCCCGTGGCCCGCTTAGGGCGGGTTTGGGCTTAGCATTTGTGCACTCAATTAACAACCGGGCTTTTGGGCCCGAGCCCGGTTTGGCCCGAACCCGGTCGGGCAGCCCGTTTTGACAGCTCTAATCAATAGAGGTAATTTTAAAAATACATATCAAAAGTTCACATTTACAATACAACTATACAATTAACTAAATAGTAATCAATTTTTCTTAATGAACGTAAAATCTTCCAAAAGGATCCTATATATAGAGCCGGATGAAATAAATAGCCTTAGAGTGGACTTTCACCGTCGATTAAAAATGTTAGATAATATTGTTAATGATATTGAAAATGATAATATATGATATACTTCTTTCGGTCTCATTTTTAAACAAAAATAACTAATTGTGCAGGTATTAAGAAAGATTAGTTGAGTAAATTTAATTTTCTCAAATTCATAAAAAAAAAAATAAAGTATTTTAGGAAGGATTGTATTGAGAATAGAAAGTTAGTTAAATTTTGCTTATATTTAAGATCATTAGTGGGATTTTTTTTGCTTATAATTAAGACGGGAGGTAGTACTTTTTTAAAATTATTTCTATAAATTTCGTTGGAACTCTAAAAAGTGTTGATTAAATAAGGGTGTTTATGAAAAATAAGTAATTTAATGTCTTTGTAAATTGAGAGAAGTGTTTATATTTAGAGACAAGGAAAATTCATGATCAAGTGCTTATATTTAGAGACAAAGAATAATGTATTTTAAGGTTATATACGAGTTTTAAAAAATGATTAAATGGTATAAGAATTTGGAGCATTTATACTACAATGCTTTTATATAATCATTACTCCCTCCGGTCCTATATATAGGACATATTCTAGAAGCAATTTTTGGTCCTATATATAAGACATTTTGTATTTTTTATGCATCATTTATTGCTTTTTCTCTTTTTTGCCCTTATTAAATGCATGTGTTTTTTGTTGTTCATTAATGAGTGTGAATTTTTCAAGAAAAGTTGAGAGGGTAAAATTGTAATGTTACAATATATTTTCATAGAATTCATAAAACTAACTACTTTTCTTGGTCCGAGGAATATGGTTAAGTATGTCCTATATATAGGAGCGGAGGGAGTATTGAATAGAGATAAATATATTAGAAGGTTAAAAAAGAGTGTGACAAATAGTGATGTGTTGGGAAAACTATCATTAATTATATATTAAATTTTGTAAAAAAAAATAAATACATATAAAATATGGGACAAAACCTCTTTAAACAATATATTACTCCCTCTGTTCCTAAATATAAGACCATTTTCATATTTTTGTTTTATTCCTATTTATAAGATCCTTTACCAATTTTCAATGAGCATTAATTACTTTTTTCCACAAATACCCCTATTTATTTAACACTTTTTAGATTCCCAATAATATTAATAGGGGTAGTTTTGAAAATACATATCAAAAGTTCACATTTTCAATACAATTAACTAAATTATTCCACTTTCTTAATGGACGTGAAATTTTTCAAAGGGATCTTATAAATAGGAACAGAGTGAGTATATATATACTGCAAACGGAACGGAAGGAGTATCACTTCCTAGGTAATGATTTAAAAGTTGAGTTGGTTTTTATAAAAGAGTTTATTATTTATTTATTACTCCTCCATTAAAAAAAAAAAAGTTAGTGAAAAATTTCCAATAATTACCTCAAAAATTTTGACAAGATATGCAATGACAAAAACTCAAGATCAAAGTAAAAATAGTAAATATTCTCTAATTTATAATTAGATAATTAATTAAAAATGTAGTAAATGATTCATTTTCAATTAATTAATTTGAATGACAAAACATTAAGAACACTCAACACATTACTACTCATGCCTGTTTTCTTATAATCTATGCACCTTCGTACCAAAAATACCCCTATAATACTACTAAATCACATAAACCTATTATTCACACCTATAAACTTTTTTTCCTTATTCATGATTTTGGTCCCTAAAAGTTCAACGTGTTTTGTTTTTAGTCTCTAAAAGTTATTTTGATCGGGACTAGTCCTTAATTTTTCAAACATTTTGGTTTTGCTCCCCTCCGTTACAAAAAATAAGTTATTTGCTGACATGGTTAACGAAAATACACACCAACTACCATGGGGTGTGACGTAGCGCCAAATAGGTGATGTTACATAGATGATTTAGGCCTATGAACTCAAAATTTTGTGTAGAGGACCATTTTGCATATCAGACCATTTTGCGTCCGTGAATCTGTATCATCCACGTTATGTCACCTATTTGGCATCACTTCAGACCGCATGGACTGCTAATGTGATATTCCGATATTCCGTCAGTTACACAAACAAATAACACAATTTTACCGTCGGAGGGGACCAAAACCAAAATGTTTAAAAATTTAAGGACTAGTCTCAATCAAAATAACTTCTAAAAACTAAAACCAAAACACGTTGAACTTTTAGGGACTAAACACATAAATAAATAAGCCAACTTTTTTCCCATCATCTTTTTTACTCTTACTCACATCCAATACCCACATCGTCATATTTAACCTATCACCATGAAACCAAAAACATCAAGCTTCTACCCTTGTTTTTACTAGGAAAAAAACACAAACCAAACACTCCCCTCCCTTTCTTTTACTCATAAACATGTTTTTGGTGCCCACACTACCCTTGTTGTATCCATGCTACTTAGGTATTCGAGAGTTCAAAATTGAAGGCAAAATCAAGAACAATGAAGTTTTCAGGCAAAGAAATTCAATAAGATTATGTCAAACAATTCACATAAGCAGTGCATGTTTGGTTCTGCGTTGAGTTAATCCAAAATCAATTTTGAAATGTCAACGATACTAACAATTGTTTCTACTTCAACATAATTTTGAGATCAAAATTGATTTTCTGACTCTTTCCCAAACATGCTAGCAATCAATTTGGGCTCAGCCAACATTAACATTTCTTCTTCCTTTCAATTTTTATTGTTCTTCTTAGTTTTTAAATGAACTTGGTGTATTTCAAATTTTCAAGAAAGCATTCGTTTCATAAAATGGATTATGCATCCGTTTAATTTATGGTGGCAGATGATTCATCCGAATATATATACGTATAAGAAAATAGCTATGGAGTGATTAAGGTTTTGAATAGCTAAGTTTTAAAAAGAGGAAGAGGATGAGTGTGAAAAGGGGAAATTGAATTTTTTTCGTATGGATGTGAGTAATAAATTTATAAGTATTAGTAGTGTAATACGAATAATTTTGATAGTGTGGTGCAAAGAATACAAAGTACTTGGATATGAGTAATAGGGATGCGGGTGTTAAGAAAATCTCTCGAACATTGAATATTTGTTTCCTTAATTTTGTTGATTTTTCAAAGTTTAATGAACTTTTTGGGACAGAGAAAATACTATTCAGTATAAAGTTTTTTATAGTATTTTTATAATACCAATATATTACTCATCATCCATATGTTTTATTTTTATTAAAAAGTTAATCATCAATAATATATCAATGATAAATATTATATAAAAAAAATTAATATTAACCCCGAGCGTGTGGTTCAGTGGTAGGGATTGATCTACGCTTAAGCAAGGTCAGATGTTCGAATCCTGCCTTGTGCATGCAGCAGCGTTAAATCTCAGGGCCAGCGACACTCCGATCATGGACAAAAAAAATTAATATTGTTTATGCATCACTCATTTCTTTTTATAAAAAATGTCATTTTTACATTTTATTTTAAAATTGAGTGTTTTTTTTTAAAAGGATTTTAAAATTGAATATTTGAGTGTCCCACAATCAAGAGAGTTTGTTTGGAAAAACATTTTTCCTTATGAAAACAATATTTTTAAATATTGAAAATGTAAATATTTGATATATTTTTTTAAAAATTATTCTTATATTATTATTGAGATTTAAAAAATATTTAATTAAAATAATTAAATAATATTAAAACTTATATTAAGGATTTTATTTTTTAAAAAAATAAAGATGACAAAGTGAAAGGATGTCATCAATACATCAGTAAATACATCAGTATACAAAATGCTCTTACGAACAAGAGTGGCATACGTTACTATACTAGGTAGTAATTAGATGAGAGAACACAAAAATCTGCCATCCAAAATGAGTCTAGATTAAAATTTTATGAGTGACACTATCCCCTTTAAGGTGTAAGCCTATCATTTAAAGACATAGAGTTTCAGTTACAAAAATGAGTTTCCCATACAAAGTAACCAAGTTATCCAGCTAAAACTGCATGCTAAGACCTAGTTGTGTTGGAAACTTGGAATGGAATTCTTGGTCATTTAAACAAGGCAAGGTATGTCAAATGTATCTGTTAGTAGTAATGGAGTAGGATAGAAAGTTAAGCAAGATAACAACATAATATCACCAGATTCCTAAAGAGAGCGGAATCTCAGCAGCCATAGAGGCTGGAGCTCCACTCAATACTCCAAGCCGGCCTAAACTATCCATAGGGACATAGGGTGATGATATGATTGATATCTATGGTAACCTAACCTCTTCCACATTATGTTAATATCTGATATTTTCTGCACGATCATTTCATTTGTTGCAGTTCGGATAGAAGGGTAGTTAGAACAGGAATAGTTAGTTAGTAGAGGAGTATAACTGTATAAATAAAGAAACAAGAGTAGAGACATTCATTCAGCATTGTAATATTGTAAGGATTGGGCAATTGGCTCAGTGAGAAAGGGGAAATCATTTGAGAAGGAGAACCTGCGGAGGAGAATTCATTCACCAATGGTACTAATCAATAAAATTGTCATTACCATTTCTCTGTTTCTATCAGCTACTTTGATTCTCATTTGGTTTCCTAACAGTTGCCTTTTCCAACTCCCAACTCTATTCCAATCATCAGCAAAAATTGAAAACTTTAATAATCAGGATATTATCTCATTCTTGCTTGAACTTACCTCAATTAACACCAGAGTTTTACAGAACTTTAATAATCAGGACATTTACAGAACTGCGTGTTAACAATCCCATAAATCATAAATTTGTTCTACTTTCCTTCCTTTGATTCTTAAATTAACACTAACCATTAATCAATGGATAAAGGCCAATAATGTTTTTGATTCCTTGTTTGTTAAAATAAATTTTTTCAACATGACGCTGTTAGTGACTTAGTGTTGGTTATTTAGATATACTTTAGAGTTTAGAACATAGATCATATCATAATCATACTGTTATACATGCGTACCTATACCTCATGTTAATAATTAAAAAACAATAAAAGATAATCTGCCCAAATGACTAATATATTTTCCACTTGTAATTTCACATTTTTGTTGTGTGGAAGTTTTAGCAACAATTAAATCAAGCTATTACTAGAAGCTTAAACAGAGATCAAAACTGTGTTTATCAAAATCACACATTTGTACGGATGTTAAACCCCTTATTCTCACATCATCGAAAACTAGACTGATAAACCTTGGTGACGGTAAAAGAGTAAGCACAACTTCTGACAGACACATATGTATCTCACAGAGAGCATAAACCATAGCAATGCATATGTCAGTAGTTCATGGCTGTAGTTGTGAGGCAGAGACTTGCACTTTAAAATACTTTTAAAAAAAATGCAGATCAGATTTTTCAGAAATCAGAATCATCTACAGTTTCTTTTGTTTCAGAAAATTTTCAAGGCATGGCTTCTGCCAATTGTCCAAAACAATGGTAAATGAAAATGAAAATGTAGAGATACAAAAAGCAACTTACTGTAAAAGTCACAAAAGCAGCTGTGCTTGGACCTAGCTTGCGATTACTGTAAAAATCAAGCATATTACTACTTCAAATTGCGTTATTATATATGTGGAAGCAATTGATTCGTCTCACTGAATAAACTGGAAACAAAAGTCTGTACATTTTAATGTATCATTAGCTAACAAAACCAGGTATGCTTAGCATCGTCAAGAACCATTTTCATAAAAATGAATTATGCTTTGGTAAAAGATTAGTTTAGGTCATAATGTAATGTGGAAGATTAGAAGCGAGATTACAAAATTTGCACCGCAGTTAAACAGACATTTTAAGAACTTAAATAATAGTGACTGATTTGGCATAACATTTGAATCCTAATCCCATATGAGAAAACTACACCAATAACCTCTATTGCAATACATGATTGAGAACTACATAAAAAGTAATACAAGATGAATCAATGAACCAATGAAATTATGTACACAAATAGTTAAAACAAACAGACACTATTAATTAACAACAATCCAGGAGCTGAGCGGTAATTAAAAATTTAAAATTAACATAATATCCATAACATAAATGGAAACATACAAGGTACAGTCACTAGTATAATATCTACATAAATGGAAGCATACATAGGATAATATCTACATCCTAAGATTAAAAACAAGGTGATACCAAACTCTCAACGTAGACCTCTGGGACAACCCAACCATTGGTGTCTTGAATCTCAGGATTCTTATAAGTGCCATTTCTGGAATCGTAAATGAGTAACCCCCTCCGAAATTTCAACAGCACTTCTTCATCCTCCGAAATACAAAGTGCCAATCCATCTGGAAACGAGTTGGGATGTCCCATGAAAGGAACACGAAACAATTTAGTCCAAGATTCTTTATTTCCATAATCATTCATAACCCAAACATCCGACGCAAACGTGTTAATATGAGCAAATATACACAAACATTCCCTGAATACCCTCAGAGTCAAGCTAACCACAGCTACCCCATAATCAGGCTGCAATACTTCCTGATAGGTCTCTTTCCCTAAATCAAGAGAAACAATAAGCCGAGATCTCCAAGCATTAGGGTCATATGCCAACCAATTAAGCGTGCCACTCACGAATTTCCCCGATGAATCATTTGGAACACCAGAAGGAAACTCCCGGATCCTTCTCCAAGAATTGGTGCCCAAAGTATGAACATTGACTTCAGTTTTATCAGCAAGTATACCACCGCCGCCGCCAACACAGTTATAGCTACAAACAGCTACCACTTTGTAAGTATCACTGAAATGATCATAACCAAACCCATATGTGGTGTAACTACCCATTCGTCGTTGACTTTTCAAAGGCGGTAACTTTTTGAATTTCGAATAGTGGGGTTCCATAAAAGGCCACGATTATGATTAATAGCGAAACAAAGCATGCCATGACAAGATCCTACCATCGCATGAAAACGGTTTCGAATGTTGAAAGGGTAATTGAGCTGCGAGGAAGTGGTGGTTGAGGCTGAGCATTTGAAAATGGATCGAAGAGAATAAGATCTGAGAAGGAAATTGGGTGAGGGGGGGTTTCCGAAGCTCAAGAGGAGGTGGTAGGGGTGAGGGTGAAAGGTTGAAAGGTGCTTCTTTGCGAAATTGGGATCATTGGAAATTAGGGTTTTCCAGGATTTACAAACGCAGGTGAGTTGCATGAGGAACTTGACTGGGAGCCTGCAGAGGATTTCCGCGATGAGCTCAATTGGAAGGTTAGGCGTCGGCGCGTGAAGTGAATCGCGGTGGTTAATTGGCGCCATGGCTGAGTGTGCAGGTAGAAGTGCTTGTGCTTGTAAGGTGGAAATGTAAATAAGCATGTTCGTAATTCCCTATTAGCTTGACGTGTACTTCAAGAGTCAACGATTCTGAGTTTCGGTACTTGTCAAACAAGTTACACTACTCTTGATGCAATACTGGTGCAGTACCCCGTACATATATTTATACTCCCTCGAGTCTTATTTACATGATATACTTATCCATATCACACGGATCAAGGAAGGTAATTAAGTTTTTTGAAACTTTAAGAAAATAGTTTAACATTAAAATTTTACACTCTTATCTTGTATTGAGAATTTCATAATGTATTACTACATTTCACATTAATGGATAAATGACAAATAAGATAAAATAACAATAAATGCTTCCTAGAAAATACAAAATGACTTATAAATATGACCAAAAAATTCTTCTAGAATATGCCCTATAAATAGGGTTGGAGGGAGTATTGATTAAATAAAGAATACTCCCTTAGGTCCTATATATATATATATATATATATATATATGACATACTTAACCGTATTCCCCGGATCAAGAAAAAATGGTTAGTTTTGTGAATTTTATGAGAATATAATGTAACGTTACAATTTTACTTCCTCCACTTTATTTGGAAAGTTCACATTCATTAATAAATAACAAAAAAAACATAATTAATCAAATCATTTAATAAGGGCAAATAAGACAAAAACAATTAATGATGCATAGAAAATATATAATGCCCTATATATAAGACCAAAGATTTCTTCTAGAATGTGTCCTATGTTGGATCGGAGGGGGTATGTTGTAATAATAAACGCAAGCTAAGGTTAGGAAGGGTAGAGGATTCCATTCCAGCTGAATCACGTTATTTCCAATTTTGCAATGTTGTGAAGGTAAGTCTAAGATTATGAGTTTTGATCTTATGATTGCTGATTATGGCAATGACGTGATGAAAAAGAAAAAAAGAAGCCCATAGTCTTGTCACAAATTCAAAACATTTAGCTGTAAGTTCATGGAATTTATTGCATCACCTCTTATAATGCAAATAACATTTGTTGATCTTTTATTAGGTTAATGAAATGCTTTTCACATTAAAAAATAATACTTCATCCGTTCCTTTTTATCTGTCATTTTTTAAGAGATTTTTTGTTTTTTTTATCTGCCGTATTGAGGATTTCAAGAGTGTAATAAATGTTATTTTCCATGTTTGCCCCTATTTAATATGTCTTGGTTATGTAAGTAGTGGAGAAAAATTAATGATTATAGAGAGAAAAAGGGTATAGTAGGAAAAAACATAATTAATGCATTAGAAATTTGAGTAATGATTGGATTTCTTAATGGACGTGTTTTGTTTGAAATATGACAGATAAATAGGAACTGAGGGAGTAATAATAAACATGAGGTTATGCTTATTATTGCCTAGTATCTAAGGACACTTTTGAGAGCACAATAACGCGTATCACAAATACTTTTTTTTTTAATAATTATGCTTCTAAATTGCATTCTTCTATGCAATTAAACACTTTAAGTATTCTTCCAACACTTACTTTTAAACCATAATTAAACATGGATTTACAATGCTGGCTTACATGGATAGTGGACTAAAACTTCATGCTTTTTGGATTTCATAATTATAAAACCGATTTTTTCACTTGGTGATGTAAATTCTAACTGAGGGCAGCGGAGATGGTTTGTTTTGCACCATAAAAAGGAAATTGGGCAAGATAATTGAACAAGCTGCAGAAAAGTGTAGCTATTACACCAGATCAGATACTAGTATGAAGCTCTCGTTTACTTATTAGCTTAACTGTAAACAAACTTGAATATGACAACCCCAACAGCTGCGGATCGGAGTAGGATTGAACCTCATGAGGTCATTAAGAACACTAATTGCATTTACTATTATTATGACTTGGTTGAAAAATTCAACACCGATGTGAAATTAAGGGAAGTTTAAAGCAAGCAAATTATTGCTCCAAAAAAGAAAAGCTTCAGATAAGAAGCAAAAATTAGATAAAACATAAAAGAGACAGCACAAAAAATCATGGGCACATGGCCTGACTTGATTTCAATGAAAACTCTTTCACACGTACAAGTGCTACTGCTCCAATCTTAGATTATAAGGTGAGAATAGTGTCAATGCAAATAAGAGATACTCACAAGAAAACATGCTATGACAGAACCTCAGTAAATATAATGCCATGTAACACGTTCATAATCAGAATGCAATTAACATAATAGCACAATTAACAGCATATTTCAAGCAAATTGATTTTCCCTAGGAAACCAACAAAACAAAAACATGATCCCCAATTGTCAAACTGCTCATAACCTTATTAGTCCTCTCCTACGTACCTGAACCCTGAGAGTTATATATGCCATATTTACAGAGACACCAAAAAACGAGGAAAAGGCATACATAATAGCCTCAAATTCACATCAACAGCAAATAATTCTTGCAGCAGAAAACCAGAATTTCCAAATGCCTATTTCATGCATCACTCGTGATTCAAGGTCGGTTCCATTAACACTCCTGGATGGAAAGCAAAAAATACAGGAACAAAATTAAATCCTGCATACTCACTTATTAGATTTAACAAGATTATATATCCAATTCAATAGTAGTAACATCAAAGAGGAAAAGCACAGGTAACATAAGTGACTGAATGCACTACAAAAGACCTTTTTGTATTTAAATCCCTAGCGTCGTCTACTCGTCTTAAGTAGAACTCTTGCTTAGTATGAGAGAAAGAGAGACACTTGCTCACTCACCCCGAGCATGTAGTATACTCCCTCTGATCCTTATTATAGGGCATACTTAACCGAATTACACATACCAAAGAAAGTGGTTGGTTTTATGAATTCTATGAGAATATATTGCAACATTACAATTTTACCCCCTTAACTTTTCTTGGAAAATTCACACTCATTAATGAACAACAAAAAACACATAGATAGTCAAAACATTTAATACGGGCAAAAAAGAGAAAAATAATAAATGATGCATAGAAAATATAAAGTGACTTATAATTAGGACCAAAAAAACTTTCTAGAATGTGACCTATATATAAAACCGAAAGGAGTATGAAATAATGCATGTTTAACATTGAAGCAAATATGTATCCAACCAGCATCAATCAACATAGGGGTCTGACTCGTTCATTCAACAATAATGAATTAAACCAGCGTGAAAAATCAGGTTAGCAATGTAGGCCAACAGGTGGGTTTACCATAAAGTCAATGATTAATCAATCATTCTATGCAACATCATCAAGCACGCACAAAACATATTTAACTACATTTCCTCACACAGGTTGAAATACAAGTCAGCAACACTCAACTCACAAGTAGCCACTAACCACCAACCCTTTTAGAAAATACAGCAGAAAAAAGAAACTAAAACAAATCATTGTGGAATCTCGTATAAGAGAATAAAGCACTACTATTACCACATGTTCAAACTGACTATAAGCATAGTAACAAAAGGCATGGAAGAACAATGAATTTAAGATGAAAACTAAATTATGGTTGCTAATTAATATTTAATATCACTTTCTCTGAGTCTAGCCTTAGAATTATGTGACATAGTCAATGGGAAGTAGCAAGTGTTTTTTTTTTGGTTAAATCTAGGCTTACACAAGTGTCATTAACAACATCAACAACAATGTATAAACCATGAAATCCAACAAATATTAAAAGGATCTGCCTAACAAATGCCTTAATACACTTGTAAAGCACTTGTTAAGTTTCTTAGAAATACAAATAAAAAAAACATAAATCCCTAATTTTTCTTCCCTCGAAATTATCAAAAACTATATTTTTCAATGATTTCCAAGTGTGTGTGTATATATAGCTCATTAACAAATACCCTAACATTTTCCATATTAAAATGAGTTAGGATTCGTTGACACCAGGTATTACACCTTCACATAATTTTTTAGTAATGCTAATTACTAAAGATGGGAGGTGAGTGCCATTTCCCAAACTAGATGAGGTGTTTGTGTCATTAGTGTAAACCTCAGGAAAGGTGAATGCAATTTCCACTGTATAAAAAGTTATGTTAATGCGTAAGTGATCAACTTTTATACCATATGTCAACGGACTCTATTAAATAAGATTTCCGCTATATAAGAAATAAACAGGTGAAAACGATGGCAAAAAAATTTGGACCATTTCTCGATTTGTGCGTGTCATCCTTGTGCAGAGGCTTTTCTGTATCGTTCCAATTTTATCGGATCAACTTTTATACCTAATGTCAACGGATCCTAACTCTATTAAATAAGATTTCCACTATATAAGAAATAAACAGGTGAAAACGATGACAAAAAAATTTGGACCATTTCTCGATTTGTGCGTGTCATCCTTGCGCAGGGGCCATGCTAATCTTCTCTGTATCGTTCCAATTTTATCGGATGTCCCCGAAGGGACGAGCCTCCCAGGTTTCCTCCGCTATATATTCTCTTCATCTCTTGTTACATTAGCCGATGTGGTACTAATTCTGACATGCGGCAACCGATACGAAGGATGCTATCTCACACACGCACACATTTCACTCTCGATCAGTTGCTGAGAACATCGAAGAAGAAGAAGAAGAAGAAGCGCTCCATAATCAGAGGGAACTTAAATCCACCGTGTCCACACTCCACTGACATACTTTACTTTTAAAAATAAAAAGAATTGTTTACAGGTATTTACCCGTGTTTTTTTTTATAATCAACGGGCAAAAGCCCAATATTTACCCATGTTTTTATTTAGAATTTTCTTAGTCTTGGAAAATAAGAACCCAAAAGTATACAGTAATTGTTAAAAAAATAAATATATAAATCTTTTATTTTTTTTTAAATTTTTTTATGGGTTTTTATCTCCAACCTTAAGGTTTTGTTTGATTTCATGAAAGAAAAATGGAAAAGAGAAATATAAAAGAAGGAAATAGGGAAGATAGATTATGATGAGAAAATGAGTAGATTTTGTAATTGTTTGGTATGAGAGAAAATGTGAAGAAATAGAAAAACGAGAAAAGTTGAGATTTTTTTTTTTTCCTTTTGTTTGGTTGGAAAAAAAGTGAGAAGATAAAAAACAATAAATTTGCCAAAAGACAATTATACCCTTATGTTACATAATATAATATATATTAAATTAAATTTTCTATCATTAAACATATTACATTAATAAATTTATTGTTCAATAAAACTAAGCTTGAAATATCTCTATTTCATATAATTTTTTTATATATAATTTATGTTTTAAAAGGCAAAGTATACTGTGAGAATATTACTTTTTTTTTCAACTAATTAGAATGTTAGTTAACAACTTTAATAAAAAATTAATAAAAAAAATTCAATACTAAAGATATTACTTTAGAAAAGTAGTTAATAAATAGGTTTAATTGCACTTTTGGTCCTCAATTTTTTCAATTTAGCGATTTTGGTCTTGGCGATTTTGGTCCCTCCGTCAATTCCACCGTTAACGGTGCTGATGTGGCGTACCAAAGGGACACGTGTCAGCAGCTTAATTGCACTTTTGGTCCCCCAATTTTCTCAATTTGACGATTTTGGTCCCTAACTTTTAATTTTTGTGATTTTGGTCCCCCAATTTATAATTTGTAGCGATTTTGGTCCCTCCGTCAATTTCACCGTTAATGGTGCTGACGTGGCGTACCAGTGGGACACGTGTCAGCAGCTTATGGCCCTATATTTTATTAAAAATAATAATAATAATAATAATAAAATATATTAAAAATGAAAAAAAAATAAAACCCAAACCATAGAAACTGTTCACTGTCTCTTTGTGACACAGTGCTTGATCGAACATCGACACCGACGCCGGTACCGGCACACAAACATCCGTCATGGCCACCCACTGGCTTCATGCCCTTCCACCGTGGTTTCAAAATCAAATTCGAATCAGAGACCATCGCTGTCAAGATCGAGATGGTTGGAGATCGCTGTAACAAGCGATGGTTTCGCAAAGAAGAAGCAGTGCGCAATGGTCTCGCCGATTCTCACGTAGTCACCGCCGCCTTCATCCTCCAACGTCATTGCCGCAATTGTGTTCCAGGGGTTTCGGCTATTGCGAGCGCCACCATCACTCTCGGCGAGCGAACTCGCGACTAGGTTGCATCGCTGCTCCGCCACCGCCGCACCCCATCGTGGCTTTCCTCGTTCGAGCGAACTCGCGATCTATGCAGGAATCACCGCATCCTGACGCTCCAGTTGTGGCAAGCGAACTCACGGCGATGACCGATCCGCACCAGGATTCATCGTGATCACAATAATAGACCAACACTCTCTGCTCTTAGCTGCGATCTCAGTGAGACTCGTGGTTTTTTTTCATTTTTAAATATATTTTATTATTATTATTATTAATTTTTTTTAATAAATAAATATAGGGCCATAAGCTGCTGACACGTGTCCCTCTGGTACGCCACGTCAGCACCGTTAACGGTGGGATTGACAGAGGGACCAAAATCGCTACAAATCGTAAATTGGGGGACCAAAATCTCCAAATTAAAAGTTGGGGGACCAAAAGTGCAATTAAGCTGCTGACACGTGTCCCTTTGGTATGCCACGTCAGCACCGTTAACGGTGGAATTGACGGAGGAACCAAAATCGCTACAAATCGTAAATTGGAGGACTAAAATCGCCAAATTAAAAGTTGGGGGACCAAAATGGCCAAATTGAGAAAATTAGGGGACCAAATGTGCAATTAAGCCTAATAAATATGACTGAAATACGTAACAAATATTTTGTGAGACAAGTAAGAAATGAATATTTTTGTCAAGAATATAAAAATTATCATTTTCTCTTCATTCTCTTTCCTCTTTTGAAGAAAAAACTTTTTTGGCTGGTTATTTTTCTCTTCTCTCCATTTTTTTCTTGAACCAAACAATAAAAATAGAGTTTTCTGTCTGAAATTTCTCTTTTCATTCTCTTTTCAACTAAAGTCCTGTCTTATCGTTGAAATTATAAGAAGGATAACTTTAAATAAAAAGATTTTTTTAATTTCAATCTTTGTAGTTGAAAATAAAAACCTATAAAAAGATAATTTTGATTTAGAAGTGATGCATTTAAAAAAAAAAAAAAAAGAAACTCATGTTTTCAATTTTTTCAACAATTATACTTTTGGGTTCTTATTCCAAGGCTAAGAAAATTAAAAACGTGGGAAAATACACATGCAAACAATTCTTTTTATTTTTAAGAGTATTTCAGTGCACACGGAGGATTTAAGTTCCCTCTGATTTAATGGAGCGCTTCTTCTTCGATGTTCTCAGCAACTGATTGAGAGTGAAATGTGTGCGTGTGTTAGACAGGATCCTTCGTTTCGTTTCAATTGCATGTCATAGTTGGTACCACATCGCCTAATATAACAAGAAATGAAGAGAATATATAATGGAGGAAACCCCACAAGCTTGTCCCTTCGGGGACATCCGATAAAATTGGAACGATACAGAGAAGATTAGCATGGCCCCTGCGCAAGAATGACACGCACAAATCGAGAAATGGTCCAAATTTTTTTTGCCATTTTTGCCCCCACCCACCAACTGAAGTTACAGGGTAGGGTTTGTTGGCTTTCATGGTTTATACGTTGTTGTTGCTGTTGTTAATGATACTTTGTGTAAGCCCAGGTTTAACGAAACAAAAAAATCTAGCTACTTCCCATTGACTATGTCACATAATTCTAAGGCTAGACTCAGAAAAAGTGATACTAAATATTAATTAGCAACCTTAATTTAGTTTTCATCTTAATTGCATTTGTTTTCCATCCCCTTTGTTACTATGCTATTATAGTCAGTTTGAACATGTGGTAATAGTGCTTTATTATCTTATACGAGATTCCGCAATGATTTGTTTTAGTTTCTTTTTTCCGCTGTATCTTCAACCGGCCTATGTGTGAGGACATATAGTTAAATTATAAATATGTTTTGTGCATGCTTGACGATGTTGCATAGAATGATTGATTAATCACGGACTTAATGGTAAGTCCACCTGTTAATTAGGCCTACGTTGCTTACCTGATTTTGCATGCTGGTTTAATTCGTTCTTGTCGAATGAACGAGTCAGACCCCTATGTTGATTGATGCTGGTTGGATTTTTATTTGCTCTAGTGTTAAACGTGTATTGTTGCATATACTACATGCTCGGGTGAGTGAGTGAGTGTCTCTCTTTCTCTCATACTAGGCAAGAGTTCTATTTAAGATGACGCTAGGGATTTAAATATTTATGTTGTTAATCATGTCATTATGTTTAATTGCATTCGGAGATGAATGCGTTACATGGCCTTATATTTACTGAGGTTCTCCAGTAGCATGTTTTCTTGTGAGTATCTCTTATTTGCATTGACACTATGCTCAAGTTTGTTTACAGTTAAGCTCATAAGTAAATGAGGGTCTCATAGTAGTTTTTGATCTGGTGTGATGGCTACATTTTACTGCAGCTTGTTCAATCATCTTGGCTATGTTCCTTTTTATGGTGCAAAACAAACCATCTCCGGTGCTCTCCGTTAGAATTTACGTCACTAAGTAGAAAAATGGGTTTAATAATTATGAAATTCAAAAAGCATAGAAGTTTTTGGAGTAGTAGTCTACAAACCTCACTCTTTAGGCCCCAAACTCCCGTTTTTTCTGATGGGGTTCTCTTGGAATTTTTTCTGATACCCTCGAGTCGAATGCTCGTTTATTAAAAACGGGTTTTTAAAGTTGGAAAATGTATTTTTCCGACTCCAGGGTATCGGAAAAATTTCCGAGAGAACCCCATCGGAAAAAATAGGGTTTGGGGATTAACAATGGGTCTAAAGTGTGGGATTTGTAGACTACTACTCAAGTTTTAGTTCACTATATTTTAAATCCATGTTAGCTCTATGGCTATAGTAAGGTGTCAAAATCCATATTTTGTTGGATAAATCCATGTTAGCTCTATGGCTATAGTAAGGTGTCAAAATCCATATTTTGTTGGAGGTTTCAACTTTCAAGGATTGACTGAGTAACGGGATACTGAAATTGATAGTTGACGATGAAAAGTTGATCTCGTAATTGAATTCGAGTAGTCTGCATAATCTTTCCTCTTTTTATCTTAAGTTTGATGTGTGGCATATGTTAATAAAATTTTGAAATATATCCCCTTCACTAGTTTTGACTGTTATATGATGACGTGGTTGACAATAGTCTACATCACAAGTTCACATCTATTTTTCTCTCGAGAAACTCGAAAAATGGATTTTTTAATATATTTTCATTAATTTGGTTTTTTAATCAAGTGCCTTAAATTTTAGCACTTGTTAACATTTGTCTAAATTTTATAACACTACATTTCGCAAAAAAGCTAAAACAGTTTGAATATAATACCAATTATTAACTTAAAGGAAATTTTATTATAAATGGATATGAACAAAAAAATAGTGGTTTACCTGAATGCTGAATCAGACTCTAGAAAATTAAAATATCATTCAAAGACCACACAATGATGTTCAATAGTGATTCCATAGTTCATTTCTACTAGGAGTATTTAAAAGCAACAAATGGTTTAGACTATGTATGGACTGAACGAGTGAGCACATGCAGGAAAATACTATTATACTATAAGGCAGAATGAATAAATCCAATGGAGAATGTAACTTAGAAAGTATCAAAGAGAAGAATTAACATCAATAGTCATCCAAATTTTCTAACTTGTTTTTTAGATCTTTTCCGTTGTACCATAACTTCCTCTTCATATCTTCAGGGTTAACTAAGATCACTCTATGCCCCTGATCATATAAGGGGCTCTAATGATTATTCACCTCCAAATCAAGAGGCAAGAAATTGAATAAATGACATAAATACATAAAAACATGCATACATCAATACAAAATGCTCTTGCAAATGCAAGAGTGGCACATATTATTATACTAGGTAATACTCAGATAGGATAGCAGCTCCAGTCACAACTGCCAAGCACAACAAGGATATAAAATCTGCCATCCCAAAAGATGATTCTGACAAGAAGTAAATTTTATGAGTGTCGCTGTCCCCTTTAAAACCTCGGACTATCATAGCCTGCAAAGTTTTATGTTAAACGATCAGAAGACAATCAATAAAATTTTTTGAGGACAACAATGTCAACAGCAGATGGGTGCCAAACCTGAGAAATTTGCTCGGCGTGGCTGAAAATATTTTTGAAGATGCGCCGGAAGTAGTTAAAGAAAACTGACAGATCATATATGTAAAAATATAAGAATCATGATGATGATGACGAAGAAGAAAAATATTCAACTAAAAGGCTATAAGTATATAACTATATATCATAAATTCATTAAACATTATTAAAAACGTAGCTTTACAGTTCCAAAAATGAGTTTCCCATTCAAACTAGCAAATAATATCCTGGTAGAACTGTGTGCAAAAAAGTTAGTTATGTTGGAATTAAGAGGTCATTTTTAACAGAGGTGCATGTATCTGTTAGTAGTCCAGCTTAAAGAAAGTTCAGCAAGATAGTAACAAAAGATCGCTAGATTTCTAAAAAGAGCTTTTGAAGGTATTGTCAGTTTGCCACCAATCAAAAGAAACAGATAAACTTCCTCGGCTTTCGGTTATTTTGTTCAGGATCAAGAATAGCACAGATTATTATATGACATGCCAAATAAGATAAAAACAGCAAGTCATATACCAGTCCTAATTTTAGTTCTCAGTGCACTGTTCACATTAACATAGCAAAATATAGGGACCATTGAACCTATGTCATAGATAGCTAGATTAGCACGAGGTTATGCAACAAAAACATCTACATATATAATCATCTGGACACGAGGAAAAGCTAAGAATATTTACTTACTATCAATTGTCTCCATAAAAGTCATCTGTTTCCAATTAACCCTACGAGATACAATCCCCAAAGCAATGTTCCGGACCTGTAACAAGCAACAATATGGATATTTAATGAGTAAGGTTGATTAAGATGGTAAAAGAAAATGAAAAACTTAAGTTAAATAGGGTTATAACTTATAAACATTTATTGTAGCTGCTGCAGGGATGTTTAATTTTACTTCCTTATACAGAGTTAAAGAAGTTTTATTGATTATCATATTTAATACTATCATCTAGTTATACATTCCACATAGTTGCCAGGCATCACATTGCGCATTTTAAAAGCATTAGATCAGTACGTAAAATAAGTTTAAGATTATGCGGTCACGGTTCAAATTGGATGTCCCCAAGAGTCAGCTCAATTCGTAGAGCTGCGAGACATGTAGTGTGAGTACCTGGGTTCAAACCCTGGCAGCTGCACTCCCCCCGTCCCCTTCTTTAAAAAAAGGACAATAAAAACTTTAAATATAAAAAAAAAAGTACAAATTGGACGCACCTAGCAGCCCTGGAGATCTTTCTATGCCAGTCTAGTCATGCAAATTCATACTTGATGCAGGCCTATACAATCCATATGTTAGGGTGATATCTAGGCTAACCTGCCTGCCTCCATATGTTAATATCTGGTATTTTCGCCACAATTACTTCATTTATTGCCTTTGCCAAATTTAATCCGATCATCAGTAACAATTGAAAACTTTATTAACCAAGATACCATCTCATTCAGGCTTGAATTTACCTCGAAACTATTAAAACCAGGAAGATATATCATGTGCAGAACTGTTTACAGTCACATAAAATCCATAAATTTGATCGATTTACCTTCCTTTAGTTCTTAAATGAACAGTATCCCATTAATGAATAAGGCCAGTAATGGTTCTTTTCCTAGTCTATTACCATTCATATAACCTAAAAGCAGTATACAAAACCCTGATTTTTTGCAACATGACACGGTTAGTGCTGGCTATTCAGATTCTTTAAAACATTGCTCACATCTTAAACATAATTTTAAACATGTGCCACGCATGTTAGTAAAAAACAATAAAAGGTAAAAGCTGCAAATTATCATTTAATTACAGCTAAAACCAAAAAAGATTTCTTCAGTGAAAAGCCATATAATATAATACCATGGCCTCCATGTGCCAGACCAAAAAAAAAACTCCACTAACACTTAATATTTTTTACCTTGTAATTTCACATTTTTGTTGTGCAGAAGTTTTAGTGAGAATTAAATCAAGCCGTTAAAAGATGAATAAACAGAGATCAAAACTATTTTTATCAAATGTATGGAGGTTAAACCCCTCACTCTTCTTACCTCATCAAAAACTAAACTGATAAACCTCAGTGACAGTAAAAGGGTAAGCACAACTTCTGACACAGAGACACCAACGTATCTCAGAGGGAGCAAAAACCATCGCAATGCAAATGCTAGTTGTTCAGGGGTTGTAGTGGTGAGGCAGAGACTTGCACTTTGAAATACCTTCCAAAGAAATACGGATCGAATTTTCAGAAATCAGAATTGTCAAAAGTTGAGAAGGTTTTCAAGGCTCGGCTTCAGCTAAATGTCCAAAACAAGGCTAAATGAAATGAAAAGGCAGAAATGCAGAAATCAACTTACTGTGAAAGTCAAACATGCAGCAGTGCTTGCAACAGATAAGCCTTTCCTTGTAAAGGTTAACGGACCTAACTTGGCGATTACATATGAATAACCTGATAAAGATACAGGAAGACTAGGAAGCCCCGTCAACGAAGGTGGTGGAGTTCTCAACTGAACAAGCGAGGGCATGCCATCTGCACCCAGCCCTAACGTTATGAATAACAATCCCGATAGAAAATAAACTCTTCCCAATTGATCCTACACATAGAAATTAGCAAGAAACTTCCCAAATTAACACATCACTTTGAGATGGAAAAAAAAAATGGAAACTACAAAGCTAACTGACAAGTATGTTTGACATGATAAAAAGGAAAGTCCAACTTATGCATGAGAAGATACAAGCTGACTCTTTGGAAAAAATAAGCATTAAGAATTAGAAATGCCACGTGCTGAAGCATGAAAAAACAGGATAAGAAAAAGCATAGAAGGTGAATATCAGATTAAACACAATGCAAACACCCTAGAATTGGTAAATTCCAACAGACCAGCCCCTTAAATTGATGATCAACTTACCAAATATAATAAAGCAAATTGAATAAACCATCTACATATAAATTTAACTCTACTCCCCAAGATAGATAAGTGAAGGATTAACAATTACTTACCGTCCAAACCTCTCTTTGTAGAGTCCAAATTGAAAGCAGGGTCAAGAATATTACTAATCCAAATCGCATTACTATATGCGACCTTGCTGGTAGAACAACCAGAGCTAAAAGCCATACCTGTAAAATCAGACTGATTCATTACCGAAAATATCACACACACACAAAAGAAGCCAAAAGAAATAATTCATATATATACCAGTTAAACAAAAAAATCTACTAATAAATGCTTAGATTTCCATCATGATCTATGATGAGAACTCTGACACTTATAGCCTAGACCAAAATCAACTAAACATGCATCAAGAACAACGTCATTACTGGTCATATGGCATACTCTTTCTCCAATTCCTTAGATTTTCAACAAGTAAGTACCTTCCGGTGATTTTAAAAGCTGAATGCTCATCTGACTACTAAATCTTATGTAACAATTAGTAGTCAGTTGTTGCAACCAAAACTTTAGGTTCACAGACAGACTTGAAATAAACAAGAGTTATAAGTGGAAAAAAAGAACACTCTCAGTTGTTCCCACGACTTGTTCCATTTTCAATTTATCTGCTAACACGACCAGAGACATGTGGAGGGAGGGACTGGTGTATGCCACGGTACCCCTCATCTTAGTCATGTCTTTAGGCACTAATTGACGTTTGGTTCCGTCTGCCCTTAAATTAAAATTGATTAACATTATATTTATTTGTTTGGCCTGATTTCACTCAAATTGAATTTATGGCATCGCCCTGAAAACGATCATCGGAAAAACATCCTAGGCATCGCAAGTTTATAAATTATTTTAACTCTAAATGCTTGCTTAATATTCTTAGGGAGTATAATGATATTGCAGGAAATAAAGTCAATATTTTTCACTTTACAATAATTTTAATTTTAAATTTACACAAAAATATTAAAAACCCAAAACTAAAAAAAAAACTCTAGAATCCATTCATACCAATGCCATAACAAGTAAAAACCAATTACCAATACTGTCAATAACAAAGTTAAAAATCAAAACTTTTTAGATAAACTTTGAAAGACTTGAAAAACCCATGAATAGAATTCACTAACCAATTTGACTCTAGGGTCAATAGAGTGAAGAAAAGTGGTGGGGGAAGAAACAAACTGGCCAATGGGACTAGCAGTGGCACCAGCAATCAATCTGAAAACTTGATCAGCAGCAAAAGACCTACTTGGAATCCATTTCAACCAACTTGATGCTGCTGCTGTTTCAGGATTATTACCATCATCATCACCACCCTTTGAATTTGAAGCTCTGATTATTACAAAGCTTGTTCTTTTATTTACCTTCAATGCCAAAAGGGTTTTCTTTTGTGGAAGGAATGAAGAAGGGTATTTTGGGAAAGAGAGGGTTTTGGGGTTAGGGGATGGGATATTGAGGAGAAGGAAATTGGCATGGTTACAACAGTTCATGGGTGAGGGACAAGTTTTGATTTTTTTGAATGGAGGAGTAGAAGGAGTAAGCCAAGGAAGGAGTGTGGCTAAAGCTAAACTCCAATGTGTGTGAAGGGGTGCAAAGCAATTGGTTTCGTCCCCAACAAGTAGAGCGGGAACGTAATCATGCACCGAATAATCATCAATACTTTTATAAATCCATATGGATTTTTTACTGGAGCTGTCAAAAAGCTCCAAAAATTATAGGACTTAACTTCATAATTTGAGGGAATTTATTTTGCCATCTCATGGTTTATGGTTGTCACCCCAAATATATAATTTATACCCATCATGCCCTTTTAAAAAAACAAAATTTGCCACGGGTCGTAAGGGGTACTACGACCATCAGGTCGTAATAAACCCTAGTGACAGTGTTAACGTTCACGGAGGATGGCGTTAACGGTATTGACGGAAGGACTTGGTCCCCTTTTCAACACCTTCAAGGACTTAAAATGATTTTTCATTTTTTGAGGGACTAAACTGTCCCACGCGAAAAACATGAGGGACTAAAGTGGGTCTTCACTCATTATTTTTTTAAGTATTGGATCTTGGCTAATATGTTGTTAAACTAGAAAATGTGAACAAGTGTCCTTCAAAGCCAAGCCTTTTTTCATAGGAAGTGGAGAAACTCGTGAAGAAGTCATGGATAAGGAGTTCATAGAAGAAGATAAGACAGGGCAGTTAACGGGCGAGAGCTCTTTGCAAAAGTTGAGGCCTTCGTTGAGAAATTCCGCAAGCAGCCGAAGATGCAAAGAGATGAGTCTTTTAATTTATGATTAGAGGTCAGTTTTGTTGTACAATATGTATTATCATCAGATAAACTCGTGTTAAGAGAATTAGAAAAAAAATTATGTCCTTATGTTGCATGATTTCAAATACGTGTCTGCAGCTGGATTACTGCATTATGATAAATTTTTTACTAGAATCTCTGAATATGATTTGGTTTTGTGCCTATTTTATTATATAAATTGCACATTATAATTTATAAACGTATTATGTTATTTAGATTATATCCATTTCCAATATAGTTTTTTGCTAAATTATTTTCATTTAATTTATGATTTGGTAATGCAAGATCAATTAAGTTGTTGGTGGTTGTAATTGACTATATTATTTGATTTTGGAGTTTGATATCCTTGCTTAGCTAGAACTATTTGATTGTGCAAGGGAATTCAAATGAATTTTATAATTTTCTTTGATCACAGATGTTTTATTATATATATGTACATTATTGAATGGATATTTTCTTTGTATTGCAACAAGCTATTAATGAATTTGATCTATAATTGCTTCTTCCATGCAAAGAGATGTAAAATTCTTCCTTAGTTTAAATTGTTTTATTTTATTGTCACATGGCTGCTCAAATATGAAAAGTAGTTTTTTTTTTTTTATGAAAGCAAAACTTTTATATATAAAGAGTACAAGGGGTACTCACCCATATACAAAAATGGATTACATCAAAGAAGGAATACTATCGAACATAAGCAATACAAGATAAAGGGTTGTTACACCACAAAGCAAAGTTGAAATCTGTGGCTTTTCCCTTAGCCCCTAACTACTTCCAAGACCTTAGCTTGATTAAGTCCATAACTTGTATATAGGTTACCTGCTTCCCTTGAAAAATAACTTCATTTCTCATAAGCCAAATAGACCAAACCAAATATGAAAAGTAGTTAATGTCAATATGTGATAATTTTACTATCAATGGATTTTTAGAGGGAGAAGGAAGAAATATAAAAGGATTAATGAGTAATAGAAAATGTTAGGGAAAGAGTGGATAAGTCAATATTTTTATAACTTACAAGAGCAACATTTTAGATATCTAGATAATGAACCTTTAGATATCTCAGTATCAATTTTTATAAAGATTTAGGCTGTATTTTTGAACAAGTTTCTTTTAGTTCTCATAGAATAGTCAGAGTTGTATTTATGGATTCCCTAGATCTCTTCTACGCAACAAATCATCGCTTTCATCCTGATTTTTTCTTCTTTTGAATATTAAATGAACATAATTTACTTTGAACTTCTAATTCTATCATTGTGCATACCTGCATTTTTGACTTCCTTTATTGTGTTCTATATGTAACAGTGCTGCTCATAATCCTCTCAGCAAGTTTTTAATTAACTACAATGTAGCTTTTTGGTATATTATTTGTAGCTTTTGCTCATAGTCCTTTACTAAATTCAATTAAAAAATTCAATTAACTACATTGTAGCTTTTATTTATAAAATTACAAATTCATTACACAAATTTATTTCCTTCTTCAATTAACAAAAACCAGTCGTTACTAGCCCACGCATCGCACGGGCGAAGGTACTAGTTTTATTTAATTTTTGTTGACAAATTTACTATCTATACATAAAAATGCGCCTATTCGAGGCATCACGTTTGTTGGAGAAATTTTTGAGACACCACGTTTGTTCGCTTAAGAAATACTCGAACCAGAGCAATTTTAGGAAAATAATCATCCATGATGCTTATAAATTTTATTATCCATGATGCTTATATTTTATATTGATAATTAATTTTTTTCTTGTTAAAATTAATTAATGATATTATTTTTTATTTGTTCACTAAGCTGTTGTTAATAATAAATTTATCATAAGATAAACTTTACATCGTTACCAGAAGTAATGCCCTCAATAAACATTTGGGCATTTGGTCTAGTGGTATGATTCTCGTTTTGGGTGGGAGAGGTCCCGAGTTCGATTCTCATAATGCCCCTTTTCTATTTTCTTTTTAATTACTCAACTTTGTGGCATTATCAGAGTTGAATGGCTTTGAACCTGTGAAACCACATTGAATCTCTTTGCATGCAACAGGATTCTTCTTTTTGCCACCACCAACCAAAACAAATTCTTGAATACAAACAAGTGTGTGAATATTCTGTGCATCATAAAAGTTCTTGAAGGATCCCTGAGCACCAAGAAAAAAAAAATCTAAGTATGAAGAGTTTTTTTTTTGTTTGTTTACACCATTAATCACCAAAGCATTGCTTTTATATGGATCAAACAACAAGGAACAGAGTAAACTAGTCACGTTCTTTATATGGCTTTAAGGAATTAAGGTTCACATTTTTATATGGCTTTAAGGTTCACATTTTTATTAACTCAAATGCCTGCTATGTCTGAGATACACATATATATCCCCAGTTTCTGTTAGGAAAGAATAAAAAACCCAAGGTACACTGAATATAACCAAGCATCAATGTAAATTTGATCCAGATAACAAATACAACCGACGGGATTTCTGATATAAAATGGCAACAAACTCATTTGTCCAAGACAAAGATCATTAGAATGTAAATAATAATCCAAAAGGACAGTGAAGGTAGTGACTCCTTCAAGAATGCCCATCAATCAATAATGTATTTAGACTTTTAATGCTAGCTTCTGAGCTGCGAGGGCTTCAGCCTCTAGAGTTGGTTCCCATAATAGCGTAGTCTCGGCCAGTAATGCAGTCACTACATATGGATCCATGTTTGAAGCAGGGCGCCTGTCTTCCAAGTAACCTACATTCAAGAGAATGGTTTAGGCAAACAATAAATTAAAGATGCAGTATTAGTTTGATGGTATTGAAAAAAAGGTTCAAATGAAAATTAGGAAGAGAATGGTGATAGTGAAATACAACGGCAATTTAAAGAATGACAAGTGATTGTGCTACACAAGAAGAACATTGAAAATAAAAGGCCAAACCAAAGTGCCATAGCAAGACATTACCAATCTGCAAGCCTAATAGTGAGTTGAAGCTGTTGCATTTGCAATTTGCAATCATCCAAAAAGTTTAATCGACTAAAAGTTTAAACTAGCAACTTTTGTCGACAAAACAAGCTAAAGAAGTAAGATGTTTCAGCCATAAAATTATTTTTAGTGACTTACCTTTGCCATTCCTCTCTGTGTCCCTTCCGACACGGATTGAGCAACCACGATTAGCAACTCCCTGCAAGTTAGTTCAATTTTATAAGAATGTTTCACTTCATGCTTGATTACCCCGTTAAACTCTAACAAAAATAGGTATTAGAAATTTTGAAACAATACCCATGAAAATGTGTTAATGCTGGCTGTCTCATGCTTTCCTGTCAACCTTCTCTCGTTTCCTTCTCCATACGCACTAATGTGGTCCTTGTGGCGAAGCGATAGGTTCAAAATTGCCTTCTTTATTACCTCATAGCCTCCATCTTCCCTCATGCTCTTTGTACTAAAAAGCAAATGATAATTTTATCATTTTCATAATATAGCAAAATTCAACAAGACACATGTAGATTCATGAAAAATGCAAGTCAAGAAACCTGTAGTTGGTGTGGGCTCCTGCACCATTCCAGTCACCCTGTCAAGGGCAAAAACCAAAACATTTAGTATAATTATCGTAAGATAAGAAATAATTCAACTAAACCATTTTTAGTACCGAAATTGGTTTTGGATCAAGTGTGAGAACAACACCAGCTTGTTCAGTAATTCTCTGTCAGAACAGGAAAAAAAAGAAACATATTTAATCAGAAGATACAAAATTAGTAGAGCACAAGAGAACAATGTATCAAGCTTAGTGCACACAGCCACTTCTACAAATATACCCCCAAATGAACAAGAACTGCACAAAAGCCAAAGGTAATTGAAACATTATATTGAACCAGAAACATCTATAGATTAAGCTACCCTGACATGTTTTAATAACTGGCTTTTTGAAAAGCTTACCCTTTCTGTATCAAATGGTCCAACAGTAAAAAGATAAACCAAAAGAAGGTAATATGAATTACCTCAAGGATGTATCTGGAAGCCCAGATATGATCACCAGCTTCAATGCCTACACTAGGACCAACTTGGTACTCCCACTGCAATATTCAAAGAAGAAATAATGAGAAAAACTGAGTTCATATATTCATAAGCCTAGAAAGAAAGGAATGGTGAGAGATGTACCTGTCCAGGCATAACCTCCCCATTGGTGCCACTGATGTTAATTCCAGCATATAAGCAAGCCTTGTAATGAGCATCAGATATATCACGTCCAAATGACTTATCTGCCCCGGCACTACAGTAATAAGGACCCTAATACATGAAGCAATATTTAATTACATCCGCACTATGAAATTCAAAAACTCCTGTGAAAGGTGAATAAAACTTAAACTAATAGTACAAGTGGCATTACCTGAGGACCAGGATAGCCACCCACGGGCCAACCTAGAGGCCATTTCACATTTGTTTGAAGTAAGGTGTACTCTTGTTCTATTCCATACCTTTGAACAATCAACATACAATATCAGAATTTTTTCCATCAGATTATAATTCAGCACCAAAAAGTTCAGACACCTTCTGTTTGAGAGAGTGATAAAATGAAGAAGTAAAAGTCTCATGTCTGATTCGGTCAAGCATCACTAGATAAGAAACACTATACATGTAAGAATATTAGTTGTCGTTATTGATCATCGAAGACGCATGTGCATATTAGAGTTAGATACTAAGTCACAATTTTCTAGCATCCAAAACAATTGGTAAGAAATAAAAAAGAAAACTGCCTGAGTCATGCAATCTATCATCACGAATTTGTGTTTATCTTTGTTTTGTGCATATAAAATGACAAAGAGATGGTGTATTATGTATACCATGGAACTTCAGCTTGAACCTTTGGGTTACTGAAGATCTCAGCAGCTCTGTGTCTCTTGTTTGTAGGGATAGGCTCACCAGCTGGCGTGTAAGCATCGCAAATCACCTTTCCAAAACAAAATAAATCAAACTTTATAGCATGTGTATTTCAACTTCAATCAACATGCCACGAGACTTCTATCAAGTATAACAGCCCTTACCAAAATATTGTTACCACCACGGAAAGGGTCTTTGAAAATTGCTTGAGGACTGGGAAAAAAAAAAGAGACTATAATTAAACTGCAATTGTGTGGAGTAAGGTAGTAACATTAATTGAAGTATCAGTTTCAAAATTCTTACTATAGGATTACTTCACTGTCTTCACCCGGCGCCTGTCCAGTGCTAGATCCATCATAGTTCCATTTAGGGAGCTCAGAAGGATGTTGAACAGGCTTTGATATTGTCTGAGAATTGAGAGATTATATATAGGGTTATCAACTTATCATGAATAGCATGAGATAAATCAAATGGCAAAAAAAAAAATAAAAAAAATTAGGAATAATATAGTATCCTATTCCTAGCCTCTTTAGATCATTACAAATAACATACTCTAGATTTACTGCGGACATCAATTCCAGTCCCTCCAATCCTGTTTCACCAAAAATAAACAAATATAATTCATTATTAAATACCTTGTATCCTCATGAAGACGCATGAAATAGGAAATAACTATTCATAACTGGATCAGGGTAAAAATGAGGTAGAAACAGTGACAGAGGGGAATGAAATACCAAATGTATTCAGCAATTATCTTGTCAGTGTATGGAGTGACATCTAAATTAAGTAGACCCTCCAGCCTGTTGATAGTGCTATTGTCAGATTTGATTGCCATCACTCTAAATTTAGCAGAACAAGTAGGTGCAACTTTCTTGTTTTGTCTCAACAACAAAGAGCCCCACATGTTCGACGTGATAGGACTTGCATTTGGCGAGGTTTTCGTGCTTCGAATCAGCCATTGTGTAGGGGGTGCCAAAATCTGTGCCATTTCTGCTCCTTACTGAATTAAGGAATCAAATTAGATTACACAATGCAAATTAATGATTAATAATAAGCAAAAAAAAGTAAAACAGAATTATAATTCAATGCATAATACTACTTCTCAGAAGTTCTGCAACCACTCTCAAAATGATGAATCCAAACATAAAATCATTCTAGAGCAACAGTCAAACCCTTCTTAAACCTAACTTAGTGTGTGAAAAGTGCCAAAATCTGTGCCATGTTCTGATCCTTATTCTTCATTTGAATATAAATCCCCCTTCCCCTCCTTGACAGAAGGTGAATTGTTATGTTTTACAATATGAAGATAAAGTGACAGAAAACAGTTGAATTTATTGTTCATGATCATAAGAACAACCAACTCTCTTTTTTTTCCCCATTTGTAACACAAAAACCATTCTTTTACCAGAAAGAAATTTTGGGATTTCTTGAAAGCAGTGAAGATGATCATATTCTGCAAGTTAAGCACTCAACCAACCTCACTTTTGAACCATTACACATTTTCATTAGTCAGCAATTTTGAAAAATCTTCTTCATAATTAAAAAAACAGTGATAAGGTGTCTGAGTTACACTAAAAAAGCTACAACCATTTAAAAAGTTACTATTTTTACAGCCTTGAAGCAAGAATAAGCAGAGAATTCACAATTTCACAACCAAAGCAGAAATGTATGTGCTGAACTTAATAACATGTCACCTTTTCTTCATTTAACATATAAAAAAGTTTCAACTTTCAAGGAGAGAAGGGACAAAGAAACATACCAGAACACAATGAAAAAAAAGGTGGGGGTGGTAAAGCTGCAAACTTGAAACTGGGTTCAAACCAAGAATGAACCCTGTGGTAATCTTCAGTGTGTGTGTGTGTGTGACAGAGTTTTATACTTATGAGACAGAAAACAAAGTGTTTTGAAGCTTAGCTCAGTGTGAGACTCGTGTAAATAAAATAAGGGGTTGATGAGCAAAGACTCTTGTGTCTCTTGTGTAACTGATAGGGGTGTGCATTGAGTGGATGAAATTTGTTTTCGGTCCCTTAAAGACCACCAAGAGAAAGAAAGAAAGCATGGAGTCCATAATATTTTTAGATAAGGTTCTCACATAGTCTCATGTCCTTTTTTTTTAGATTTATTTAATCCAAGCTTTTGAATTTTTATAATCATAACATATTGCCAAGGCCAATCAATATATAAAAACAACAATGATAATGCCAATGTCAATGAATATTAGTATTTGCTTTGTTTATGTACATTAGTAATGAACTAATGATTGCTTGTTTGTTTAGATCTCTTAAGTCCTCTTGTTGCCAATTAGAGTGTTGAAAACAAAAAATTTCAACTATATTATTTTCTTTTTTTATGTAGGTGCTCTGTAGTCTGAACTCTGAATTGTCTCACCATATGTTTAGGGTATTATTATAGTAATTTAAGTCAATTATAGATTATTATTATTATAATAAAGATACATTGTTTAGATGAAAACTAAGTAGATAGAACTTTTGTTTGCCAAGAGTTGCCAACTTGCCAAGGCATGGGATGGGGAGATGACTGTCTGCATCTGGTTGAAACTTAGTAGTAGCTTCTTTTTCCCCCACCTTCTTTTACAGCTAAACTTAGTAGCCACGAGTAATTAATTAATGTTATTTATTGTACAAAGACAAAAAAAGAAATTCAAACATGAATTATGCATAACTTAAAGATTTATTTAAGTTTTTAATTCCTGTACCTATGTGCTATATTGAAATTGGTTCTTAAACTTTTTATTTCAATGTTTTGAGTCTCTAAACTTTGCTCAAATTTTGGAAATGGTCCTTTAATCACTTAAGTGGTGATATGACCGAGGATATGTCACGTCACCTTTGTCACATCGATAAGTAATGTGTTAGATGATGCCACGTGAATTTTCTAAACAAAAAAATCAAATCTTTTAATAAATTTTAAAAGAAATTATTTTTTAATAAAAAATCATGTAGTGTCCCTTGACTCTATATAACACGTCACTCGTCGATATTGGGAAAGTGACGTGACATATCGTCGGCTATATCATCACTTAAGTGACGAAAGGACCATTTCCAAAAATTAAACAAAGTTCAGGGGCTCAAAACATCGAAAAAAATTTAAGGACCAATTTCAAAAAAAACACCTAAGTTTCTGAACTAAAATGTTTAATAAGGCTAACTTAAATTCAAAGTGACATAAGATCCATGAAAACGAGACATAACTTAAGGAGTTGCTTGGAAGTTAGCATTACTATAAGTAACAACCTTCAAAATAAAATAAAGGTTTGTTTAAGACCGAGGATAAAAAATAAAAAAAATAATAAAAAGATATTGAGAAATTAGGATTATTATTTTCTAAATATTAAATCTCTATTTTTTCAATGCAAGGCTAGCTATATTTAGTCTTTAAGGGATAAAGTTAAAAAAAATCCATAAAATAAAAGCTGATTATAAAACATACTAAAATAAAGTGTGATGATATATTCAATTTGATTATTATTATAGAGTATACTTAACTGAATTACATATATAATTGAAAGTAGTTAGTTTTCTGAATTTTATGAAAATATAACATAACATTACAATTTTACATTCTTAACTTTTATTGAAAAGTTCGCACTCGTTAATGAATAACACAAAAACATAAATAATCAAAACATTTAATTAGCACAAAAAATATTAAAAACAATAAGTGATGCATAAAAAATATAAAATGACTTATAATTAGGTTAAAAAACATCTTCTAGAAGATGACCCTATAATAATGATCAAAGGAGGTATCTTTTTACAAAATCAATTTAAATAATTAAAGGGAATATCAATACAATCAATTTAGTAAGGTAATAAAAGCTCGATTCTTATGATAATCAAAAAAGTTTATTTAACCTCCACATGAGAGTTAAAATTAAGAGATAATAAAAATATATCGGAAAACTAATTAAATTCATTATTTTATAAATAACAAATCCAACCAATCTTTGACCTTTGGTTTTGTGGCGTTAAGAAGCTAGAAGCCTTAGCATTTGAGATATATTTTGTCATAAGCTAATTAAAGTTGTAAAGTATTTTTTCATCACTAAGTGAAAAATCATATAAGTGGATTTGATAGTATTTATTATTTCAAAATATTAAAGCATTAGATTTTTAACTCTTTATTTTTATGTATATGCTCAAAATTTATTCATTTTTTATAAATAGGATTTCTTTGCCACATCTCTCACATTTAAAATGCCTAACATCTGCTTAATCCAGGAACCATTTATTCTGTGAATGTAATTGGAGTCGTAGTCTCCTTGAATGTTGTTGCATGTGAATTGGTATTGACAGATGACCTTACAAGTATCATAATTGGACAGGTTGGATTCGGTCAGCTTTTCGTAACAGAACGAGACACAAACGTGTGTTTGCCATGTTTACTGCATTAATCTATCACATCTGGGAGGAGAGGAATGGTAGAACGTTAGTTCAAGGATCGCACGAGGAGTATGCAATTTGTATTTAGTACAATTAGAAGAGAGATGACTCATAGAATAAGTTTTTGTTTTCCAAATTATGTACATTGGAATAATTATTCTTTGGTAGATAGGATCAGGCAGGAACTTTAATTTTTTTTGTCCTTAGGTTATGTTTAAACCCTTCATAGAATGTGACAAACTTTCCTAAGGATTGACATAGTTTATAGCTTTGAACCCTTCCTAGAAGGTGGCAAAGTTATTGATTGTAGCTATTTATTTTTATTCTTGAATTTTACGCGTGGGTAATGAATTATACTTTTTCAACAATTCAACAAAAGCCTTTTTATCTATGATACAAATACCATGGCTTAACTTTTTATTTTGTTGTACTCATTAGCTTGTTTTATCAGTTATCATCAACACAACATGTCATCTGGTTTCTATATTATGAGAAAAACTTTTCAACACAAGAATCCTCATATGGATCTCTCAACCATATTGTGTCGTTTCAAAATTCATTTGAGTCATCATACCATCAACTTTAATACCAGTTATTAGAGTCATAAAGCTTAAATATTAGAAAAATCTTTTATCATAGGTGAAAATATTATTTTATTAACTAAATGAAAAATTACATAAATAAGCTTGACATTATTACGTATCTGACACAAAATCTTAACACAATAAATCTATAAGTCTTTTTACTTAAATGATTTTATCTCATTTATTTCTTCTCAATATACATGAGTTTCTTTATCGCATCACTCTTACCAGGAATACTACACGGACACGTACAAACGTACGGGAGCTAGTTTCTATCTCGTGCAAGTGTGCAGCTAGGATGCTCCCTTCAGCTTTCACTAAATGCGGCAAAAAGCCAAAACAAAGCTAATTTTATTATGATCAAATTAATTTTTTAAAACTAAGATGCTGAATGCTAAGCTGAGCAACCATATGGGCGCCCAAGGGCTTCCAACGTCTGTGCCAATAATGAGAGTATTACCTTCTAACCAATATTTTAAGGATATTGTTTAAGAAATATAATAATAAAAAAATGGCAAAACTACTAAATTGGTCCTGTAAGTTATTTTTTGGTAGCGATTTCGTCCCTTAACTTTTTTTTTGTTTCGAATAAATTTGGAAGTTTGTAACTTGTTTCAAATAAATCCTTTCATCTAATTTTGTCTTAACACCGTTAATGGGAGTCTTCTATATAGCAACCATTGGTCTTACGTGGCTAAAACTCAACGTTACACCCTCAAAATGGTGTCATATGAGGCCAAAAGAGAAAACCAAAATAGTTAGAGATAGCCCAATAAGCTTCTATTTTGGCCTCATACGACGTCGTTTTGGGGTGTAACGTTGAGTTTTAGCCTTGTAAGATTATTGGTTGCAACGTAGGAGACTCTCATTAACGTTTTTAAGACAGAATTGGACGGAAGGATTTATTTGAAACAAGTTACAAACTTATTTATTTGAAACGAAAAAAAGTTAAGGGACGAAATCGCAACCAAAAAATAACTTACAGGACCAATAATCTAGTAGTTTTGCCTAAAAAAATTATATTGGAAATATGTACAAGCTAAGTTTTCGATATTATAAATTTTTTATTTTCTGATATAAAACTACTTTTTATACTATTTTAATCCGTGTACTTAGCAGCATATATTAGCATTTTCTTAAGTTATTAATACAATTGATAGATGATTAGATTATTTGATCATACTAATATTAGAGATTCAATTATTGTTGTGTGTATGAAATTTTTTTATTGATAAAGGCAAAATTTATTCTAATGATATTTACACCGCAGAAAAGATTACTCTTCAATTATTAGTTGAAAAACACTCTTGATATAGAAAAAGTTTAAAAAACAAGTTAATTAACTTTTATATAAATTCTCTTATTGTTAAGCCCATACAACTTTAATATTTAAACAACTTCTAAGAAAATCGTAAATTGTGGAATTGATTCACTATTTTACATAGCTGCATTTAAATATTGATTTGATGATCTCTAAACATATTTTTTTCTCGTTATTATCATTGGATGCTAGGAGAGTCTGGGGAGAATTTGGTGGAGAGTCTTAAGTTCAGATTTTCTTCCAGACATATATATGACTCTGCTAATCTTTAAAATCTGGTGTGGATAGTCTTAAGTTGAGTCTGTAAAATAACATACTCAACTTAAGACTCTATGGGACCCGTTTCTTTTTTCTTATTTTTTTACTTTATAATACCCTAATAAACAAATAATAAATAAATAAATAATAACAATAAATTAATAATAAAGAATAATAATTACAAATAATAATAATAATAATATTTTTAAAAAAATAAAAATAATATTTTTAAATATATATTCTTTTTTATTCTTAAATATATTGTCTTGTTATGAAAAAATAAATAGTCTATTTTTTTATGAATTTGAGAAAATTAAATACACTCAAATAATTTTCTTAGATACTTGTGAAATTAGTTATTTTTGCTTAAAAATAAGACCGAAAGTAGTACATATTTTTTATATTTAAATAAATAAATAATGAATAATTTGAAATTAAAAATAGTTGTTGTTTCTAGTATGTAACGGTCCGCTATGTGGCTATATAACACAGGTTTATAATAAATAAATAAATAATGAAACATTTGTGTCAACATTTTGGAGGACAACAAGGAAACGTTAATTAAATTATAATAATTTGAATTATATTTTATTTTTTATGTAATTTATAATTTTTAGTATGTACCATTAATTATTGTAATGTTAACTTTGATTTAACTTTAATATTAAATATTATTTGAGATTATTTTTATAAATTCTTCTTAATTAATATTATTGAAATTGTATTAAAAAACATTATTGAAATAAAATTGTGTATAAAAGTAAATGATGATGTAATGCGTGTTAATGCATGTTTGGTGAGTCTGGTGTTAAGAATCTGCTGTGGTGGAAGATATGAAAAATATGAAGTTGAGTCTGATAGTTGAATGATGTAATGCTGATGTGTCAGAGTCTGTTAAGTCTTAACTTAAGACTCTGTGTGGATGCTCTTAGATTGATCATGAATTGCCTATATGTTGTAATCAACTCCTATATATGTAATATACTTATATAAAAACATCCCTTTTCGAGGCACTACGTTTGTCGGAGAAATTTTCGAGGTACCACATTTGTTCGCTTAAGGAATACTCGCATCAGAGTATTTGTAGGTAGATAATATCGTCTTTAATCAAAATTATAATTTAAAATAAATAAATTATCTGTTCAAAATTAATATTTAAAATTAAATAAATTATCTATATGTGGAATATGTTAAATCATTATCCTCATTTTGTTATAAAAAAATCATTATCCTCAAAAATATCGATAAACACAAAGAGATATGCTTGAGGATTATCTGTATGTGAAATCATTATCCTCAGTTTGTTGAAAAAAAAATAATCATTATCCTAAAAAAAAAATATTTAAAAAAAATCACTTATATATAACATGATATCACCTTCATTCTTTACCTTTGTTTCACCTTAAGATCTCTCTACTTCCAAGAATTCTCTAATTTTATTATTTCATATTTTATGTTCCTAATTATTTATTGCTTATTTTATATTTGATTTTTGTTGTGTGTTTGTAGCATAAAAGAGCACTGATGATGATGATGATGATGATGATGATAATAATAATAATGAATTTTTAGAATCAAATCTTATGATTAATTTGAGATAAGATAAACGGTGAAAAATATCAAAATATTTAAATATGAATAATAATAATAAATGTGATAATCATATTAAAAAGATGATAATTTATATTTAAAAAATACTAAATTATCATGTCCCATGAAATAGGAAATATTTTGATTTATCCTTAAATATACTCATAATACCATCAAACGAAAAAATATTAAAAAAAAAGTTTAATTTTGATTTCACTCCAATTAATCATAATATTATAATAAAGGTAATAATGATATATAAAAAGTGTTACTTCATCGATCAACTAAATAAGAAATACATTAATTTAATACTCATCTATATAAACAAATATAATATTAAAAATATAAAAAAAAAGAGCAGTCATTATATTCCTTATAAAATGCAATGTGTTAATTAATCAAGACAATCAAGAATAACAAGTTCAATGTCGTCTTCATGTCCTATGAAATACTGAATATTCTAATTTATCCTTAAATTTACTTATAATACCACCAAAAAAAGATGAAAATATTTAAATAGGATTTACTTATGATTCTTTAAAATAAAGTTGATAATCATATAAAAAATGTTAATTTATCTAATAAAAAAATAAGGAAGATATAAGATAAAAAGTGTTACTTTTTATTTATATAAGAAAGTATAATATTTCTCAACAAATTCATTTAAATTAATTTTTTTTTAAGTGTAGTGTTTGATTTAACTCTCTGCCTTTTTGTATATTTTTTTATTATTGTATAATAATAATTTTTACATTAAAATAAAAATAATCTTTACTTTAAAATATTTAATATAAAAAATTAAATTATCAATAACCCGTGCATTGCACGGGGTGAGATAGTTAGTATATAAATATAAATTTGCAACAAGATCTTAAAGAATAAAACTTCTACCCAATTCATTCGTCACCGTGCATTGTCAGTGTATAAACTTTTGTGTATTACGAATCAAAATAACGACTTAAATTTATCAATGACACGATATCACTTTTTAGAAGCAATTGTTTTATGGCAATAGAATTGTAATGTCTCTTTAAAAAGAAATGAAAGAGTCACATATACCTACTTTTCTTCTCTCTTTTTTTTTTGGGGGCTTTTTCTACATGATTCCTTCTTGTATTTTAACAGTAAGTCCTGTTAATTAAAAGCAATTATGTGTGATAAAACTTTAAATAAAAAATGACAATTCATATAGCCAGTTTAAGCATGAAATTAAACGATCAATACATGTGAAAGACTTGCGTAAACTTGCGTGCACATACAATTATTCTATGTAAACATGTACGGATGTATAACTAAATAATTGGTTTGCTAGGATGCAGATTGCAGGACCACTTATCATATGGAGTAGGTAGATATTTTTTTAGCAAGGTTTTTCTTGATCTTGGTCCTTAAAATTGAAGATAAGAGACTTATTAAAATAATTTTGTATTGAAAAAAATAAACTTAATTTTTCAATATACTTTTACTTTTTACTTTTTTAATCTCTTATCCTTAGACCGGGTTAAGGTTAAACAAACCCAATATATTAAATATATTTTTTTTATCATATCATTCATAATATAACTCTAATAAAATTGCTTCCAAGATGTGGTTAAAAAAATGTGTATGTTATACATTTTTTTTAGAGTCATGGTCTCTCATGACACTGCATATCCACGCTACAATACGAAAATATTAATGTTATCTTACCATATCCTATGTCAATACATGAAATTCGAAGTTTACCAACATGTAAATCGAAAAGGAGTTTGCACCCTTTGCTTAAAGCAAATTTATCTTATCATATCCTACACCAATATATACACGATATTAAAAGTTTTATACCCTTTACAATTTAGAAGTTTTACTAACATGTAAATTGAAAGGGAGTATGCACCCTTTTTACATGTTAGTCAAATTTCTAATCTTGTGTATTAACATAGGATATGGTGAGATAACAATTATATTTTCATCTTGTAATGTGGATATGTAGTATCATGAGCGATCACAACTCTTAAAAAAATGTATAATATACACTTTTTTTAACTACATCTTGGAAGCAATTTTATTAGAGTTGAATAAAAATACTATGAATGACATGATAAAAAAAATTACGAAAAAAAATTAACATAATTATATTCTCGTAAATTTGAATCGGAAATCTCAAGTTAGAATATAAAATACACTTTAATTAACTTAGTGAATCTCATCATCACTTGATACCTGTCTCAGTACCATATTTGGTTTCATGATTACACATGTTACATGGCTGGCAGTGAAGCTATTATGGCTTTTTCTCTATGCATTGGACAAACAGTGCTTGACAAACAATAGTTGTTGGTAGCGATTAAGACCTTATTTTTTGGAGTATCCACGGGGACCAGCATTGGATAAGGAGCTCTCCAACTAGGAGCTTGCGTGATGGATATTGAAATACCCTTTTCAAGCATGGATTCTAAACCATTAAACCTCATGGTTTAAAGTTGAAATCCCTTTTCACCCATAGATTCATGGGTATGCATTGACGATGTAAAGTTTTTTATACCATCAATCCATCATCCACCATTCGTTTGAATTATATACTATATTCACATATAGTTCCGTTGGTACGGTCCTTCTACGGAACTATCTTAGCTTTTTATGTGAATGAAAGAAAATAATTGATTCGGTTAATAGTATTAAAATTGTTATCATTTGATATTGTTTAATATATCATTTTTATGAGATGTTATTGATATAACATTTCTTATATAAAATACTTATAATTAAGAAAGTTGAATAAATATTTAAAGATTTCATATATATTTTTTTAACAATAAATTATTGACTTAGGCGATATATGTATGCTCTTTTCCTTAAGCAACAACATAAAGTTGATTCATTTAGTTTCACTAAGTTTGAATGTTTCTTGCTCAGATATAATTGTCTCACACAAAAGATATGTGACTAAACAAACAAAAAAAACTATTTTTCCCCAAAATCAATTAGTATTATTTTATTACCATATAATATTTTATTCTCAAATTATTTAAAACTCATATATAAAATAAACAGTATATTTGATTTACTTTATCACATCCTTAAGGACCGAAGATAAGGAATCAAAATGTGCTAAAAGCACTTTGAAAAAATAAGTTTGTTATCTCTTAATATTGAGAACGAAGATTTGGTTCAATTGGTAATGAATTGACTCATTCCATAAGATCGTGACATCAAATCCGGTTGCAGATGTAAGGATCTCGTTGGTGACCACATCGTCCTGAACCAAAATTTTAAGATAATGTTTCTATGAATCTTGTCGCTTATAAATTCTCTCACGCATCTTATTTGATCCAATATGAAAATTTTGCTCACACTTGAATACCCAATAAATTCAGTGAGTAAAAGAAATCACATATTGGATAATGATGAATAAGTTAAAATATATATATATATATAAGTTGTAACACCCCGATTTTGTTTCCCTAAAATATTGCATTTATTTGTTAAAATATTGGTAAAAATGAGGGTTGAATTTTTTTTAAAACGATTATGTACACGCACTTTGCTCGGTTCATTTTATTTACAATCTATTAATGCTTTGTCTAAAGTGCTTTATGGATAAGACAAATAATTAAGGCTCTGATCTTTTTGAATTTGAATTTTTTGGCTCTAAACTCAAAATTTTCCTTCCTCCTCTGGGGCTTGGCCGTACAACACATAGGAGAGGGAAATAAAATTTCTCTTCTCTACTTTATAGGAAGTACAAAATAAAAATATAATTTAAATAAAATAAATATACTTCCACGGTTTTTAAATAAATAAAAACACAAAAATCCACAAATTTATAAATTCATGAAAAATCAAATCAAATACTAATTTAATTAAATCCTGGAAATAAAAATTTCATCCAATAAATCAAATAAAATAAATTTCAATTTTATTTTTTAAATAAAGAAAATGATTGAGAAAATTGTGGATATTACATAAGTGATAAAATCCATGTATATACTATTATAATTTTGAATCAAGATGTATGTCGTCAAGTTCACTTATATGCGTTCTTTCGTTTAAATTTCATTATTTCATATCTCTCTTTATAATTTTGAATCACGTATTGGATAATGATGATATCATAGATGAAAGCTCGATTAGGACTAGTGTTGTTGATTGACGACGATTATTGTTTGTGAACCATGCATGCATATGTGGTTCCTTATGGGCTTGTGTTGAAATTTTTCCTAGCAATATGAAGGCTCAACGACATGTTTTGTTTGGTAGACAATGGCAACACAAGTATGTGAAGTTTTTGATCAATTCGAGCCGCAACGGACCGAGCTCTGATTAATACTATCATATACTCGAAAATATTTTTGTTCAAGGGATCGGAGAGTAATCTTATGTTAAAGACTCACGTGTGAGGAGGAGTTGTGTTGGTAAAAAAAGTCTCATACTAGATAATAATGGATAAGTTTGAAGTATATATAAATGATAAGATCCATACACTTATTGCTTAATAAGATTTTGGGTGAAGATAGGATATCAAATCCACACTCACACACACACATGCTATTTCACCTAAATTCATTATTTCAAATACATTCTCAAATATCAAATATAAGCAAACACCGACTAATTCTATCTTTATTATTAAATACTATCGTTTTTTTGTCTCGATCAAATTTTTTTAATATTTTTTTATGTATTTCAGATACATTGAAGATGAATTTAATTTTTTTACCATGTAATCGAGAGGAAAGGAGTAAGAAGGATGGACAAGTCAAGCTATTCCTTTAAAAAAAAAAAAAAAAACGGACGAGTCAAGCTCATTTTCACATGTGCTGAAAAGCAGTTCTGAAAAAGCCGGAAACTGCTTCTTGATAATTACTACACTGGTGAATGAGACTGAAATCCGTTTTGCATGTGCATGCTTTTATCAACCGCGCTAGTTCTTTAGATTCTTTTTCATGATTGTAAGTTGAAATCAAGAAGGACATAGAAAATAGTATTGGATATGATGGAACCAAAGATAAAAGATGTAACTTTAATTTCCAGCCAGGCCACAAAAAAGAGTCCCTGCCCACAGTCTCAAAATATAGAAGAGATAGTGCACAACCTCAAAGAAATTAAATTAGTCCTTTACACCAGTATTTAATTTATGTAGGTTTAAAAAAAAATACTTTCGTTAATTAAAAAAAAAAAAACCTCTAAGGATCTCGTGGTTTTTTTGGCTCAACCTGATCGTCACTCGAGCTTAATTAAAACTTGCCAAGCTCGATTCAGTTAATCAACCCATTTTCACTGCTACCTCTAATTTAGAGCGAGGTTTAGACAAACAGTACCTGCTTTTATTTGTTCATCAACCACGAACTCGAACCATTTTCTTCTTGTTTTTCTCATGATCCCAACAGTTACTCCATTTTTTTTTCCCATTTCCCCTTCTTTGGCATATTCATGACGTTAGTAGAATGAGGAAAATATAATGATTAATGAATAAGGGTGTGGTTAACAAGAGTCATATTAATATTGAAAAAATAATCATAAGTGTGAATTTTTTTATGTTTCTGAAATACAAAATGTAACATTTTTTAAGAATTTTTTTTTTTTTATATTTAACTTCTTAACAAGTACATTAAAAACACTTATTTGCATTTTTTTTAATTCAAACCAAACCTTGATCATGGTGAGTTCTTTCATGATTGTTCACGGGCCATGTTTCTTGCACTTTTCAAAAATGGTTAAAGTCTAGTATGATTTTGGAGGTTGTTATATATAATAACCTTTAATTCATCATCAATCATGTAGCTGATACATCAAATTAAACGCAAGTGGTGGAACCACATCTATGTTTTTTATTGGTTAATATCAATGCAATAGTCAAAAGAAAATTGTGACATCCTTGGCATAATTAATTATGAAGTGGTGAGAAATAAAGGTGCCCAATCACCATCTACTGTATAATATAGATGTTTTCTGATCTACACTCAAAGCCCAGTATATGTTTTGCTAATTTTTCGTATAAAGCTTTTATCCACACTCATATTTTTAGTACTCCTATTTACATTATACTCTTCGAATGGTTTATCTTTAAAAAAAGGATGATTCATCAGACAATATTAATACAAAGATCTAATTAATCATTTGATGAACTTTTCTTGATTAGAATGTTGCTACTGCATTTTATGCTAATTTAATTATCTTAATTGGCGTTAGCGGATGATATGAGGTGGCTTCTTTTATTGGGCTTAGTTTTCTTGTTTGTTATCAGAATTATGAAATCTTGAGAGAATTTATGGAAGAAGAATTCAAGTCGTTGTTTAATTCGGGAGAGTGTAAATTAATGAGGTTAAGTGAACAACAATATAAGTAGTATGACACCATGTTTTAACTCAAAACCTTAAAGCATTAGGTTCATGATCTTTCTATTCATATGTTGTTCAATTTATTATGTTCTAGTTAATGTGGAACTAGTTTATTATTTTTCTCTTTCAACATCCGTCTCCCATTACACAAAAAAAAATCATTTATTAATAACATATGCAATTCTTGTGAGATTTTGATTCCTCAGATAAGCTTAATAAACTTTTTTAAAAAAATAAAATAAAAAATTCACGGAATCTATTAGTGTAATTAGATAACTAGTATGTTTGTATACAGTACATCGATTAGATTTTGTTATGATTATCATAGTGAGAGTAAAAAAAAAAAAGTACATCGATTAGATTTTTTTTTGGATGACACTTTACCGAGACACTCTTTATTCACTTGAACTAAAAATCAAATTCTTTATTATATGTTTAAAAGACACGGATCTTGTCCATCAATACAAGTCTTGAACCGATTAAGCTTTAATTAACTTGAAATCTTATATAAGTTTATAATATGTTAGGAGTTGAAATGTCATGAATGAATTATACTGTGAGAGCACCACACTAATTGATTCTTGTAAAATATTTTTACTAAAATGATTTTGTTATCCATGGTTAAAGGTTAATGAATAAAAAAAGTTAGGATTTTGTTGAGAAATGAATTACCTGATTTTTTTTAAACTTAAAAAAAAAATTTGTTGGCCAAATTTTAAGTTAAAACAAATTTTGTTTTGGCCAATTTTCAAAATGATTTCACCTAAGTTTCCGAATAAAAATACAGTTTTATGATTTTAGTTTTGGCAAATCTATTAGATTGATGATTTGAATTATCATCATTTTTTTTATGATGAATTATCATCATTTGAAGTTATTCTCTGTTTTCAATTTAACTTTTTAAGTTATTTATCTTTTCATATGAGTTCTATAAATTATTTTTTTTCATTACTTTATAAGCTTAATTTTTGTTAATGACAATTTCAAAAAAATAATAGTAAAATTTTGTAGATATTTCTATTACGATTCAATGATATCAAAATTGGGAGTTGTAAACCCGAGCGTGTGGTTCAGTGGTAGGGATTGATCCACGCTTAAGCAAGGTCAGGTGTTCGAATCTTGCCTTGTGCATGCAGCAGCGTTAAATCTCGGGGCCAGCTGTGCCACCCATTAGAGGTGCCTACAAGCCAGGGAGACTGCGGTCGGCGGTGGACACTCCGGTCATGGAAAAAAAAATTAAAAAATTGGGAGTTGTAGTTCAAAATTGATGAGAAATCATGGAAAAAAAAGCTACTGTACATGAGCAAATTGTAAACAAAAATAGCTTCGAGGATCAATTTAATTGTCTTGTGACTTAATTTTATAATTTCAGTTTCCATTTTTTTTTCTGTTTTTAAATTTATTTTTGAACTTATAATTTTTCGAGCACTATTGTGAATTTATATGCACCTCTATTATCACATCTATTTAATAACAACCTGTTATTGTCATTGTAAGTTGGAAGTGATGGTGACAGTCGTCTTTATAGTGATAGGCTGGGGCGGCCGATGGTTGCGGTTGTAATTGTGATTGTGGTGACCTTAACCAAGGTGATGGTGGTGACGAAGGTAGTTTGAGTGATTATAGTAGACCAGTAGTGATCATTGTGGTAGTGGTAAAGAGGGAGGTGATGATGGAGGTTGAGGATGTCGTAGTGGTGATGGCATGGGTGAGCATGAAGGTGAAGCTGGTGATGATGGTAGTGATCATGAAGAGATAACGTTGGTGTTGCTGGTGGGCCGAGCAGTGATAATGGTGGTAAAAGGAGAGGTAGTGGTAGCGGTCGAAGATGTTGTGATGGTTGGAGTGACCATCACTATGGTGGTTAAGGTAGTGGTGGTGGTCACGATGGTGATTGCGGTTGAAGTGATGACGGTGATAGTGACAAAATCAGGAAGAATGGTAATCGTGATGGTCTTAATTTTGAGTTACAAAAACAGCGAGGTAACATAATTTTGCAACTAAAAATTGAAAATGTGGTACATTTTTATTTTATTTCGAAAATTGAAGTAAAACTATTTTATGAATAAGTAAAAATTCATTTCAACTCAAACTTCACTAAAATATTTTGTTTCGAAACAAAAATCAGAAATCGACAACCGCGTTAAACAAAAATCAAATATCTAACTACACGTTAGAACTTAACAACCCTTTGAATTAGGGATTACCCAATTTATGTGCCATAGTTATGTGCTACATACTTGTAGTATCACTCATTTTTCATCATTTATATAACTTCTTAATATTTTAAATAATTTAATCAATGAAAATAAGTGGTGCAATTGGATTTTAAAAATGTAACTATTGTGGTCTCCGCCAGCAGCACTACTTATGCAATGTATCCACCTGGAAGTTTTGGAAACATGAAGAGGCAGCTAAGTGACAATGTTACTTTGTTGACATTTGACAACAACAATTCCAATTTTGTATGCTACATTTGTTTATTGTTTTTTCCAACAAAGGAAGAACTGAAGAGGAAAAACATACATACATAAGACCAACCAACACAACAAAGACAAATGCTAAATTACCTGGACCCCTCCTTTTCCTTCTGTTCCATAAATCATACTAGTACAGTAGACAGTAGTACTACACTACTATTTCTTTACTTTTTCTTTTCAGTCTCTCAAAACCGTTGCCACCCCATTCTCCCTTTTCTCTTTGTCTCCCCCTCTCCACTTGACTACTTTTTATTTTCCTCTTCTTATTCTTACTTCTTCTTCTCTTTCCATTGCAACTGCAAGTTTTTGTGGCTAAATATTGATACTTGTTTACTTGAAAGAGCTGAAATATAACATCTTTGATTGTTTCAAACTATGGAGCAGTTTGTTAACTTCATCATCCGGCCACCAAGGTATCAACTTTTGTTTTTCTTACTCTCTCTTTGGCATCACTTTTTCAATCAAAATTTTCTCTTTTTTGTGTACTTGTGTTCAAATCCTCAGATGTGCTTCTTTTTTTTTTGGCTTCAGTTGGAATGAATGAGATGGAATGCAAAGTTTATATTTTTAGAATACAAGTGTGAGTGAATGAATCAGTTTCAAAAAGGAAGAACTAGAGCTAGAAACGTTCTCATTTCCTTTGCATCTTAATGAAAGTCAGAGAATTTTTTTTTTTTTTTTTTATATATTTTTGTGCGCTATCACATCATGTTAACTTGGTTTATTGGTTGTTTGGTGGGAGATTTGAGATCTACTCTTAAGCTATCCTATGGAAATTGTTAGATACTCTAGTTGTTAGTTCCTTCCCCTTAAAAAAAAAGAAGTCTTGCTTTCTGCAATGCTCTCTTTACTTTACATGGTAAGGGGCATAGTATAAGCTTGACTGCAAATTTCTAACACTTCTTGACAAACATAAGGAAGATATTGTTTTTTTTAAACATACTAGAACAAGTTCTTTCTGCTTTTTGTGTTCTGAAAATGAGATCTGCAGATCATGTAGTGAGTGATAAGATCCATCTTCTGAATCTTTAGAACACTGGATTATGAAAAGGCACACTTAAGGCATTCATATCAGAAGCTTAGTTGCAATATTTGACTTTGAAGGCATGGTTTTGCATATTATGGATGCCATGTACAGAAAAATAATATAATATTTACATACTTTAGGTCATTTTTTCACAATTATGGCATAAGATGAGTTGAACTGTGTTATTGTTATCTACGTGCTTTCTCTAATTTCCTTGCACTATTATTATTTCAAATTTTACCTGAACTTTAAATTATCGTGATATTATTATGATTGTATCTGTTACTGGCAAGCAGAGCTGAATATGATCCAAAAAGTGATTTGTTGGATCAAGAGTTCATGTTGAAAGGAAAATGGTTTCAGCGCAAGGATGTGGAGGTAAGATTAATAAATAGAATTCAGTATCTCAGTTAAAGCAATGGATTTGTGTGTGGGAATGCATTGAAAGATTGATGAAGTCATGAAGCTAAACCTTCTTTAACAGTATATTTTTTTATAAAGTTTTCCTTAAATTCCTCCAAGAGATGGCTGTCGAATGTCATTAGAGACAATTAATGACAAAGTAGAGAAAATATCACTCAACTTGTGTCTTTAAATAGTGTGGTGATCCTTTTGTGCATAATACTTCTATTTAATATATATGTATACATGTTCTTGATGTCATTGTTTCCATCATAAACATTCTTTTATTATTAACAGTCACATTCCATGTAATTGAGCGGACAACCTGAATTATCAGCCTTGAAATTTTGCAGATAAAAAACAACCGCGGTGATGTTCTTCAATGCACTCATTACATGCCAATAGTCAGTCCTGAAGGAAAGCCTCTTCCGTGTGTAATATATTGTCATGGAAACAGGTGACTTTGGGACATATATGTATTTTGTTGTTGGTTAGCATGCAAGTTGATGCTTTAAAGAGTTCTATTTTACAGTGTACAGTTTTTTCTGGTGTTTTTGGATTCTACTTTTTGGATTGTTTGTGTTTGCCTTTTCTTTTCAAATATTTTTTTATTTTTTATTTTAGACAAGTGCCTTTACTCTGACTAGTATATTATTTGCACAAATACCTTTCATAACAAGCTACTGCTATTAAGACCTATAACTCGAAGTTAACTCGGTCTTAGTATTTTTCATCTTTCGTTTTTAGTTTTCTATTAAGCTGTATAAACATGTTCATGTGATTAATTTGACATGGTGACATGGAAAATGCTTCATCGTCAACATAACAATGCTAATTTGAAAATTTTGCTTTAAATATTTCTCATTGACTAAAAGTATATTCTCTTGGCGCTTTTGTGTTAAGAACATATATAATAGATGATTGGCATAAAAAAGAAGACTGGATAAGTGATAAACATAGCATTTAATTTCACTTATCTAGTTAGCTGGGTTCTGATATATTTGTAGGTCTCAACCTAATTTTATATATACTACTCCTTATTTAAACAGTAAAGTCTAAACCAAAAATTTACTTTTCTATCTTTAACTATGAAATTTATATATTTGTAAATTCTAATATATGTGGTTCTTGGCTGATGGTTATTTGTTTGGTGTTGCACCCTAATAGATTATTTCGGTTTTATATGGCTTGCTCACTGTGTGCAATGCTTATGGCAGTGGATGCAGGGCTGATGCAAGTGAAGCTGCTATGATTTTACTTCCTTCAAATATTACAGTTTTTGCTCTGGATTTCTCGGGATCTGGAATGTCGGGAGGGGAGCATGTCACTTTAGGTTGGAATGAAGTAAGTGTTTGCTCCATTTTGGCTGCATCATTATCTTATCATTGGTATGATGTACTCTTATGTATCTGATCCATTCTTTGGGGGGGGGGGGGGGGGGGGGGGAGTCGAAAAATGGGGATAGCATCACGCCATAAGTTGGATGATTTAGGTATCTTGGATCCATCTTAGAAAGTGATAGGGGGATTGATGGGGATGTAACACAATGAATTGAAAATAGGTGGACGAAATGGATTAGAAATTCAGGTGTAATTTGTGGTCGCAAAGTGCTATCAAACTCGAAAATAAAATTCTACCAGATGACAACCAGTTCGTTATGGTAGTGAATGTTGTTTGGCAGTGAAATATCAAGAAGAGCAAAAACTCAGTGCAGCGGATAGATAGTGGATACACAATAAGAGATAAGATTAGGAACAAATGTTCTTGAGGGAAACTCAGCCAAGGTGGCTTGATCATATGAGGGAAGACCATCAGGCTCCGGTTAAAATAAAAAGTAGATAAATGGAAAGATAATCCAATCAAAAAGTGGTAGAAGAAGACCAAAGAAACTTGCATACTCACAAGTTAAACTCAAAGGTATTATCAATGGTTTCAAAATATATTTAGTACTCCAATGTATATTCAAGTACTATATCATTGGCAGAAAATATGGAACTTGTCATATGCCTCGGGCAAGATACTAATCCTTATTTTTTCTTAGTAAACTGCTTATATCACATTAGGAAACAAAATGCTTCAGTCTGTTTTCTACTGAGAGTTTGCATATGCATTACTACCATCTGTTTCTTTGCCATTTTTGTAAAGAAGATTTTTTAACAATCTTGGCTGTTTTCAGAAGGATGATCTAAGGGCTGTGGTCAACTATCTGCGGGCGGATAAAAACGTCTCTCTGATTGGCTTATGGGGCCGATCTATGGGTGCTGTTACTTGGTAGGTTTTCATCATTCACTTCTTCATCTACCTTACATTTTGAATGTCGTTAAAGAAAGGTTTTCTAGTTAATTGTCATACATAGGATCTGGAATGTCTGGAGGGGAGCATGTCACTTTGAAAATAGTTTATAGTCCAATATTTGTGGAAATAATCTTCTTCATATTTATGTATTCATACCTTAGCCAAAGAAACAAATTCCCCTCATTTAAACTGTGCAACCCATTTACTATTTAATCTTAAAGTCAAATCATAAACTCCCTGATTGTGTATCAACTCAATCTTACCAGTGAAATGGTTTTCTTCTTTCCATTAATGATGTTATTTCTTGCAGCCTTATGTATGGAGCAGAGGATCCTTCCATTGCAGGGATGGTTTTAGACAGTCCCTTCTCTGATTTGGTTAATTTGATGATGGAACTTGTAGATACATACAGATTCTGTCTGCCAAAGTTCACAGTGAGTATAGTCTTTTTAAGGATGAAAATTGGACTATTTTTTATAGTAGTCATATATCTAAAGTTTTTAATATATAGTTTCATTTCATATTTTAAAGCTTCTTCCTTGAAGTACCTTCACACTTTAGTCTATGGTGTGTGACCTCATATGTTGATCAAAAGTTTGATTGGAGGATATTTCATTTCAGTCCCACTCAGCTTCCCTCTCTATTCAGGCTTGAATTTAGTAGTTTTCTTGTTTCATGTCGGTTCTAGGCATCTGCTTTATCTTTGTAATAGTTTGGAAAAAGTAGTCTATTTTGCTCATATGCATGTTTTATGATGAGAGACAAGGCAGTTGAAGAAATGCTTTTTTAAGGTCATTTCTTGAAAAGGAGTTGGGAAGGACCACTTTTTTATTTTTGGAGCAATGTAGCAACTGCCGCATATAATTATTATTTTTCTAGGGGCTTTTGAATATCTTTAGTTCACAATGTACGTATATGTTTAGACCTTACAATGTGACTTTCATACTTTAAACATGTGACTGGCATCCTATTCAATGACCCTTGTTTCTCCATCTATCTTCCTAGAATAGATTGTCATTGCCCATTAATTGCCTCTTTTGGTTTATATGCTCAACTAGTGAAGTGTAATTGCTTAAACTTTTGTTGGAGACCATAGATTTGTGGCATTACTGTTATGCTAAATTTTTTCCATGTTACAGGTGAAGTTTGCAATTCAATACATGCGAAAAGCAATCCAGAAGAAGGCAAAATTTGACATAATGGACTTGAACACCGTTAAGGTTATTTTTCCTATGATTTTCCCCCCTATGGAAGGTTGTTTAATGAAAGAGTTACTTTTTTTTTCCTTGGTTCCGTTAATGATTGATCAAGTACAAATTGTTCAAACTGGTTATAGTGCAAATAGTTCTGGCAACATACAAGAAAGAGGCAAAATAGCCAAAAGAGAAAATAATGTATACATTTTTCTGTCTCTTGAACATGTATGGCTTCGCCGGCATTCAAAAGCATAGAAATCTTTTAGGGGAAAAAATTCTGAACCAATAGCAAAATTTTATAAGAAATATTTATTTGGGGGAAATATAGAAAAAAATGTGTTTGCTTTGGTTTTTTACACTTTATATTCTCTGTTGTATTCAATCATTATGTCTGCATTGCAGGTTGCAAAATCTTGTTTTGTTCCTGCTCTAATAGGGCATGCCATTGATGATGATTTTATACGCCCTCATCACTCTGATCTTATACTGGAGGCTTACGTGGTAAGTATGTTTGTTTTCTTTCTTTGTTTAAGTTAAAGACTGGTTATGCAAGTGTACATATTCCTGCTCTATTGGTTTAGACTTAGAGCAAGTCTTCATGTCATTTTGTAATCTTGCTTACTTTAGAGCCAGCAACCTCAGACACGAATATGAGATATGGATGGATACGACACAATACGGATATGTTGATACAGAAAAAGAAAATCATAAATTTATTCAAAGACAGATCACAGATGCAAAGTGTCTAAAAAGTATTGAAGTATTTTATGTGTGTCTTAACAAATACCAGTACAACAACCATTTCGAAGTATTGATGCTTCATAGCTTTAGAGCACGTGCTGCTTTAAGAACTACAAAGTTTTGACAGGATTTGTTTTGGGATCCTAATATTCCTATCTTCTAATTCAGTTTTATACACTACTTCATGTCTACTGTGTTTTTTTTTCCCACTAATTCTTTTATGCCTGGCCTGTTGGATTTTAATATAGCTGTCTATGCTCTGCAGGGAGACAAAAACATATTTAAATTCGAGGGAGATCACAACTCTCCACGTCCTCAGTTTTATTTTGATTCCATAAACTTCTTTTTTCGCAATGTATTGCAACCTCCGGAGGATGAGGTTTGGGAATCATTTTTTGATTTTGACATCCCAAATGAATTCTTTGGTGAGGTAAATTCACCATGCATCTATTTGGTTCCGTTTGATCAAAATGCAAAATTCCATTCTTTAAACATTTTTGAAAACTCAAATGTTTTTATCAGGATCAGGATGTTTGGAGATCTGTGCATGAAGTAGACTATGGCAATGAACCATCACCTGAAAACAAAGGCATGACTTAAGTACCTAGTGACTTTTAACTATTCCTTCTGCATTTGTATCTTTGAGGATTTGAATTTGGATAATTTCGCTTTATGCAAATCTCTTAATTGTTTCTATATTAATTGCAGAACCATCTAGAATCAGTACAGTTGATGCCATGAAGCAAGTTCGTTCAAAAAGACCAATGTGTAGGGTGGAGGTTTGTATTTCTTTGCTCTTAGTAAGTTTACTGTTAGAATAGCATGCAGTACATGTTTACCTTTCATTTAATTGTTAAAGTTTGAACGGTTAATTTAATTTTTTTTTTTTTAATTTCCTTTAATGAACTGATTTTACTCTATTCTTTCACATGCAACTATTATTGCACTAGCAAGTGCAATATGTCTAGCTTCAGATTAATGAAGAAAAAATAAACTAGTTTAATCAGAGGCATAACTTGTTAGGACTTAGGAGTAGGTTAGGTGATCAAACTCAAGTATCCAGGGTCACTAATTTTGCATGATACTCTTCTGCAACAGGAAGAGAAATGCGATGATCTTTCATCATCTTCTTCAACAATGATCAGCTTTGAACTTTCTAATAGTCATCCTCACCTTCTCACGTCGTTAGAGGATGATCAATATGTGGAATATCAATTTGATGACCTTGCAGGCTTTCCATCTAGTTCAGATAAAGAAGGAAAAGTGAGTGAACTTGTTGGTTTTCACCTGATTTGAAATTGTGAATGCTTGATGGTATACAATGAAAGATGAATCATTATTTTTTATGGATTTGTCCATATTATTCAGATCTTCACGGAAGCGGTTAAAGACCAGGAAATCAGAAATCCACAGGTAGATCAACCACCTGCTGTAGATCCATCAGATACAGAAGACTCTTCTTCACATAAGATTTCTAAACATATGGAGGCAGAATCATCTTTAGTGAAGCACAGCACGGATTCAACTGCTGAAATAATTTCCACTGCATCCAATGTATGTGAACAACCCTTGAAAGCTGAGTCAAATTCTATTTCAGTGATCCATTCCCAAAATTTGGAATCTGAGCCAAGTCCATTGTCAAGTCTTGCATCAAGGGGAGTACAACCACCAACACCATCATTGGACACTTCATCGTTGTCCAAGTCTTGCAGTACAACAAGTGCTCCTGCTCTTAAGGATAGTACTGCTAGTGTACAATGTTCAACATACACTGACATATCTCATAAAACAAAAGTTTCATTAACTGTTGTCAGAAATCCAACAGGCCATGTCATGAATGGCTTAATGCGTCGCTGGGATTTCAACTTCTTCAGAAACAGTCACAAGTCACAGCCGATGAGATGATAGATTATCATTTTCCACAGATAGTTATACATTGTTTTTTGTAACTTATAAAAGAAGAAGAAGAAGAAAGAAACTATAGTTTGTAAAATGTTTGATAGAAGAAATAGGTTGCTCTGTGTGCAAATTTAGTAATGTTTAGATTATCATCTAACAATTCATCTAATATTCTTTGACTGAGTGTGTGTGAGAGAGGTGTTGTTTGTTTTTGTCCTTTTGTCCCCTTCTATTATAGACATGTTATTTGAACATAGATTTTGGATGTCCACATTATTGTCTCATATATTCTAAGGGTGTAATTATATCCAACTATGGCTTGCCATTGCATGTTCTTTGTGTGGCCTAGTATTTGACTGTTTGTAGACGTTTTGGAATCACCCAAATCTCCCTGTAAATATTCTGATCACCATTCAAGCATTTCAAGAGAGGTTAGTTTATAGCTGTCGGGCTGAGGAATTCTTGATGCAAACAGGAAAAGAAAACAACTAGTAACTTATTAATAGATACATGACTTGATCCAAGGTAAAGGAGTACGTGGATAGAATTTGTAAAAAAAAATGAAACTGAGAATTTTTCTTTCCATAGCCAGAGTTGTTTATATTATTCACTCTTGAAAAAGTAATGGTCTTTTATTCACTTTCTCACTTGTCTAATGAACAATTATAAAGTTGAGTAACAATAATTGTATCAATACCTTTCATATCCGACAATTTTTCTTACAACAAATCAAATTATTTTTATCTTTCGTTGATTTTTCATCTTTTATCTCTAGTCTATCTCGCACAACTAAAAAATATCCAAAAGACAACTAAAAATTATTACAACTTGGTTATTAAAATAGCAATTTTGATAGTTGAAAAGCTAGTTCCAAAATTTAAAAGAAGTTATTAAACATTTAAACTCATATGATCTATTCCATAAATGATTTATAGCTTTAAATCTTTAGCAGCATGCAGTATCAATGAATCCCATATATATGCTTAGTAAACATTTAACGAATTTTATTTTATAAATCACAAAATAAAAGAATGGTGGATGTGCACGTGAGAGTGAAAAAATATGATACGATTTTGTCACATAATTTAGCCTGTGTTATAGCTGATTCTGTTGATGACGTGTCAGTCAAGTAAATCAGTAGCCAACAACAACCTACGACTCTTGGCACTTGACACAGCCATTTCAGTTTCAGTTCACTGATCTCTCTCTCGTTCTTGTGTGAAGTCTGGTTAATCCGATTCCGTTATTCTCATGGCTTCTGTGGCTTTCATCAGAAACCAAAATCCTAAGGGCATTCTTTTCTCTTTCCGCTTCATTTCTGCTTACCATTCATTATTTTCTCAATGCAATGCAACTCCTTCATTGCCTCTTGTTTCTCCCAGAAGATCCATGGCCACTTTCACTCGAACGTAAGATTTTCTTTTTCTAGATTGCCCAATTAATGTTTTATGTTTTTTTTTTTTTTTTTTTTGGTGTAATTTACATGATATGATTTATAAGCACATTATTTTTTTATGTACTCATCATGCACATGAAGTAAGGTGCATCTTTTAATCACTTATATATATATATATATATTGTTTATCCCAGCACATGAAGAATAAGGTAATGTTTGGTAGATATATAATGTTTAATCACTTATTATATTGTTGTCAAACGCTACCTAAGGATCATTGCATGCTATTGTTATGAGGGTTACGGTTTAAATTGTGTTTCATTTTTTCTGTGTGTTGTTCTCGTTTGCAGAAAACCCCATCTTAACGTGGGAACCATTGGTCATGTTGATCATGGAAAAACCACACTAACTGCTGCAATTACAAAGGTTAATTTCCATTAAATCATCCTTTAAATAGTGGAGAGAATTTCAACATTTTTTTATTTTTCAAATTCTTTTTTGGTACATAAACTTTGTTTGATTCGGGCCTTGTATTGTGGAGCAGGTGCTAGCTGATGAAGGTAAAGCCAAGGCAATTGCCTTTGATGAAATTGACAAGGCTCCTGAGGAGAAGAAAAGAGGAATTACTATTGCTACGGTTAGAATTATTAGTTCCTCCTTTTTTTTTTGGGATTATGTTTTGGAAGTCCTTGCTCAATTTATGCATATTGTGAATGACTCAGTTAAATGTTCTTGTATTAGAATTTGTACATTATCATTAGCTTATCCTTATATCAATGGACATGCTTTATGACATACCATTAAGGTATCGTTTGATCCATGTAACCGATCCCATCTAGTGGGACAAAGGCTTGCTGTATCATTAGCTTATCCTATGTCTTATCTTTGACCTTGCAGGCTCATGTGGAGTATGAGACGGCGAAGAGGCACTATGCCCATGTTGATTGCCCAGGACATGCAGACTATGTTAAGGTAAGATTGATTTGATGATCAAGCATAGCTGTAACCACACTATGTTGATTGTTAAAGTATCACCCCATGAACAGCATATTAATTTTTCTTCCCTGGGTTCATTTTATTTGCGTGAATCATGGCTCTAGTGGTTTTTCCACTGTATTGGTAAATATACAGTGTAGATGCTACTTAGAAGAATGAATCATCTTATTTATGCACAATCAGTGCTCTTGGCTGTGTTGTGCTGTGAGGAATCTAACTTCACTTAATTCAATTCACTTGGCCACATTATATAGAACATGATAACCGGAGCTGCACAAATGGATGGTGGAATTCTTGTGGTTTCTGCTCCAGATGGGCCAATGCCTCAAACAAAGGAACATATACTGCTTGCGCGTCAGGTTTGTAGTTCATTTTTTTAACATGCCAAAGTAAAACACAGTTTTAATAGAAGGCTTAATTATGTCACAAGTCCCTGAAGTTTGGTGTACTTTTGTCAGATACCCTTATTCTTTTTTTTTTCCAATGTCTGACTCCCCGAAGTTATTCCTGAGTTTGTCATATACCCCTACTACCAATTCTGGCCAATTTTGCTGACATGTAACATCGAAATCCTGATCAGATGCAGGAGGTTAAGCACCTGGTGCCCCGTGGTCGAAGATCCTTTTTTTAAAAAATTTTAAAAACTAAAAAACTTAATATTTTTATATTTTTAGTTAAATAAAAAAAGAGAAAAAAAAATTGAATAGAGAGGTCATCTTCGCTCGTGTGACATCACTCGACTCCACATGACCAACCTCCTGCATCTGATTAGGATTCCGATGTTACATGTCGGCAAAATTGGCCATAATTGGTAGTAGGGGTATATGACAAACTCAGAAGTAACTTCGGGGAGTCAGACATTGGAAAAAAAAGAAAAAAAAGAATAAGGGTATTTGGCAAAAGTACCTCAAACTTTAGGGACTTGTGACATAATTAAGCCTTAATAAAATATAATTCAGTACCAAAAGCATTGGACATTTAGACTATAACTTATATGTTGTTTTGTTTATATTCCTGTGACAGGTTGGTGTGCCATCACTAGTCTGCTTTCTAAATAAGGTTGATGCAGTTGATGACCCAGAGTTACTTGAACTTGTGGAAATGGAGCTCCGCGGTATGAAGAGTTGTTTCGTAGATTTATTTGACTGGGAAGAAAAAGAATCAAACGCTTCTAAGAATGTTTCTTTTCTTTATACTTTTACTTAATTTGATGTGCATAATTTGACAAACAACTTTTTCTGCAGAGCTGCTTAATTTCTACAAATTTCCTGGGGATGAGATCCCAATCGTACGAGGTTCAGCCCTGTCTGCCTTGCAGGGGACAAATGAAGAACTTGGAAAGAAGGCTATCTTAAAACTAATGGATGCTGTGGATGAATACATTTCCGACCCCGTTCGGCAGCTTGATAAGCCATTCTTAATGCCTATAGAAGATGTTTTCTCAATTCAGGTTATAATAATATGTACAATTATCTTCTCTTTTAAGTGTTTTCTTTAATCTTTACTGTGTTCTGTTCTGTCTCGAAAGAACTTGCTCATATTTACTCAAATTGATGATGTGTGCCCTTCATCATCTTTGGTTTATGTGAAGGGGCGTGGAACTGTTGTGACTGGTCGTGTTGAACAAGGCACCATCAAAGTTGGTGAGGATGTAGAAATATTGGGACTAACACAGGTATACAAGCAAGTTAATTTATATGTCTATTTTACTTTATTATACATGCTTTTGTACTTATTAGTCTTTATCTACAGGGTGGGCCTTTGAAGACTACTGTAACTGGCGTCGAAATGTTCAAGAAAATTTTAGATCATGGGCAAGTGAGTAAATTCATTTAAGCCCCCTCCATATTTGGATTGATGGATAATTTGATATCATAATTTATGTCCATTTCTAGGCTGGTGATAATGTTGGACTTCTTTTACGTGGTCTGAAGCGTGATGATGTACAACGGGGAATGGTGAGTGAACCTGATTCAAAGTGTTAAGTAATGTATGTAAATATGTAATATATGCTTGCTTGGCATTGATCTAAAACTTAATATAGAAGTGGAAAGTTTGTAATTGTCACTCTTGTCTTGGAAAGGTGAGTTCTTACTAGGCTTTTAATTAATAGTACTCAAGCATTGTAATTTGTAAATAAGAGGTATCATAAATAGAAGGAAGGGTCATTTGAATGCCCGTGACTTCATTTGTCAATAAATCCGAGCAGCAGAAGATCCTGAATTTGATACTTTCTAAGCCAAAAATTTTCTCTTAAATATGCATCCTCTTGAACTATTACATATGAACACATGTAAAGAAAAAAGAATCGGGAGAAGTAACCAAAAAAAACTGCAATTTCGCCATGTCATTTAGTTTTGTGCAGGTCATTTCATTTTATGGTTCGTTTTTCCTGTTTGTAAAACCTTGTTATGATGAAAATTATAGGTTGTCACCAAGCCAGGTGTATTGAAAACATATAAGAAGTTTGAAGCAGAGATCTATGTCCTCTCAAAAGATGAAGGTGGCCGTCATACTGCTTTTTTCTCTAACTATATGCCTCAGTTTTACATGAGGACTGCAGATATTACCGGAAAGGTGCAATTACCTGAAAGTGTTAAGATGGTTATGCCTGGCGATAATGTGACTGCAACTTTTGAGTTGATGTCTGCTGTTCCTCTTGAAGCAGGTAAGGTTGAATTCATGATGTGGTATAAACGATAAAGATGCTAAATTATGTCACAGAAATAATTCTTCTAACCATCCTTATCTTTCTCAGAATTGATTAATGAATACTGAGTACTTACTACTCTAACTTTCAATCATTCAAATGCTTCTTGATGTCATGGTAAGAATGGAAACTTCTGCCCGTGGCAGAAAGTACAGGCTATTGAGAAACCAAGCCTACAGGCTACTTCTCAATTTTTGAATGAACTATATGTATCTAAAATTTGAGATTCCCTTTCTTACAGACAAAATTATAGCAGCTTTAAAGATAGCCTTTGATATCTTAATCTGTTGAAAATATATTAATTCAATTAAAGCTAAACAGAATAATTGCTAGTCACATGACTTTTTTCGTTACTTTGAACATTGTAAAGCAAGGCAATGAGAGATAGAAGCTAAGATTAAGTCTGGCCATGTAATTTTAATGACATGGAGGGTCTTAAAATTTAATAGCAATCAGGAGCTATAATTTCATATGTGCAACTTTTTTGTGATTCCATTCAACAATATATTCTGACAGTAATCATGTTATCTATATACAGGACAACGATTTGCTTTGAGGGAGGGAGGCAGAACAGTTGGTGCAGGAGTTGTCTCAAAAGTGATAGCCTAAGAGGATGGTGCAGAGTCTACAAATTTTTTTTGCCTATTAAGTTGTAAATAAGTCGTGAAAAGGGGGGAACTGAGCAGCATTCTAAGATGATTCTATGATGTGATTATTTTGGACACTTGATGTGTTGGTTCCATTTGAATGCATTCTGTTCTGTTTATTTCTCAGAGAATTATGATAGTTCATTTGGATACTTTTCATGTGGGTAGGGAAAGTGGTTGAAACTTTTTTGGATCGGTTAATAATGTCATTTCCTTCATGATCTGTCTCGCATTTCTTGTTTGGTTTGTTAAAAAACTTCATTGGCTGCCTCTACTGCAGCACCAAAACAAAAGCCATGTTTATATGTGGCTTTGGTCAGATACTGCAAGCTTGTAACTTACAAAATAGCCCTTGAAATAAAAATTCCAAATTCATTGACTTTTTGCTTTTTGCATATAGAAGCAGGAAGTAATATGCTTAACAATAGAGAACAAATATAGATAGTGAATTCAACTATAACATTGAATCTGAAAAAAAAAATTTATCGAATAAATTATTGAGGAGGCTAGCTTTCCATGCAAGAAAACATGGATGCCTTCTTAGAGAATGTTAGATTACACATACATATTTACAAGCGCACTATTAAAGTGGTAGCTCTGGAACAACATGGATTGCTGATTATGCAATATAATGGCCGTGATTTGATTATTTTAACTATCTTCCAGTAATTCCAATGCATTCTCAACCAGTGTGTGAATTGATAGATTGTGTCTGTTCAGTCCAACAGTGCCAGAGAAAACATTAAAGCTTTCTAGCTCTGATGTGGTTTCTAAGACATCCTCCAGCACCTCCTCCATTCTTAGATCCTTGAAGGTATCTATGTTTTCTGCTTTGTCTTTCATCATCCAAATCGCCAACTCGATCGCGAACCTCCTTATCCTCGGGACCTTTGTTGGTGGATATTGGTTTTTCTTGAGAATCAGGATTAGTTTATTTGCCAGTTCAACCTCACTGATTCCAGCTTCTTCAAACACGGTGCTTGATTCATAAGAAGTCATAAATGTGAATACAGTTGCACCTAGTCCAATCATCACTTCTAGTAGCTTGTTTTCTTCTGACATGATTGCCTGAAGAACCTGCAGGATTGAAGAATTGTTAAAGGTTGGTCAAGACTTTCTTGGGTTTTTGTCTTTTTCTCATTTGTGGAATTTTTTTTTTCTGGATTTAACCATGGATTTAGTTGTGATGCACTATAAAAGTCTTTTCCACACTAGTTAATTTATGATTGATTGACACCGCAAAAACCTTTATATTAACAGCGCATCAAAATTAAACTCTTGAAACATAATAATATAAAGTTCACATTTCAAAAATTAAAATGCTCAGAGTAACACTTACTGTAGGTGCTGCAGCTTTAACCCCCTCTAGTTGGTTGAAGCATTCTAAACCACTGTAAATGCACAAGTTTCTTAGAATTCTAGCAGCATTTACGCGAAGCAATGGAGCTTTCAATGCTGCTACAAGCCTTTCCAGCACTTTCAACTTCAAAATTCTGTGACAATTCATCTTGCTTTCTAATGCAAGCATTGCTATGGCCTCACCAGCAACAGTGGTTAGATCTTTTTGATCTATTGGTATGTTCTGCTTGAAAAATATGTTGAACAATTCTTTAAGTACTCCACCTGTACCACCAATCCTTTCAGTTGCATCATCTTCCAATGCCAGACTAGTTAAAATTTCTATGCTCAATTTTTGTAGCAAGGGGTGTTTCTCTCCATGCCTTAAAATATCTCTGATATTGCTGATAGTAAAAACTATCTCTGAAATCTCCCTTCTAAGCTGTTTACCTGTGGTGCCTGTTGTGCTAGCCAGCATCTTCACCAACTGCAGTGATCTCTTCACTGTCAGAATTTGCGATGGCGTGACGTTTTCCCTCGTCAGCAACCTTTCTTCTGCATGTGTGAAATCTATGATCTTTGGGAGAAGGCCTCTAGTATTTCCAATCTTTCCACAGTTGTCATGATCATGTGAAAGTTTTTTCAGAATGAGGAGTCCTAAATGGTTAAATGTCCAAAAGCTATAATTTGGATGATCAAATATGACCTTCTTTTCTCCAATTTCATCGGCTGCAGGTAAAGAATTCCTGTTAGTTTGAAGAAGAGATGATATCGATTCCATCGCTCCCGGTATCCCAGCTATGCGGAGAGAGTTCTGCTTCTTTCCTGCTAGTTTAGATAAAATCTCCGCAGCTGACAGCCTAATCTCTTCCTCCTTTTGATCTGTCCAATTCAACATCTCAACTAGTCTCTCTACTACAGATGTAGAAATTCCAATCTTTTGAAGGGTATCATCAGAAAATCTCTGGCTGAGTGCGAATTGGCGAAGAATTCTCGCTCCAATGACCTGCTCATCTGATGAACTTGAAGCCAAGAGATCGATAGCAAAACTGACCATGTCCATTTTCAAGCCATCAAATATGCTTTCATTGACACACCTAGAATATGCATCATAGAAGAACCTTCTAATAGACACAATTCCTGATGGCCCTAACTCACACTCTTTGTTAACCTCGTCCAGTAGTTTGCAATAGGTGATTTTACATTCCCAGTAACCCTTTTCTAATAAGAACAACAACGCTTCTGCAAGAGCCAAGGAGTAGAAGATATTCAAAGCAGATTCGCGGTTCCTCCTGTCAGTGTCACCCTTGGCAATCTCTCCATAATTATGCTTGATAAGTTTTGTTAATGAGAGAACCACACAAGCTGTTGCCGACAGAAGCTGAAGCCAATAGAAAATCTTACTGATATTCCTCGAAAGGAAAAACCATTTAGCATATGGTATAAGTGGAACATCTGTGCTAATCCACGTGCGAGTCGGTGTCCTTATGCTTGTGATATCCCTACTCTGAGGGGCTACCATAGTAGCATCCACCGCGTCTCTCCTGAGGTTCTTGACTGCGGCAATTGGCCTGAAAAGGCTCTTGATTCTTTGAAAGAGAGAATTTGAGCTAGACCTCAGAATACGAAAACTATTGATTCCAGCACCAGTAATAGACCATGTTGATTGGTGCTGCCATTCAAGCTCATGGCTCCTGCTGAAAATCCTTGTCCCTTCAATCAATAGTATGATGGTGATGAACCAGAAATCGGTTTTGTCTAAGGTAATAGCGAAACCGCCAAGAAGAACAACGGTTGCCCAAATGAAACCAAGAGTTCCAAGCCCTGTTGCTGTTTTTTCAAGCACTGCAAGCCTCAGAGCAAAGATTGTGAGCTTCTTTTCTGGTGCTCTTTCTTCTTCTGCTGCTGCTGCTGCTGCTGTTGTTGTTGGTGAAACAGGATTATCAGCAGCACCACTGTCTCTCTTCTCAATACTACTAACGCCGCGCGGCTCAAACATTGTGTTGCATGTGCTGCTGGTCTCACTTAGCCTCTTGAGTTCACAAACTTGTAGATGAATGTCTCCCTCTCCTTCCACACAAAGCCTATGATCCATGATTAGATAATGCCAAGTCTTAACTAATAGGCTGAAACATATAAGCAAATATATGTGCCTATTTTATCTAAGACAAAGGGTGTTGGGAAAAGATGGATTACGGTTTTAATATTTTTTTTTTCTATGGGCAAAGTTTTTTGACGAGGAGAGGAAAGGAGAAAAATTGTGCACAACCTATATAATATGGTCTGGTTTTCATAAGAGGGGTTTAACAATTTGGTCTGATCTATGTTTTTTTTTTATTGCACTACCTATAATAGATAATGCAAGGTCTTAATTTTATATGATGGCACTTGATAGAATGAGAGTAAATATGCGTCTATATATATATATATATATATATATATATATCTGCATTATCTAAGACTAAGGGTTATTAGTGTTTGGAAAAAGCATGAAAGCTTAGGGGGCACGTTTATTATGTGGCATGCTGGAGGAAGAGTAACGCCAAGCTCAATTTTTGTTTATGCTTTGCTAGCAATCCTAGTAGCTTGGGGAAGGGTTAACTTCCTTATCTCTCTCTATACTTTTAAGCTTTCTTTTTTCTTGAAAGTTTCTTTGCTGATTCAAGGTAGTTTACGACGTAGTGTGCATGTTAATTCAGTAACTTGCCCTCTACCAAAATATGCAAATCATTTTTATTCTGTTAATGGATATAGTTATGGCTGAAGTGGATAAATCTAAGATTCACACACCCTGTAGTGGTTATTTAATTGCACAAACTTTTCTTCGGACAATTGACCTCTTCTCCCCCTAGTTGTTTATAAAACTATAATAACTTGTGCAACTTGGAGACAGTTATTTGGAACTAGTTTTCAATTCAAATGCATTGACTTGGTTCAATATGAGTCAAGTAACAAAACAAGCTGGAGTAGTTTGCCAACTGTTTTTTCCTAGCACTCTTTTTGAACAACACATCTCCCTTTTATTTACATATATACTTATATAGTACGTCATAGTATTATCAAAAGGAAATAATGATTCTTGCATATCATTTTTCATTTACAACATCTTTTGCATTAAAAATCTATCTGATTCTTGCAAATCAGGTAGATTTTTATTTTTTTTTTCACCAAAAAAAAAATTTACTTGATTTGGTTCCTCTTTAGAATCCATACAAAAATGTGAGTAAAAGCAAAGTTAAAAAAAATATTACAAGGAAGTACTACTCCTATATCAGTTTCCTTGCCATTAATTACTGCACATTTTGCTAAAAAGATATACCCTATGGGGAAACCCTTTAGTTTCATTGTATCTTGGAGTGCACGGAATATACTCTGATGTGACTGAAGCTCTTTACAATAAAATAATAAACGAGTTGCTTTGAAGGCTTCAGCGTATGACTAATCACGTAGCTTATGCGTGCTGCCCATTTTGCACAATTAAAAAATGGGAAAATTCGTTCTAATCCTTCACTCTCCATCGTAACATTGAACCACAACCGCAAGCATTCAATTGACATGCAAATCATAAACAGCATGTTGTATTAAATATTTGGTAGGAAAAAATTTCTAACAGAATTATTTTTTTGTGGATAAAGAGTACCTATGATTTAAAAAAATAAAAAAAAATATCACATGTTTATAAACTGCATTATTTATAAGAAACCGATCACGTGGAACTAGGTCGGATGGCCAATTGGCCATGACTTCTAATCACATGTATTAACTGTTTTTTTTTTTAAGAAATTTTGTTTCTTTTCTATTTGTCTTTTTTTATGATTTCAATAGTATAATAAATGTTATTTTTCATGTTTACGTAAATAATGGAGAAAAAATAATGATTACATAAAGAGAAAAGGTACAGCGGGAAAAAACTTAACTAATGTATTGGAAATCTAAATAATGAATGCATTTTTTTAAAAAGAGTTTTTTTTTTTTGAAATAGGAGAAATAAATATAAACAAAGGAATAACAACTAACTAGGATTGGCCTGTGGTTCAATAATTAGTGACAAAAGTTGTTCATTTCTTTTATATACTCTTTTCTTCTTGTATTATAAATCATTTTTACCTACATTAAGCAAGTTAAAAAAAAGTAGTTTAATAATTAATATTCTCAATTTCATTAAAAAAAATGTGTACTTTTCAAATTTGCCCCAATTTAAACTCCATCCATTCACCTTTCTTACTTTAATTCCATCATCTGACTTAGCCAATCAAATTTAGTAAGTTGAAAAGTTCCTCTTGGGCTTATATACCAAAATGGACCACAAAAATATTAACTCTTTTGAAATTGGTTCATGCAAAAAATGTTTTGGTTTTGATACCCGCATTTACAAAACATTTTGGTTTTGGTCATTCCTGTTAAATTTTGGTCAACATAATTATGTTGGTAGTTTGTTTTGGTCCATCTGTTATTAGATTTGATAAGTTTTGGTCTCTCTACTGTCATAATTTTTTGAATTGGTTCTCCTATTATGTAATGAAAGTTGTCTTTTTACTTTGAGAATTAATGCAGAAATATCATCCTTAATTGGTCACATTATGTTTTTTAATGTTTTCATCCACGTTTAACAAGAGGGACCAAATCCAAAACGTTTTATAAATGAAGGGACCAAAACCAAATTTTTTTTGCGGGGACCAATTTCAAAAAGACCAATATTTACCCAAACCATTTTAGTATTTAAGCCTTCCTCTTATTGCCTTAGGATAAAATCATAAGAATATGGGATATAAAGTGAAATTATGAGGAACATATTTGAAATAAATTTTTTAATGCTATTTATATATTATAAAACTACTTATAAAAAGGGGAAAAATTACCAAAATCATACCTTATAACAAGGGAACGAGGAAGTATATAAATTGTAGAACAAAAGGGAAAGAACTAGTTCAACATTAATTCAATGAGTTCCCATTCACTATCAGCAACAAACAGCTGTTAACTAACCGGGTTCCAACAAGTCTTCTTTCATTATATTCTTGGGTCCCAAAAACAGAAAGAATGAAAATAACGGGTGCATTTGGGTAGTACCTTGAGCAAACAACGGGTGCCTTGCGTTTTTGCTTGCCGCATATTTTACTTTTAAGTTTTAATTAATTTAAGCGTGCACGTCAAACTGAACCGCGTTGCTTAGAAGCCCAAGTTAATTTCTTCTTCTTGTAAGGACTAGCTCATGTTTCCATTTCCATTATCTCCTTCTCATAAAAACCTAAAACAAGCTTTTTTGAGAAGTGAACCTTAAACAAGTTATCTTAACGTGTTTAACCGTCGTCCACTCATGTGTTCGGAGAGAAATAAAAGCACTTTTGTAAAAGATGCAATGTCACTATGGGGGTTGGATATTTAATCTTCCAGTGTTGTTACCCTTACGGCACTGATTAAGGAAAATAAAATAATTAGAGAATGAAAACATAATTTCAGCACTTTTCAAAAATCAAAATGTTAAATGTGTTATTCCCAAGACAGCGTTGCTTATTTTGCTTCCTTCACAAATAGTACTACCCTTGGTACAGTATTTTCCTTAATCTTTTACTAATCATCTATCCACTTCCTAACAAAGTTCATCCTCAATGTTCTCCCACTCCAAATTTTTGATCTTGATACATGACATCCACCACTCACCATATAGGAACATTTTAATAAAAAAAGAAAAGAAGAGAAAAACAATGAACGATGTCGCATTGAATTCACCCAGCAAAATCATGAGATTTAATAGTACATGTTTGATGGGAGCAAATGAAACAGTGCATGACAAAAATTAAATGAGTGATATTACATATTTACTGGCCCAATGTCCCCACCTATGGTTTAGTTTGATTACTCATTACACTAAGCACCCTTCCTGTTTCGAAAGCTACACTTAGGGAAGACAAGTGTAATGATAATTGAATTGAATTGAATATCGAGAGAGATGAGTGTAACTTGTTGTAAAACAAAGGGTTATATTCACAAAGCCTAGATGCAAACAAACTAAAGTTTGAAATAAACCGTAGCCTAATTTTCCAATTCCTTTGCCATGCAAGTATTAGCACAAGTACAAAATAATTCATTTCCATCTGTATTCACAATCCTGCAGTTTAACCAGAGAGTGAAAAAAAAACGGAGAGAAAGTGGGACCTGTATGAATAAAAACTTATTGCCATTAGATTTAAGCTACTGGTTTTTTGAATCAGTTCAGAAGCATTACATTATGTATCAAGTTTTTCTGCATTAGTGAAATTAACTGTATTCATCCGCTAAATTCAGTTTGCTGCCTCCATAAATATATCCTAGCAGATCAACGAATAAAATTAAACAAATAGGTGTTGGAATTAAAACTCGAAACTTCTTGTCACCGAAAAACAAACACTTGTACTTTGTTTAATGCTGAAACACCAGGGAGTGCGGGAAGAATGACCACAAGCATTACCAACATATCTTCCCATGGTGGCATGAATTGTAGGAAAGCAACAGAAGAACACTGCTTGTCGTTGAAAATGAGCAGAGCTACCAAAATCGAGTTTTACTAGCATCCCCAGCTTTTATCATCTGTCATAGACCTACCAGGAAATAGCAATATTAACTATACAAACAGTTATTACTTGCAGGTTGCAAACTAGGAGGCACTAACCACTTCTGCCAGCCAAGAAAATAAATGGAAATAGTTACTCTCACAAATTCTAATGAACAGTGTTCAGGCGAGTAATCTATGATATCAAGAACTACAGCATACTGCCATATAGCACACATGATTCATCATAAATTCATAATTGATATAAAACCATATAAAAAAATGTAAGGAATAGTTGTTATAAGAATAAATGAACCGCTAAGAAAATACAAAGAACCCTCACCCCCTTCCATTTGTTGCCCATCCCTCTTAAGTAAAGAAAGCGTTGTAGAAGCAATTTTATAGTCTGAGGCTATTCAGCGTGAAAACAAAACCTAACTTCTTTCTTATAGATCACTTGAAAACACACGCAAGGAGTCCTCGGCATAGTTATAAAACTTGAAAAATTTACAATAAGATTTGGCAAGCCGGTGACTCGTATCATGGGAATTGCAGATTGATTTGAATCATTCATGTATCCAGATGTATTCTATATCACCGATGAGATTTGCACAAATCTACGATTTTGTTATATATATATATATATATATTTCTTTTTCATTTCACTGTTATTCCATCAAACAATTCTATGGGGCTCAGAGACTTAGTAAAACGAACTAAACAGGTGACTGGGCTTTCACACAAACCAGTTCTCACATAGAGGCAGACACTCTGTTTATTTACTTCTTCGGGTGTGGGGTGTTCATGCAGTTGCTTTGTATTGTTCTTCTGGTGCAAAGTGTTCATAAAACTACTGTGGCTAAGATGAAGGGGAAGAAGAATGTGGAATCATGTTTTGGTGATGAATTATGCATACTTAAAATCTTTATTCATGTGTTTCTAAATTCTATGATGCATTAAGATTTGTAAGATAGAGAAACTGAGATAGAGAATGAGAGAGAAAGAGAGAGAGAGAGAGAGAAAACAGTTATTCTGTTATTTCTGAATTTGGACCAAATGAAAGGGTAGATACATTGAGTGATCTTACATCTATTTATAGAAGAATAGAGTAGTGTGACTAACTTGACAGCTGTCAAGTAAGCACACGCCAGCTGGCTACAGCTGGACAACAATATATCAACTAACTAACTAACAATGCAAATATATAATACAAGCAAAATACATGCTTAGATCCTAATACTCTAATACACCCCCCTGAAACTGAAGGGCCTAGTTAATAGAGCTCCCTTGAACAATTCTGAGTCTTGGTTTGAGTTCATGAAACCGAGCTTGAGATAATGGCTTGGTAAGAATATCAGCTGTCTGCCATTTAGAAGGAACATGAGTAACTGTGAGAGTCCTTTTCTGAACCTTTTCTCGGACAAAAAACAAGTCCAACTCAATGTGCTTTGTCTTGTGATGTAGTACAGGATTATGAGCCATGGCAACAGTACTAGCATTGTCACAGTATAAAGTAGGGATTGTATAAGGGAGCTGTAGTTCAGATAACAGAGATTCTATCCACATGAGTTCTTGTGAAGCAAGAGCTAAACTCCTATATTCTGCTTCAGTGCTAGATCTGGACAGAGTATGTTGTTTCTTAGACCACCATGTAACTAGGTTAGAACCTAAGAAAATACAAGCACCTGAAGTTGATTTCCTATCATCCTGGTCCCCTGCCCAGTCAGCATCACAGAAGGCTTGAACTCTTAGAGGTAGATGTGGATCAGTAGGCTGAAATAACAGCCCATGAGAGACTGTACCTTTTAGATACCTAAGAATCCTCTTGACTGCAGACCAATGCTCCTCAAGTGGTTTGGAGAGATACTGACACACTTTGTTCACACTAAAGGTGATGTCAGGTCTTGTGATGGTTGCATACTGCAGTGCACCAACAATGGACCTGTAGAAAGTAGGATCAGCTACATCCTGACCCCCAAATTTAGAGAGCTTGCAACTACTCATCATAGGGGTACATATATCTTTTGCATTAGTCATATTTGCTCTTTCCAACAAGTCTCTGATGTACTTGGATTGATTGAGAAGAATCGTGCCATTGGATAGATGTTTGACTTCAATGCCAAGAAAGTAGTCTAGTTTGCCTAATTGTTTTAAAGCATACACTGAACTCAGTTGCTGAATGAGTTTGGCTATTTGTGGTTTAGAGGATCCTGTGACTATGATGTCATCAACATAAACTAGGACATATAGTACAAATTGGAACTAAGTCTAGTGCTAATGTAGCTACTATTTCTCTTTCTGATTCTAATAAAAGTACTACTGTGTACTCATTATGGCATTGTAGGTTAGGCCATCTTAGTGAGAGTATTGTACAAAGAGTATTGAATCATTGTAAGATACCACATTCTAATAAAACAGTCTATGATTTCTGTTCTGCTTGTTGTTATGGTAAAGCTCATAGAATTCATTCTCCTGCATCTACAACTAGTTATTCATCTCCTTTTGACTTAGTTTTTATTGATGTGTGGGGACCTTCTCCTAATCTGTCCCACAGTGGTTTCAAATACTATCTGTCCATAGTTGATGCACATACTAGATATACTTGGATGTTTCTCTTAAAACAAAAATCAGACTCTATTCTAATGTTCAAAACTTTTTTAACAATGGTTGGAACTCAGTTTAATACAACTATAAAAGCTGTTCAAAGTGATTGGGGTGGTGAATTTAGGCCACTGACTACTTACTTACAAACCATGGGTATTAATCATCGGATCACTTGTCCTCATACTCATCACCAAAATGGTACTGTTGAGCGGAAACATCGCCATATTGTTGAAACAGGTTTATCAATATTAGCTCATGCTCATTTACCATTAGTTTATTGGGATCATGCATTCCAAACTGCTGTCTACCTCATCAATAGACTACCTAGCACTTCTATCAACAATCAAGTTCCATTTAATCTACTTTACAAGTCTGATCCTGATTATTCTTTGCTAAGGGTATTTGGTTGTGCTTGTTATCCCTTGTTAAGACCTTATAACAACCACAAACTTGATTTTCATTCAAGTGAGTGCACTTTTCTGGGTTACTCACCCTCACACAAAGGATACAAATGTCTCAGTTCAGATTAAGCATCTGCCACAAGAGCTCAACCAATCTGGTACCCTGATTCTGGAGCAACCAACCACCTTACCTCTGACAACAATTTGGTTCAACATCCAGTTGAGCAGTTCAGCAATGAACAGATTTACATGGGTAATGGTCATGGCTTATCTATTAAAGCTATTGGTTGCTCTGCCTTTAATTCACCATATTGCTCTCAAAAATCACTTAAACTAAATAAGCTTTTACTAGTTCCAACCATTTCCAAAAATCTTTTAAGTGTCAGTCAATTTGCAAAAGACAATAATTGTTTCTTTGTCTTTACAGCTAATGAATGTTTTGTGCAATGTCAGGACACTAAACAATTGTTGCTGAAAGGAGCTCTAACTCCTGATGGGCTCTATAGTTTTCATCCTACTCATATTTCATGTCCAACTTCAAATCCTACTACTGTTGCAAGACCATGTTAAGGTTCCATCTCAAAACCAATTGACAATGAGAGGAGTAGCCCAACAGGTATTTAAACCATGCCATATATTATGAGGCAGGCGATGTAGGACTTCCAACACGCCCCCTCCAACGAAGCCTGCCGGACCAGGCAAAGGGTATCTATTGACCCATAACAAAGGGCAACTTTTGGCCCATAACAACCGGAAAGAAGTTGGGCTCTGACTCTGATACCATGTTAAGATAGAGAAACTGAGATAGAGAATGAGAGAGAAAGAGAGAGAGAGAGAAAACAGTTATTCTGTTATTTCTGAATTTGGACCAAATGAAAGGGTAGATACATTGAGTGATCTTACATCTATTTATAGAAGAATAGAGTAGTGTGACTTACTTGACAGCTGTCAAGTAAGCACACGCCAGCTGGCTACAGCTGGACAACAATATATCAACTAACTAACTAACAATGCAAATATATAATACAAGCAAAATACATGCTTAGATCCTAATACTCTAATAAGATTCGATTCAAAAAAAAATTGAGTAAATGATTCACAATTTGACAAGTATGGTCTTCCTGAATACTAGCTTTGAAAAATTCAGCAATAAACCCATCAAGACCATAGCAAAAGGCAAAGCCCTTTATTCTCTGAATTGCATAGATTTACACCTATAAATTAAAAGTAATTCAGCTTATCAAGGTATTAATGACAATAAGGAGACAAAGGTTGTAAGAGAGGACAAGGAACACTAAATTTACCGAGACTGGCAACAAGTCAGCATAAAGCAAAAGGATTATCTCAATTGAATGCCAATATGCAACATAACATATGATAATTCAAGGAATAAACTGCATCTCATATAGCTGAAAAATAACAGTTGAGTGACAGGACACAACCATAGACGATTTTTTGTTCAATATAAAAGATCTAATCAGCTAATAATAAGTTAATATCCTTATCCACAATCACACCCCTATATGTTGAGACAATCATGACGACAACTGACTCAGCTCACTGTAACAGGCAATCACTAACTCTCTTAACCAAATATATGCATAAGCACACCCTGTTGACCTTGAAAGAAAAACAAGCAACAAGCATGACTGCTCATTGTAGAAACAACTATAAATTATGATCATAAACAGACGCTACACACCCATTACAATGAGAGAGACACTGCATTCGAATAGCAAGAACAACATTCCACTAAACGGCATTTGCCCCCATCACAATCTGCAGTACACATAACCTAAATGCTGAAACATAACCTAGTAACTCAGCACACATTGTATAGTTTTTGTTAAAAAAAAAAAAATCACTTTTACATATAACACAAAAATGTTTGAAGTTATTAGTTTAGATTAATAATTTTTGTTTAGTGGTTAGTTATAGAGCAGCGAAATGGAACAATTGTGATCTGTTTCAAAACAATGACTACCTTTTTCCTCATAAATTTCCTTTTCTATGATTTAATCAGGTTTGTCAAACATGTCAAATTAAACCCTAATCAGTCCTTTTCTCCCCAAAAAATAGAAAATCCAATCCCTATTCCCTTCCACCCGATCCAAACATGCACCGAGTGTCTAAGTTCTACACTACACTTGACTTCAACAATCTAAGCTAAACTACAATTTCCAATAACAATCCACAATTCATAAAAAGCAAGCATGATTATGATACCATAGAGGCACACGCATTCATACCACAACCTGAATCTCTTCAAATAACGGCATTCCTCTGCCTGACCTTAGCTTTCTCGGCATCGATAATCGACTCCATGAGCTTCACGGCGCTGTCGAGCTTCCCCTTGGCATTCACAACAACGTAATCGAAATTCTTAACATGCTTCACCTCCTCCCTCGCGGTCGCGATCCTGACGAGCAACGCCTCCGCGGTCTCGGTCCTCCTATCAACCAGCCTCTCGACCATGGCCATCTCGCTCTCGGCAACCAAGAAAACAAACACCGCCGATTTCCCAAGCACCTTCCTGAGAGTCTGAGCACCCTGGATATCAACCCTAAGCACGATATCGAACCCTTTCGCCATGAACTCCCTGATCTGCTGCTTCGGTACGCCCTTGTAGTCCCCGTAAACGAGGGCGTACTCTAGGAGCTCATCCTTCTCCACCATCCGAAGGAACTCTTCCTTGGAGACGAAGTGATAGTCCTTGCCGTCGGTCTCGGAAGGGCGCTTGGGGCGCGTGGTGGCGGTGACGACGAAGTGGAGGTTCTGGCGGGAGGAGCGGAGGCGGGAGATGAGGGCGTCTTTGCCGACGCCGGAGGGGCCGCTGATGACGATGATGAGAGGGGAGGGGTTGGGGAGGAGAGGGTCGGAGGAGAAGGAGGAGCCGAGGGAGGATTCGAGGGCGCGGAGGAGTTCGGAGCGGTCGGCTTTGTCGAGAGAGGGAATGGATGAGAGAGTGCGTGAATCGGACATGTTGAAGGAAGAAGAAGAAGAAGAAGAAGAAAGGGAATAAGATGGGGTTTGGTGTTGGTGGAGGGTGAGGGAGTTAGTGAAAATGGGTTTGGGTTTGGGTATGGGTATGGGTTTAGGGAGAGAGAAGAATGGGTGGGTTTTGATAGGGAGGAAGTTGGTGTTGTGGGGAGGAGTGGAGGGGAGAGAGGTGCATAACAGCCTGCGAAACATGGAGCACAAAATCTATGCTATATCTCACTTACTTACTAGAAGAAGTGAGTCAAGTGAGATGCTTCTTCCATACCATGAAGTTGCACTTTGGTATTTATATTCCTATCCTAAGCTATTTAGATTTCCCCTCACTTATTTCCTTGTTTCAAAGTAGTCCCTTAATTTTTTTTAAGTGGTTCTTCAAGTTTATTTTCGTTAATATGGTTGGTCCTTTCGTTAATTTTTCCATCTCCGGTCATCTTTTTCATTTTCGGTCATCTTCTCCGGCGGGGTTTCCGACCAACATCATTTTTTCCGGCGATGGAGCTCTACTTTTTTTTTTCTCTATCTTTGCTCATTCTCCGCCGGCAAATGTTTAAATCGGATCACCAATCTCTCCACCATTCTCCACCATGTCCAGAAGGTGGTGTGATGGGATTAGTGAGGTTGGAGATAAAAGATATTGGTCGAAAAAAATGGAGTTTCGTCGGAGAAGACCGGAGATGGAAGATTTGACGGAACTGTGCTAACGGAAGTAAACTTAAGGGACCACTTTCAAACAAAAAACTTAGGGGACCACTTTCAAACAAATAAATAACTTAAAAGGATCAAAGAAGCAATTTTGCCTTTTTTTTTTTTCTTTCACAATCTCCCCTCATTTGACTATGTTATTTAAAAGAGGTTTAATTAAGTTAGCTACTTGAATTTAAGTTTTTTTTTTTTAGAATTGGTTCTTAGGAAAAAAAAATTATGTTTTGGGTCCTTGAATTTTGTTCAAGTTTTTCGTTATTTAAGTCATGATATGATTGATGACATTTCACGTCATTTTCGTAATATCAACAACAAATGACGTATTATGTAGCATCACGACTAATGTGGCACGTTACCTATCTACGTGAGAAAGATAACATGATATGGGAGTTTTGTCACTTGTAGTTGTTTCGTCCGGCTAGAATTGAATTGGATCCGGTGGATGGAGAGTACTTGTGTTTTAAACATAAAAAAACTATAGAATTTTTTGTTTTTCTTTTACGATTTTAAATTGGGCATTGACATTTTAAATTCAATTTGGATATACAATTAGAATTGGAATTACAATTTTTTACATTCTAATTTTTTATATAATTAAAACAAAGAATCACAATTCTGAATCATTGGAATTGGAATTAGAAATATAATTTCATACTTACAATTTCAATTTTATAAGTCAAACAGACACTAAAATTACATGAGAATAGTCATAATATAATTCAATTGAATTGGTTATGAAATTGTGATTACAATTCTAAGTATATATCCAAATGTCGAAATTAAAATATGTTCTGAGCCCCAATTTCATGGCCGATTCTACGCGCAAAATCACCAGAAGGAATTTTACATGAAAATAAATCTAAATAATTTTTGTTTTCTCAAAGTTTTTCTTTCAATCCAAATAGGCGGTTTCTTAATGAAATAATTTAAGATAAATACTAACAAATATTATTACAGTATTTGGCTATATAATGTAAAAAGTAAATAGTAGCTTTTATGTTCTCTAGAGAATAAAATACGGAAATTTGTTATGTTTATTTATTTATTTAAAAAAGATAACACCTTAATAAATGCTCTATGTGAATTCGGGACAGCTATTCGAAATCTTAGTAAAATACTAGATTTATTATCTGCTTTTCGATAAATGCTTTAGGACCTTTATTAAAAATACTTATCACCAATATTCATAATTTAATTGAAGCGAAACTCAGTGAATATTTCAATTTAGAAAATAAATATCTTTGAAAAATTAATGGTATCATTTACATTTCTTACGTTCAAGATAATTTGTCACGGATCAACAATATCACAAGCCTCACGGACAAAACTTGACCTAACAAAATGTTTGTCCCCTGGTGCAGTTGGGATTTTTTAAAAAATAAATAAAAATAACACGACCTTTTATCTAAAATGAGATAGTAAGAAAATTTTTACCATTGATTTGATTTAGCACATAAAGATCCCAACCCACTTGAATAATTCATGGGTGAATACACACCCTCAATTTCTCACTTTAGAGCGTTTTCCAACAAAGTAATACAACCTCATTGTAATGATGCCAATATATATGCTTAAAAAGTGATGACTTCTATAGTAAGTATTGCACTGCCTAAAGGTCCCATGTTCCATGTTACTGACAAATTAGAGTGCATCAATTGGACCATGTGAGTTGTGAACCCTTTTCAAACTTCAATTGATGATGTAAACTGCATGATCTAAGAAAAAGTCAGCAGCATACACTTGAGTCTCTTGAGTTCAAGGTGATCAATGTTAGGCTAGGCATAAGGTATGAAGAACCAAAGATATCATAGCTTCATGCATGGCACAAGGTAGTTGTTGGCCACATTGGATTAATATTGTATCCAATATCAATACCATTGAACACCAGCTCCACCTTGAGCAGCAGCAACTTTTCTTGCCATGTACTGAGGCTTTGGCTGAAGTCCATTTGAACCTTCAATCCCATCATCTTCCGATCTCTCATTTTTACAACTTGGGTTTCTTCTAGGATAGCTCGAAGCAGCATACTGAGCTGAAACGGGTGGATTCCTAACCATCCTACGCTGTTCGGCCTCTGCTGACATTGCCACCCCATAGTTATTGTAACGCATTACTGAACCAACAACTTTGCCGGGCCTTGCAGCAGAACCTGAAAAGACACAAAGTAAAGTCTACTCAATCCAAGCATCTCTTAATAATTTTTTACAGCAAAAGATTTGCATAAGAGGTATTAGGGAGAACAAAACGAGTATATATAGGAATCATGAGAATGTAATGTTACCATAGTCTATGATTTTAAAGCCATATCATGTGGATGTGCATCTAGAACAAATAATATGATGACAAAAAGTCATAAAAAGAATTTAAAAAATACCACAGCTCTATATCAGTATTTCTTAGATACAAATTCGTTGCTTTCATCCACTCACATGCGGAGGCTTGCAGGGGCAAGGCTGCATTATATTTGCCCTCCCAATACCCCATTGATGGGAGCCTCATGCACTTGGTTGCCCCATACATTCACATACAATTCACGTCACTTGGCTGAAGAAAGAAACACTTATATGCACATGTTCTGAGACAACATCTTATCGGTTCAAAGAAAGACGAAACAAGAAAATGAATCAAGCTTCAACATGGCACAACAATCTTGTCAGATAGTGCTTGCCATGTCCATACGAAGGGGCAGCTGGGCAGGAATGAAAAAAAAGGGAGGGGCACAGAAGAAGCAAAAAGTAACTGAAGTTAGTCATCACACCTTGAACAGTTTGAGGAGCTTGTAAAGGAAGCCGAGTCATAGGGACACCACTACTCCTATCTATGGGTGGTTTCTCAACTTCTTTTATGCAACACTTGGATAGATCATCAGCAACCTCAGCCACGTTCTGTATTTTGTTATCCGAATATAACACACATGCCCTGCATGTACAACCTCAGTCAGCAGAGCTGGCAATTTTGAAGCGGATAAACGGATGGTGATTTTGTATGACAAGATACAAAGAGCAATAGCCCAAGAACAAGCAACATTTTCTAAAAACAGTAACAAAGTTAGGATACCTGGGTAATGATGATGCATGTTGCCTCTCAGGTGGAGCCATAGTTCCACCTTTGCCGTAATGCTCCTCGAGGTATGCAAATTGCTTCTTGAATAGGTCCACAGCACTATAAAAAAATAAAAGAATACAAATCAAAGAGCCGGAAAATGTTGTATGGCTTACGATTAAAAATCCAAATCTTTTCTTCTACAAATGAATTTGTTTTAGAAAGAAAGGAAAATGCAGAAATGAGGAATAAGAAATTCCCCGGAACAATAGACAAACAAAGCAAAAGTCAAAAACATCACCTCATGAGAGCTTCCAATCCCTTTGTATATTTAACAACTAGCAATTACAATATACATATGGATGTCTACAATAGATAATTTTTTACGTTCATATTTATGAACTTAAGATTAGAGGCTATGGGCATCATTTTCTTCAAGTAGTTTGGGACTTGGGACTTGTAATAAAAATTTTTACTTACTTTCTTTAATGAATATGATTATTAGTCATAATCATTTAATATGAATTCTGAATAATAGAGAAGTTAAATGCAAATAAACAGAGTACTGGCAATGTAGACTTGTCAATGAGTAAAAGTGTAAAACCAAGTTACCAGAGGTATGGATCAGTACGTAATAATATCAGGTGAAAGCAATACCCAGATATGCTGTATACTAATTTAACGATTGAAGTTAGTGCTAAACGAATGCAAAAGAATAGTAAGTGAAACAAAATTCGGGTACAGGTTTAGACAAGAATACCTTGGATACATGAAACCAGTTGGCTCTGCTCCCTCTAGAAATTCCTTTAACATCTGTGGGTGGTACTCCAGAATCTCTCGGTAAATAAGCTCTCGTACATCTTCCTTTGTTATCCTGCGTCTCTCAAATTCAAATTCCATCTTGGTAACAGGCTGAGCAGAAGGTTCTCTCTCAACCTTGGCCAAGCCTTTAAAATATGGATCCGCCAAAGCCTAACATTATACACAAGATTCTGTGTAAAAACGAGATATAACACAGAAAGTGAAATTTGGATGGATGAACATTCAAGATCCAAACCTCTTCAGCTGTAGGACGATCCTTAGGCTCAAATGCCAGCATTCTTTCTAACAAACGAAGAGCAAGAGGGTCTGCATGAGGAAACTTTTGGGAGAAAGGAATTGGCTTCTTCTTACGCATGCTGCTCAAGTATCTCCGAGCTTTCTCATTTCGTACCTATTAATGCACTCACAAGCTTGCATTAAGTAACAAAATAAAACACTAAATTACTAAAAGAAAAGCAAACTGAACTACTGACCCTAGCAATGGCTTCAAGAGATGGTGTTCCAAGAAGATCAGTCATGAGGTCCAGTTGATGGACTACATTCTTCCCAGGGAAAAGAGGTTTTCCAGTTAAAAGTTCTGCAAAAATGCAGCCAATGCTCCATATGTCTATAGCTGGAGTATACTGAAAAACGAAAAGTTTGTTAGCATGACCTTAAAAATAAATGAGATCCAAAGCATCATTAATGAAAATCCAACAGAAATTAGTTGAAATAAGTATACTCGTACACATATATCATAGTGAAAATTGCGAGATTAAGAGCAAAAATGAATGCACTAGATGATAGTTGACTGCTTTCAACATATAAACAAATTGCCAAACCATAATTAATGAAGATGGCTCAATATTTGGAAGGAGGGCAAGTGACATTATCTGTAAAGATCACTTGCCCAACAATAGCTTGAGTACAACTAGTGCTTATAAACTAAATTTGCATGCCTGTACAAGTCCATGCAAACTAATTGGATATTAAAAAGAAAATGCTAAAACGTAGACGGTTGAGATCCATATTGTAGAAAACACAATAGTCTAAGAGATTCATGGTATATATTTGTTTGAAGGAAAGAAGCAAGAGGGACAAGAAGAAACAAAAGGAGGATAAGGATAGGGGACTAGCCAAGGGGAGTTATATATCATATAAATAGATCAAGGATCTAAAATAGTAGTGGTAACATATATATTTCACCTTGGAGAAAAAGGATCCGCACAACTCAGGAGCCCTATACCACCTTGTTGCAACATAGTCCTGTAAGCAAACAAATGGGATTAATACTTAATAGTGATGAACTGAGAAGGAGAGCTATGTTGAAGGTGATAGTTTAAGGGAAAAAGATCATACTGTCCAAAATATAGCAGTGGGGGTATCATTGAAAGCCACTCTGGCAAGACCAAAGTCACAAATCTTCAGTTTGCAGTCAGCATTTGCTAAAATATTTTTTGGCTTTAGATCTCGGTGAAAAACATTTGCTACAATACCATTAGTGAGTATAATCAGCCGAAAAGATCATATAATTTAGCAACTAGTTATAAGCAATAACAAAGTAAATATGCAACAGCAAGCAACCTAAGAAATATTCCCCAACCTGTGTGTATATACTTCAAGCCTCGAAGAAGCTGATAGAGGAAAAACTGGTAATGCTCCGGAGTCAGATCATCATTTGCTTTGATGACCTGATGCAAATCAGATTCCATGAGTTCAAAAACAACATATATATCTTTGAATTCCCTTCTAGAAGGAGGTAACAAAATATGCTTGATCTCCACAATATCTGGATGACGCAAGAGTCTAAGAAGCTTGATTTCACGAAGAATGCGAGTGGCATCAGAAACATGTTCAAATATGTCATTGATTTTCTTTATTGCGACCTTTTCTCCAGTGTGTGTATCATATGCAGAGCAAACAACACCATAGCTTCCTTTACCAATTACTTCCTCTATTCTATATCTGCTCCCTTCACCATATTCGGTGAAGAAGTCTACATCCGCACAGGACTGCATAAACACAACAAACCAAACTATTTAGTGAACTATACATGTTGTTTAAATATCTGCAACACACATATCATAGTCCTTAGTAAGGGAAGGCAGAATGATGTTCCACATTATTACACTACAAAGATGCAAGCTCAGTGTGAAACATATGCATCATCCATCCATGCTCAACGAATGATAAAAGTAGTACCACAGTTTTAAAACGATATATCAACATAGTTGATTTACATATAAGACCAATAGCACCACGAGTACATTATATTTGATTCCTCCCTAAAAAAAAACTTCATTTCTGGACCTTTAAATCTGACACGAAGAATTTACATAGGAGTTCAGGGACGGGTGCAAGGGAGGGCAACCCGGGATTTGGACCCTCCCCTCTTGCATACATTTTGTACAATTACCTATATATAGGTTTAAGTCCATTTTTGCATATATTTAGTAGAACTAGTCACATACACATTATTTTTTTAAAAAAAATTGTTACACCTATGTATATGATTATACTTTTGGACCCTTCCCACCGATGACTTCTAGATCCGTCCCTGCGTAGCACAATAAAAACTTAAAAGCATATTATCATTATTGTCCGGTTCTCGGTACATATCATACTCCTGTATAGAAAATCTTGCATTTCACAACTATTGTTCCGAATATGATAAAAGGGAGAAATAATGGTCAATAATATGTGTATTGATAATATTTATCCAATTCTGGTTAGACTTATGAAGATACTGAAAGGGCAAGAATCCATCTACTGAGGACAAAGACATCTATTCTTACCTAGTACCCACTCACGTGCAACAGTGCAAGCCATAAGTCATAGATAAGAACAAATGCAAATAGAATATTATATATAATAATCCATTGCAATTATATGCAGATACATTAGGAACCAAAATAGCAGAGGACCAAATCTTATTCTGCAAGATCCCTCAGGAACCAAAACCACCGAAGATTTAATCACGTAGCAAAAAAGTATAGACATTTAAAAGACAAGTTATTTGTTCTTAACTAGACACGGTTTCAAACTTCATATCCACAACATTTTATAGTTTATAAAATAAAAGGAAGAAAGAGGAAAAAAAGAGAAAAAAAAGTAAGCAATGGTAGAGCACTACTTAAACAAAAAATCAATCATGAAGAGTAAAAATTGCATCCATATCCTCTAGATGCAGAGCTGACAACACAAACAGAAACAGCATTCACTCCCTTCAACATCCACATAATTTCTCAAGAATATCTTCTCCTCTGACTCTATTGCCACTCCTATTTTATTAAAATTTTATTAAATGACGTTTATTTTTATTTTGTTCTGATGATTCAAATTGGCACGTTTAATAAAAAGGTGTTGGAATAGAAGTCACGATATCCACAGAGGATTGTAATACTACAAACCAGCACAAATTAAGCCACATAGTACATATTCATCTAAGTATTATTATTACATACTCCACAGTCCACACATATATGTGAGTTGAGTGACTTTACCTTTTTTCTTTGATCAGCCATCGTCTTGAAAAATGAGCATAAAAAACACTTTCAATGATTTAGAGCCAATAAGAGCTTCCAAGTTCCAACAAACCCCTCCTATCAACTCAAATCCAAATCACCTAAACTCGCACTTCCACCTCAAAAACTCAGAAAGAGAGACAATCCCACATGCCACAATAACTCCAGTAACAAAAGTGTGTGATCACAATGCAATGAGACCACAGGGAAAGAAAAAAAAAGGTAAAAGAGAAAACTTTAAAATGAAACTTGAACAGAACTCAATAAGAAAACAGACCCAGAAAAAATTAAAAACTTGCAATTCAAAAAACAGGCCCACCAAAGTTTTTCAGCCAGTTAACAACTACATAGAATAAAAACAGAACATTTACTACAATACCACCTTATTAGAATCGAAAAAAAAAAAAATTGGCAGAAGTCTCAAAATGTTACAGATCAGATTGTAGTATGAAACTTTGTAAGGTGTTGAGTTAAGAATCAGCGAAAAAAACTCATCTTTGAGAATCTACTGTGGCGAAAATCACTAGCGCCGCTAAAAGGAGTTAATAAATAGAGTCATTAAAAAAAAAAAAAAAAAAAAGGAGGAAAGTGCTTTGGATTTCAGAGCAGAATAAAAATTTTAAAAACTGGGAAATGAGAGAGAATATTTTCCCAAATTGGGAGTTGAAAAATATAAACTTTTGGATCTGTGAGATGCAGAGAGAGCATGTAGTTGAAGTTGAAGAAGGTTATGGTGTTGAGTTCTCAGAGAGTCGGAAGAGGAACATAATAAAAGGGAAGAATATGAAATAATAATTAAAAAATAAAAATTGAAAATGATTGGTGATTTGAAGTGTGGGGAAGTGTTATTCCAATAGACATTCTTCACCACCCAATTTTTCTACTCTTTTCCATTTATTTTAGCCTTTAAATTTTCTCTGTTTTTTGTTAATACTATGAAATGGATTTGGATAAGATCTTTTGTGGAAGAGAGTGTTTGGAAGTTGGAAATCACTCTTGGCCCTTAACTGCTTATAATTGTTAATTCGATTTTGGATACAAAGCAAAAATAATTTTGCAATGAAAAATAGTGTATTAGCATAAATTAACTTCTTTGTGTTATGTGGGGTGTTCACAATTACATCATTTAGTTTCATTTCGAGAAAAAATAAATTTATCTGAACATAAAAATTATTTGTGGTTTGGTTAGATAATCAAACTACATTTGATCCGTTTCAAAAAGATACGAACAATTCGGCTTGGTTTGATTTGGATTTTATTTATATTTTAGCTATTTAAAATATAAATTTAATGATATAAGTTGATTTATTAAGTTTATATTTCAAATAAAAAAGTATAAAATATTGAATTATTCTTTAATATTAAAGATCTATTCAAATGAAAAGAAGTATTAAAAAAAATCAATCAATGACAAAAGAAAAAGAAAAAACCTTCACAATTCGGCTGTTTGAAAAATTGTCGTTGAGAAATTTATAAATTATTTGACATAGTTCTACGCTTACATATATTTTTATTTTATGATTTATTCTCTTTAATATTTAATTAACGTATTTTAATTTTGTAAACTAAAAAAATAAATTTTTGAAGTGTTAATTTAAAGTGTCGATCTTGAATTAAAAGCATTTTAGATAAATTTACATGATAGAAGAACTAAAAACATTGTTATTTTGGTATGCACCATACATTTTTATAGTTGATAACCAAAAAAAATTATCGGAAAATTAATCTATTAAGATTTGCATTTATCAATCATCAGTCTTTTTCATATACTTGCCAATGTTCAAACTTCCAACATCATATTTAAAAAACCTAATTATCTAGTAATACCAATTAAGTTAAACTTTGTTGATATTAGCACATCATTTTATTAACCTAGTGGAGGATTTCCAATTCGATGGGAATCACATTTAATTATATAGTATTCCAACCATGAAAAGTTCATTCTTGCTTCTGGTTCAGTTACCTGATTAAGCATGTGTTTATTTCTGTGTTTAAGGAGAAGCTCCCCAACGCACGTTTGGAGCCCTGCACATCCAAATATGTTCCAAGTGTATATTTAGATGGACAAATATCACATGTTCCGAAGTTTGTTTCAAATCCTGTACCCACTACAAAAATTTTAAAAATTGAAAATTAACTTCCCAACTTGCATCTCATTTTTGTAATAATTGATTAAGTATAATTAACTGGAGACATGGAGATAAGAAAATTGAGGGAAGAGGATTCTCATCCTATTCGGATTGGTTGAGTGTATTTTTTTTATTGGCATTGGGAAGCCCTAACGCACATTTGTGGAGTTTAAACGTAATTCTCCTGCAAATGTAACACGTTGGCAGCTTAATGATTCATCTGAAAAGTTTCTTCTAAACACCCACTTTTAACTGAAATCAAATGTTACACAATCAAAATCATTCTTATTTGGATTCTCTAAGATAATATTATAAGTAACATTAGTGTTAAAATCATTAGAGTTGAAAACATAATCAAAATTTTGTTTTAAACTTTAGTAATTTTAACACTAATATTACTCTAACGTTGAGTTAAAGAATCCATTACCCTCTGGTAATCATTTCATTTTTTGGTACAGATACCCTCTCTAATTTGATTGCTTAATAGTGTGCTTCGCAAAATAATGTGAGCCATTAAAAAAAAATGGCAAAACTGCTCGTTTGGTCCCCTAAGTTATTTTTTTGTTCCAATCTGGTCCTCTAAGTCATTTTCGTTTGAAAGTGGTCCCCTAACTCAAGTAATGTTTGCACCGTTAGTCCTTTTCGTCAATGAATGAACTCCCTATTGTACTCACAGTTAACGACAATATTGCAATTCGCTCTCTCTCAGCAAATGCCCTAGCAACCCTCTGTTTTCCTTCCAAAGTTTAGTGTTTTACTCTCTTAGCTCAGAATGACTTCTCATGGAAGAAAGGATAAAGATGAAGCGAGTGGCTTCAAGCACCAAAACGGTATCGTTTCACTCTATCATTTTAAACTTTTAACGTGGTAAAAGGGAGGGTACACGTGGATCTCCCACGTTGGGCACTTTGGCTGCCACGTCAACTTAAATAGACGATGTTAGGAAGTAATGGATGGAAAGGACTAACAATGCTAACGTTACATGAGTTAGGGGACCACTTTCAAACGAAAATGACTTAGGGGACCAGATTGGAATAAATAAATAACTTAGGGGATCATACGAACAGTTTTGCCTTTAAATCATATATGGCTAAGGGGCACGTTTTCATCACTGCAATATCTTACCTCCCTCTCACTGTATCATACTGATTCGTCGACCATATGCACCGACATTCATAGAGAGCCTAACCAGTTGAACAATTATGAAGAAAAGCACATTAATTATAGCAAAAAGACAAATTTGTTTTTAGCAAACAAAACAAAGCACATCAGAAAAACAACTCCCTGCTATGCTATACTTAATATTAATGCGGGACTAGAACATTGTCCATAATAACCAGAGTCTCAAAAACTGAAATGAATGCAACTTAAATGATGAAAAAGGGGAAAACTAATAGAAGAAACCCAACACTTTTCCTCCAACATTCTTTCTTCTTGCCTCTTCGTGATCCATGATCCCGGCAGAGGTGGTTAGCACAATATACCCAAACTGCACCATGTAAAGTGATATAAGAGAAAACAACAGAAACTATATGTAAAAAATTCAATATGATTCACATTTAAGGATACAAGCACAGCATAAGAAGTGCACAAAACAGAAGAAACATTATTCCATCAACTTGTACTGTAATACAAGTATTTCACCAAGCTGACTTTGAGAAATAAAGAGAGCATTGCCAAAAGCTATATAGACTAAAGAGGCAAGTTAATGTTTCACTTGATTTAGGAGACTACACGAGCATTTGATTTGGGAAAATTAGCAGTGACAAACACAATTTTCAAGGGAAAATATCGAGGTGTACACCCAAGTACCTACTTCTTAAGTATCCATGCTCCATAGTCCATAGATGACATGTATATTATATAAAAATTATATTGAACATAATCATTGACAAATTTTCATAAATTCAGAATTCTTTTAATCAATCATATATTTATGCAATTAACATTCTCAAATTCTTAAAATTGAGTAAAAAACTGAACAAAAACTGAGATCATTAGAATTTGATCTTATACAAATAGAGGCCTTATATAACAGGGCCAAACGACACAAAATCTTTTCCATGTTTATATAAAGCAAGTAAACAAGTAAAAAGGGCTTTAAAGCTGACCTGTCTTGAGGGAAGCAGCCTAGCAGTCCAACCCTCAATCTCTTTGACACCAACGTCGAAACGGGGACTAATAACCCCACATTTGTTCAGTCGACCATTCAACTCGACCACAATTTTCCCAGCCCTGTGGTCGTCAACATACTCAAACTCTCCGATGTACCCTAGAAAGAACCCCAAGTATTAAAAATCGAGACAACAAAAAATTAAAACGCCACCACAACAGAAATAAAAATAAATACATAAACAATAAAGAGAATAAGATATACCATGCTTCTGCATAACCAAAAGGAACTTGATAATCACTTTCGACGAAGGCCTAATCATGACTTGGCGCTTGCCGCGCTTCTCAGCATTGTACATGCTCTTGAGAGCATCATTCAACACACTAACCCTCACCATTGTCACTGTTACAAATAAATTAAATAAGAACTAATATTCTTCAAACAACATAATAATATAAACAAACAATTGATGCGCAGATCAAAAGTTAAACCATAAAAATATGACAAAAATCATTTAATTTCAAAAGGTTAGGAACAAATCTAAGCTCATCTTATTACTAAATCCTGACACAAATCAACCAAACCTAATGCCAAAAATAAGTAAAAAAAAAAAATTAGAAATTCGAATCAAAAACCGAATTTTTCAAAAAGGGTTTTGTCCAATTACATTAATCCAAAGCATAATAGAAAATATCTTACCAAAAGGTAGCTGGAACCGTAGAAAACAGAAACTTGAGAAACGGCGCGCGGCTGCAGAAGAAGGAGAAGGGAGGAGAGTGATAGAAAATGTTTTAGGGTTTTATAAGAACGAATCAGTTTTTTGGGCCTAACGGGCTTTTCTCGTAGTGGACTCTTTATTCATAAGGCCCACGTAGCTGTGCACATTTGGTTTTAAAAAGAGTTTTAAATTTTGGTCCCCATTTCGTATTTTCATGGACAAAAAATATCATTTTGTGTCTTTTTTTTTTTTCAGTCCCTAACGAGGTGGAAAATTTTCATCTATCTCTCAATGAAAAATTTCCATCTACCGAGAGACGGAAAAGTTTCATCTATCCCGTGATGCAAAATTTTTATCTACCCAAAAACGGAAAAATTCTATATCTCGAGAGACGGAAGAAGTTATAATACCATCATGCATATTTAATAAATTTTATGTTTTTTGGCATCTTCTGTATTTGTTAAAAACTTTACCTATTCAGTACATCGATCACGGATTAACAAGGGAAAATTTCTTTTCACACGTCTCCTTTTTCATCCTTAAAAAAAAAGTATTCAAGAGCGTTACTGTATAAAAATATGTTACTGATGTTCAAAAATGTTATGCAAATAAGAGAACTTGGTTGATAGTATGCATCTATCAAGTTTTGCTTTTTTGATGTCAGACTTACATTGATAATATTATTCTGAAATGCAAATCTGTGTATCGTCGCTTACATGACATTGTTTTTTTGCAGTTGAAGATGCACTAGCACACCCTTACTTGACATCATTGCATGATATTAGTGATGAACTTGTGTGCATGACTCCGTTCAGCTTTGACTTTGAGCAGCATGTTTTGACAGAGGAACAGATGAAAGAAGTGATATATCGAAAGACTCTAGCATTTAACCCTGAGTATTGGCAGTAGTGTTATTTTTCCGTCTTTCGAGAGATGAAAATTTTTCATCAAGGTATAGATGGAAATTTTCAAAAAAATAACACACAAAAGGGTATTTTTGTCAATGAAAATATGAAATGAGGGCCAAAAATTCAGTAATGGGGCCAAAATTTAAAACTCTTTAAAAATGGATCTAGTTTTTTTTAATTGTTTTTTGGTCCATGTTAGACTTTTTGGCCCCCATTTTTATTTTTCAAGAACAAAAATATCCCAAGCGTTTTAATCTTTCCGGTTCTACAAACTCGGAAAGGTAATTTCCATACTACAAAGACGGAATACATTTATTTCATATTTCCGATTTTGTTAAAACGGAATATGGTTTCCGATTGGCAGATAAGAACGTCTCTTTTTTTCGACTGCAATCTCCGTTCTCACTTATGAAGTACTTCATGGTCTCAGTCTCATCAATGTTAAGCTTCAGATTTTGACAATAAGCTTCCATTGAGTTCCTGGGCTGAAGCAGCATCTCTTTACAAGTTTAGTAGTTTAATACCAAAAATGCTTTGCCTCGAGATTAGCCACACTTTCATACAATGAACTCAGGCTTCCAACACTAACCTTCTTGATGTTTGATTCTTTAGCAACAAGCCTAGCAATAGTACCCTAGGGCAAGGTTAAGAAGCTTAGCAGGACCTCCGCAAAATCTTTCCTACACTGAGTAAACATGACTCTGTTTTTATCTTCATCTACAATAATTCTTAGAGTAAATTGTGCCTCCGTTTTACTGAGTGACATTACATCTCTTAAAAAAATTATGCATTTAACTTTTTATTTATTCTATATTTGATTTGATTAAGGTTAAAGATGATAGTTGGGTTGGTTTAAATGGAAGAGACTTCAATCACTTTAACGTAAGTTGAGTTTGATTTATAAATTTATATATGAAAATTTTTATTACTTACATTTGATGGATGAGTTATCCAATTGTGTATTAATATTATTGAACGAGTCATCCAAAATTTTTTATTAAAATTTTGCATGATTGATTGGATCATCCATAGAAAAGTGAATCTCATCTTTCAAACTCTATCATCACATCTTCAATTCAATTTTATCGAGTTCTTGAACAATAGGTATGAGACCTACAACATTCCTTAGCGTTATTCAAAAGTTGTTCATCGGAATAATTGGCAACGCCGCCACCACAAACGTCATCGTTAAGCCACCGCCGTCATCTGATTGTGTTTAATACTATTGAATAAGCCATCCAAAAATTTTTAATAAAATATTACATTGTTGAATAATCATCCATAAAATCAAGAGTGTTAATAATATTTTTCTTGATGTACATATAAAAAAAATTTATTATAGCAAGTAATACTCATTTAAGCCTCTAATTTCAAAAGAAAAGTGACAATTACAAATTGTTCAACTTCAAAAGAAGCAAACTCTTCCCATTTAATGTGGCAGATAATTGAAAAGTGACACAACTCTAAAATATTTCATAAAAAAAGACACAAAATGTGAATAAAAGACAATAAACTTATTTTGCATGAAGGACAAAATCTTCAATGATACTTAAGATAAAAATACAAATCATACTCCCTCTGTTTCACTGTGTTTGACCTTTTAGCTTTTTTTTCTTATTTCATATTGTTTGGCCTGTGAAACAGAGGGGATACTAATGTACTATTCAAGCTTATTACATAATCACTCGTACTGTTTAATTCAAGACTATTCTTTGGCATTGTACTCTCTCATTAATCAAAGCTCAATCCCTTTAAGCAACCAGGTTTTCTTTCATATTTGATTTCACTTGACATGTTTGATAAACCAATTCAACAAGTCCTGGTGAGCCTCTTCTGCACTCTTAACAGCCGCTTCATCATCAACATTGTAACGCACTGTCCAACCATGAGTCACACCAGGGTATATTTTCACAAAGCTTTTAAGCTGATTAAAGAAAAAAGCATAAACAATTTGGATTCAGTACTCCATGTATTGATATTTTCACTGATAAGGTAGTTATAGAAATTTGAGAATGTTATGACGGATCACTGATGACACTACTATTTAGGGAAGATGGATCATTATAGATCATATATTGAGAACAATAGTGTTTCATTTCTGCTGGACAATTTCCAAACTAATAAATTTTAAACCTCAAGATTTCATTGCAGCAGCTTCATCAAAATGATGGAAATTTTGTTGTAGAATTGAGACATGAAGGAAGTGCATTTGATTTGTTTTCTGTTTTCTTTTTCAATTAATATGCTTTTACTAGTAATTACAAAGCTACTATCTTCAAATTTTTTTAGTGAAATGATGATAATATCTTTTCCTCATTTTCACAATTTTTGGAAAGAAAACAAATCAAATATCTTCTTAGAGCAAATTGAAGGAAATCTAATCAGACGAGAAACAGTCACAGAATTTCTCACCTCTGATTTTACAGACAACATCTCTTCAATTTGTTTCAACTTTGTTGGTGGGAAAACATTGTCAATTTCAGCTCCTAATATAGCAAGAGGAACTCTAACCTCTAAAGAAAAACCAAATAAAGTTTGTCAATGATTGTTATTTCATTTGTTTATATGAAGCAGAATCTTGAAAAGCATTAGCGTGCATACCGATAAGTTCATCATCTGTGATTGGACCAGGATGCAGAATAACTGCAGCCTGAATGTCACTTGGATTTGAAATTGCCAGTTTCACAACCACAACCCCTGGAACAAATCAATAAGCTAAGGCTAATAGTTTAAACTATTCCACATCCCTTACCATAGATATTTTCTTCTTATTAATTTTCCGTAAATGATAATGAAGTTGTGTAAGTAGATAAATGTGTCACCTCCCCAGCAGAAACCTGCTGCCCCTATGGCAGTAACACCTTTACTCTTTAGAGCTGCAATTAGAGGTTTGGTATCTTCACTTGCCTTATCCTATAAAAAAATATACAACATATTTGCATGAACTTATTGTAATAGTGATTAGCCTGAATGCTATGATATGAGCAGGAAGCAGGAAACAAACCGGTGCATGAGCCTTTCGCCATGAATCTCGATCGAATTGAGGATTATCAAGATCATAATAGTCACCGTAGAGAAGATCAGGAACAACAACTAAGAAACCAGTAGCAGCCACTTTGTCCGCAAGTTTCCTTCAAAATGAGAGAATGTTAAAGCTAATTGCAAACCATTTCAAAGGCAGAGAATCTGATGCAGCAATGAACCTTAATAGAATCTAATTTAGGAGTCTTGTTACATTAAAATAGTGAGAAGCTTCAACTTCTGTTACTTTACGGCAGCATGCAAGTTCAAAGACTATATTAAGAGATTCCTTTGAACTTAAAAATGACTGTATATAGTTCCAACCACCCTTGAGATTTTTTCGAAACAACACTTAACTCCACTCTCACAAAACAATTACACTCAACCCAAAATCGGGTAAGCAGTCATATCAACGGTACTCACAATAATCGGTTAAGTTGTCATACCAACGATCTCGAGGACAGTTTGTGTAATTTATCCTAAAAATTACATATCCTAATATACAGTTCCACTCACCCCGGCCACTCTCCCAAATTCTGCTGACAATTGATCATTATCCAACACTTACGTAAGGTTCAAACTACAAAGGAACCATGGCAGTAAAAAATTTATTTACCTTAGATTTGGTGATTCATACCCTGAAATGATTTCAAAACAACTTTCAGTTAGATTTTCATATTGCAAGTATCTGCAAAATGTGATGGTTTTCAATCAATGTTGAAATTCATTCACTTTCCTGATGCAAAAGTGAAAAAGTATGGAACCATAAATTTTTATAAAATGGATGCAGATTGTGCTTGAACACACATCACGTACTCTTTTGACTAAACCATGCTTTACTAAAGTGGCTTTATTATTTCTTTTTTTAATGGTTTCAGAAATTTGAGAGCAAGCATATAGTTTAACAGTGAGTATGAGTATATGACACACTAAAACTTAAAAAAGTAATAACATAAGATTAGAGTAAAACAAGATCAAAGCTAAATTATTGGATATTGAAGAGTTATTTTACCAAATACATCTGAAATAAGGATGAGTGCTAATTTGGAATCAGGAGGACCAGTGACATAGGATTTAAGACCTCCAAGTTCTTGGGCAGTGCCTGCTCCATGGATACCTGAGTTCAGGTTTGGTGGATTCTCAAAGCACTGAGGACTTGACATGTCTAAGAATAATAAGATGATGAGTTACTGATAGTGAGTAATGCACTTCTTTGACTTTTGTGTTTGACTAACACACAAATGTGAATGTATAATATATATATAGGGGTTAGAGCATAACCTAATACTTTATATTATATAAACATAAGAACGTCACTGAATACGTCACACTATTTTGTTTTAGCATGCACCTTAATATTCGGTTTCATAAGCCGATACTGATTCTTCTTAATGGGTTTGGGACCTTTTGACAGGACTATATCTTGCTTGGATTGCATCATCAAGGATAAGCACTAAGGACTATTTTATTCATCAATGATAAAACTTTATTTTCAGAATTAAAATGACAAGAATGTGAATCTATATATTACTTCCTCCGGTCCTTATTATAGGGCATACTTAACCGAATTACACATACCAAGTAAAGTGATTGGTTTTATGAATTCTATGAAAATATATTGTAACATTACAATTTTATCCCCTCAACTTTTCTTGGAAAATTCGCACTCATTAATGAACAACAAAAAACACATAGATAGTCAAAGCATTTAATAAGGGCAAAAAAGAGAAAAATCAATAAATGATGCATAGAAAATATAAAGTGACTTATAATTAGGACCAAGAAAACTTTTTAGAATGTGACCTATATATAGGACCGGAGGAAGTAGTGCGTTTCCAATCTTGCTTCAACCCTGCAACCAGGGGTGTAAGTGATCCGGTTTCGGACTGTGAGACTGATCGGAACAGACCAACAAATATGGTCCGATCCGATCTTAAAATTCCTGGAGCGTTATATTGTGGTTCGGTCCACGGTCTCACAAATTTTTAGACCGTAAAGATCGTATCGGACCGGTAGTTGAAATATTAAAATAAATAAATAAAACACAGTCAGTAAGGCACAAAGCCTTCATCACGTTCGCAGCCACTCAGAGTACAAAGTTCAACCCCGCCCCGCCGCTTTCGTTCTCGACCTTTCTCTCCCTCCGTTCAACCCCTCCGCCTTCGTTCTCCCACTCGCCACCGCCTCCGTTCACTCACCAGTCGTGTTCTCCCTCGCCAGTCGACACCGCGTCTCACTTCCAGACCAGATCAGGTTAGGTAGTTTTTTCTTTTTATTTATTTTTAGTTATTTTAATTAATTTGTTAGCTCAGCAGCAAGATGACTGAAACGTAACGGTCCGGACGGTTTGTGCTATAAAACCCTGTTAAAGGATTAAAAGAACAAATTGGCAATAACCAAAGGTTCATCCTTCTCTCAGAGACCTCAGTATGATTCAGAGTTGTTGCCACAACAAGGAGAATCAAGTACAGCAATGCACCAGTGGTTTTTGCCATTGCCATAGTATATATATTATTTAAATTTATTATAAGACATGCTTAACCAAATTATATATATATATATATATATATATATGAAAATGGTTAGTTATGTGAATTCTACGAGATTATAACATTACAATTTTATTTATCCGCTTTACTTAGAAAGTTCACATTAATTGATGAACAACAATAAAACATAATTAGTCAAAGTATTTAATAATGGCAAAAAAGAAAAAAAAAATAATTAATGATGCATAGGAAATGTAAAGTACCTACATATAGGATCAAAGATTTCTTCTAATGAACAACAAAAAAACATAATTAGTTAAAGTGTTTAATAATGACAAAAAAGAAAAAAAAATAATTAATGATGCATAGGAAATGTAAAGTACCCTACATATAGGACCAAAGATTTCTTCTAATGAACAACAAAAAAACATAATTAGTCAAAGTATTTAATAATGGCAAAAACGAAAAAAAATAATTAATGATGCATATGAAATATGTAAAGTACCCTACACATAGGACAAGAGGGAGTATTAATTAAGTTTATACTTAATTGAATTTATGCGACATTTATTGCTGAGATGCAATTCTAAGAATTTATATTCGATCGGATTTCGAGCTGAGGTGGTGCTGTGGAAGAAAGGTTTTAGGTTGAGTACAGGTTACATACTTACATGAGTGTTTTAAATGGCTATTCTAATCTCAGCCATCCATTTCAATCTAATGGTTAAGAATTGTTCCTCTGATTCTCATATAAATTACACATTCAACTTGTTCAGAAAGAAACAATACTCTTATTTAATCCCCTTTCTCTTCTCTTCGTAGTGTAGTTGCACCTTACATTTCATAATTTCATCTCACTTGCCTCAACCTTCGGTTCGTTGCCTCTCTCTCCACCGCGTCGCTCCTCGATCCCCTGTCTCCGGTGAGTTTTTCATCTTTCATAATATCCATCATCTTTAATTTTCCAAATCAATTGAACTGTGTGATTTAGAAGAAGTTTTGTTTGGGGGTCTTTCTTCTTTTAATTATTTTATGTCTGGTGCTGTCAAATTTCTTGCAATTGGTTTTGTGCTGTTGATTTGATAGATTGAATGGTATACTGTATAGAAGCAAAGTCATGTAATATGTGTGTGGGAATGAATTTATATTAATTTTCAAAGAAGTGTTATATGTACATCCAAAATTGACGTCTTGATGTACATTTGTTGGTCTTATATATAGAATCAATTTGTTTTTGCATATAAGACAAACAGATGGACATCCAGACATGTAACATTAGCACAATTTTTATTATGCATGGTATGGATTTTTTAGTTTTACATTACTTCAAGGAATTTATTCTAATAAGTTAAATTAAAAACTATTGACAGTTTAATATTTTAGTTAATGGTCTTAACTCTTAACAGAGTATACTGTTGTGTGATACTAACATGTTTTAATTATTAGATTCCTTGATGCTCATTGAGTTAATGGGATAACTTTTGTTTCATATGTTGGAGTCTCTTAGAGCATGGACAGTCAGAAAAGCCAAAGTGAAAAGCAGTCTTTAGCTGCAACTGCCCCACCTGCTATTACTTCATGTCGAAAGAAGAAGAGTGAGCAAGCCACTTTCTTGGAGGATTTGAAGGATCACATTGACGAGTTTATTAATGCTTCTATGGATGAACACAAAACTTGCTTCAAGAAAACAGTTCAGAAGGTTTGTACCTAAAGTTCTTTAGAAAATTTTATTTGTATCACCTTGTTTATCGTCGGCTGATGTGGTATGGTTCTGGTTCAATTTTCAGATGTTTGGTTTGTCCAAGGTTGTTGCAGAAAGGAACTCTAAGGATGTGAAAGAAGTTGAAAGTTCCTTGCCTCTTCAAACAACTTTGCAAGATTAGATTACTTAGCATGTTTTTGAACTTCAAGGTTTTGAGTGAGTTATGTGATAATACAATACCCCCATGATATTTAGTTATGTTGGGATTTAAATAACAGCAGTCTTTCATCAATTTTTTAAACAGATTACAACACAATAGGATAAGATTTTGGTCTTTCTTTCCTTTTGTATTTAAAAGATCCATGTTATGAATGAATGCATGCATGCATGGCTAAGATTTATGAATCCTAATCCCTCAATTTCAACAATTATGACGACAACTTTGACTGAAATAAGATTTGCCTCTGGTGTTAAGGTTTTTGCTTACAATTACCACCACTTCTACCCCCACTACGACTAACATCACCACACTATGGAGCACCACCATCATCACAACCTCCTCCTCACCAACCCCTTATTGACCATCACCACCACATCTGTGGTTGAATTCATTTGCCACTGTTTCAGGAGCATTTTTGGGGAAACAATAATCATGGATTTTACAGAGACTAATGGTTTCGTAAAACTTAAGAAATTATGAATAAAATACAATAAAATTTCACAGTCTGAATTAGTTCATACTTACACATGCATGGCTTAATCTTCGAGACAATAAAATGAAAGAAACATTAAGAACTCCATAGAGGGGGAGCTTGGAGTGGTGAATAGATGAAACGGCCCTGGTTCCTCATGAGGGACTGATGAAACGAATGAGAAAAGAGCTATGGAGGTGATGATGCCCAGACCATGATTCGGTATGGTTAGAGATTTTGGCTATGGTGTTTGAATTTCCCACAAGAGATTCCCCTGTGTTTCTCTTTTGAAACTCCTAAAATGGCTACTAGAGCCTTTCTCCCTCTAGAACTCTTGACACTTTTACAAGATGGTAAATTTTCTCAGTGTTGTTTTGTGTTTTATTGTTGTTGTTGTTGTTCTTTGTTGTTGTTGTTCTGTGTTTTGTTGTCGTTGTCATTGCCGTTGTTGAGTGAGGTTGCCTGTTTACTCCTATTTATATTGCTCTCAAATGGTCAAAGATCCACCTTCTGCTATGGAGCTTTTTTAACTTCATCGAGCAGTGGAGTTTGTTGTTGGCAGTAAGAATTCCTTTTAAGGAATTGAGTGAGTGGTCATCTAATGCTAAGGCGGTGACAGCTGTCTATTTATGGTTGAAGGTAGACGTGACTACCCTCAGGACTCACAGCATGCTCTTGAATGCCGGAGTCAGGTGGGCAGAGGAGATCCACAAGAAGAGGTATAGCTCCAGCTTCAGCAATCGCCACACGGTTATCAGCATTACGCTACCTGCAGCCAACCTCTGCTCTTCATGTTTCCCAGATGTGAGCTTTCGAAGAAGACTTTCAATCTTACTTCGCTCAGCAGGTGAGCATGCAGATGCTGATTCACTTTTCAGAGAACCTTTTCGTTGTTCTGTGCCTTTGGCCTCACAAAATTGAGCTACGAGGCTTCGTAAAACATTGTTGGGTGTGCGAACAGTACTAGAGAGGGTCTTCTGTGTTTTTGGGCATGTCCCATGCCCTGCTTCAAACCATTTGTCAATACAAGAACGCTCATAAGTCTCTCCTGATGATACAAAGACAGGATCTGTCATCAATTCTAGGAAAATTGGACATCTAAAATCATGATGGATTATTTTTTGGCATAAGATAAAATCATCTGGGTTTACAAGGCAATTTCCTCCTTCAGTATCATCCTTGCCTATATTTGTTGTTTGCACGTAATCCCTTTGTCTTCTTCAATAGAATTGACATCTTCTCAATCCTTCCCCCTGGTTCCCCGCCAGTAGAAGCCACCATCTCATGCAAAGCTAGCGACTCTTGTGTAAGATCAGCTATTTTCCTTAACTGCAATACTCCCTCTAGTCCTATGTGTAGGGCACCTTCTAGAAGAAATTTTTGGTCCTATATGTAGGGTACTTTACATTTTCTATGCATTATTAATTAATTTTTTTTCTTTTTTTGCCAATATTAAATGCTTTGACTAATTATGTTTTTTTGTTGTTCATTAATGAATGTGAACTTTCCAAGTAAAATAGAGGGAGTAAAATTGTAATGTTACAATATACTCCCTCCAGTCCTATATATAGGGTATACTTAACCATATTCCCCGGACCAAGGAAAGTGGTTAGTTTTGTGAATTTTATGAGAATATATTGTAACATTACAATTTTACCCCCTCCACTTTAATTGGAAAGTTCACCTTCATTAATGAATAACAAAAAAATATAATTAGTCAAAGCATTTAATAAGGGCAAAAAAGAGAAGAACAATTAATGATGCATAGGAAATATAAAGTGTCATATATATAGGACCAAAGATTTCTTCTAGAAGGTGTCCTATATATAGGACCAGAGGGAGTATTATCGTAAAATTCACAAAACTAAGCATTTTTCTTGATATATATAATTCGCTTAAGTATGTCTTATAATAAAGACTGAATGGAGTATAAAATTGACTTGAGAAATATATATTTTAGTAATTAACTAAATCAAAACAGTAATATAAGAGGAAATATAGAGATAAGCCTTATTTTTTACTCATACGTAGGGTTGTTCAAATCCAAACTGATAAAAAAACCGCAAATTAATCCAAAAAGTCGAAAACCGAAAAAAAAAACGAATTTGTTTATATTTTTTTAAATGATTATTGAAAAATCGATTGGTTTTTGGTTTTATTCTAAGAACCGAATCGAACCGAATTGGACCGCCACTTATAAAAATATGCACAAAAACACACTGAATTGGACTTAATACTTAAGCACACACTGCACATATGGACAATGTTATTTCAGTTTGTGCTAATTAGAAATGTCAATAACAATGAAAGTTGTTTTCATGCATATATATATTATTCCCTCCGATCCTATTTATAAGTCACATTCTAGAAGGATTCTTTGGTTCTATTTATAAGTCACTTTGTATTTCCTATGAGGCATTTATTGTTATTTTCTCTTATTTGCCCTTTGTCCATTAATGTGAAGTAATACATTATGAAATTTTCAATGCAAGTTAAGAGGGTAAGACTGTAATGTTAAAGTATTTTTTTAAAGTTTCAAGAAACCTAACTATCTTCCTTGGTCCATGTGATATGGTTAAGTATGCCCTATAAATAGGACCGGAGGGAGTAATGATGTGTAGCCAAAAAAAAAATTTACTCCCTCTGGTCCTATTTATAAAACCTTTTTGAAGTTTTTATTTTGGTCATATTTACAAGACTCTTTTCAATTTTCAATAACATTTAATTACTTCTTTCCACTAACACCCTTATAAAGTCAACACTTTTTAGAGTTCCAATAATAATTATAGGGGTAGTTTTGAAAAAGTATATCAAATTTTCACATTTCCAATGCCACTAACAAATTTATCCACTCTCCTTGGTGGGAGTGAAAAATCCAAAAAGAATCTTATAAATAGGACCGGAGGAAGTATATGTTTATGACCAAATAATTTTTTTTTATAAGAATTACGTAAAAGTTTTAATTAAATTAAAATCAAACCGAAATCGCATGTTTTATTTTGGATTGGGCGATAGGGGTGTAACCGTTCGGTCCGGTCTTTAATGGACTTTAGGGATCAGACCGATTAAATTAATGTGATTCGGTTCTGTTCGATTCGAAAGTTTCCATATGCAAAGACCGGATCGAACCAAAACGGTCCGGACCGTTATGGTCCGGTTCGGTCCGGTCTATTTAGACCATAACAATAATAAAAATTTAATAAAAATAACTAAAAATAAATTTAAATCATATACTATGGCAATGCAAAAACCACTAGTGCATTGCTGTACTTGATTCTCCTTGTTGTGGTAACAACTCTGAATCATATTGAGGGTCTCTCAGAGAAGGATGAACCTGCAGTAGCAAATTCACAGGAGGTGGTACCACCTTGGTTATTGCCAATTTGTTCTTTTAATCCTTTAATAGGGGTTTTATTGCACAAACCGTCCGGACCGTTACTTATCAGTCATCTTGTTGCTGTGTTAATCTGATCTGATTTGATCTGGAATTAATTAAAATAACTAAAAATAAATAAAATGAAAAAACTACCTAACTTGATCTGGTTTGGAAGTGAGACGCGGCATCGACTGGCAAGTGAAAACACGGTGGCGAGCGGAGCACACGACTGGCGAGGGAGAACACGATTGGTGAGGGGTGCTTGTCGAGCGGCGAGTGAACGGAGGGAGAGAGAGGTCGCGGTGGCGAGTGGGAGAGGGAGAGAGAGGTCGAGAACGAAAGTGGTGGGGTGGCGGCGGCGACGACGACTTAGGGTTAAGTGTGAACTTGTAGATGTAGATAGGATTTGAACTTGTAGATGTAGATAGGATTTGAACTTTGTACTCTGAGTGGTTGTGAACGTGATGAAGGCTTTGTGCCTTACTGCCTTTTTGTTTTATTTATTTATTTATTTTTAATATTTCAACTATCGATCTGGTCCGGTCTTTGCGGTCTATAAATTTGTGAGACTGTAAATCGGACAACAATATAACAGTCCAAAAATTTTATGACCGGATCGAACCACAAGTTCAGGTCGGATCATATTTTTCGGTTCGGTTCGATCGGTCTCCCGATCCGAGACCGAATCACTTACACACCTACCTGCAACTCTTAAAAAGTTCCTCAAATGTGCCATACAAGTTGCATTTTGTAGTTTATTAACATTTATTTTTATTTCAACTTAAAATATTTAACAACTCATGTATATTTTAAGGGCTCGTTTGATTGACATAATAATAATAAAAAAGTGCGTATTGTATTTTTCATCCTACTTCCTCCGTTCCTATTTATCTGTCATATTTCAAACAAAACACACCCTTTAAGAAATCTAATCATTACTCAGATTTCCAATACATTAATTATGTTTTTTTTCCATATACCCTTTTTCTCTCTATAATAATTAATTTTTATCCACTACTTAAATAAACCTAAGACATATTAAATAGAGGCAAACATGGAAAATAATATTTATTACACTTTTGAAATTCTCAATATGACAAATAAAACAAAAAACAAAAAATCTCTTCAAAAAACGACAAATAATAAGAAGTATGTATCACATACCTCGGCATACTTTTGTCTCAACCATGCAAATCTTGTGCATATATATATACGGTCTTTCTATCCTATGCACTTAATCAAATCTTCAAAAGAAAGAGTTTTTTAAAACTGATGTACTTAAATAAATTAAAAAAATAATTATTTAGTTTTTCAATAAAATTTTACTATTTTATATTCTCTTATTCTATGCATGAGACGCATATGATAGAAAAATCGATAAATATAAACCTATTTATCAACCTTCATCCATGTTATTCATTTTATATATTTATTTATTTTTATTGAGATATCGAAAAAAATTAAAAGTATAATATATTAAAAGTATAAAACGTAAAATCCTTGCCAATTATGAACAAAGAAATTAAAAATATAATATATATATTAATAAATAGAAGGCAAAATCTTAAATAAGTTTTTTATTGTAATTATTATCATCATCATTATTATTATTATTAAACTTTCTTGTAGCAAAAGAAAGAATAAGAATAATAGTAAATACATAGCCAACAAGAATAATAGTAAATAATAAATAAATAATAGTAATAATAATAGAAATAAAAATTTGATTCCAGCATCAGAAATCAGAATTGGTTTTGTGTGTGGCTGCGTTCGTCGTTGTCAACCATAACCATGGCTTCCCATCTCCTGAGACGAACCCTCGGAAGCCGTCATTTCTCTAACCCTAATTTCAGACCTTTCTCTTTCTGTTCTTCTTCCACCTCTCCGATCCGCGCCACTCTTTTCCCCGGCGACGGTATTGGCCCCGAGATCTCCGAGTCCGTTAAAGAGGTCCCCCGTTTTCTCTTCTCCTTTTCAATTTCGACATGTTTTTCTCCGATTTAGTAATCTAAATATTTTACTATTATGTATTTTTATTTAGCTTCTTTTCTTTCTTTGCGTCAGAATTACCTGAGGTAATTATGTTTTCTGAATATAAAAAATGATCAATGGAAAGGGGAAGTGTAGCTATGTCTTGTGTAATGTGCTGGTGATATCATGTATATGGTTGTGGATCAATCTAATTGGAGGATTAAAAAAAGATAAAAATGAATATGGATTGTTTCTTTTGTTTAGCATATTTAATTAATTGTCAATTATAACGATTGTTTAGCGTAAAAATCTGATTACTATGTTTGTTTCTTGTTATGTATACTTGTAAATTCTCAGAAATTGACTTGTTTTGTTGATTCTAATGTAACACGACGTCAATTATTGCTATTGCAATTATTAGATATTCCAAGCAGCTCAAGTGCCTATTGAATGGGAAGAGCACTATGTAGGGACTGAAATTGACCCTAGAACTCAGAGCTTTCTAACATGGGAAAGTTTAGAATCAGTAAGGCGCAACAGGGTTGGTTTGAAAGGGCCAATGGCAACCCCTATTGGAAAAGGGCATCGTTCATTAAACCTTACCCTAAGAAAAGAACTTAGTTTGTATGCCAATGTTCGACCTTGCTACAGCCTTCCTGGCTACAAAACTAGGTATGATAATGTGAATCTCATCACAATCCGTGAAAATACAGAAGGAGAGTACAGTGGACTCGAACATCAGGTAATTGATGTTTGATACTATCATCCAAATTCTGATTAATATAACTTATTGCTTTTCTTTTCTTTTTTTTTTCCGTTAAACAACTTCTTGCAGTTTTGGGTGACAGGTTGTGAGAGGTGTAGTTGAAAGTCTCAAAATCATTACACGTCAAGCAAGTTTAAGGGTGGCTGAGTATGCATTTTACTATGCCAAGGCACATGGAAGAGAGAGGGTATCTGCTATACACAAAGCCAACATTATGCAAAAGACTGATGGTCTTTTCCTCAAGGTCCGCCAATACATACAATGTTTATAACTTTGTGATCTCATATTTCATTCAAGGGTCCTCCTATTGACCTTTTATTTTGAATGTTTTTAGTGTTGCCGAGAGGTTGCAGAGAAGTATCCTGAGATAAAATACGAGGAAGTTGTCATTGACAATTGCTGCATGATGGTAATACCGGTGAACTGGATGTAGGATACAATACTTACTAAATTTCATTGTATCAGAAATTGAATGACACTGTTTAATTTTTTGACCAACCACAGCTTGTGAAGAATCCTGCACTTTTTGATGTATTGGTGATGCCTAATCTTTATGGTGATATTATCAGTGATCTTTGTGCTGGCTTGATTGGGGGTTTAGGCTTGACACCAAGGTATTTTCCCCCCATATTTTAGTCAAAGAAATGTAGAAGTCACAATTACACCATCTGACAGCATTTTATGTCTTTTGCAGCTGCAACATTGGTGAGGGAGGTATTGCACTTGCTGAGGCTGTACACGGATCAGCACCTGATATTGCTGGAAAGGTAAGCTTTGAAAGTAGTTTTTCGACCTTATATCATCTATTGTAAACTTTTTCATTGTCATCGGTGTGTATCAATATTTCTTGGTGCTTTTTTCATATTCGTGCTCTACATGCCCTTGGTAAGCCATTGGATAAAACTGAAAGGGTATGCTTTTGACACCATCCTAATGAGAACCGTTATGGAATTAATATTGAATATGTCTTTACACAATTATTGTAGTTAGTTGAAGTAAGTAGTGTTTCTTTTGCATCTCAGGTCTAAGATCTATGCATGTTTTTAGTTCTTGGTATTATGTTTATACACACACACACACACACACACACATATATATATATATATATATATATATATATATATTTCTACAGAAGACCTACAAACTTGTATAAAATTCTGCACAGCAAAAAAATATTGAAAAGTAAAAGTTTGTCCAAAAAAATTAAGCTGATTAGATGTGTGGAAGAAAGTTACAAGACAAGAGTTGAAGCTCTAGCAAAACCTTAAGAGATATTAGTTGTCATTCGGTATTAGACATCTCTTGTGTGACTCGGAGGTCAACCTTGGTGGATGTATTTTTTGCTCTTACATATTTATGTATCTATTCATTAGTACTTTAGTAGGATATATGTAGCATTATTTGTCTTTGTAATAATCCTATAGCTGTCAGTTAATTTTGACGTTAAAAAACTCCATTTGTAATGTGGATGTCCTCTTTTCTCTTTGAAATTCATCTCGTTAGAGTTACATTTAGAGGGTTTGGTGCAACAGTAAGATTGTTGCCTTGTGATGAAGTGGTCACGGGTTCTAATTGGGGAACACCCTCTGGCTCATGACAGTAAGGTGGCATACACATCTAACTTTTCACAATGAGTGGCAGCCTGGTTCATATTGTTTTTGCCCTTTTTTTTAAAAAAAAAAAAAAAAAAAAAAAAAAACCTTCAGAGCTATATTTCTGTTGCTCAACCATATTTCCTGTGGATATATGTAGAATTTGGCAAATCCAACTGCTTTGCTGCTTAGTGGTGTTACAATGTTGCGTCATTTGGACCTCCATGATAAAGCAGACTGGATTCAGAATGCCATCCTCCAAACAATTGCAGAAGGGAAGTACCGAACTGCTGATCTTGGTGGCAGTTCAAAGACAACCGAATTTACAGCAGCAATTATTGATCATCTTTGAATTTTTACGTTGGAGGCGGCAAGAAATGTTGCTTATGATTTTGTTTTCAGTCAATTTCCTATTTTTTTCCCAGTTTTTCCAGAGGAGTAAGATTACCTCAGATTAATGGAAAAATCATCTAAGTGTGTTGACCCAACCGTCAAAAAGACAAGGAATGGGCAAGCATTCTAATGTTCCCTGCCCAGTGCCCAATGCAGTCTAACGGCCTTGTGAAGGGATGGAGCATTTACACTTGAAAATGCAACTTTATTCATAACCCTCAGTAGTCCAATATTCTGTCAGTAATATAGCTAAATAAAAGTGACTTATGAAGTTTCATTTTTTTCATCTTTTAACACCTTTCGTGACTTGTGCAGGCAACTGTTTGCTTAATTTGATTTTGAAAAATGTGTTGAAAATTTCAACTAGTTTGTGTTTTGACTAAGAATTGTTAAAGGACTTCCATATATCAATCATGCCATGCCCGGGTTTTGTGCTATAATTCTGCTATTGCTGTAAAGGCCATGGATCATTTGTCAATGGCCGGAGAAAACTATATAAAGAAAGGGATTACTTTGTCAATTGTTGGGGGACGTTTTCGTGGGATAAAATTGCATTCTTGGGAATAAGGGATAGTTGTAAAATATTCTAGTGTTCGGTAGAAAGTACATAAAAAAAACTCATGAATAAAATTTTTCCAGGTAAATTTCAATCTTACTCCCACATTCATTTTCATTTCATCAAAAGAGCTTGGGAATATGAATCATATCCACCTCTCCCAAATTATAAAAGTACTATTTTACTCCTTAGAGTCTTCCTTTCTCACACGATTTCCAGGAATATAAATATTAACCAAACATGTTTTTTAATATTCCCATCAATGATATACCTGGCAATAGTGCATTCCAGGCAATATGATTTCTAGGAATGCAATTTTACACCATCAAACAAACGGTCCCTCATAGTATTGTAATTAGAAACAAAAATAATGTTTAATAGTTAAGAATTTTTTACCAATCATAAATCCGTTTCATAGGAGTGGAGAAACCTCTTAGATCAGAAGAGCATTTGAGAATTTTCACAAATACTAGCAGTTTATTCACTCCATTGGCATGTAAGAGTCCATCATACAAACAGGGTAGGGCCAGACACTTTACCTTCCAACTTACGCAAAGATTTCTACAATTCTTTGAACTATAATTTGGAAGATTTGTTTTCGAATTTTCTTTTTTTTTTTTTCGTTTTGGTGAACAAGGGGGCATATGCCCAAAACCAAAAAGACTACACTAAAATAGAGTTTCTCAATAATCATGGAAGAGAAAGGGACTTAAACCATGAATAGGTTCTTCAAGGAAACAATAACCAAAATTTTTGTCAAGGCTGAAATTAGTTAAAAAATCAGCACACTAGTTGCCTTCACGCTTGGTGTGATTGAAGAGGATTCTCCAATTCCTTTTCCTAAGATGTATGATATGCTGAAGGATACCACTCCTTCCAGCTTCCTGACTAGAGTTCTCCTCTTTATTGAGTTGCTTAACAATGGTGAGGGAGTCACATTCAACAAGGGTATTACTATAGCCTTGGTTCCACGCTATTTGGAGACCAGAATATATACCCCAGAGTTCAGCATTGTACGTTGTTGTAACACCTATTTTGTTGTAAAATCCGCACAACCATCTTTCATTGCAATCACGAAATAGGCCACCGCATCTAGCTATTCCTGGATTTCCTTTAGAAGCTCTGTCGATATCAAGCTTTGTCCATCCATCCAACGGTCTAATCAAGTGAATGAAAGTTGTTTCCACTTTCTTTATCGCGCCTCTACTGTTAAGCAGACAGCTCCTGGACCTGCGAGAGAATGAAGAGTTTAGTATTGTGTGGCATTTTAAAATCCGGGTCATATATAATTTTGTTTCTCCATTGCCAAAGGAAAAAAGAGATGCATAGAAAGATAATTTTCCATTCTTTTTGAAAATACTCCCCTTTTCCCATTCTAAGATTGTTTCTTCACCAAACTTGAAGGTCAGAATTGAAGAATAATGTTTGCTCCGTTCAAGGAATGAATTGCATCCAAAGCTGGCGCGCGTGTCTGCAGTCTCTTAAAGCATGTAAGGTGGTTTCCTCAGTTCCTCTGCAATTGGCGCAATCAGCCCCTCCTAGGCCCCACTTGCTTTTGCGACTATTGGTCATGAGGCGGTCGTGTCCAGCTTTCCAAAGGTGAAACTTCCATCTCTCCGGGCATTTAGTTTTCCAGATTTCCTCCCAGGGAACATAAGCTGCAGTAGAAGTTTCTTGTGACATCATTCTATAGGCTTGCTTGACAGTAAAATTGCCATGAGTAGAACCACTCCAAATGATCCTGTCATTTTCCATTTCCTCATGAGGACTAGGGATGGTTCTAATAATATTAATAATTTGAGATTGAATAAGATTCTGCAGAAGATCAAGATTCCAGTTTCCTGATTCACTGACCATGTCTCTAACCAAGGTGAGATCCTAAGACAAATCAATAGGTTGCTTTATGAAATCTTTAAGTGTTATATTATTGCCTATCCACTTATCCCTCCATAACCAAGTTCCTCTACCATTCCCTATCATATAATCCAGGTTGCCAGTCAAAGATGGCGAAAGATGTATGAGACGTTTTCACAAAGCAGAATCAGTATTGGAAGTAGAAGCAAATTTTAATAAATCACGACCTCTCGCATATTTTCCTTTCAAAACCTTCACCCAGAGAACATTGGGCTTGGTACTCATACCCCAACCTAATTTCATTAAAAAAGCATCATTCATTACTTAAGCTCTTCAAAATCCAAGACTTCCATGAGAACGAGGGAGGCATAAGTTATCCCAACTAATGAGATGAGCCTTTCTTTGGTCTCTTGAACTCCCCCAAACAAAGTCTCTTTGAGCTTTATCAATTTCCCTGCAAACAAAAATAGGCATAACAGAGTGGATAGGACAGATCTGCCTGCAATAGAGAGGCAATTAGCTTTCCATCCAACCAATTTGTTTTGAAGCTTTTCCAAAAGGGGTTTAAAGTTTTCCTTTTTCCTTCTTCCACCTTTGTCTATGGAGCCAAGATAGGATTCAAGATCCTTAGTCCATTTGAAGCCACTAAGATTAACAATATCTGCACAGACATCTTGCTCAACATTGTTAGAGAAATATATACTAGATTTAGCATAATTAATTTTAAGACCAGAACAAGCAGTAAAATAATCAAGACAATTCATAATAATACTATAATGCTCCAAGGAAGCTTCTGTAAAGATGAGGAGATCGTCGGCGAACATCAAATGGGAGATCTTGGGACCATGAATACCAGCTCTTATCGGCTTCCAGTGACCTTTAGAAACTTCATCCTGAATCATGTGGCTTAATTTTCCAATACAGATAACAAAAAGGAAGGGAGATATAGGGTCTCCCTGTCTGATGCCCCTGGTAGGTAAGAGTTCCTCTCCTTTTTCACCATTCCAAAGTAATTTAAAGGAAGAAGAGGTAATACAGCTATTAACTAGGTCGATAAGATTCAAGGGAAGATCAAGCTCAACCAGACAATCCTTAATAAACTTTCAAGATATGCTATGATAGGCTTTTTCCAGATCAATTTTGGTAGTCATAAAGCCAATTTTCCTTTGATTTTCTTCATAGAATGAGTTAACTCTTGAGCAATAATGATGTTGTCTTGGATGTTCCTTCCTGGGATGAAACCCGCCTGGTAAGGGGAGATCCAATCACTAAGGAACAGTTTGAAGCGGTTGGAAAGAATTTTAGTAAGACATTTGTAAATAACATTGCAAACGGCCATAAGACGAAATTGAGAAGCTTTTTCGTGAGGGTCGACCTTAGGGATTAGGACTAGGAGAGTAGTATTAATGGCTCTAAGCCTCTAACAACCTTAGGGTGAAACCAAGCATAGTGTATGAATTCAATAAAATTGTTTTCAACCAAAGGCCAATTGTGCTTGTAGAAGATACTGGGTAAACCATCTTCACTAGGCGTTTTGAAGGAACCCATAGAAAACAAAGCTTTCTTGATTTCATCCCTGGAAGGCACATTTCCTGGAGTAGATAAGCTAAACTCACTCTTAGGATAGGTGATGTTACTCTGCAAAGCATCTCTGTTGGGGACTTCCTCATTGTAGAGCTTAACAAAGAAGTCATTAACCATCCTTTGAATTGCATCATTCTCAAAACACCAATTACCCGAATCGTCAATGAGAGCATGAATTTTCTTAACTTTAGTTTCGAAGATAAAAAGCTAATTTTTTTTTTTTTTTTATGAGTTAGGATCTATTGACACTAAATGTAATGGCAAAGTTTTGAGAGAGCCTGGTGGACAGTTTGCTGGAGAGTCTTAACATTGGAATTTTTACCGGATTCTCTCAAGATTTAAGTTAAGTCTGTAAAATAAGAGACTCAACTTAAAACTCTATGGAACCCAATTTTTTTTGTCCTTTCTCTTTTGTCTCAACGGTGCAACACTTGCACAATGCTCTCTGTGATAGTTGCACACTTGCACAAAGCTTTGAGATGTTCTAATCTGTTGCTTGTGTGGGTGAATATTGAATTGTGTAAATATTGTAACGGAGGTTTGGGATTATAGAAATACCCAAAAAGATGAGAATTGATTCGATTTAAATAAAAATTTTCATTTGAAAATTTTGAAATCTTTCTGATTTAGTTTAGTTTTGTAATGTAGAAATGTAATTCTACTTTTTTATTGAGCGCTTGAATTCATTGTATTTAATGTAATCTTCCAGTTTCAAATAATAATACTACGAGAATTCAAATGATATAAGTAATCACTGCTCACCAAAATCAAAATACATGGATGACTTGAATTCATGAAACTATGAAGGGTATCTAATTAGCAGGATGGATAACAATTCTCCCCCTAGTCTAGTCTTATTAGATTATTGGATTACAATAATAGCCAGGTATCTTTTGCTGATTATAGGCAAAAACTTCACTTAATATACTTAGTAAACCAATTCAATATTTCTTGATGGGCCTCTTCAGCACTCTTGACAGCTGAATCATCTTCAGTATTGTACCTCACTGTCCATCCATGAGCAACACCTGGATATATCTTCACATAGCTTTCAAACTATAAAGCATGAACAATTTTGGGTCAGTGATGCACCTATGGACATTGTAACCAAAATAGTAATATAATAAAGTGATAAAAATGTTAGAGGCTTCATTGTCCTTAGAAGAAATTTGTTTTTGTTAAAATATTAAGAAAATAGCCATGCTATTGCTCCTTTCCTGCTATACAAGTTTTTTACTATAATCAATCAAATGTTACAGTACCAATTTCATCAAAATGGTTGAAATTTTAATATTTAATCAGACTCTTGACAGAGATATATATATTATAAGAAGAAACAAATTGTTTCACAAGAAATTCTCACCTCTGGCTTTAAAGCCAATATCTCTTCAACTTGCTTTAACTGTTCTGGCGGGAAATAATTGTCAATTTCAGCTCCCAAGATAGCAATAGGCACCTTTACCTCTGAAGAAATATATAATCAGAATGATCACTATAGTACTTTTGATTTCTAAGAATTAGAATTACAAACGGATGTTTACCTTTAATATCATCATGTAAGAGTCGACCAGGATGCAATAGAACTGCGGCCTGAATGTCACCTGAACCTGCTAATTTTGAAACCACAATCCCTGAAAGTGGAACAATATTTGATATGTTAAACTATTCTGCATGATCTATGTAAAAACCCCTTTCAGAGATTTCTTGGAAATATATAGAGATCTTTTTTTAAAAAAAAAATAAAAATAAAAATTTATGGCGAAATCTTAATTATACTTTTTGCTAACTGAGATAAAAGTTATGTTCACAGTGAGGTGATGACTTACCTCCCCAACAGAAACCTGCAGCCCCTATAGCAGTAACACCTTTACTCTTAAGAGCAGCGATTATAGGTTTGGTGTCTTCAAATCCCTTAGCCTATAAGTAATATATATTAAAATTATGCTTAGAACATTCAATTTCTGGATTACACTTGCGTAAACAGGAGGTGAAGGTAAAACTGAAAAAAAAAAAAAAAAAAGATCTAACAACGTAGACCAGGCCTTAATGCTACTTTTGAATTATATTGATATATGAAATGTATGTCTGAACATGACATTAAAATAATGCAGCCTTGAGAAGAAAACTAACCGCTCCATGAGCCTTTGCCCATGATTCTCTATCAAATTCAGGATTATCAAAATCAAAGTAGTCACCATACAGAAGATCAGGAACTACAACCAAGAATCCAGCCGCTGCTACTTTGTCTGCTATTTTCCTTTACATTGAGAAAATGCTTATTCTAAATCCATAGAATAATAGAAATGGCAAAATAATGCAGTGAGAAAGTCTAACAATAGCTAACTTTGGAAGAATTGTTAACATAAAAAGTAAGACAGGAACAGTTTGAAAAGAGTTAGTCAGTATGGCTTGTTTTGAATGTAGGCACATAATTCAATAACTAGAATATAATAGTAATTTCTGTTTTCAAAATATCTGTCAATTATTGAAGAGCAATGCTTCAATCATCTATGCTTAGCTTGAGACCCAACTTTGAAAAACCAAAAGCATATAGTAAGAAAACCATATCAAAGTAATTTATAGTATATCATTTTCAAGTTAGATATGTTCTGCACCTAAATTTTATAGTATTGACAGGTTTGTTGCAGGTACAACAAATACTTCTTTTGGTCACTTATCTTTTAAGAATATTGGAGCCCCCAATCCAAGTTCCTTCATGTAATTTCCTTTTCTCATTATTCTCAAAAGTTAAAACTACAAGTTAGTTGACTTGTCAAATAGTATTATTCTCATAATATCATCAGTGATAATCAGTATTTCAGTTCTTGAGTTTTATATTCAGCACAGCTCCATTTAACAAAGAATAGAAAATAGATCATGACCTATACTAAAATAATTACAAACTTATATTTTGAGACAGCAAACAACCCCCAAAACTACTGCTACGTGATTTGGTCATCTCATATACTGGTGAATTCTAAAAAGGGTTAAATACGTTTTTGTCACCGAAAACTTTGTGTCTTTTGGTTTTAGTCCTTAGTGATTTTTTTCGTTGGTTTTGATCCTTAAATGGTCCAAAATTTTGGTTTTAGTCTCTATTGATAACATGGATGACTCCCGCATGTGACAAGTGTCATAATAATTATTTTCTGACATGACCAATTGTGACGTTGAAGACCAACCTTTTTGTAACATACCAAAACCAATTAAAAAAAATGTAAGGACTAAAATCAAAACTCGCAAAGTTTTCATAATCCAAACACATATTTAAGCCTTCTAAAGAAATTGTGATAATGAACCCATTCCTGTGAGAGCTTATTCGAGGGATTGTCCATGAAGATCTAATACAAATTCATAGGTGAAATAAACAGTTTCGAAAGTTTCACTTACCTTAATTTAGGTACTTCAAACCCTGCAAATAATTTAAGAACAACGTAACATCAGATTCTCCACTTTGTTAATTTTCAAGGTGCAATTAATTCCAATCAATTATGAAATATGTTCAGTTTCCTTTAAGCAATACAAGCATAAGTGACATCTAGGTGAAGATTTGAATAAAAAGTCATATACAAATCATGTATAAAGACAACAGAATATTATGTATATCGTGTACATGGTTGTAGCTAGGAAGAACATACAGAAACAACTGCAAGCAAAGCAACACAGTCAACAAAAACAGGTTCAAAATTTTCATATATAGATAAGAGATGGATGATATGGATCATTACCAAATACATCAGAAACAAGAATGATGGCACGTTTGGAATCAGGAGGTCCAGTTATATAAGTTCTTATTCCTCCAAGTTCTTGGACACTGCCAGCTCCATTGGAATCTGAGATCAGGGTAGGTGGATTTTCAAAACACTGTGATCCTAGCATTTTGTTATTGCCTGCACAGACAGTGCACTTCTCTTAATTTATTTTATTTCTAAATGAAAGGATGACAGTGGTGGAAGGGAAGATGTAATCAAAGAACTTGGAAGATTGACCCTAAAAAGTCTACCGTTTTATGATTTTTTTTTTCCCAGATGCAAAGATCTTTTTGACTTTTGCACCACCATAGTAGAATTCAGGTAAAGATTCACAACACATTAGTTAGTAACATAGATATCATAAAATTGAAAAACTTAAGAGTTATGGAAATTAAAAAAATCTTAAATATACTAAAATTGAGTAATATTTTTGCAAGGAAAAGAAGAAGGAGACTTGTTGATGGAATCCATAGAAAACTAGCTTTGGGTTCTAATATTTGATCCCGAGCCTAGTTAAAAAACTTTAACATGACTTTTGAAAGGAAAAAAAAAAATTGTCACTTTAGTCCCTCACTTTGTAAAGAGCTTTCATTTTAATCCTTGATTTTTCAATAATTCTTTTTTAGTCCCTCACTTTGAAAAAAGCGTTAGTCCTTGGCAACTTTCTTCGTTGATAGACGTTAACGTTTTACACACGTGACCATTAAATAACATAGACGTCGTCTGATTGTTGTGCTGCTGCCACAAATTCATCAAATGTTGTATTTTCTGCAACTATCACAGCTTCAGCAGCTTCGGAGCTGCCTTAGCCTCTTCTTCCTCCAATTTATGTCTTCTTCCTCCAATTTATGTCCCACATGTGTATAGGTTATTTAAGGGCTATGTGTGTAAGACGTTAACGTTTATGAACGAAGAAAGTTGTCAGAGACTAACATGAGTAGTTTTTTTCAAAGTGAGGGACTAAAGAGGAATTATTGAAAAATCATGAACTAAAGTGGAAGCATACCTTACAAAATGAAGGACTAAAGTGACAGTTTAGTAAAAAAAACATAATGAAGACCCTATCTTATAAGAAAAAATTTAATTATTTTAAAGGATTTTTTTCTCAACATCTCCTCTGAAATAACATTTCTCAAAATATTATTAATATTCGCACGTATTAATCTGCGTGAATAATTTTAAGAATAATAACTAATTCTAACTAATTTTTTTAACCTGTGTGAATTTATTAGAAACATCTTATAAATATAGACTTAGGAAGTAAATGAAATTGGTCTTACATATAAGATTTTTGGCAGTCTTTTTATTTTGGTTCTATTTATAAGATCCATTTCAATTTTCAATAGCATTTAATTACTCTTTTTTTTCACAAACACCCTTATTAACTCAACACTTTTTAGAATTCCAATAATAATTATAGGGATAGTTTTGAAAAAATATATCACATTTTCGATGTCACTAACAATTTTAACTACCCTCCCAGATGAAAGAGAAAAATCTCAAAAAATCTTACAAATAGAATCGGAAGGAGTATGAAATTATCCAAAAAATAAACAAAATAATAAAACAATTACATTCGGTAATAGATTTTGATTAAAATTCTTAAGGGTGCATCTAAATTTAATTATTTACTATCAAAGTTTATCATGTGATAACAATAAAATTAAAAAATATACATAATTGCAATAAAAAAAAATTATGTTTTGAAAAGAACATATTAGAAAAAAATACATCATTATGCATTGTTAATATAAATATGCCATTCCTAATTTCTAAATACTTCAAATTAGAAAATCTAAATATTACCCAAAAAAAGAAAATCTAAAAAAATCAATAAGAATGAGTCAAAAGAAAAAATTAATATCCATACTTAACACTAGTTAGTATAAATAATCAACAAAAGAGAGAGAGCCGTGATGGGATCGAACAACTAAGTTCGATTTTAGGAAAAAATGCACAGATCATTTGGGAGAGATAACAACTTCTATTTTAAAAAATCAATATTATGTTGTTAATATATATATATATATATACATATATATTTTAAAAATAGGGCCTCTGAATTCTGCGAGTCCTAGGTCTGCGTTTCTCAAGCTTATGTGAAGAGCAAAGAGTCGCCCTCACATAGTATGAAATAATCATCCCTTCTTCTATTATCATATATGGACAAAACAAGTTAGGCCTACAAGTTTACAATACGACATGGCATATATTTTCATTTCTTTTGATTGAGTATCTTTTTTCTTCAATAGGTGACATATTAATTTTTCGAAATACGATTCGTTACTAGAAAACTTGTTCTAGTAAAGTACATAAAAAATATTAAATTAATAAATTTTGTCATACTATAATGTGTGCAAAGTCAACGATTATTTGTCTATTTCATTTATCATTTTTTACGAATGATTCGTCTATCATTAATTATGAATGATTGTTAGCTATATAAACATAATCATTATTCATTTTATTTATCTTTATTGAGATATTGAAGAAAATTAAAAACATAATATATTAATAAATAAAAGGCAAAATCCTTGCCATTCTATAACAAAGAAATTAAAAATATAATATATTAATAAATAAAAGGCAAAATCCTTGCTAACCTGGAACAAAGAACAAATGGAGAAACGACGGAACTACTAAGCGAGTCAGCTGAGATGAAAGGATGAGACAAAGAAACAATAATACAATATGAAGACGAGCGAGGATGGTTGCCAGCGTTATGGGATTAAGAGCGATGGATACGAAAGAGTGGAAAGGGCAGTGTTGAAGAAGAGGGAAAAGAGAAAACATGGTATTTTTGGTTGAGTGAGACGAGGAATGTTGTTATTTGGGTGAGAGAGATGAGGGAATGTTGTTAGTTGTTTTTGATGTGTTCATTTCACTGTTGTATATAAGAAATTGGTTTTTCTCTATTACCTTCCCTCGCCTCTCTCTCTTTATTTTTCTCTCTTTTTAAGTTTCTCCACTACATCAACTCTCCGCTACCTTCATCTGTTCATTCTTTTACCATTCCCATATTTCTTTTTCGTCATTCTCATATTTCTTGTCTTGTCAATAATCTGAATAAGAAGTTTTCAATAAAAGCTTCTTTCCATCTTACCATTTATGTTAGAGATAATAAATTAATTACAAGTGTTGGTGTTAATCGACATAGGTGTTGATGAGTGGGAATTAGGTGAAGGTGCTTATTAGTGTTGGCAAGTAGGGACTAAACCCAGTATAAGGGAGGGTGAAATTGATGTTGGAAATTAGGAGATTATAAGATCAGAAATATCTCGGGCCCGCCTACAAAAATTACGACAAGGATTAACTCAAAGTTGAACCCGCTTACAAAACCGATCTTATTTACGGATACAAGCTGTGTGAAAAAATCCAATAATTGATCCAATTCCAGATTTTCCTTCTCATTTATGTGTCAGCCGAGATGGGGAATGGAGTTGTTGTCGTTGATGGTGGTGGAAGGGGTACGTGGGTGGGTGAAGGGAGATGAGGTTTTGCGACTTATGGTGATAGCTTAGTGGCTGGTAACATATGATGATAAAGTTGTCAAAGAAAGGAAGGGCAAGAGGAGGGGTAATGTCAAATGGGACGATGAGAGTGATGGATGTTAAGTATGAGAACAGTTTTAACATCCTTATCATTAGCAAGGACTAGTGTGATTAATGAAATTGAAAAACATGAATAACTTAAATGATTGAATTAAAAATTTCTTACATAAAAATTCGACGGATTTAAAAGAGGAAAGTCTTTTGTCCATCAATCAAAGTTCATAGTTCATAGTTAGCAATTTCAATGAGTTAGGATGGAACGTAATGAATTAAAATTACCATTATTTGAAACGCAAATGAAATAATAAAACTTACAACTATATTATTTCCATTGTTTCTCGTATCTCAATATCTTATATATATATATATATATATATATATTATTATTGTTGTTGTTGTTGTTGTTGTTGTTTTATATCACCTTTGAAATTTATAAAAAAGGCTGCTTAGTAGATAAAAAAAGGTGATTTGTCGTTTTGAGACAAGAGTGAAAGAAAAATTTAAAAGAAATAATAATAAGAATGAGTTAGGATCCGTTGACATCAGGTGTAAAATTTGGTCACTTATACTTTTACATAACTTTTTATATATTATGAAATTTGTCAATCTAACTGTTGAATTATATGTTATTATCATGACGATCATACATACCAAATTTCAGATCATTCGGAGATTCATAAGTATGTATGTAATCTAATAATGCATATTTACTTATATTTTAAAAAATGTATTATCCATTAAAATAGAATAGTCGGATGAAGTATCAAATAATTTTTATATCTTCTAAAATTTTGTAGACTTGATCTACTTGATAATAACTTATAATTCAACGGTTGGATTGACAAATTTTATAATATATAAAAAAATTACGTGAAATGTAAATGACCATGTTTTACACTTGATGTCAACGGATTCTAACTCTAATAATAATAGGGACTTACTAACATGCAATCCAAATTTGGATGGTTGCTATGCAACATTTTCTTAAACCAATAAGAAGTTGTCACCTATGCCATGTCATTATTTGAAGTAGTTAAAATTAGTTTTTTGCAATTTAGTCCAACATAAAAAGTAAATTAAAAATTTAGTCCTTTTTACCTATAGACAAATTATACAAACAACTTTAATTTTTTTTTAAATTAAAAGTTATAATTTGTCTATAGGTACAAATGACTAAATTTTTAATTTACTTTTTATGTTGGAATAAATTACAAAAAACTAATTTTAACTACTTCAAATAATGACATGGCATAGGTGACAACTTCTTATTGGTTTAAAAAAAAGTTACATGGCAACCATCCAATTTTGGATTGCATGATAGAAATATACATAATAATAATAATAATAATAATAATAATAATAATAATAATAATAATAATAATGACAATAATGACAATGATGATAATGATGATAATCAATATAATATATAATTTGAGAAGTGATTTGCACTTCTTAATTTCCCTCCCAATGATACTCACTTCTTAATCTCCCTCCTAATTTTCCCTCCTAAAAACACTATCTCCCTAATATTGCCATTAAATGAGAATAAGAAGAGTTTTCTTGGTTATTGTTCAGTAAATCCACTAAAGTCTTCTTGGTTATGTGTGCAATGTATTCTTTACTCTTTTCATTCTTTCAACTTTCACTTCATATCTTAGTCCCTCCTTGCTCCTGACATACTATTGCCCAGCGTTTCTTCTTTTCTGAACAATATAGTTTCTGGTATACATTCACTTATGTACTAATGGATTTTAACATTTGTTTGATGTATATCTTTATTTTTCATTAAAAAGAGTATTTGTTGAAGTTATGTTTTCTGGTTGCAACCATACTAAAAAGATCAAATAACGTTTTAGCCCGATTATAGACAACACACAAAAAAACAAAAATATAATTCTTTTCTATGAGAATTATGGTTCAATTATTGTCCTTTCACTATAGGTGACAGTATAGATAACATTTCCACTAAAGTTTATTAGTGATATTGAAAATATAAATATTTAATTTATATTATCAACAGTTTTTATCCACATACCTATACAATAATACTGTTTACATATATTTTTAAACAAAAAAATATTAAAATAAACAAACCCCAAATATGTTGGCCGAACACATCGTCGGCTCGTGCATCGCACGGACAAATTTACTAGTTTGGCACACAGAGAAAGTCTACGATGGCACCAATGACCAACCCACCCGAGAAACAGAAAAAACGTCTGCAATTCCTGCTTCATTCCGCAACAGTCCTAAGTCTTAGCAGCCGTATAAAGAAATTCCATCCTTCTCAAAAAAGCTAGTAAATTTTTTAAAATTTAATAAAAATAAGAGAACATGTTATTAATGCATGTTTCCTTAATTAATCAATCATAAAATATACTCTTGACACTTTTATTTTGTCCCTATTTATAAGGTTTTTTACCAATTTTCAATGAGCATTAATTATTTTTTTCACAAACACCCCTATTTATTTAGCACTTTTTAGATTTCCAATAATATTAATAGGGGTAATTTTGAAAATACATATCAAAAGTTCACATTTCCAATACAATTAACTAAATTATTCCACTTTCTTAATGGACGTGAAGTCTCCCAAGAGGACCTTATAATTAGGGATAGAGGTAGTACAATGCAATTTTAATTTTTTTATTCACTATTTTAACTTTGATTTGAGACAAAAATTTTAGTCCTCCCATCCTATTTATAAGACTCTTTTGAGATTTTTATTTTTGTCCTATTTATAAGACTCCTTTTCAATTTTCAATAGCATTTAATTACTTCTTGCCACAAATACCCCTATAAAGTCAATACTTTTTAGAATTCCAATAATAATTGTAGGGGTAATTTTGAAAAAGTATATCAATTTTTCACATTTTCAATGTCACTAACAAATTTATTCACTTTCCTTGATTGAGTGAAAAATCCAAAAAAATCTTATAAATAGAACCACAAGGAGTACTATATTTGATTGCTAATGACACTGGTTAGCATTTCATTAATTAACCGGAGAGTGTCATTGACTTGACATTAATATATGTTGGGTGAAGAGGTTCTCTACTCTTCACATTCACAAAATGACGTATACAATTGAAGAGAGATGAGGTTCTCTACTCTTGACATACCCAAAACATTTGGTAACAACTAAAATCAAAATGGAAAAAAGAAAAAAAAATCGAATTTATGAGCATATGAGACTATGAGAGAGCTGTGTTGAAGACGAAGAAGCATAGGAACAACCAAAGTAGAGAAAAGGAAGAAGATCTCTTCAAACTCTATCTATTGTGTGGTGAATTATCAATCGTTAATAATTATGGACCCATACTTTGCATAGATAGGAAAGATATATGCTTAAATACTGTTTTGGTCCTTTATCTTATATCTAGGTTTCAATTTGGTCCTCTAATTATTAAAAGAGTCAATTTAGTCTTCTAATTTTATGAAGTTTGTCAATGTTGCCCTTCCATCATAACACCGTTAGAATTAATCGGAATATTCCAGATTCTCACCGGAGATTCCTTCAAACAGTGCATGCGTTGGCGACGGATTTTGCTACATATTAGCGATGGATTTTTTAAAAAAAATAATTAAAAAATCGAAAAATAATAAAAAAAATCATATTTTTTTGTAAAAAAAACTGTAAAATATTTTTTAAAAAATTCTGCAATTTAAGATTTGCATACTAGAAAACGGCAGGCTATCTGTAAAAAAATTTTATCCATAAAATTTTAAAAAAAAATGTAAACATTCAACTAAAAAAATATTTTACTGATTATTTAAATTTTTTTTGAAAATTTTTATTATTTTTTAAAATTATTTAAAATATTAAAATAATAAATTGCAGAATTTTTTAAAAGTATTTTACACTTTTTTTAATATGAATTTTTTATTATTTTTCGATTTTTTTTTTTTTTAAAATTCCGTCGTTGATCCGTAGCAAAATCTGTCGCAAAATCCGTTGCAAAACCTATCACCAACGCATGCACTGTTTGAAGGAATCTTCGGTGAGAATCTGGAATATTCCGATTAATTTTAACGGTGTTATGACGGAAGGGCAACATTGACAAACTTCATAAAAATAGAGAACTAAATTGACTCTTTTAATAGTTAGAGGACCAAATTGAAACCTATATATAAGATAAAGGACCAAAACAATATTTAAGCCAAAGATATATCTTCTTATTTAAATAAAATGGAAACCGGAAATAGCAGGTAAAGGACAATTAGTATATAGTATACACATCCAAAAAAAATTAGTACATAAAAGAGACCCTAAATTATTATTATTATAAAAGAAAAAAGCTAGTTACTATGTTATTGAGTTACTCTAACCCATATTTGATAACTAAAAAAATCGTGAAGATTGGTTCATCGTTTTTGATGGAGAAGTTTTTTGTTGAGCCCCGCATCAATTTTTTGAGCCAGGTTGAGTGAGTTTGGAAGAGAGGAAGAGATAGTCATATTCAAATTTGAAATTTAACAATTAAAACTTAAAATTAGTTTTGATTTAATCATCTCAATTTGGGAGTGACAAGAACGTGAGATTTTTTATGGAACATGATCGAACAAGAACCATCTTATTTCATTCCATCGTCACTAATCAATTCAAAAAATGAAACATGGTGTGACTTCATTCTACACTACTATCCTAATTCATTCTCTATTATCAATTCAGACATAGTATTAAAAAAAAAAAATTATTTTATAATAATATTATTATTATTATTATTTCAACTTTTAATTTTATTTATCAATATTTTTAACTAAGAAATCAATACCATTTAAAAGAGAAGAAGCTAGCTTCAAAAGATCATAACCCTCTTAAGATTTAAATGAAGCAAATGTGTATTCCACCAAAAAAAAAAAATGAAGCAAATGTGTCTTTTTGACTTTCTCTATAGGCTTAATTATGGTTTTGGTCCCTATAAGTTGACCTCGTTTTGAATTTAGTCCTTAAATCTTTTTTTGACCTTGAACGGTCCTTAAATCTTTTTAAATTTTGTTTTTAGTCCTTAAATCTTTTTTTGACCTTGAATGGTCTTTAAATCTTTTTAAATTTTGTTTTTAGTTCTTCTGTTTGTCTTCTTCCGTCATCTGCTGACATGGCAAATGGTGTGCCATGTCAGCCCTTACATTGACTGCCAACGATGCATCTGATGTGGACCTCCTACTCATGTGAGCAGGAACCGAGCAGGAACCAAGCATTAACCGATCATGAACTGAGCATGACTTGCCAAACTGGGGGGAGATATCGACCGAGCACGAACGAAGCACGATGAACTGAGCACGAACTAAGCTATGCCTTTACCAATTACATCGTACTCAGTCGATATCTCATGCACGGTTAATGCTCGGCTCATGCTCGGTTCATGCTCGGTTCCTGCTCACATGAGTGGGAGGTCCACATTAGATGCATCGTTGGCAGTCAATATAAGGACTGACATGACACACCGTTTGCCATGTCAGCAGATGACAGAAGAAGACAAACAGAAGGACTAAAAACAAAATTTAAAAAGATTTAAGGACCATTCAAGGTCAAAAAAAAATTTAAGGACTAAAAACCAAATTTAAAAAGATTTAAGGACCATTCAAGGTCAAAAAAAGATTTAAGGACTAAATTCAAAACGAGGTCAACTTATAGGGACCAAAACCATAAATAAGCCTTCTCTATATTACTGAAACCAGATTAAAACGGCACAGTCACGCAATAAGGCGTGCCTAATGGCATGACGGGGGAAATAGATTCCCTAAAATAACGTTGGGTAACATAGGTATAAAACCACTAAAATTCAAAATAAGAAATCTTGGATTTATTTTGGATTTTAGTGGTTTTTTAACTAATGTTCCTTTAAAATTATGTTAGAGGATCCAAATCCCATGACGGGCACCGCCTATGACAGTGACACTGAAAAATAGGAGTTTTAAATTTTGGCATCTATTATCGAAATTTTGGTTCTCATTTCGTATTTTCATGGATAAAAATATTTTTTTGTGTGTTATTTTTTTCGTCCCTAACAAGACGGAAAATTTTCATCTACTGAGAAACAAAAAATTTTCATCTATCCCTAGACAGAAAATTTCCATCTACCAAGAGACGGAAAATTTTCATCTATCCCATGATAAAAAATTTTCATCTATAGAGAGACAAAAAAATTCATCGTCAGAGAGACAGGAGAAGTTATAATTAACTAAGGAGCCATGTCTGGTACTTAAACTATGTGTGAACAAGGGAACTTATTACCGCAGAGGCCATGTCTCTTGCTTTTACCATGTGCGGATAACTCAACCCACACGACGCAATGACCTTTAGGTCACTTTATTAGGATACATATTCACCAGCAATTAAGGCTTAGAGCATTAGAAGCATATGAAAGAATCATAAATCTTGTTTATCTTCTTTTGTTTTTCCATAGATGGAAATTTTCTATTTCTCGCTAGATCGTTAGAGACTAAAAAAATAACACACAAAGGATATTTTTGTCCATAAAAATATGAAATGGGGATCAAAATTTCAATGATGAGGGCCAAAATTTAAAACTCGAAAAATAGGAGTATATATCAATACCCCACATGCCTGCAAGTGGTTGCTACTTGCTACAGGAATATTTGGCCATGGCCCGGAAAATTTGGCAGCAACCATAGGCTTCCATTAATGGACGTGGTCATATGTGACAAAGCACTGCATGCCTTTATTTATTTATTTATTTTAGAATATTTTTATAAAATAGGAGTATAAAATTATATTTTGATAAAAAAGAAGTGGAATTGATTTAGCATGAATTTTCTTTAATTTTCAATTGTTGCGACATTTATTTATGTAAGAGTATGTAGAAATTATCTTTAACCTATTCCATATATTTATATAAGTGATTTATATATACAAGGGTATGTTCAACATTTCATTTCTTATTATTTGCATATTTTTGAGTTTTGTTTACTTGTCTATCAACTATATATTTGATCAAAGTTATCAATTATAATTTCAATCTTTTGTCTTTGTTATAGTTTTTTTTTTTTAAATCAGTTCTATCTTTATCTTCATATTTTAAGGGTTTGCTTAATCTTAACCCTTAGTCCAAAAGTAATTAAGTTTTATAGAAAATAATGTATTTAGGAGAGATGAAACTTTATATTTTTATTTTTTCAAGAAAACAAGTCTAAATTAAGGTGTTTATATGGGATGAGTTTAAGAAAATCATATTTTTAAATCAGTTCTATCTTTATTATATATATTGTTTTAACTAGTATGCATGTCATTTAATGGATGACATGTTTTTAAGTTTTAGATTTGCTTTGTTATTGCGTATGTGTGTAGGAAAACCTAATATAACCTCCGCAAAGTAGAAGTTTTTTGAAAGATCAAAGAAAAATATCATCTTCCTCTGTAAATAATTCTTCCAATAATTTTTAAAGTTTTATTTTTTTTTGGTTTACTTTTTTTTTTTTTGGTTTACTAATTTTCAAAGTTTTAATACACTAAAGAAAAATTAAAGTATATATTCTATTCTAGGCAAACATTTTTTTAACGGATCCATGACATTTTTTCTCTCATTATGTGATTGAGAGAGATGGATCGATGCAAGTGTATAAATAATTACAGTAATTTTAAAAATCTTATTTTTCTGTCCACATGATCATCACATGAGAGAAGTTCTAATTCATTTTTCGTAGTATGTTGTGCTTTAACTCCCCACCCTCAGCTTTGAACTTTTAATTGGATTCACCCGAATCATCATTGCAGAGACTGAAACAAGTCAAATAACTATACTCAATTTCAATCATTGCTGAAACTGGTCTTTATGTTAATAATTTCACACCGAAATTTACTCCTCAATCTAATAATTAAGAGACACTTTCCTAATTTGTCCATTAGTTATTAGGAAGACATCACCCACTCCTTGTTCATCATATAGTATTATAGCCTTTATCAAATTAAAGCAGCTGACCCAACCCTTTCCTCTTCCGATTTTTTGGTTGACTTTGGCTACTATGATATTATAGGGCTCACCGAGAGGACAGATTAAGGGAGAGGTAGTGGTTCTTCATCTATTTTTTTGCATATTTTGTGTTATGAGGAACCTTAATGGAAGGTCCCTTTGACCAAGACCGGACCGGTCAAAGGGAGGTCCTCCTCCCACAACCGGAGTGGTCCCACAACCTCTTAAGGGGACCGGTCCCACAACCTCCCAATGGGGACCGGTTGAGGGAAGGTCTTTGATGACCTCCCAACCTCCCAAAGAATGACCGGTCCCACAACCTCCCAAAGGAGGACCGGTCACATAACCTCCCAATAGGGACCGGTTGAGGGAAGGTCTTTAATGACCTCCCAACCTCCCAACAGGGACCGGTTGTGAGGAGGTCTTCAATGACCTCCCAACCTCCCATAGGAGGACCGGTCCCGCAAAGTCCCAAAGGAGGACCGGTCACATAACCTCCCAATAGGGACCGGTTGAGGGAAGGTCTTTAATAACCTCCCAACCTCCCAAAGGAGGACCGGTCCCACAACCTCCCAAACGGGATCGGTCCCACAACCTTCCAATAGTGACCGGTCGTGAGGAGGTCTTACGTGACCTCCCAACCTCCCAAGCGGGACCGATCCCACAACCTCTCGCGACCGGACCGACCTCCACCGTTACGGCAGGTCCGGTCCAAAACACGATCTTCCCTTACGTATTTCGTAACCACCCCGGTCGTGGTAAGTCGCATCAAGTGTCGCTTCCGAACCTCTGCTGCCACTTGACTCCGCCGCCTGACAAAAGTGGCGACATCTAATCAATGACATGACTATTGATGGCTACCATGTCACAGGCTCCATTATAAATACCCCCTACCTGAACAGTGCAAAAGGACAGCTGAGAACACTTCCCAACTTCCGCTCTTCCACTCGGCCCTCTCACTCTCTCACTCTACTTTCTCTCTCTCTTTGAATACTTTATGTCTCTATAATTGATATTTCCCTTTCTAAGGATAAATACCTGACTTGAGCGTCGGAGTCCGCGCAGGTACCCCACCCGGGGGCTGGCCGGGAATCAGACCGGTTAGCTGAACCAGCCACGTGGACGAAACTATCAACCTACCAGTCAGCCCTCTAATCAACCCCCGGTCAACCTTCCCACCTCAAGTTTACAGAACATTTTGTAAAGGCCTAAATGGTTCTACTTGGGATATAGTACTAGCTAATTAGGAAATCAAATGGAGAAAAACATAATTTGAAATAAAAGAAAATGCAATCCTTGTTAAATTTTGTAGGTTTATAAATTATTTTTGAAATAAAAATGACTAATATTATATATTTATGCTCATCATTAAACACTTGTTCATGGAAGTGCTCGTCACTAGCTCGACATTTCATCATTTTTCTATTCAACCTTTCCTCTCTTGTATGTTTACTTAATTAGCAAACCATTCACTTTCTAGCATTTCCCTACTTAGCATTAGGAACAATATTTTTTTTACTGGGTACATATCTTTCTAGCTACCTTATTACCAGCAGCGTATAAAAATTCATTTCTAAACATAATTAGGCTTGTTCTCCTAAATAATTAGTATTATTTTAAAGATTCGGACCTTAATTTTTCTCCCGGATTGTATGTAGCTAGCATACCTTTGTCATTATAGCAACATACACCTTATTTGGTTAGCATTAGAAATTATAGTTATACGTAACATAATTGTAATCAATGAAGTTGGTTCAAGTGGTGCGATCCTGCCAACTTGAGAATGAACTTGGGAATGAGGCCTAAGATTAAAAAGTCTCAGGTTCGATTCTCGGTTAACATACCCCTTTGGGAGAGACACAGGAACGCAACCTCATGCAAGATTAATCTCAAGGGTTCCTTAGTATTAAATGTGCTATTTGAGACACATGTGGTATTGGCCAAATTAAAGAGCACAGACAAAAAAAATGTAACATAATTGTATAAAATAATGTTTTATAAAAATTAAGTAATTATTACTACATATTTTTTTTTATCAGATTATTACTACATATTTAACTATTTAGCTTTGTACTACTTTTTTTTTTGTCTTTCATGTCAGATTTTTTAAGACAAATTCAATCCATCAAGTAAACTTGTTAATTTTGTTAGTTGCATTATTGAAATCTTAAATATGTGATTGAAAATTGTTTCAAAATTGCTCCCTTATACTAATTATTGAGAGTTGGGACACATTAATTTTATCTAATCATCTAATATGGGAAATTTTGAAAATGGTTGATTAATGTAGTTGACTCGTGAAAATGCTCCAACAAATAAAAAAAAGCTCCCAAAAAGTCTTACTTCCTCCGCTTTTTAAGTTAAACAATTTAAGGTTTTGCACATAAATTAAAAAATATTAAATGATATAAGAATTTACTTTCTTTGTTTAATTTTCTAAGTATAAGATCTATTGAAATTTTTATTTTGACATTTTATTTATAAGATCATATAACAATTTTCAATGACAATTAATTATTTCTTTCCATAAACACCATTATTTACTTAACACTTTTAGATTTCCAATAATATTTATAAGTGTAGTTTTGAAAAAACATATCAAATATTCATCACATTTCCAATATCATTAACTAAATTAACTAACTTTCTTAATAGACATGAAATCTATCAAAATGGTCTTATATATTGGAACGATCGAAGAGAGTATATATTTTGACTCAAATACCCCATTTATTAATTGAAGAGAAAATATTGATAAATATGTGGAGAGTATATGAAAAAATTGATGATAAAAAAGAAAATGCAATAAATGAATAAAAATATAATTGAAAAAATATACTAAATGAATATTGGATATTTAAAAAAGCATAAAATATGGGAGAAGATAAAAAAACTAAAACAACGTAACTTATTAGAAATTGAAATATGAAATATGATTTTATAGAAAGGAAAAACAAAATTCCAAAATAATCTTACATCAAAAGGAGTAATTATTGTTACCACTTGTGGGTGTGCCATTAGCTTGCGTGCACGGAAATTCCTATAGGGTAATACAGTAGCAAAATGATTTTTTTTTTTTTAAAAAAAAAATTAATTTAGGTGCCAATTGCTAAATGTTCTTTATATAAAAAAAATCTAAATGTTCAAATAAATTTTTTTTTCCTGCCTGATATGGGATCCGGTGCATATGTTAAAATTACTGAAGTTACTCCGTATAGTAGTACATTTTTATAAAAAAATTTAAAATTATGACATTTCAATATATTAAATACAACTCATATAAGTTTATATTTTAAAGTATACTTAACATGTATATGTGCTCCAGGGCACATGAAATTCTTCTTTATATTTTACCGATGTTATTAACAAAAGACTCTTAAAAAAATAAAAAATAATCAACGTGGGTTGGTCAAGTGGTAACTCACTTGATCCCTTAACAAACTGATCTCGAGTTCGAGCCTTGGGTATAGAGCAACCCCTGCTTGGAGACCCCTACCACTTAGTGCGAGCTCAGTTGGGTCGGACCGGATGAGTCGGATTCTGGATAAACTAACCAGATCCGGGTACCGGTTGGTGTAAAATAAAATAAAATAAGAAATCTCAATTTCTTCTTCTCTCAAAAATAAAAACTTATACTTTCAGTTCAAATGAATTTTCATTACATTTGGTTTCTAATAAAGTCAATTGTTAGCAATTTTTCACATTTTAAATTGGCTTCATCGACCTGATCATCTAAATTATGCTTAATGCTTGCCTTTGATTGTCGTATTGGTTTTGGTCAAGGCACCATCCTTTAAAAGACATAATTAGTGGAACAAAAGCAAGCTAAGCTTAATTAAGAAATTCATAGATCAAAATCGAGCTTTTGTTTCTTAGCCTGCCCTTCTAATAAAGTTAGGACCAGGAATCATGATGAAGATTAGTTAATGGTCCATGTCCTTTTCTAATATGTCTGTCTATCTAATCCCAACTTTTTTCACGTTTAAAAATCAGATCATACCAACTGTGTTGATACAGTTAGGGATGGAATGAACCATCTCACCAAACCGTCTCACCAAAATTCACCTGCAATGACTTTGTCTTAAAAACCTTAGTTTAACCTCCAAATTAAAATACATGTTGCTTATATGATGTGATGAGATAGATAGAGAGCATTACATATAGTTGTATATTTCTTTAAATTAGACGCACGTCACAGGTACTCATTGGTGTGCCTTTTAACCTAGACCAGAACCATGTGGTATTAGTTGCCCAGTCATCAATTGCTATTTTTTTTTTCTTTTATAAACATCAATTGCTATTTTATACGGATAGCATTTGGCGACAGGATAAAGTAGAATGCAAAAGTGAAGATTGCATTAGCTATTTTTTTAAGCTAAGAATTTTTATAAAAATACAAAAAAAAAGTAATTTTTTATAAAAGTTGCATTAAAAGAATTAAAACTTTATGTTTATTTTTTAATAAAAAATTATTATTTTTAATTTTAGGGTTGAAGTATATTTTCTCCTAAGTTTGATAAATAGTATTAAACAAAATAGAATATTAGCGTTTTTTTTGGTAAACAATTGAATATTATCTTCAATTACTACATATATCCATGACATATTTAATACTCCTCCAGGTTCTTAGATGTAAGCTCTTTCATAACACTTTAATTTTTTTTTAATATAAGTTTTTATTTTAATTTTCAATGACATTAATTACATTTTTTTTCACGAACATCTCAATTTATTTAACATTTTTTAGAGTACCAATATTAATTATAGAGTTAATTTTGAAAAGTACACACATACACACACACATATATATAATCATTTTCAATAATAAATAAAAACTTTAATTAACTTTCTTAATTTTCCTTTTTTTTCCCTCTAATTTGAGCTTTCATTTAGCACCCAGAGAATATGTATAGTAGATATTCAAAATTTGGATAAACTATGACATTAATTTTTTTCATGTGTCATTTTGTGATTATTGTTATTATTTAATAATTTAAAAACTACCTATATTTTAAAGTTCATATAATTTATTAAAAAAAATTAAAATAAAATTTTGGCATGAATATAGGAGGGTTTTCATTGTTATAGAAAAGAGGAAACCCTTATGATATTTTTGTTAATAAAAAAAAATAGAACCATTTTTCAATTTTTTTGGGTATCAAAATAACTTATAGTAAAATCAAAGTATCTTAGTTTTAGTTTTTTTTTTGTGTTGCATTAAGGGTATTTTTTAATTGATAGTCGAAGACTAATCCCTTCCGAAACGTAGAGATTATCGGAGTAAGTTTCGTCCCTATCAACAAAGTCTTTTTCATACACACGACATGGATCGAACCACTAACATACATCAGGTTTAAGGAATCTAGATATCTACCAATTATCTATTATTTATGTATAATATTTTTATTTAAAGTCAATAATCATAAAAATAACGATGAACCAGATTATGCCAATGCATAAAAATATTTACATTATTGGTGCAAACAATATTTTCTCTTTTGAAAAAATATCCATTATTATCACTCAAGTTGCGCCACTTAAGTTTAAACCATCAAATGAAGATTTATAAAACTTCAGATATTTTTTTTTAAAGGATTGACTCAATTGATAAGAATGATGTTTATTGAGAAATCATCTATAACAATAATTATGACTTTAAACTTCTTCCATTCAGACTATCTTATAGTATTTCGGAAGGAGACAAATTTCTTTTCTATTAGACTTTTAGTTACAACTTACAACAAATTATAAACCTTTTTTCTTTTTCCCACTCAATTAGCATTACCCTTTTAAGTTTGTTTGGATAGTGTTGAACCACATGTCATTACTGTGGTCCATACCTCTTTCCAAAAGGCACATGAATCTGCTAACTGATCAAGGCACTAGTCCTCACCTACCAACATGCCCCATCCATAACCTTAAGTACCACAGACATAAAAGCATAGTATACTAAGGGAATCTATTTTATACTGCTTATAATGATTGAGAGTGGACACTGAGTTGAAACTTGCCTTCTTATCTCAATAGAAGAAGAGTGAGGATAAAGAAAGAGGCAACATTTCCCATTCATCACCCAAACCCACACACACACACACCACTTGATGTATAGGTTGGGCCCACTTGTTTGGTGGGGATGATACAGCCACCAAGTCATCATCTCTACCTAACCTACCCACTTTAGTTTGGAAAGCACCATCGGAGAAATCTTCAACCTTAAATAAAAAAATTGAAGTTCCAACCAACTGCAGTACTGGTTTAGCCTATAATGGCTCGAATTATAAGTAAATTCAATCAATTTTATGTTTATTAAGGAGGTTAATTAATTGTATTTAATTTTATCAAATTTATAAAAAAATAGAGGTATTTTAGGAAAGTAGTATTGAGAATGAAACAAAAATTAATTAAGATTAGTACAATTTTCTATAAATGTTTTAGGAAAGTGACATTGGAAATGAAACAAAATTTAATAAAGTTAGTTAATTTGCTTATATTTTAAACCAAAAAAAATGTATGTTTTTTATTGCTTATAATTCGAGCCGGAAAAAATAATTAATTATCCATCAAAGAATCCAAGTTTCCAAATGTTGCACTGGGAATGACATGTGAATTCTATTTTATACCTCTTATCTTATGATGCATTATTATACATGATAATGATTAGACGTTGATATATGATTAAAATATATCAATTATCCTATTTGATAATGCTTCATAAATAAAAATAACCCTAAAGGTGTCTAAAAATACAAGTATCACCGGACTTGATCCTAAAAAAGTATCCGCAAACAAAATCCCTTAAAAATTAACAATAGCATTATTTTGGGACTTCAAGGTGGCTTTTTATATTTTTCAAGGAATTAACTTTATATATACTATGTTGTGACATTTTTCTGGAAATTATTTGGTATCATTTTTTATAAAAAAAAAAAAATAAAAAAAATCTCAAGTTGGTGCCACTTTTTATTGTCCATTCTGGATATGATTTTATCAAACACACTAACTTTTAAATTATGATGCTTTTGATGAATTCATCTTATAGTAAATAAAATTGTTTAAAAAAGATAAACAACTTCTCCTAGGAGATACGTCCAGTAAACCTGTGTGTGTTGGGAAAAAAAAATGAGACTAATTTTGTTTTTAAAAAAAGAGTTTGTAAGTTTTGAAAATTAATTTTTAGTATCTTTCACGAAACTAAATTAGTTTTCAATAATTTATATATCAATTATAACCTAATTTTTTTTCAAAATTATTTACCTACCATGTTGATAATTTGATTTTAATTAATTTTGTATTTATAGAAAGTGAGAGTATACTAGTAATTTTTAATGTTTTATTGTAAAAATTAAAGTAAAATTGAACTCTAAACTTGGAGTGAAAGCAAAACAAGTAAGGGCAGCGTTAACCGCTAGTCGGATCGTGCGCATGCTCCGTCTTCACTTCCTTGTCACTATGCAATAAAGAACAAACCCCAAAATCCCCAAATTACCCCTGCCCCAGTTTGACTTACTCCCTCCGGTCCTATTTATAGGACCCTTTTGGGATTTTTTACATCCACCAAGGATTGTGGAAAAACTTGTTAGTGACATTGGAAATTTGAAAATTTAATATACCTTTTCAAAATTACCCCTGTAATTATTCTTGTAATTCTAAAAAGTGTTGACTTTATAGGGGTGTTTATGGAAAGAAATAATTAAATGCTATTGAAAATTGAAAAGGGATCTTATAAATATTATAAATAGGACCAAAATCAAAATCGCAAAAGGGTCTTATAAATAGTATCGGAGGAAGTATGCATAACCAAAACAAAAACCAGCTCACAACAAGTTGCAAAACAAACGCACGCCACTGGCTCTAAATAAATAAAATGTTGTGTTGAGTTGGTGAATTCCGAACTGCTCCGTGGATGGGCGGAAAAAGCAGGCAGCGGTGGGAGGGGGTGGTGGTGGAGCTGACAAAGGCGGCGCAGGAGAAAGAGAGTGATCCTCTGGCATGGGCGATTCAGATGTATTCGAATTTGAACTCGGCGGGAGAGTCATTACCCTCCGTGGAACTGGCGGAGCTCTTGGTTTCTTACATTTGTTGGGATAATAATGTCCCTATCCTCTGGAAGTTTCTCGATAAAGCTCTCCTTCTTAAAATCGTCCCTCCTATGCTTCTTCTTGCTCTTCTTTCTCTCAGGTTTTTATTTTTATTTTTATTATTTATTTATTTATTTATTTATTTTAAATTTATTTTGATCGGAATTGTTATTATGTAAATGTACTTAATTATGAAGCTCTAGTTATTGATGTGATTCCAGTTTCTTTCTTAGTAGTTTGTTTGCTTATAAGTTATAAGTATTCAATAGGTTTTAAATCTGGGTCCGCGATTGCTGCAGATGCGACGTGGTTAAGGTTACAATCGGTCGCATTGAGCGCAATGGCCGTAAATAATGTAAAGGTTTTTAGAGTCTTCGAAACTGCATCCGCAACCTCTGACTTATGATGATAAAATGGCTCATCTAAAATGGATGTAATCCGAGCAAGTACGAGTGTATTCACCTTGATTTAGCTAAAGTGCATCAAGATTCAAGATATCAACATGTTAAATTATTTCGAAATCTTATCCTCGTCCGTGACCTTTTTACTCACACCTGTCGGATGAGCCATTTGACTGTGTAAAATTTTGTTATCCTCGTTTAGTCGCCTGCTTTAGAGGAGTTTTATCAGTAATTTTGTTATTGAAATTGAAATCAATTGCATTTACAAAGGAATTCTAGGCACTGTTAATTTGTTTTTCCGGACTTTGTCTTATGATCTTGTCTACTCCAGTATGCTCTTTTAGTAATTGTAACCTTCTCATATCTGTGGCCTTCATCTTTTGCTCATGATTTCCGTTCACTGCTCAGCATTCTGGTCCATAGTGTTAGGTTGTTTCATTGACACTACTATGCATGGTTTTAAGTTGCGGTTGCGGTTATGTAGCATTTATCGCAATTGCGGGAAAATGCAGATGCAATTGCAGTTTCGGAGACTTTGATAGCTACAATATGGGGATTGCAATTGTGGTTGAGGACCGTAATTTAAAACTGTTACTGAGTCCTAGTTGGCCAACTATGAAGCCCGGATACTCCAAAAATGAAAAAGTATCCGTGTCGTACTATACCGTTACGTGTACGATACTTCTCTATACGTGTCCCAAAAGTATCCAATTATTTTTTTATTTAATTTTAATTATTTTTTTTTTAAAAATACTTTTAGGATACTTCTCAGATACTTCCTTATACTTACTTTTTCGATACTCCCTAGATACTTGTTTTATTTTATTTTGATTTTTTTAATAATTATTGTTTTTTTAAAGTAACTTTTTAATTAGTATTTTCAATAAAATAAATAACCCTTTTATTTATGTCCTTTAAATTGTGGAGATTAATGGGTGTGCAATGACGGTATAAAGTTTTTTACACCATCTGTCTATCATCAACCGTTCATGTGTTTATGATCGTTGACTTTTAGATAAAAGTAATATAAATTATTGGTGTATGATGAATTGATTATGTAAAAAAAACATTACACCGTCGGTGCACCATCTATTTTCTCTAAATTGTGATATTATAGTTATGTACTAATGTCATTTTGAACTAATAACAATATAAATGAAAATTATCAATGTACAATCTCTTTTTTAAATTTTTATTATATATATTCGTGTAAACGTATCTTATGTCGTGTCGTATCTTGAATTTTCAAAAATTCCTGCATCCCCGTCTGTGTCTATCGTATCAGTGCCGTACTAAGTATCTGTTGTTGACTTATTATTACAGTTTGGTGTTGGAAAGAGGCAAGCTTATCATCTCAATTTCGAGCAGAAAATATATGCATGTGTTCCCATGTATTGCTGGTTTTTGGTGTGTTATTATATCATATTTATGTCTTTATTCTTTTTGGCAGGGTTCTTCCATGTAGACATGTCCAACCTGCAGCATATAGGATATATTTGGAACTCCTCAAAAGACATGCTTTTGAACTTAAATCTGAGATAAACAGGCCGGATTATCCAAAGTAAGCTTGAATTGATATAATGTTTCTTTAATTAAATTTTTGCTTCACCTTGTTTATACCTGTCAAGCTATATATACACCATGGGGTCTTAACAGGTGCTATCATATTCTGTTCTCTGACAGTCTAAGTGGCTTTCTCTATTACATTAATGGTTGATAGCTAAAAACTGTTGGCTACGCTAGTACTACTACACTGCACACATTAAATCCTGTTTTAGTTTGCATTCAAGTGATTCGCAGCAACCCAAGTCCAACATGTGTAATTTGATATCTATATACTAGGTCCTTAAGTCACTTAATTTATAAATGATATGGTAGGTACTTTCCAAGGACATTTTGACTTTACTAACCTTTGTGAAGGATGTGAAGTCTTTAACTCCTATGTCCTGCACAAACTTGGCTACATCCTACATGTTAGGCAGTGGAAAAGGCGCTGAACTATCACGATGAACACCTTATTTAAATTCCCCATCATGCTTTCTGATTCTGGTTACGCTACACTGCACACATTAAATCCTGTTTTAGTTTGCATTCAAGTGATTAGCAGCAACCCAAGTCCAACATGTGTAATTTGATATCTATATACTAGGTCCTTAAGTCACTTAATTTATAAATGATATGGTAGGTACTTTCCAAGGACATTTTGACTTTACTAAACTTTGTGAAGGATGTGAAGTCTTTAACTCCTATGTCCTGCACAAACTTGGCTACATCCTACATGTTAGGCAGTGGAAAAGGCGCTGAACTATCACGATGAACACCTTATTTACATTCCCCATCATGCTTTCTGATTCTGGTTACGCTACACTGCACACATCAAATCTTGTTTTAGTTTGCATTCAAGTGATTCGCAGCAACCCAAGTCCAACATGTGTAATTTGATATCTATATACTAGGTCCTTAAGTCACTTATTTATAAATGATATGGTAGGTACTTTCCAAGGACATTTTGACTTCACTAACCTTTGTCAAGGATGTGAAGTCTTTAACTCCTATGTCCTGCACAAACTTGGCTACATCCTACATGTTAGGCAGTGGAAAAGGCGCTGAACTATCACGATGAACACCTTATTTACATTCCCCATCATGCTTTCTGATTCTGGTTAGGAATAGGATGAACCAAAGTGTTTGTCAAGTGCAAATGTTTGAATGCATGCATGTGCAGGATGTTTGGTCTGCAGACTGTTCAAGATATGAGCTTTTGATCCAACAATAGATTATTTACCATAATACTACACTAAGAACCCTCTTGTTTCAGTCTTCTGTGACATGGTTTTTGTTATTTGGTAGTGTATTGCAGATGACAGTTCAAGTTTGAGAGATTCATTGTAATTGTTGGTGTAGTTCTTACTTCTCTTGAGACAAATATGAACTGCTAACATTAATAGACTATTGCACCTATTGATTAGTTTTATTTCTTTGTTAATTCTTCTGCTTATACTATGAACAGGACCATGAAATCTATAGACGATATTCTTCATCTTTCCCAGATATTTGGCATGTCACAAAGTGAGCCTGGCATTGTGATGGTTGAGTTTATTTTTTCAATTGTGTGGCAGCTGCTTGATGCATCATTGGATGATGAAGGGTTGCTGGAACTTACACTTGAAAAGAATTCTAGGTGGGCAACACTATATCAAGAAATGGAACTAGACAGGCAAGATAATTATAATGATAAAAAGAACGAAGTTCATGAGAAATTGAGGAATGCAAATACACTAATGGCTATTGAGATGATTGGACAGTTTTTGCAAGATAAAATATCTTCAAGGATTCTTTACTTGGCTCGCCGAAATTTGTAAGTATATTTTATCTTTGCTAAAGATCAATAACTATTCTAGAGTCAAGTAGAAAGTCCTGGAATATTGGAGTGTTTTCTGGCAAACCAGAAAACAATAGTTTACTCTAGAAGCATCATTTCACCACCATTGTCATACTATGATCCAGAAGTTTCATCTCATGAGCTTCATTCAACTGACATTGTAGCAGTATAAAATGGGATAAGGTGCTGTCATGTGTGTGTGCAAGTGAGAAGTTGTAACCAAGTGAGTGAACGAGAAACTTAACACCACCTGCAGCCATTTTACGTGAGAGATATTGAGAATTAGGTTCTTGCAGGGCACCATTTGTATCAAAATATTTCTCACTTCAATAATATTTAGTTTCTTCAACATTTATGTGTCTCCGCATTCTGAAGTTTCTTATATATATATATATATATATATATATATATATATATATAATTTGCCATATTCTTACTTTTTATTTTCTGGGTTAATGAAAGTAGTTTCAACAAATTCATGGATTTAAATTGCTTCTACGGTTATCGTTGTGGTGGTTTCATGTGGCATTTTATGAATGGTGGTATCAGCCTACAAACCTATTGGGATAAGGCTTGGTTACTGTTGGTATTAACTCGGCACCTTTCTTTCATTTTTTCAGGCCTGCACACTGGCTAAGTTTTGTTCAGAGGCTCCAGCTTTTGGGAGCAAACTCATTAACATTGAGAAAATCAAGAATTCTAAGTCCTGAAGCATTTCTGCAATTGACTTCAGATACTTCTATGGTCTTGTCTCGAGAATGCAAAACAAGTTCGCAACAGAAGTTCCATACAGTTATGGATTTTGAATATCTTTCTTCTTCTGCATCACTCTGTCATGGTGCAAGTCACTCTGCTCTTTGGACCCCTCTTGATCTTGTGTTGGAGGATGCCATGGATGGCTATGAAGTTAGCACAACAAGTGCTATTGAAATAATTAGTGGTAAGACTGAGAATAACAATTGGAGTCTGACTGAAATGGCAGATATTATATTTTTAACTTCAGTTTTAGGTACTTGAGAGATGAATAATTTCGTGCTGTGTAGGTTTGATAAAGACTCTCCGAGCCATAAATGGAACCTCTTGGCATGATACCTTTTTAGGCCTTTGGCTAGCAACTCTTCGTCTTGTTCAGAGGGTAGAACTCTTTCTCTGCAACTCCATGTGTTTTCCTGTGAAGTTTTGGTTTTAAATATATTTTGTCCATCAAGTACTTCTGGAATTCATTATAAGGTTGTTGGCCTTAGATCATGAGCTGAGCGTAGTTTTTAAATTTTTTGCATTTGCTTAACTATGCCATTTTTTGTTTATTCATTTAAATTTTTTGTCTATATTAAAAGTTTTGGTGAAAAATTGATTGGTCTGATTTGTTTCTTGTTGGTCTGAACTTCGCTTTACAATTTACTCCCATTTACTGTTGATTACCAATATAACTAGTTAGACTGGGTCATTGGATTCAACTAACTATAGAAAGGAAAATACCATTGCAATACACTTCATAGTTAAGAAATTTGTATTAGTGGAGTTGTCCTTTAACTTAATTATTGATATATTTGTAGGAAAGAGATCCTATTGAGGGCCCAATGCCTCATCTTGATACTCGCTTATGCATGCTCTTGTGCATCATGCCTCTTGTTGTTGCTGATCTTATTGAGGAGGAGGAAAGGTCGCCAGTTGATGAAACAGAAACAGACAGTGGTCCTACAAATAACTGGAAAGAGAAGGTGGTTCCAGGAAAATGTCGCATTGAGTTAGTCACAAGTCTGAAGGTATTGGGTGATTTTCAGAGCTTGCTTGCTCCACCTCAATCTGTTGTGGCTGCTGCGAATCAGGCTGCTGCAAAAGCAATGCTATTTGTTTCTGGCTTCACAATAGGGAGTGCATATTTTGACTTCCTCAGCATGACAGAGATGCCAATTGACTGTGGTAAGTCATATTGCTTTTGGTAATTCGGTGTCAATCAGAAATTGTCTATGGTTCTTCAGCAACTTGAGTAACTTCTGTCAATTTTAGCAATGTGTTACTGAGAATGTGGTTTTCCATTTGTGATTCTCTGAGTTTTCTTCCTAATTTAAAAATATATATGCCTCATGTTTCACACGTTGAAATGAATTGTAACAACTAACAACCAAAAATCTGTGTGACATTGTTCTATCTGTTTGCTGTGAAAGTAATCTTATTGTCTAAATTAAGCGAATTTGAACTTTGGAAAAGCAATTGGATTACATAATTTGAATGTGCAAGAGCTATGCTGTAGTCAAGATTATCAGTTGGACTTGGACTTACAGAATCTGCTCAGGTCACCCGTTTTCTTAAAGGATTAAAATGCCTAATTTAATATTCTAAAAATAGCTTACATCATCTTTTGAAAAAGCCTTATGTTCATTTCAAGACAAAAGTGAGGATCCGTATCAGTTAGCCGTATTTCCACTTTATTCTTTGGATTAATCATGAATTGACTGACTGTTCAAAAGTGGGTGGAAATGATTTTATTTGACCAAAGATTTGTGCTAAGCTAAATCATTACGTGGTCTGATCAAGAAAACTAATTTTCCTTGTCGTGAACCAGCTCTCCCAAAATCTCAAGCTGTTGGGTGAAGGCATGTGACTGATTTATTACATCTCTTAACACATCTCATTAGCCAAGACCCCTTTGGGCTTGAAGCGTATGCTCAGCAGGTCCACCCACCTTGTGCTTAAATTCAACTTATTATTGGAAAATAGGGCAGCGAGGATCAAAGTCTAGTCCACTTGTCCCATTCCTGTATTCTGTTAAATTTCTGGTTTAGCAGTTCAATTTTCCCAAAGTAATTGATTCTGCATTTTATGTTTAGTAGTTTATTTTGTAAGGAACTTCTATTCTTCATGTCATGCTTCATTCAGGAACTTTATATTTTTGGAAAATTGAAAGAAAAAAAATATATTGGTAAAAATATTTCTATTTAGCAATTACTAACCACCCAACATGAAAGCAATATCCGAAGAACAGTGAAAGTGTAAACAGTTATTGACCTAATTAACCTCTTGACTAGTTCATTGTTCCTAAACTGTAATAATTTTTCAAAGAATTTTTTCTCTGTAATTTCCCTAATTTTTTAAAATTAAATTATTTCCTATTTTTCAGCTGGAAACATGCGTCATCTACTCGTTGAGGCTTGTATTGCTCGAAATCTACTCGACACATCCGCATATTTATGGCCAGGTTATGTTAAGGGACGTATCAATCAACTACCTCAGAGTATGCCAGCTCAACTACCTGGCTGGTCGTCATTTATGAATGGAGCACCGCTTACTTCAGTGATGGTAAATGCTCTGGCTTCAACTCCTGCTACAAGGTATGATCTAATTTTACTTTTCTTCAATCTCATGCTTAAAGCCTCAGTCACTGTAAGGATGAATTGACAAGCTGAAACATGAGATGATTTACTTTCAACAAGAATCCGTTGTAAACTAAAATTATAACTCAGCACTGGTGAATATAAGTGGGTAAATTTTAAATTATTTTTTAAATTTCATGGCCTGGTCTTCAGTTGTTCTTTTTCTTTCCTGAAGCCAGGTATGTCAGATGCTCTTTTTTGTAAATTTACCAAAAGGTAAAGCAACTGAATTTACGCTCCTGGATTTAATGGAAGCTTAGCAGAACTGGAGAAAATTTTTGAAATTGCGATGGGGGGATCAGAAGATGAGAAGATATCTGCTGCTGCCATTCTTTGCGGGGCATCCCTTATTAGAGGATGGAACATACAGGTAGTGAAGTTAGTCAGTAAAGCATGGAAACCCTACATTTTCCTGTCACTTACTTAGTAGTGTGAATCATATCCTTCTTAACCTTTCCATCCTAATAGCATTTGGATCTCTATTTCATGCAGGAGCACACAGCTCATTTCATTCTTAGGTTATTATCTCCACCAGTTCCTCTAGAGAGCACTGAAGGAAACAACCATTTGATTGATTATGCTCCAATACTTAATGTACTCTTTGTTGGAATTGCATCTGTTGATTGTGTTCAAATATTTTCACTCCATGGTTTGGTAAGTTTAATTTAATCTCTAATTTAAAGTCTAAATGATATTATAATTTTTCTCTACAAACTGAAAACTTCTATAACCTAAATTATACTTAAAGTGCTGCATAAAGTAAAACTTTTTGGCCTATCACTTGAGTTTTAAGGGATGTTGAGTCTTAGGCTCTTAGCTTACTTGCAGTAGAAGAATAACTGTCCAATATACGTGACATTTCTCGTGTTGAGATTGTTCTGCCTACATTAGAATTAGATCAGCGGTGCAACATTAGTGTCTGTGCTGATTGGTTTGTTAATGTCCTGAATGTGTATTATGAAGTTTGTTCCATGATTTGTCCGTGTTCAGTTGTATCATGATGATAAGTTGAAAGCGGATTCATATGATAGTGGACAACAGATACCTATCCTGCTTATGGTCCACATAATTTAACATGTTTCTAATGATATGTAACTTATTAGTCGTTATATATGTAGTCAATACGTGAATCTGAATCAAGAATATTTGGTTTAGGCAGATAAAGCAGTTAAAACAAGAAAGAAATGGTGCATTCTCACTTAAATAATATTCTTAACTGCATCCTTCCTTATTTCAATTCTTGTTCTATTTTCCTTTTTATGATAGTTTGAATTAAGGCATTTCCTGAATCTACTGCCAGGTACCGCAGCTTGCATGTTCATTGATGCCAATTTGTGAAGTTTTTGGTTCATGTGTGCCTAATATTTCATGGACACTGACATCAGGGGAGGAAATATCTGCCCATGCCGTGTTTTCAAATGCATTTATTCTTCTTTTAAAGCTATGGAAATTTAATCGTCCTCCTCTTGAACATGGAATTGGAGATGTACCCACTGTTGGGTCTCAATTAACTCCTGAATACCTACTATTAGTACGAAACTCCCACTTAATGTCAGCCGGTAACACCCACAAAGATCGAAACAGGAGGAGGCTATCTGAGATTGCGAGTTTATCATCGCCAAATTCTGTATTTGTTGACTCCTTTCCGAAATTAAAAGTCTGGTATCGGCAGCATCAAGCATGTATAGCTTCAACACTCTCTGGTCTTGTTCATGGAACCCCTTTTCATCAGATTGTTGATGGGCTTCTTAACATGATATTCAGAAAGATTAATAGAGGATGCCAGACTAATATTACATCTGGAAGCAGTAGCTCTTCTGGACCAGGAAATGAAGATACCTCTAAAGGGCCAAAGTTGCCCGCATGGGATATTTTGGAAGCCATTCCCTTTGTAGTTGATGCTGCTGTCACAGCCTGTGCTCATGGAAGACTGTCTCCACGGGAGTTGGCAACAGGTATGTGTGTTTAGATTGATAAATCCAAGGAAAGATACCAAATTACTTGTTGACGTCGTGATGTCTAAAGTACTGTAGAGATCTAGCATGTTGGCAAAACTCATAAATGTCCCCATTCAGTAGCTTAAAGCTTTCAAAATTATCCTTGTTAAGTTCATGTAGATGAGCCTTGATGTTTGCAACAATGTCATATTATCTGAATATGTTTCTTTATATCAGGGCTTAAAGATTTAGCTGATTTTCTTCCTGCATCTTTGGCAACTATAATAAGTTACTTCTCTGCTGAAGTAACTCGAGGTGTTTGGAAACCTGTATTTATGAATGGAACAGATTGGCCAAGCCCTGCTGCAAATCTACTGAACGTTGAGGAACAGATCAAGAAAATTTTGGCTGCAACTGGTGTTGATGTGCCTAGCCTTGCTCCAGGTTTTCTTTTTGTCATGACCCTGAATTCTGTTTTTTTTTTATTTTTTTTTTTTTAATTTTATATATATATATATATATATATATATATATTTTCAGGAGTTTGCAAGTCATGTGTTTCAGAACTACAATTTACTTTATCCAATATATTAATATTAATTACCATCTTGTGTCCTTCAAAATAATCTTCTACACTGGTTGAACTGAGCATTAATATCCACTTGCTGTTTATGAAATGTGTTCCCCTTCCTTGTCCTCTTCTCTTCCAACATTAATATTAATTGTTTAGTATTGAGACTAATTGCCATCATTTCCATAGGAGGCAGCTCGCCTGCCACACTTCCATTGCCCTTGGCTGCTTTCACAAGTGTCACCATAACCTACAAAGTTGACCGAGCATCAGAGCGTTTCCTTAATTTGGCCGGCCAAACATTGGAGTCCCTTGCTGCAGGTTGTCCATGGCCTAGCATGCCAATTGTGGCTTCCTTGTGGACCCAAAAGGCAAAACGTTGGAGTGACTTCCTTATCTTCTCAGCATCTAGAACTGTCTTCCTCCATAACAGGGATGCAGTTGTCCAACTTCTTAAAAGCTGCTTCACAGCTACCCTTGGCATAAATAGCTCTCCTATCTCATGCAGTGGTGGTGTTGGATCCCTCCTTGGTAATGGGTTTATGTCCCATTTTTGTGGAGGGATGTGCCCTGTTGCTCCAGGAATTCTCTATTTACGTGCTTATCGATCAATAAGAGATCTTGTTTTCTTGACAGAAGAAATTGTTTCCATCTTGATGCAATCAGTGAGAGAAATTGTATGTGGTGGACAGCCGAGGGAGCGATTACCGAAGTTGAAAACAACCAAAGGTGGCATAAAATATGGACAAGTTTCATTTGCTGCAGCAATGGCTCGGGTGAAGCTTGCAGCAGCTCTTGGAGCTTCTTTAGTATGGCTATCTGGAGGGTTGATGCTGGTTCAATTATTAATAAATGAGACTTTGCCTTCATGGTTTATATCTGTCCACAGATTAGACCAGGAAGAAAAGTCAGAAGGAATGGTTGCAATGCTCGGTGGATATGCACTTGCCTACTTTGCATTGCTTTGTGGGGCTTTTGCTTGGGGAGTGGACTCATCATCTTCAGCTTCAAAGCGACGACCAAAAGTTTTAGGAACTCACATGAAGTTTCTGGCAAGTGCACTTGATGGAAAGATATCCCTTGGCTGTGATTCAGCCACTTGGCGCGCCTACGTGTCAGGGTTTGTGAGCCTGATGGTTGGTTGCACACCAAACTGGGTCCTGGAAGTAGATGTAGATGTGTTGAAGAGATTGAGCAATGGGTTGAGGCAGTTGAATGAAGAGGAGCTTGCACTTGCTTTGTTGGGTAATGGTGGGGTAGGTACTATGGGTGCTGCAGCTGAACTCATAATTAGCACTGGAATTTAAACTTATTCTCTACATGTCTCTTTTAGGATGTTTTGTACATTGGTTTCATGTTTTAAAGTTGTGCAGTGCTAAATCTTCTTTTGAATTAACTATTTTGTTTGAAAAGCATTATTACCTAGGAGAATGGAAAATTTTGTATGCTCAACCTAAGGTAAGTTTCAATCCTTCAAATTTCATTTGGCATCACTGTCAAGCGGCGATATATATATATATATATATATATATATATATATATATATATATATATATATATATTATTGATATTTATTTTGTGTACATATTATATTAAAAAATCACACTTCACTTTTCAGTTATTCATCTTATAATTTAATCAGTACATTTTTATACCTTACAATATGATAGTATTTAATTAATTGATTTAGGATCTATGTGAGAATTGAAATTAAAAGATAATACTTGGGAATTGCATGAGATAATAGCTCTTTTTCTTTAGATAAGTGAATGGTGATAATTATTTTTATTTTGGAAGTAATTAAAGATAATTTAATTTTTTTTAAATATCTCATTATTCAAATAAATAGTATTACTTATTTTATTCATTTTTATCACAATATATATGTAGTGTCCTTGAACACTTTATGTCCTTAACCCTCTGAGCCCTCAAGATTATGGTAATCAGGAGTTCACCAGAAGGTCAAGTATCTATGTATGACCTTATGGTTTTTCTGCAATTCCAGTTGGGAAAGGCAGGATCTCCCTAGTCAACAAGTGTGTGCAGAGTGTCAACTTAGGGATGAGAGTACGTACCTGAAACCCTAGCTATTGTGAGCTATTTATAGGGTTTGGAGGAAGTTGATGTGGGCCGTATGGGCCTCGTATCAAGGTGAGCTGAACCGGGATTCTGTGAGAGAATATAGGAGATTTATTCCCTTAGAGTCCGGATAGGATCAGCTCACGATCCCATGTAGAGGCTGTTGCGAGATTCTAGGAGATATGGGTAGAAGTGATAGGAAGCCTTGGTGAGACTGAGTCAACCTACCAGCCGACATTATGTCTCGGTTCTAGAATCCCGAGCCGATAGAGTGAAGACCGTTGTTGAGGCTCGGTCCCATAAAGTCCGAGCCTGGTCGCTTTGTACGCTCGGAATGAACGTGTCCGAGCGTGGGACGTTTAAGCAAACCGAGGGAAAGGTCCTTGGAAAATCCTTTATATAGGACTGTAATTTTTATACGGTCGGCAGACCCTACAAGCCCCCCCAGCTCGTAAGACTTTGAAAAGTCTGTGACGAGGTAATGAGCGCTTAGGATAGACTTTCCCGCATGCCTCGTGACAACTGTAATTGTGCCGAACGCTTCGAGGTGACGTTTTGGGTTCTCGAGATACGGCGTGTTTCCTTGTAGGTTGTGCCAAATCATTGCGTTTTTGAAATTTGAAAAAGTACCTTTTAGAATTGCCACGTCTCTCTCTATGATTGGCTGCATGCGTCCATGGGCTCTTGGCCCAAATGGCTAAGACGGAGGGAAACTGAAAAGTTTTCTCTTTTAACTGAAACTTACCCTTTCTCTGCCTCATTACTCACTCTACTCCCAAAATTTCTCAGAATCCCCTTATTCTCTCTTCGAGTTCCACTTTGCTGTCTCCGTTCCTAAATCGAGATTCCTAAATCCTTCTCCAGTTTTAACAACTTCACGCAGGTAACCCCTTCTACTCCTCTTATTTCCATTCCTGTAGTTTTCCTTATTCGTTTGGGGTTGTTTTTCTTTAGGAGTGAGTTTTTCTTTGTAAACGAGTTTTCTGGTTTCGGGATTTTACAGGGATTTCTGGGTAGTTTCTGGGTTTATTTTGTTTTTAAGTGAGAGGAGTTTATACCTCAATTTGTTTGAATCATGAGAGGATGGAGAGGTTTTAGGGAAGTTTACCGTGAACTCTGTAGGAGATTAGGAGAAAATCCCTCTAGTGACAGTGAATCAAGTTCTTCATCCTTTCCTGGGGTTTCTGAAGATTCTGGGAACGAAAGGGGTCCATGCTCGGAAAGCTCCGCGCCTATCCCTGCTATTCCTCCCCTCAACTCGGGTTCTTCCGAGTTAAAACCATTAACAGTAGAACATCCATTGAATCCTGCCGACGAGGCTAGGTGGTTATTAGCCTATAGATTCGCTGAGCGTAGAGCCCAAGTTAGACTTAGCCCCGATCATGATATGGGGGATAAAGAACCTGTAGGAAATCCATCTGAGGTGGGTGGAAAAAGTTCGGGGCTCGGCATTAGATTTAAAGTAAAAACTCGTGCTGTAAAAAATCCTAACGCCGAGCCTTTTTCTTTTTCCCCAGAAATGGTGGAACGCAGGTGTGTAACCAATCCTGAAGAATATCCTCTGCCGCCTAATCATGCGCAGTACGATGGTGTTTTTGATCGGGAAGTACTGGGGATGAGACCTTCATTGCTAACAACAAATAGTCTTAATCATCTCCGGCCGATACTGACACCTCCGAGAGCCGACGGAAACACCTCAGATTTCGTATTAAGACCTTTGGGAATCGACGATCGGATTTGCTTCGAGGTGCCGGAAAATCGTCAATATTTTTACTTCTATGAAGAAGTAGTAACTAAAGTCGGTATCCGCTTGCCCTTCTCCACCTTCGAGGTCGAGGTCCTCACTCATTTAGGAATAGCCCCAAGCCAATTGCATCCAAGTGGGTGGGCTTTCGTCCGAGCCTTTCAACAATTCTGCGATGTTGAAAACTTTGTCGCGTTGGTACGGTCCTTCTTTTGGTTATATGCTCCCCAAGTAAATAAGTTTGGTGATTCCAAGGGTCTTTGGGTGTCCCTAAAGGCTCGGAGGGGGCATGCCCTTTTCGCCAAGGTGACAGACTCTTGGAAATCTTTCAAACCTCTCTTCTTCCAATACGAGTATACTGGGGCCGAAGTATGTTGGTTCATGGAACAGGTTGAAGAAGATGGAGTGATGAAGATCGTGCCTCGGTTTCCGTTGGGTTGGACGACGAACATTTATAACCGAGGATCCTCCTTGTATCAATTCGACTATAAGTCGGATTTAACAAAAGCCGAAAGGCGATTATGCGACCACGTTTGGGAGTACCTTCAAGCAAATGGTCAAATTGATTCAAAACGAATTCTGCTGAAAGATACGCGAGACGAAGTGAAGGTGGAGCTGGGTATTTTATTTTATTTTATTTTTTTTTGGACTAATCCATATTTCTTGCAGAAGCGATGGGGAAGAAAGCAACCAAAGCCAAGAAGAGTGAAGCTCGGGCAGCTAGAGTGTCACAGCTAGCAGCACTCAAAGAGTCTGCGTCCGGTTCTCCAATCAACGGTCAATCTTCTGAGCCGACCCATCCTGAAAGACCAACCGTTATCCCCAATACCACCCCCACTGTCAGGGTTACTGGTGTTGAACAGGTGATCAGAAAGGGCCGCGTTGTAGATGCGGTGAATATCGAAGTAGAAGCTCATTCATCTCCCCAAGACGTTCCCGAGCGTCCCCTCAAGAAGACTCGGCTAGATAAAGGAAAAGGTCTCGCTGGAGACTGGTTCAATTTGAGCAAGTCCAACAAAGGGATTGAAATTCCCGAGGGTAAAGAAGATGCAGCTGCCAAGACGGTGTAGGGTAGGAAGATGTCCGACTCATTCATTGCCACCGTTTTTCCTCCTGAAAATGTTGAGGTAATCGAGTCTTGGACCCCTGGGACTTGGGAAAATAATTGTAAAGCGTTGGTGAAAAGCTTCTTACGGGGCGCGAGCATCTTCCATCACCTTGGTCATCATGGTGATGATGCTTATGCTGGATTGGCTCCCGAGGAAAAAAAGAAAAGATATGAAGCCAACGAGCGGGAAGATTACTTGGAAATTCAGGTCCAAGGTCTGAATAAAAGGATACAAGAGATGGCGGCTGAAAACGAGAGGCTTCAAAAGGTTGCACAAGATTCGGAGGGGGCCAAAGTTCGGGCCGAGACAATACTTCAAGCTGCCGAGGCACAGATAAAGAGGTCGGAAGAAATTCAGAAAAAAGCTGAGGAGGATGCTGCTGCTCTTCTGGTGGCTACGGAGAAAGCTCGTTCGGCCGAGCAAGCTGCTGCAGTGGCTCAGGAGCAACATGAGTATGCAAAGGACGAGATACTCAGGCTCCGAGCTTCCTTGGAGAAGATGAGCGCGAAAGCGCTCAAGCATAAGAAAGCAGCAAAGGAGAATCTGTTCAATTGGGACCATGCAATTGAAGATTCTTTCTATAATACTGCCGAGCAACTCCGTATTCTGAATCCCGGGCTTGTGACCAAGGGCGCTGATCCTAATTTTGCTGTGAAAAAAGGTCAAATTGTCGGCCCGAGTGGAGTTCCCATAGATCTGAATAACTCTGACCTTCCAGACCATTTGGCCGAAGACTCTGAAGGGGAAGGAACCGAGGATGCCGAAGGTGAAGAAGAAGAAGAAGACACATTCAATGCTGACAGCATCGTATTGTCCGATTTAGAATAGTATGATTCCTTTTTTTTTTTGATCGCCCCAGTATTGGGTTTTTGTAATCGCCCCAGTAGTGGATTTGAACTTTTTCTATGCTTCTTTGTTCGAAATATTATGAACGTTTATAGTATTCGCAGTCAACTGTTTGCTTCTTTTTATACTTTGTGTTAAGAATTCAAGTGTCAAGACCTCGGAACTCCAGCGCTTTAGCCAAGGCGGGTTCCTCTATCCGCGATGTAAAATGATTTTAATAAACCATGTTTGAATCGGGAGTCTTAGTAGAATACTTTACGAGTTATAAGCTCTTGTTTGAGCTGTTTATAATCGTTCGCGTCATACACGGTGGCTAATCGAATATGAGGAAAAGTACGTAATACAATGAATTCAGTAACAGTCTTTTTATTAATCAGAAGCAGAAAGTACAATGGGCTCGGAGTTCCACCGAGCGTACACCATCATTAAACAAAAATGGATAAAACTAACAATTCTAACAAGAATAAATGAAACTATGAAACTATAACGAAAGAAAGATTCTAACTGTAATATCCTTTGAGCTTCGCCACATTCCATGAGTTGTTGATAGGAGCTCCCGAGAGAGTTTCAAGTTTGTAGGCTCCTGTCCCGGTTTTGAATGTGACTCGGTATGGCCCTTTCCAGCTTTGGGCCAGTTTTCCGTCCTTCGCATTCTTAAGACCAATATCCGCCCTTCTCAAGACAAGGTCACCTACCTCGAACTCTCTGGGGTTAACCGAGCGATTATATCCCTTCGCCTGCATCCTTTTAGCGTGCTTTTCTCGCTCGGCAGCCAAGTCCCTGACCTCCTCCGACAAAACAAGATCCTCATACAGCAAAGTGTTGTTTAGAGGATTTGGCTGCTGCATAGCTCGGAAAGAAGGGATAATTTTTTCAATGGGGATGACTGCGTCGCAACCGTAAGTGAGCCGATAGGGCGTTTCCCCTGTTGAAGTTTGGATGGTGGTGCGATACGACCAAAGTACCTCGTGCAAGTTTTCCACCCAATTTCCTTTTGCTCCTTCAAGTCTCCTCTTGATTCCCTGAATGATGGACCTGTTCACTGATTCCACCTGACCGTTGGTTTGAGGGTGTTCCACCGAGGAGGAGTAGTGCTTAACCCCCAATGCACTGACCAAATCTTGAAACGCCCTTGCTGCAAACTGGGTTCCATTGTCGGTTACCAATATCTGTGGCACCCCAAATCGAGCCACAACTTGCCTCTCAAAAAACTTTTGCACCTTTGCCGAGGATATGGTTGCCAAAGGCTCGGCCTCAACCCACTTTGTAAAACAGTCTATGGCCACGATCACCCACTTCAACTGTCCTGGTGCGGTCGGGAACTGCCCAATCAAATCCATTCCCCATTGGTAAAAGGGATAGGGAGATGAAAGAGAATGAAGTTCCTCGGCTGGTTTTTGATAAACATCACTGTGAAATTGGCATTTATCACACCTTTTCACATGGTCTATCGCATCTTGTTGAAGGGTAGGCCAGTAGTATCCTGCCCTTAGGACTTTTCTAGCCAGTGACTTCCCTCCAATGTGGTGGCTGCCTATTCCTCCATGAACTTCTTCTAGTGCCAGCTTTGCTTCGGCGGGGTCGAGACACCTGAGCATTGGACCGTTGACCCCTCGGCGAAAGAGTACTCCCTCGGCGAGTGCAAATTGAGATGCCTTCCTGACAAGTTTCCTAGCTTCCACCAAGTCGGTCGGCAAGGTCCCTTGTTCCAAATAGCTTGCAATTGGGCTAATCCAGCTTGAATCCAGTGATATGGAGAGGACAACGCTAGGTCCATGCACCATTTCCTGAATTAAACTCTTGTTGTTTTCGGAGTTTTTTGTTGAGGCGAGTTTGGAAAGAATATCCGCTCGGCTATTGCTTTCCCTCGGTATGTGACAGATTTCGACTTTCACAAATTCAGATGACAAGAATCTTACTTTTTCCAAGTATTTTTGAAGGATTGGCTCCTTCGCTTGATATTCACCCTTGACCTGTGATACCACCAATTGGGAGTCGCTAAGAATTTTCACCTCTCGGGCTCCCACTTCTTTTGCCATCCTCAATCCCGCCAAAAAAACTTCATACTCCGCCTGATTGTTGGATGTTGAAAATCCGAACTTCAAGGAGTATTCAAGGGTGACTCCCTCGGAGTTCTCCAGAATTATTCCTGCTCCTGCCCCCATCTTATTGCTCGATCCATCCACATAGATGTTCCAATCCGAGTTTGAGCTCGTCAATGGCTCAGTGAACTCGTTAAGGAAATCAGCCAAGGCCTGAGACTTCATCGCCTTTCTTGGTTCGAAAGTTATTTCAAACTCAGAAAGCTCGATAGCCCACGTCACCATCCTTCCAGCCAAATCAGGTTTCTGCAATATTTGTCGGATCGGTTGAGCCGTTCTGACCGTGATGCGGTGGCTGTGGAAATATTGGCGCAGTCGCCTGGCAGTTATTACTAAACAGAAGGCTAATTTCTCCACTTTTTGATATCTGATTTCCGGTCCCTGGAGAGCTCGACTCACAAAATAAATCGGAGACTCTTTACCTGATTCCTCACGTACCAAAACCGAACTTACCACCGAATCTCCAACCGACAAATAAAGGAAAAGAGTTTCGCCATGGCTCGGACTAGACAAAATGGGAGGCGATGCCAAATAATGTTTAAGGTCATTAAAGGCCTTTTCACATTCTTCATCCCATTCAAACATTTCCTTCTTCTCTTTCCTCAGCAGCTTGTACCATGGAAGGGCCTTTCTAGCTGACTGAGACAGAAACCTTGAAAGAGCTGCGACCCGACCTGTTAGCTGCTGAACCCCTTTGATGTTCGAGGGACTTCTCATCTCCAAAATGGCTCTGCACTTGTCCGGATTAGCCTCTATTCCACGCTCTGTAAGCATAAACCCGAGGAATGATCCTGCCGGAACTCCGAATGTGCATTTTTCAGGGTTCAGCCTCATATCAAACTGTCTCACCCTTCCTAAGATTTCTTTCAAGTCTTTTGCATGATCTTCCTCTTTTAAACTTTTCGCAATCATATCGTCTATATAAACCTCCATCCTTGGCCCAATCAGAGAACCAAAAACCTTGTTCATCATGCGTTGGTAAGTTGCCCCAGCATTCTTCAATCCGAACGGCATAACATTATAGCAATAAGTAGCGTTTTCTGTGATAAACGAGGTTTTTACCTGGTCCGGGGGATACATTGGGATTTGATTGTATCCCGAGTAAGCATCCATAAAGGACAACCTTTGATAGCCAGCCGAACTATCCACCAATTTATCGATGCATGGTAGTGGGTACTGATCCTTCGGGCACATCTTGTTCAGATCTGTGTAGTCCACGCACATCCTCCATTTCCCATTGGACTTCTTGACTAGCACAGGATTGGTCAACCAATCAGTATATACCACCTCTTAAATAAATCCAGCTTCTAAAAGCTCAGCTACCTTCTCATCAGTCGCTTGCGCTTTCTCAGTTCCGACCCTTCTCTTCTTCTGACATACTGGCTTGGCGCCAGGATATACACTCAACTTGTGGCAGATGAAGTTAGGATCGATTCCCGGCATGTCTGCTGAGGTCCATGCAAACAAATCCTTGTTTTCAATTAGAAGTTCAGTAAGCTCTTTTTCTAGCTTTTCCGACAGGCCAACCCCTATCTTGACGTAGTGAGATGGCTCGGGGCCGAGATTACTTTTTTAAAGTTCTCTTGCGGAGTTGGTCGAGTTTCATCCTCTTCTCTGACGTCAAGATCGGCCAAGTTGACGCTTCCTTTGTTCAATGGTTCCTTCATAATTTTCTCATCATCTAGTTTCAGCTTTGCCAAACTGATGTTATAGCATTTTCGGGCCAACTCCTGATCAGACCGTACTGTTACTACCTTGTCATCCGACCCCGGAAACTTCATGGCCAAATGCACTGTCGAAACGACGGCACCGAAAGATTGGAGTGCTGTTCTTCCGAAGATAGCGTTATAGGCCGAGGGGGCTTGGACAACGAGCCACTTTACCATTTCAGTTCGGGCAGAAGGTGGTTCACCCATTGTCACTGGGAGGTGGATATGGCCTAATGGAACGATTGAGTGTCCCGTGAAGCCGATCAAGCTTCCCTCGAATGGAGTAAGATCCGACCTTTTCAACTTCAATTTCTCAAACAGATCAAGGAACATGATGTCCGCTGAACTCCCTTGATCAACGAGAATTCTTCTGACTTCATAGTTGCCCATCCGAACTGTGACGACCATTGGATCATTATGGTCTTGCAGGATGTCTTCAAAGTCTTCATCACTAAAACTGATTACAACGTTCTTCTTTCTCGGTTTCTGAATCGGTCGGCTTGCCACTGAAAGAACTTGCCCCACGTATTTCTTGCGGTCACACTTCTTTTCCCCACCACCAGCAAATCCTCCAGCAATAGTACCGATAAGAAAGTCATTTGCTTTCTCGGATTGTTGTATTGGGGCTCCGCTTGCAGGTGGTGAAGGACTTTTATTCCTCTTCTGTTCGGTTTTGGGAGGCGAGGGGCTCTTCCTTCTAGATCGCTTGCGCAAGGCTTCCCCGATGTAATGCTGAAGCTTGCCGTCCCTTACCATCTCTTCAATTAGATCTTTCAGTTGGATACATTGGTCGGTGGTATGCCCCCATCCACCATGGTGATCGCAATACTTCGATTTATCCTTTTGGGTCGCCTTTCTTAAGGCTGGTGGCCGAGTAATATTGCGCATTTCAGTATGCATGGTCTCACGAAGGATTTGACTCCTCGGGACCGTTAATTGAGTGTATTCCTCATACTTGCCTTTGGGAGGCAGTTTATCACCTCTTTCTTGTTCCCTCTTGTCTTTCCTTCCTCTTTCCCGAAAACGATCATTCTGACGAGCCTCGTTTTGGCGAGGCCGTTGCTCCTGTCGTCCTTCAGTACCCCTTGCCACAGTGCTTATCCTTCGGAACTCCTCTAGGTTGACATATTTCCTGGACCTTTCTCTAAGTTCTTCCATGTTATGAGGTGGTTCCCCGATCAAACAATCTTTGAAATCTACGTCCAACAATCCCTGAGTAAGTAGGAGAACGGATACTCCCGACTGTAAACCAGATATGCCACTGGCCTCTTGTTGATACCGAGCCAGGTAGTCGCGTAAAGACTCGCCAGGTCTTTGTGCGATTCCAGCTAAAGAATGATCCGACTTGGGCTGTGACATGCTCGCTGTATATCGATTGAGGAAAACCCTCCGAAGCTCGGCCCAAGAACTGATGGAATTTGCCGGTAGGGAATTGAACCATCTCAGCGGCGCCGGGCCTAGCGTCATTGAGAAAGCTCGGCATTTCATTTCATCTTCTCCTCCATAAAACATCATGGAAGACTCATAAGATGCAATGTGATCCATCGGGTCGGTCGTCCCATTATAGCGAGAGACGTTCTGATGGCCCATGAAAGCTTGTGGAGTCCGAAATGCCATGATTGCGGTTGTGAACGGGTGTCCCGGATGCGGTTCAGCAACAGCAGGTTCGGCAGCCTCATTCGAAGTAAGGGGTGGAGACAAGGGAAGGTTACTTGGGTTGCCAAGGGCCATACGAGTGCTTTGTTCGGCAAGCCTAGCCATGCTTTGCTGCTGTAAAGTCGCGATAGCTTGGTTTTGCTTTTCGATTAATGAAGTTTGAGTCCTCAGAATTTCCATAATTGACTCTTCTCTTCTCCTAGCCGAGGAGGTCGTCATGTAAGATCTTCCCTGAGACTCGGAACGTTCACCACCCTGAAGTGTTCCGAAGCGTCCTCTAGTAAATTGCGGTACTCCCCTAAACAAGGGTATTTCTCTACCAGACCGCTCGGTTCGGGAGTTTTCTCGAACATGACGTTCAGCTCGTCGCTCCTCCCCAGTTCGGGATCCAGCAGGGGCTCTTCTAGACTGGTGTGGTCCAGAACTCGCAGTGTCACGCCATTCCGACACATGACCATCAGAAACACGGCGTGGCTGAGATCGTCGTTCATGGCCCTCCATAGCCGGAATGACGGCGGCTTGCGGTTGGACCTGAGGAACAGGCGGATCAGCAGGGTGGACCACTGGAGGAACTTGAGGGTTCTCAACCTGATTACCCTCAGGGGGAGCCAGTCTGTCCCTAACATTCCTGCCAGCAGCATTCCTAGGTCCGGCGTTCTTTGGTGGTCTTCCTCTAAGGCGACGGCGGAGATCACCTCCTCCTTGGTTGTCGTCGTCGTTGTTTGCCATTTCGTGCAGTGAGCGGTGGGAATACTGGTTATTCGTTTCCCACAGACAGCGCCAATGTAGTGTCCTTGAACACTTTATGTCCTTAACCCTCTGAGCCCTCAAGATTATGGTAATTAGGAGTTCACCAGAAGGTCAAGTATCTATGTATGACCTTATGGTTTTTCTGCAATTCCAGTTGGGAAAGGCAGGATCTCCCCAGTCAACAAGTGTGTGCAGAGTGTCAACTTAGGGATGAGAGTACGTACCCGAAACCCTAGCTATTGTGAGCTATTTATAGGGTTTGGAGGAAGTTGATGTGGGCCGTATGGGCCTCGTATCAAGGTGAGCTGAACCGGGATTCTGTGAGAGAATATAGGAGATTTATTCCCTTAGAGTCCGAATAGGATCAGCTCACGATCCCATGTAGAGGCTGTTGCGAGATTCTAGGAGATATGGGTAGAAGTGATAGGAAGCCTTGGTGAGACTGAGTCAACCTACCAGCCGACGTTATGTCTCGGTTCTAGAATCCCGAGCCGATAGAGTGAAGACCGTTGTTGAGGCTCGGTCCCATAAAGTCCGAGCCTGGTCGCTTTGTACGCTCGGAATGAACGTGTCCGAGCGTGGGACGTTTAAGCAAACCGAGGGAAAGGTCCTTGGAAAATCCTTTATATAGGACTGTAATTTTTATACGGTCGGCAGACCCTACAATCTATTTCTTTTTTTAAATCGGGGAAAAAATGTGGATCATAGATAAGTAAAAGTATTAACATTGCGTATAAGCATGTAGGACATACATGTTGTGAATTTTTCGATACTTCATTTAATGTAAAAAAAATAATTCCATTTTCTTAATCCATAATCTTTGGTTTAAAATATTTGCTTCTTTTTTTTTTCTTCATTTTCTTAATCCATAGCAAAATACAACTTTCATTTCTTCATCGTTTCTAGATTATAGTTAAAATTAAAAAAATAAAAGTAGAATTTTTTTAAAAAAAAAAGTTAAAATGAGAAACGTGCAAACACTACTAGAAAAGTCTGATTTAGAGACGGTTTTTAAGAACGGAATTTGAGACGGAATTTTATAATTAGAGATGGAATTCTATAAAAATTTCGATGATCAATGCAATAATAGAGGCGCGAGGGAAACCCTTTTCCCCGTTTCACTTATGTCCCTTCTTCCTGATAAGTCCCTTTTTCAGCCAAAACACAGCCACCACACCCCACCCTTCAAACCAACGCAGCCACCACTAAAACTACGACGGCGGCAGTAGTGTTCTTCTTCCCTGCCTCAAACAGTCCTCAATCTTGGAGAGGTAAGCTCAAACTGTCTCCTCCTTGTCTCCTTCAATTTTCTTCAATTGCTATTTTTAGGGTTACATAATTTGTGCTTAAGGGTTCATAATTTGTGTTTGAGGGTTCATAATTTCGATTCCTTCAATTGCTGTTGTTAGGGTTACATAATTTATGTTTTAGGGTTACATAGTTTCTGAATCTGAAGTAAGGTTGCTTGTATTTATTTGGTATGATATTACTTCTGAATTGCAGACATTATAACAAATTAACAATGCAGTATTTGAGAGTTACTCTATCTGTTGGAATTTAGTGTTATGGTAAGCTATAGGGTATTTGAGAGCTACTGCATGCTTGCACTAGGAAAAGGGCATTATTGGTAATAAAAGGAATATATGACCATGAAGTTGATATATCAGTTTTAAGTTAAGCTAAGCTCTTCCCTGCCTCAAATTGTGGATTGTGGACTGACCTGTGCCTTTTGTTTTTGTCAATTTTATGTTGGATTATTCGTGGGCCACTTTCTTTTTCCTTCTCTCATGTCCATGTCAAAGCTTGTGATGCTTTTTCTTACAATGTGACACTGATATATGTAATTCATACGCACAACGACGATTTGGCTTTGATTGTAACAAAATATAGTTATATTTATTTCAGTATAGTTACTTACTTATACAAACATAAATTTATGTAAGCTTGTTTTTGAATTTAACTGAACTAATGGTAAGATTTGAATCCAAAAATAGTCATTGCCATATTAGTAAGTAGTAACAACATGCAGGGACTAATAGCTATAGGTGTGGATCGATGCATATCTGTTTAATTTCTAATTTGTTGTTCACTTTTTGATTTTCTTGTATCAGTATTGTATAGAGAAAACAAATATCCTTTTTGGTGGTCAATAAAAAAAATAAAGCTTCTTTTGGACTTGGGATCCAGGATTTCTTAAGCTGCCCCCGGCAAAGTGCATATATACACTACTACTGAGTGCTGTTATTAACATTATTTTTAAATGTAAATTGACATTAGTGATTACTGCTATTCATTTTTAATTGATTGTTTCCTATTTTATGTTCATAATTACATATAAAAGCTCTATTCCACATTTCAGTCATTCTTTTCTTTCACCTTCACAGACTTGTGTTATGTCTAAGTATGAAAAACAGATTAGTTCTGAATTGGTACAAATTCTTATAAATTTTTTGGTGTTTTTTGTCCGATGATTCTGTTAGTAAATTAAAACTAGCACATCAACAGGGCAAATTACTTCTCATCAATTGCAGTCTTGACATATATAATCTTTAGATAAATCCTCGCGATTATTTTGTTTGAAGGTCGTGTAATCTGAAGCATGCAACTACTTCAACTTATTTCAGCCAAACATACTATGAGTTTGATTGTAAATCAATTCATAAGCATACTTCTTCAAGTTAATCATTGAGATAATTTGCCTATCCTGATATTTCTCCTTGCATTTTGGCCTACTGCTCAAGCGAAGATTTTGAAATTAATGAAAAATGACAGGCATATAAGCATGATTTCATACATATGAACTCAATTAACCTTGTGAAAGATCTTTTAATACCACTCCCTTTCATGACACTAATATTTAACTATATGGCATTATAAACACTAAGGATTTTTACTATGCAGTTATAGTTTTAACGTTTAGGCTTTGATCTTCTTAATTTATAAAACACATGGCATATATAGCTAGAGCATTGTGGTGGATCAATTGCATGGAATGATCGATGCTTCTGCAGGCAGCAAGTAGTATGTAGATAGAATCATTTTACATACATCGCTTAGTTCTCAAAACAAATGAGTTTAAGTAGTTCATTACACACCCTTCAATGTATTCTTCATTATCCATTCTTTTTATTTTTATTTTTTCCTTTTTTAATTTCATGTGGTTTTGGTTTGGTTCCTTAATTTGAGCATTGGATTGTGTTCTGTTTCTGTTCTGTTTTGCCTTGCTCTAAAAAAGTTAGAATCCAAGGCCATTTCTCTACTGTTCCAACTAGAGAATCCCTTATGCGCCGAAGACCCAAAGGCTCAATTACTCTTTCAACTATTACAACCTAGTCTGGTTTTGGCATAAAGCAGTTAACTTATTAACTACTCAACTCAAATTAGATAGGAATTTAAATTGTTACTCTAACTAACAGGTTTTCATATCAGGTACTTGGTACAAAGGTTCACTTTAAAATAAGGAAGATAACTTTGTACTAGTGCTGTTGCAGGCATTTATTTTTATCCATTTTTTATGTATTGGTTGCCTTACAATATTAGTATAATGTCAGCAACAATGTTTGTTACTATAGCATATAGATTTGCTATCTCTAAACTAAAAGAGAGTATACAAGATAGCTGCATATACTCACAATTTTATTGTAAAAGATGTATGAGTGAGGTATGTGCAAGAGAAAAAAACAATACATTGATAATGACATTCCATGCACATAACTCGACATTCATCTCATAAAATGAAGGTTATTGCACAATTCTTACTTGTGAATATTGACTGTTGACATAGGCTGCACAACTGCAATTCAGAGGAGAACGTATTTGGTGGGCCGTAACGGAGGATTTGAAATCAAAGGGAATGTGTTTTGCCAAGCGAGGTGATTACATGCATACATATATAGACAGACACGTTGTGCTGATCTTTCTTCTTGTCTATCTTTTCTTTCTTCGGGGACGGCCATAGTTCCGTCTCTAATCCTATTAAAGACGGATTTTTCATGATTTAGAGACTAACGTTCCATCTCTAAATCAAACTTTTCTAGTAGTGAAAGAAAACAGAAATATAATATTACCTCTTAATCACGAACAATCATATCCAAAATAGTTTTTTGACCATTCTTGTTGAAGGTTGATCTCCAGAGTCTTATAAAAATATAATTATAACAAATACAAAATATTCAAAATTAATTATTAGGAAACATAAACACACAAAAAAAAATGACACGATAAGAAGGAGAAGAAGATAGAAAACTTGCATGTTTATTAAAAAAAACTGAAAGTAAATTCAAAGCATGGACAATCCTATATATAAAAAAGAATTAAAAAAGAACATAATAAAACTAATTTCATATAAGGAAAAATTGATTTGATTTTGACGAAGAAAGAATATTTTTTGATGTTATTCAAAGTAGGTATTGATTTTAATTTCTAAAATCTCGGTTTCCTTTATCTTTAGCTTTAGCCAATAATTATTCTTTAGTATTTTTTTATTATTAAGAAAATGAAAAATTGGCAAAAAAAACATGAAAGTGCCACATCAACATTTTATTAATTATAGGTATTGTCTTATATATATATATATATATATATATATATATATATAGTTGATTGTAATGAAATGATTGACAATGACATTATTCAATAAGTTGTTTAATCTCATTGTTAATAATTTTCGTAACTATCAAATCAAAATATTTACATATATTTGATCATTTATTATAAAAATAGGGAAAATAGTTTTTGTATTAACAGGGTAAAGGTTTTTTACATTATACGTGCATTATTCAACATTCACTTGTTTATGGTTATTAACTTTTAAATAAAAGTAATACAAATGACTGGTGGATGATGTGTTAAAAGTGTAAAAAAAAACTTTATACTGTCAATACAAACATTAAACTCATAAAAATAACATGAAATTCAATATGAAAAGTTATTGATGTATTTATCAACTTTGTTTATCCAAATTCATATTTATTGGATTTACACTATAATAAGTGTGATGTTCCAAATTTAAGCCCTATTTGCCGTTACACGATATTTATATATATTGTCTAAAAAAAAAAATTTAGTGATGTAAATGTTTAAAAATAAAAAATACATAGATAGGTTGAATTTGTGTATAGGCAATGTGTGCTTGCTTGACTGAAAGAATAAATGTATTAAATAATAATTTGAATATGAGTCTTAATCAAAAAAATTAAGATAAGTTAATAAGAGATTTAGGATGAATATTTATATTTATTGAATATTCATAATTAAAAAACTAATAAAAAGCTAAAAAATAATTTTTTTAAAAAATGGAATTAAAATAATAAAATAAGATAAAAGTTATCAAAAACGAACTTTTTTCTACTTTTTTAATGAGGAAATTTTCTTATTTGAGATAAGCTAATGGAGTGATAAATTATTATTTTAATTTTTTATATTAAATTAGAATGAAGACACGGTTTGGTCCCTAAATTTTTTGTACTATACCAATTTAATCCCTAAAGTATTCTTAAAGTGGGTCATATTACGGATTATATTAGTACAACACAAAAACTTAAGAAACTAACATGATCCGATCCATTTAAAACAAAATTTAGGGAGTAAAATGTCCTGTACAAACTCTAATGACTAAATTGGTACATCACAAAATTTTTACAAATCGAATTGGATCTTTACTCATTAAATTATTAATTGAATTCTTTAATTATTTATTTTTTTCATAATCATGTGTACGACACAGTAAATGCAAAGGTATATATTTTTTTTTTATTCCTTTCCATGTTTATATAATATTGGAATTGTTTTCACAATTTGTTTAGCCATGCCTTAATGGATGAGGAATAAGTATGTTTTATTATTGAAAACAAAAAATTTAAAAAATTGGATTTATTTTTTAAAAATTTTAAATTGTGTAATATAAATATGTACTTAGTCGAAAGAATAACTACATTATCTATTATTTGTGTTTGATTTTGAACCTGAAACTTTTAAGGTGGAGTAATAATAGTATAACTTAAAAGACAAAAATAATAAAAATATACATAAATAATATTATTAAAATATTGTTAAATAAATAAAATAGAAAGTATTATTAGAATGTGGATGGTATAGTGAAAATAAAAAAATAGGATGTTGTTATAGGATTGCAAGTAGTCCAGATTGATATGACTGATAATCCTTACAAGAGACAATTTTGTGAGAAATTTGGGCAATCAGTTTTTGTTGTAAATATTTTTTTTTAATGAGGTAAATTAATTTGCCTTGGTTCATTGAATTCATTCTAGATGGTGGCAATAGCCTTATTGACTTTTCCTAAGTCAAGGATATACGGAGTACATCTTTTTATTCAAAAAGTAAAATAGAAAATACAAATAAAATTATTTTTTTATTAGAGAAGAGTTAATGGCGAAGAATGTATACTTTCTTATATTAAAAACTAATTACATTTTAATTAATTTAAAGTATTTTTATATTAACATTTTGTAATACTCCTATGTAAGGCGGGAATAAGAAACTACCCTATAGTTGTGAGTTGAGAGTTGTAAGTTTGTAGTTAACTGCTTGAAATAGAGCTGTTTCGTAAAAATAGTTGTAAAAATAGTTGTGCAAGTAAGTGAAAGTTATTAAATGACCAAGAAGAGCATACAACACTATTTTATTTATAATTATTTTTTTCTTAAATATGTACTCCCTCTAATCCCTATTATAAGAAAAAATAACCGAAATCACACTTATTAAGAAAGTTAGTTCAATGTATTTAATTTTCTAAAAATCATAAAAAATATGACTACTTTTGGAAAGTTGTATTGAGAATGAAACAAAAATTAGATGAGATCACTACTTTCTAGAAACATTTTAGGAATAATTGTATTGGGAATAAGAAGTTGGTTAATTTTTTCTTATATTTAGGGTAAAATATGTATGCACCATTTTTCTTATAATAGGGACCGGAGGAGTACTTATTAATTAATGAATGAAATGTTACAAAATTATTAAACTATAATAAATAATTAATTAAATACACATTTAATTAAAAATTAAATTGCCATCAATTGGGCTAGGGTAATTAATGTAATTTAAAAAAGGGTTAGATGATATATTTGATACATGAATTATTGAAAATTATTTTAGTTTCATGAAAATTTCTTCAAGTAGCTTTATGATAATTAGCTTTTAAAAGCTACAAGCTTTGTCTGATTTGTATTTACTGAACTGGATTAGTAGTTCGGTATTGACTGAATCTAAAAACTCCTAGCAAAGTAAAAAGCTTCTAACTAGACATACCAAACATAACCTGAATAAAATATTGATTAAATATTATTTAATTTTATATCATGATTTTATTTATCTAAAATAATTTCTTTTCCTTTTAAGAATAACGGGTTTACATGTAGGTGTGTATTTGAATTTATTGCAATAAATCTTATTTATTGTTATTCTAATTTATCCATTGTTTTCTATTATATTTATTAAATTCATGAACTTTTTAAATTATTGTTTTGATCTTGTAAACATGAGAAACATTACTCCCTCCGGTCCTATATGTAGGTCACATTCTAGAAAGTTTTCTTGGTCCTAATTATAAGTCACTTTATATTTTCTATGCATCATTTATTGTTTTTTCTCTTTTTTGCCCTTATTAAATGCTTTGACTATCTATGTGTTTTTTGTTGTTCATTAATGAGTGCGAATTTTCCAAGAAAAGTTAAGAGGGTAAAATTGTAATGTTACAATATATTCTCATAGAATTCATAAAACCAACCACTTTCCTTGGTATGTGTAATTCGGTTAAGTATGCCCTATAATAATAAGAACTGGAGGGAGTAGTATTCAGTAAATTATCACAAAAATATTTAATTAATTAGAATAAGTACACGTGGAGAGTAGGGGATAAAAGCTTCCTATGGTCAATGGGCAATGGTAGGTGGTCATAGTGTTTGGAAGTGAATATCTGGTTGCTTAGCTTGAAGGGCAAAAGAGAGAAATGACTTGAGGAGCTGACATTTTTTCATATAGAGATACGGACAAAGACAAATGACTTAGGAGGTTTCCATATGTTTGATATGTGTTAAAATAATACACTCTCAACTCAGCAGCCCCAACATCCAATTTCCAAGAGAAGATGATGACCCTTCATCGCAACAGCACGACACGCCGCATGATTCCCCAACCACCGGGCCAGAATCTTGCCCCACCAAATTCTACACCGCCCTTATCCCCTGTGATCCTAGATGATCTCATATTAGACATCCTTTCTAGGCTTCCGGTGAAATCACTCCTTCGATTCATTTGTGTTTCCAAACCTTGGAATTCCGTAATTTATAGCTCTAATTTTGCGAAGAACTATCTTCAACGTTCAACCACGGACCCCTCTCTTCGTTATCACCGATTGTTGATGTTGCTTCGCTTAGTGGTATGGCCTCTAATATCAAACTCTCTCGCCCCCTAATATCCTTAATCAATAACCCATCCCCCTCTCCACCCTTATATGATTACCTAACATTCCAGTTGAGTCCTTCTTGTCACTTCATTGTGGGGTCCTGTAATGGGTTGATATGTTGGGTTGGTTATCCTAATTATAATGATCATAATGATCATCACTTCATACACTATATGAACCCATCAACTAAAGCACAATCTCAATCCCCATGCTTTAATCACCCTTATGATGACTACCCTCGTTTCACTATGTTTGGTTTTGGCTATGATCATCTTGCTGACTGTTACAAAACTGTGGCGATCTATTGCAATCCTTATGCTCAAAAATTGGAAAACAAAACCATAGTTAATGTTTATACATTGGGTGGAACAAGATCTTGGAGGAGGGTTCAAAGTTTGCCATTTGTCCCTAGATGGGCCAATCCTAGCGAGTGTTGTGGCAAATTCGTGGGTGGAGCCCTTAATTGGCTCGCTGCTCGCCCAGATATGTCTCCAGTGATTGTTTCTGTTAACATTGAAAACGAGACTTGTGGAGTTGTTTTGCTACCTAATGTTGTTCATAATTTTGAGCTCATTATATGTCGTAAGTTGTGGGTTTTAGGGAACACACTTTGTTTTTCATATAACTTCAATAACTCTGAGTTTGTCTTGTGGCAAATGAAATTGTATGGAGTTACAGAGTCTTGGACTAATTTGATCTGCATTTCTTATCTTACTATTGGGACTGATAATTACTATCATTATCCTGAACCATTCTTCATGTTGGACGATGGTGAGATATTGTTGAAAGTTGACAAAGATGATGATGCATTCCTTCGATATAATCCAAGACACAAATCATTCCAATATCTCAGGTTTCATGGTGGTACAATTATTTTTCTTGGGACTACTCTTATCGAGAGTCTGGAGTCACCTTGCTCGGCCGACGAATTGGTGGTTTGTCTTTTTATTTTTTTAGTTTATAGATCTATTAAATTTCATTCATTTGCTTTCGAACATGTTGAAAGACACGAATCATGATTTTCTGTCCCCAAACCTCACTAGTTAAGTGGAAACCTTGTGCATCGAGTTATCCATTTTTATATCTTGATGCATTTTGTGCATAAACTTGAGATTAATGTTGCAGTACTATGCACATGAGTGATTTCAAATATGTCTATCAAGTTTTAGTCTTGTTGACGAGAAGCTAGTTTTTGAATGAAAACAAATGTTAATTAGTGTAGTTATTTACTTATCGTAGTAAATAGAGTGAAAATGCAACCAAACTAACTAATTAGTCAATTCTTATTATCACATTTAACTACTTACTTTTCTCAATTTCCCCAACAGTAACTCCCAAGTTTTACATAAATTGCTTTTTTTAGTTTTACATTTTTTTAAAGAAAAAAAGGCATTACGAAATTGTATTTGAGATGAAAGTGCATGCTATCTAGATATGATAGTTCTAAAGTGAATGAAGTTATTATGATTTTTTAGATCAATAGAGAACTACATAATTTATCTAGCCTACTATTTATAGCACATGATTTTGTTGCCCTCATTACTCCACCAAAGTTTTCTCGTCATCTGGTTAAATGCATCACATATGTTACCTCCTTGCTATTGTGTATTCCTTGCCTAATCGATTTTTCATATACATCTTTTCTTATTTTTTCTTATATTCTTTATATACACACACACACATATATATATATATATATGCTGGTGGCACATTTGCTAGTGAGAAAAGTCTGGGGATGCAACTGAATGGTTTGAAATCTCACTTGTATTTGAGTCCATGTGCTTGTATGTGAAGCAATAACAAGTCTTTTCTTTTCTCTTATTTGCTTAGATCTTTTATTCACATAGAATGCAGTGCATGCCCATTCTGATTTTGTTGGTTTATATATATATATATATATATATATATATTAATAAGCAAACTTTCATTAATAGGAATATAAGACATAAGAGATACTTAGCACATTACACAGAAAAGTAATAGATTCCTTACTTAAAGATGTAAAGTATTTTCAATATATAATCTTAACCATATCTATGAGAGTACAATCATCCAACCTATCATCCTTTAAAATGATGGAATTTCTTGTTAGCCGAATTGACCAACACAATAGGATTTCATTAAATTAGAGGAGTATAATAGATACTCCAAAAGAAACATATAAAGTTAACATTGGTTTAAACAACCCACATGACTGATTTTGCACATGATTGTTCTAATATATATAGACCAATATTGATCATTTTCACAGTTTCCTCCACATCAATTGTAGTGATCATGTTACCCTTTATTCAAATCTTCAGTAGTGAATGTATTTTTATGGTGGTTTAACAATCACCTTTTACGTTAAATTACATGCATGGGGGACTAACTCTTCATTATTAGCTTTAAATCTATATCTAAACATGTATTGCTAGTGTGCATTTCATACTATGATATCATCACTTGGCTATGATTCGGCTATTTCACGTGCATGTCTCAATGTACCTTGGTTGGTGAGACAGATGGTAGCTTAATTTCATACCAAACGAAGTATAGGAAGTAAATTTAGATGTGTTGAAGAGATATATTACGGCTATTGAGCGAGGAGGAGTTCGCTCTTGCTTTGTTGGATGTTTGTGTATTAGGTTCAATGATTGAGGATGCTTTTTGAGCTCATAACCATTAGTCAAATGTACACTTATTCTATATTTTAAGGACACTTGTCCACTTTAGGAGGATTTGTACATTTGTTTCATGTTTGCCTAGTTTTGCAATGCCAGATCTCCTTTTCTATTCACAACAACATTCTTTTAAAATATAATGTATGAAATTTGAAAATTTTTGTTGTAATTGTTGTGACATGCTTAGCCTTGCTCTAGATTTACTTGTTGTTTTACCCTTGAATATATATATATATATATATATATATATATAAAATTCTTAATGTATATATAATGCATTCTTCATCATTGCATTGTTGTTTAGGAAGTCCTCCTTGCTCATTATTTTTTTCTTTGAACATTACTAAGTTATTATTTGGTGTTGTGACTAATTGTCATCATATCCACAGGAGGAAGCTCTCTTGTCACACTTCCAATCGGAACGTCAAAGAAGAAGGGAGGAAGATCTCTGGCCACCCTTCCAATTGGAAGATCGAAGAAGAAGGGACTTACGATTGGCATATATAAGAAGAAGAAGAAGAATGGAACAATAAGTAAAAGGACAAATTTAGTTGACATAGTGAAACTCTTTTGCAATGTTATATATACTAGTACTTGCTCCCGCGCAATGCGCGGGCTTAAATTTAATTAAATTTTATGATTACAGAATTAAAATTAAATATTTTGATTATGATGATTGAATCATTTACTACATATATTTTTAAATATAAGATTTTTTTGATATTTTTATGTTATCCCTATATAAGACTCTATACAAATTTTTAATGATCATTAATTACTTTTTTCATAAACACCTCTATTTATTTACCACTTTTTAGATTTCCAATAACATTAATACGGATAATTTTGAAAATACATTTCAAATGTTCACATTTCCAATATCATTAACTAAATTAACCAACTTTCTTAATAGACATGAAATCTCCCAAAGAGTCTTATATATAAGGATGGAGGGAGTAATTTTTTTTTATTCCTAATGTAAATTTATTAAAGTAGTCTAATTTTTTTTATAAATATGAGAAAATTAAATACATTCAACAAATTTTTTAATAAATATAAAGTTAATTATTTTTTATTAAAAATGACACCAAAGGGAGTAAACGACAAAAAACATAAACATAAAATTAGACAACGTATTAATATATCGGGACTTTTTTTTTTGATAAGCGAGATATAAAGCGGGACTAATAAAAGGCGGAGCATGAAGGTCAAAATTATTAATATTGTGAATATGATTAGACTTTGTGATACTCTAAACACTATGTAATTAACTGTAAATTAAAAGACAACAAATCAAAGAAGTTTAAATTTAAATTAAATAAATCAAAGATTAATAAATCAAATTAGAAAACAAATTTGATTCTATATCAGCTTAAAATAAGGAACTACACCCCAACTGCAGCTGGATTTTAATGGTAAGAGCTTCTAAAAAACGGTGCTCTTACCAAAAACTGTGCAGATCGTTGTAAACATTATGTTCATTCGCATATAGCAAACATATTTTTCATCATTTTTTGCGCTTAAGCCACAAAACCAAAATTATTTACTTCATCCATCTCACAATGTTAATAAAAAACAATAAAAAATTGTCTCAAATTTAAGTAAAGATAGAGAATAAAAGAAAATTAAAAATACATATTATATCCATGCGTCTTAGGTAGTTTAAAAAAAAAAAACACACAGCTTACATTGCAAAAAAACATAACAAACACGACATGTGCTATTTGGTCTGATTCATTCAATTTTACACATGAACAATTCTAAAGAGCTTGAATAACAACTTCTAAGATGAAATTAAAATATTAGATCAAGAGGAGTCAATACCAATCAACCCAAAAGCAAGCAATTCAAATTGAAAAGGAATCAACTTCAGCTCTAAACTTGATCATAAAGGCGGAACAAAAAATTATTCTCAACCTAGTTGCCAATGCAGATAATAAGGGTTACTTTGGTACACATTTTAATTTTGGGAGGCATGATGTTGCTATTAATAGAAGAGTCATTGACTCCCAGTGTAACAAAAGAGAAACTAAAATACAAATTATATGTTGAATTGCTAATAGGAGAATAAGAGGTTCAAACTTACCAACTAAGCAATCAAAAAAACACCTAGAAGGAGAAGATAAGGTCTTTCAACAAAGGACCGGCTACAGGATCAAGTGACAAAAATGAGTGCTTGACCTATAATACTGACTTATAGGCATCAAGGCTACCATCATCTCATCAAGGCTATATCTTATAGTCCTCAAACCATTATGAAACAATGAAAGTTGAGAGCAAAGTGCTTATGATTTTCACTATTAAATGATTTTCACTATACATTGTTATAAAGTTAAAAAGAAATAATGGCCTTGAAGTATAATATCAACCTTTCCATCAAGACCCTTATTGACAATAGTATTGGACAGAATCCATTGAAATTCTAACAATGACAGGAAAATATCGTTTCGATCATGAGCACTAATAACATTTGATCTAGCTTGAGCAGCCGAGAGAGCGTTATAGAGTCATCAACCGAATCCAAAAAGGGGGAAAGAAAAACGATAATTAGTAATTGCAGCTAGAAATTCCTACAAACACAATGGAACTATGGATATGACATTATGTCCTGTGGAAGGGATCATGAATAATTCGTATAAAAAAATGCAATATCCACGATGAGGCCTTTTCAGCATTCAAATTCCAATATAAAAAATGCATGTTTCCAAAACAGTTTGGAGTCTTTAACTTCATGCTCTTCACTCTTCAATTATATGCTCTTCAATTTTGAGTCTTTAACTTCATGCTCCTCTTTGAAGAAGTACGTGGTGGTTGGACAGGTTTTGATGATGGCAATTACGATGACTCACCATACTTCGGCATAAAAAACAAAAGAACCCCATAAATAAAACTACTGATGACAAAACCTTCCAAATTGCAATTTTGAGTATGAAAAATACTATAAGAAAAGATCTACAAATTACTCCAATAGAGACCAAAACCCAGTGGAAGAGTACTGACATGTCCTTAACATATTAAAAAATATGTTCTCTATTCATCCTAAGCAAAACAAAATGAAAATTAAATGAACTTATAGTCATACATATACTGATATACACATATATAACAGAAAAATTGCCTATAGGATGTGGCAAGCCTCAAATAGGACAAAAAAAGAAGAAGAATGAAAGCACACCACACCATTGACAATCCCATACCTCTATAACCACCACAATATTTGTTGCTATTATAATGAACAAAAACTTGGCATAAGACTCAAAACATGAGCAGGCCTTTGGATCAATTGAGGGTGCAGCAAGCAAAATTTAAGGAGTTTAGAAAGGAGTTCTCCATTCACACTCATAACAAAAGTTCAGATTTGGCAGAAAATCTAGAATAACTCCAAAGTTGTTTTAGCCATCCATAGTGATATAGGATAAGAAAAATAACACCAAAGTTGTTTTGGCAAACAGCTTCATATATCTACATAAACTGCATGAATTCAATACACTAACCAAACCTAGTTCCCATCTATGAATTAGTTATGTTATAAACGAATTTAGCGGTGTGCATAATATAGTTTTGGCGCATTAATATGTGAGGATATAGCACTAATGACAAATTAACCATGAATAGAAAATTCTATACTTAAAAACTCAAAAGCATTCATAACTTTGTTCCACATCTTAATGGCTAAAAGCAAGAGGGTCGTACCTGCTCCATTTGTGTCAACTAATTTCTCTTTAGGTAGCAGTATTACAGGGAATAACTTCACCTTCCCATCCTCAGCAACACATACAGGGTCTGCACCTTGGGTGATGACAGTCACCCTTTTGTGTGTTCCTGATGCCTTTGGCCACTGCGAAATCTTAATAACTATCTCCTCAGCATTATCAGTCCAGTCAATAGGAAAAGAGTCAAGAGAAGGCACAAATTTAAATTTAAATTTAAAATTGAGGCCTAAAGATATTCTGAGTGATGATTACCTCCCAGCCATGAACTTTAGAAAATGTTCTGCCTCAGCCTCATTTCCAAAAACAAAGTCCATATATCTGAATTGCAGAATAGGCATCCTTAAGATCAATTATGAAAAATTGAATTTTATTTGATTCACTTTTGATTCAACTGATGTCAGCGCAAGTAACAGATTAATTTTCTCACTTTGGCATCGGATTGAAGCCGTTACAATATACTAAATCCACAAAGCTATAAAAACCTATAGTAACTACCTTATCCTAAAATTAATGGCTTGGTTTTTGGGTTCAAGACTAAAGATATAAATGTGCGGGTATCATAAATTTCAACAAACTCACCAGTCTATGATCAATCAGGCAGCATCCATCAGAAAATAGTAGAGTTGGAAATGTGTCAAACCCCTCTAAAAGGCATAAACTCAGAATCAAGCGCATACCTTGGTGTATGCACCCAACCCTCCCTATTGGACTTTCACCAAAATCTGTTATCAGTGTCTCATGGTTTTTGACTGCATCAGAGTATACTGCATCAGTGTCGCATGAAACCAAATTCAACACTCCAATTTAAGAATCAGATTAAATTTGGCAATTAAAACAAAAGTCCAGAACTGAGTCATGTACATGTTAATCCTCAATGCAGGTATGAAAAGCATCAAATTAAGCTTAGACACAAACTTGGCAAATTAATTCCATCATAGGCATCAATCCAAAAAATCAACATCAATTCCCAACAAAGTTAAGCAAATTATAAGCAAAGGACTTCCAAACAAACATTATTTATCAACATACCTTGTGCAATTAATTAACTTGTTAACAACCATAATACCTATAGAAATAGAATTATCATGTTCAGAAGAAGACTCACGAATCTAGTAGGGCCTTCAACCGGGTCAGTTCAGCCGAAAGGATCTCTGCTTTCTCCGCGCGAATCTCGGCAATTTTAGTTGCATCATCAGCATGATTCAATGCCTGGTTCTTCGCATATCAAGTCATTGCGAGTTCTTGCTTAACCCGTTGAAGCTTCTGAGTGGTGGAGAGAAGAGCAGCCACATCCAAAGCATGCTGATTCCTCACACTTTCAAGCTCTTTCTGCCATTCTTCTTCCTCCTTCTTCAGAGTTTTATTTCCATCCCGTTCCAATTCAACAGCTAGGAACTTATCAATATCAATCACATAGATAGATAGATCTAACTCATGTGCCAAATTCAATATCATGAAGCATAGGCAAGCCAAAATCATTATCCAAAAACTGAGAAAAATCTCAGATAGTGATGGGCAATTAATCATGTTAATGTAAAAAGCCTGAGGTAGCCTGATTTGATAAAAATCATGACAGAATAAGAAGCAAAAAATGAAAAAGAATTTTCAAAATCATTTCCAAATTATACAGAAACCAGATAGAAAACCAAAAAACGCTAAAATATCAAAGAGATGACTGAAGAGAGACACAAATAAATCTTAAAGTTGGAAAATTTAAGTGAAAAAGCAATCGCATATGGAGAGTGCTTCATATGTTACAAAAAATTTGTTCGTTCAGATCGCGATCGAGCAATAAACAAAATATGCCTTTGGCTAATCCCGTTCACCCAAATATGCACTTGTGTGCTTCTAGGTAGTGCAGGAAACTTTATCAAGATTAAACTTAGAAAAGATTGTGCAGTGAATTATCAAGCAGGGTAATCAAAACAAATAAAACTTCGAATGATCATTGATTTCATATTTCAGCCACATCCAGTATCCACTCTTCCTGCATACCTCTCTTTGTCACAAAGCAGCTTCCTTCCTGCAAATATAGAGCACAAAAATTATAACTTAAAAACCTGAACAAAATAAATTGTTCTGATTCAAGCCAGCATATAAGAGTTTGGCCAACCATTGCATTTTCATGAAAATATGCTCGAGTTTGGCCAACTTATCTCTACGAAACTGTTAAATAACGTACATGACCAACTAAACAAAAGAAACTATAGGCAACCATATAATCGGAATGCTTATATAATGTAGGAATACAAAAGGCTAAAATTTTAGAAGGCCTAATATAAGATGTCACAGCTTAAACAATTATTTAAACTCATCAAATAGTAGGATAATAACAGCAAAATATAGATGCTTCTCAAATTGAGGCAAACAAATTTATATGCAATAGTAATAACATAAGAAGCACCAATCATAATCAATCACCAAGAAAAGGGTATGCAGGTAAATAAAAATTATTGTCCCCTGCACATATATAGTAAAACTAATATGAAAATGAATGAAGGGTATTTTATTTCTGTATGATTTCTAAACACCACACCATGGGCATCATCATCCTAAAAAATAAGGTTGAAAACAATCAACAACTGCTACAGGTACAAAGATAGCAGAGAAACAGCATCATCTCATTTATAACCCACTTTTTATTTTATTTATATTTATTTAGAGTATTTGGCAACCCCTATCTTCAATAAGATAATAAAACCCTTTTCTTTCTCTCTCTGACCTATTCTATCACACGTTCTCTCTCTTCACAGAGGCCAACAACAAATATAAAGAAAGAAGGAAGAAACCTGGAAACTCCGCGCATAAAAGATTTAGTGATCTTGCAAACAGGGCAGTTATAACATCTGCCAAACAACACTCGTGAGAAAATGATAAACCAAGATGGAACAAATCAAAACCAAAATAAAAACTAAACATTTTGGTCAAGCCCAACAAAACACTTAGTATGTCTAATATATCAAAATTAATACTTAGATATCATCTAATATATCAAAATGGGTTCAAGCATTTTCCCAAACACGTAGTAGGCAACGGATAAAACCAAAATTCAACCAATCAATAAAGCATTAGACGAATTTTTGCAGTACAAATCAGAAGATAAACTACAAAAAAAAAAAAAAAAAAGACCTTTAGATCTTCAAAAAGAAACACACTCAACTCAAGTGAGAATATCCACAATCTCCTTCAATCTCCAAATTCAGTAGAGAACACCTTCTAACTCCTGTAACTAAAGAAAAAATTTATTTCAAACAAAATATCCACAAATCAAATTCCAACAGATATTGCCTTCTTAGATTACTCTATCAAAATATCCACACAAAAATAAGACATCAAGATAGATAATAATAGCGTGTAAATAAATATCAAATTATCCGAAAAAAATGAATCTCACGAACCTCGTCAGGCATTTGAGTTCAGGAGGGAGTGAGATCCAACATCAAGAAAGTGGTCACAGAGTTGGTACTTGGTAGCGGTGAGAATCAAAGAGCGTGTTTCATCGCAGAGGGAGTGTAGAGATTGAGACTTGAGAGGAATGAAAATGAGAGAGAATCGATTTATTATCGAGGAAGAGGAACATTATTTGTTAAGAAAGGGAAGAATGAAGAAAGAGAGAGAAGGGAAGAGAGACTGACAATGAAAAGAGAAAATGAGAAAGAAGAAAGAGAGGGCCTAGAAGAGAAAGGAATTTACATGTGACTATTTGAGGAAGGTAAACAGGAAAAAGAGCAGAGCGAGAGCAAAACCCGGGGAGCAGCTGCACAACTAAGAGACTGCAGAAGAAGAAAAGGACAAAGAGGGAAAAAAAAGAGGAGGAATTAATATGCGGCATTGGAGGAGAAATGGATACAAATGTTGAGGGAGATTTCAGTGGGGAACGGCCGGGTTGCAATAGCAGGGGTGTGTCCAGGAAGTCAACTGTTAAAAACACCCCCTACGGTAATAGCTGGGCTCAGGCTAGTGGTAGTTTGCGGCAGCACGGGTTTGACTCTCTGAAATCAGGGAAGAATGGGGCTGGAATGGGTTTCAGAAGGGTTGACTCGCTGAAATGAGGAAAGCAAGTGTGAATCTCACATAGTCAACTATAGACATAATCAGGTGCGGCAAGGTTCTAATATGTTAGTATGCACCAAGATGACGTGGAAATGAACAGTAGTTTCCCAAAACTCCGTAGTGTTATAGTAAAGGATACAATTGGTATTATGCAATTCACCTAGTTTCTTATTATTATTATTATTATGAATGTAGAATTTCTTTGGAGTTTTTCACTTAGAATGAAACATATATCTTAATCGTATTCCATGTTTTGTTTTCCTTTTATATAACTATTACATGATCATGTGTGTATTATAATTTGAACAAGAAGAGTGGTAAAATAAGGGTTAATGATTAAAGGCAAATTCACAATTTCTATAATGGATTGTTGTTTGAAATGATTGTAGATGTTTTATAATTTTTTTATTTTTTTTTTGGATAAGTCGAGTTTTTATATTGGTTAGTTAACTACATCATTAACCATATTGGATAAATCATTCATGTATCTTATATACATGTTTTTCTTTATATATATGTGTTTAACTCTTTTTCAATATCGAAATTGTTATTAGACTATTGTATTGTGATAATTGATAATGAACTATGGAGTCTAAGACATGCATGTCTTTATGCTTGCTTATTTAAGGAGGAAGATCGGCAAAATAAGACTCAAGTGAATGATTAGTGGTAATTTTGTAGATTTTCCAAAGGTTTTTCATAATACTTTCAATGAGTTGGAGTACGTGTCTCCTAAAAATGTAAGCCTCGTGTTTCACAAGTTGAGATTAACCGTAAGTCCGTAACAACCAAGGGTGTGAGTGATAGTATACATGATTGCTTTGAAAATAATCTTTATTCTATAATTAAAAAATAATGTAAGCCCCGTCTTTCAAAAATTATACTATTGCTGAGTTTTTAGTTATTAGAATGTACAAAAGATCAAATGTTTTGCAAACGGCATATGACCATGTGAAGACGGAATTGTTCCATCTATCCTTAGTAGGCCACTCGAGGCCATCTGAATGGGGGCCGAGTGCACGGTTGGCTTAGTGACCATGTGAAGACCGACCTGCTCGAGGTCGGTTGTGTCAAGACATTCCTGATCCGTTGGGGGTCGGGGTATGTCCTTGCGAGGTAGGCCTTAGGTTGGTTAAGCGTTGTCTAGCTGATGCGATTTAGTTGGCTTCGCAGGCCTTATTCTTGGTTAACCCTACACATTCAATCATTTCTTTTAATCATCATTAATTATACTTTTATCTTCTCTCTTATCCTTAAACTACTACTCCCTTCGTTCCTTATTAACTGTCCTTTTTTGAAGAAAATTTTTAGTCCTTTTTATCTGCTATTTCAATGATTTCAATAGTGTAATATATGTTATTTTTCATATTTGTCTCTTTTCAATAGGTGTTAATTGACGCAAGCAGTGGAGAAAAATAAATGACTATAGAGAGAGAAAGGATATAGTGGGAAAAAACATAATTAATGTATTTAAAATCTAAGTAATTATTACATTTCTTAAAGGGTATATTTTTGTTTGAAATATGACAAATAAATAGGAACGGATGAAGTTTATATTAATTAATGGACACATTTCCTAACAAAAATTAAATACTGTCATAATTTTCATTAAGAATTAAATCTGGGCATTAAAGACTAAACACATATAAAATTTACAATAATTAACAAGTCTAAAAAAAACATGAAAGTGGATAACTTCACATGACAACAATATGATTCACGTTCAACGAATGGAAAGCTTGAATCATGAAAGTGGATAATTTCCCATGACAATTGTACGATTCATGTTCAAAGAATGGGTCTAGCTCAAGGGCGAAAGACATCAATGTCATTAGCACTTATTAATGAAGTTAATTGATTGCATTTAATTTTATCAAATTCATAAAAAAAAATATAGATACTTTCGAAAAGTTGCATTAGGAATTAAACAAAAATTAAATGAGATAATCCATTTATAAGAATATTTTAGGAATGATTGTATTGAGAATAAAAAGTTAGTTAATGTTTTCTTATATTTGAAACCAAAATAGGTATATTCTTTTTTTTTTCTAATATTAGAGACCGGAGGGAGTATTTTATTAACATACACATTTAACACATTTTATGGCACAACTTATTTCATTAAGAAAAAAATTTATTGCCATCTCTTTGCAGTTTGAAAAAATTATTACCTTGATAGTCCAAGATCAATACACCATATAAAAAAATTATAAATAAAGGAAAATAATGAAAGAAATGTATAAGATTGAGAAAGTAAAACAATCGTGTTGATAATGTGCCACGAAATAAAAGAGAAGTGATAAAGAGTGAAGTTAATATTTGAAATCCATTTCAAGATGTTTATATTTTACCATGACACATGAGTTATATTTATATGAAATGAGTCTCATCATAGAGAAATATATGAAGGGCAACCAATGAGCAATATTTTTTATTTCATAGGTATCCACATTTAGCACATATTTTATAACACCATCAATAGGTAAATTATTGTAATTTATTCGGAGTGCACGAGGAGAGGAGAGACGAAATTGGATAATTTCACATGACAACAATATGATTCATGTTAATTCAAAGAATGGGTTTAGCTAAAGGGTGAAAGACAATAATGTCCTTAGCTAGTGATGAGCTGGCAGATTTTATTATATAAATAGAGATGCAGACAGATCTAGATAGATCTATGAGAGTTTAAAGATATATCCATCTGTCCAAATTAAAACACAACAACACTCAGCAACCCTAGCGTCAGGTGTCGATGGAAGGTGAACACAACCGTATGAGATGTGGCTCGATTTTCCCACCACTCAACCTGAATGATGCACCACCCTTATCCTCGCTAATCCTAGATGATCTCATGGTGGAAATCCTCTCAAGGCTTCCGGTAAAATCACTACTTCGATTCATTAGTATAACCCTGGAACTCCTTAATTTCAAGCTCAGATTTTGTTAATAGACACCTTCATCGTTCATCCACAGATCTCAATCTTTGTCATCATCGATTGTTGGCTCACGAAAATTCAGTTGGGTCTCCTCATATTCGATTGTCTCGCCCTTTGATGTCCCTAATTGATAACCCATCCTCACCTTAACCCTTATATGATTGCCTGTCACTGGGATTGGGGTTTTATGGTGTCAACATTGTGGGATCTTGTAACAGGTTGATAGGTTACCGTTGTTTAATATTTGATAATGTTTGCTATTTGAATCCATCAACTAGATTAGAATCTCATTCCCCATGTTTTTGTTACCCTTTAAATGTGTCTCATTGTTTCACTTTGTTTGGTTTTGGGTATGATCATCTCAATGACTACTATAAAACCGTGAGAATATATTGTGATCCTTATGCTGATAAATTAGAGAAAAAAACTGAAGTTAAAGTCTATACATTGGGTGGTGCAAGATCTTGGCGTAAAATTCAGAGTTTGCCACTTGTTCCTAAGCATATTGCCGGTGATGAGGGTTCTGGCAAACTCGTGAAAGGAACTCTTAATTGGTTAGCTGCTTGCCCTGATAAGTCTCTAGTGATTGTTTTTGTTGACATTGAGAATGAAATCAATGGGGTAGTTATGCTTCCCGATGTTATTCATAACTATGAGCGCATTATAACCCCTAGATTGTAGGTTTTAGGAGGATGCCTCTGTTTTTCTTGTAACTCCAATGAACACAAGTTTGTCTTATGGCAAATGAAATTGCATGGAGTTACAGAATCTTGGAGTAATTTACTTAGCATTTCTTATCTTGATCTTGGTATTGATAATTTTATGGGTTACCCTAAACCGTTCTTCATGTTGAACAATGGTGGTATATTGTTCGAAGTCGGCAAAGATTTCGCATTCCTTTTGTATAATCCAAGACATAATTCATCGTAATTTCTAAGCTTTCAAAGTCAAATGATGTATTTTTATGGGACTATTCATGTTGAGAGCCTGATATCACCTTGCCTGACCCGTTGATCAACACAATTTCGAGGTTTGTCTTGTCTTTAGTTAATAGATTTGCTAAGTTTGGTTTATTTGTTTTTTTACATGCTCAATCATATCTTTCTTTTATGTGCAAGAACTCAAGATAAATGTAGCAGGATTAGTGCTCATAAGTGAACTCAAGTATCTATATCTAATTGTAGTATCCTATTCAAGTAAAATATACTTTTTGAATGAGAAAATCTAATCTAGTGTCTTACTTATCAAAGTAGTTAATATGCAATGAAACCTTCAAATTATGATATTCTTGTTATCATATTTAACTTCTTACTTTTGTCACTCTTTCTAGCAGTAGTAAAAGTATTGCCTTTGAAATTAGAGTATTTGCTTTCTAGATCTAAAAGTTCTAAGACGATTGAAACTAATAGATTTGTATTTTTAGTGATCCATAGAGAACTACATAATATATCTAGCTTACACTTTATGCACATGATTAATTTGTAGTCTTCGTTACACTACCAAAATCTTTTCATCCACATGTTTAATGCTTCAAATGTTACCTCATTATTGCTTTCCAATTTTATATATACAAATTTTATTTTTTGTTTGCTTACATTCTGAAGTCATCGCATAGAATATTGTTTTCTAATTAGTTAAAATTTCAATATCCCCTTCATCTATTAAATGGGAGCGACGATTAGTTTCATTTGCTCCATCCCTAGATTTTAGATTTACTGGTTGCATACCCATGATCTATCAAGTGATACCGCTCGATCTAATCGCTTTGTATAATCAACAAATATAATGTTAACAATCATCTCTTCCATTATTTTTTTGCTCGAATTTACTCAACATCATTAAATTTAAATCCATCTCATATTACTTGTCAGTGATTCAACTACCTCACATGTCTATTTGTCATTCTATCAGTTTGTGAGACTAATGGTAGTTTTTCACCTCGTGTTGGAAGCAGATTCAGATTTATTGAAGAAAAAAATTAAGGAAGTTGAGCAAGGAGGAGCGTGCACCTGCTTTGTTGGGTGTTGGTAGGATATGTTCAATAATTTATGCTTTTAAGATTACAATTGACTATGAAATGTATACATATTCTATTTTATGGTAATTCTTGTGGCTAGAAATTTGTTTTATGTTTAAAGAGTTGTGCAGTCCTGAATATCATTTTGAAGTTATTACAATATTGTGTGAAAATATCGTGTATGATGAAAATGGAGATTTTTTTTGTTTGTTACTGTTGTATACCTAGTCGTGCTACTAGTTTTTTTTTATTGTAATGATGTGAAATTTTGTGTGTGTGTCTATATATATATATATATATATTCCTTATGCAAAATGCACTAGAACGAGAGACTGCAATTACAAGCCATATGTTTCAACTTTGTACCTTACTTTATCTAATATATTAATTACATCTTGTGTTCATAGCAACCTGGGTGTTTTTTTCAAAGCTCTTTTATGGTCCTTTTTAGCAATTTGCCGTGGGGTTAATCATGTCATGCACACTCATTATATCCAAATAAAAAAACAGAAACATAAAACTAATGATTATGAGAATATTCACATATCCATTCCTAAGAAGACACTCAAACAACAAAAATATAAACTAAGTAATGAAAATGAAAAAGATGGATAAGATCATAAATGGAAAAGAAATGAGGTATAGCCAGAAACTTAGGTGAAGGTTGATAATCCACATAGACTGTCACACAAGGGCATCACACCCTTGATATGCCCAGGGTCCAATCGCCTCAGCACATTGGAAGCACCCATGCTATCAAAATTTTCTCAAGTTTTCTCTTCATTTTTGGGTTTGCACCTCCTCATGATGAAGAGTATGGCCAAATAGCCTTTTGACTTTATTGTTGGCCTTTTGAAGACTTATAATTCCCCCCATATATATGCAAACCCCTTATTAAGTATAATGCACATGTTGTTTATGAAGCATAACCATGGGGCATGTGTTTTGTGATGATGAATATATCAATATGAGAAATCGTAGAAGAATTAAGGATATTGATATATACATGTATATATCTATTTAGAATTAGCTAATAATTTATGTTTTTTAGTTATATATTGTTTGACTTATATATATGATGTCATGTATGTGCAATTTATACATGTGTGTTTTTATTATCTATGTAGTTTTATTTCAATATTGTTTGAATTACCTAAAGTTAAAGGAAACATTTCAAAGAATTTGTGCCTATCAAGTTGGGAAAAACAACTTCTAAAGTGATTTGCTTTGATAAATAACAATTAATTTATATGCTAATCTTTGTTTGGTTGTTAAATGTCATATGTGACTTAATATCTCATCTGATATTTGATATTAACTTATTAGCAAGATATTGTTATTCATTCACATGAAGATGTTGGAATGAAGCTAAACACACATTTTAGTATGATAAATTGAATGAAAGTCTTTACTGTTTGAAGTAAATTGAGATGTGGTATAATCGTATAAGTGAATATTTAATCAATGAAGGATATAAAATGATCGAATTTGTCCATGTATTTTTATGAAAAGATATGGCAAGAAATTTGTTATAATTGATGTTTACGTTGATGATTTGAATATTATTAGAACTCCTGAAGAGCTTCCAAATGTTGTAAATTGCTTAAAGAAAGAGTTTGAAATGAGAGATTTGGAAAGAACAATATTTTGTCTTGAATTACAAATGAAATATTTAATGAAATTTTGGTACATCATGAAACCTATGCTGCGAAGGTAATAGTGTAATATCTCAGAGATAATTGTTCGCGTCAGGGGGAGTGAAACCTATGCTGCGAAGGTAATAGTGTAATATCTCAGAGATAATTGTTCGCGTCGGGAGGAGCAATAAATACACACTGCACTCTTTTTCCCATAGTCACGGTTTTTTCCCGATGGGTTTTCCTGACAAGGATTTTAATGAGGAAGCATCCAATTGCGTAAGAAGAATTGTGTACTCTTTTTCCTTCGCTCATTTTTCTCATGGGGTTTTTCTTAGGAAGGTTTTTAAAGAGACATGTTCTCTTAATAGTCATCCAAGGGGGAGTGTTATGAACAATTTGTATTTATCTAATAAGTGAATGACTCTATTATAGGTTGAGTTTATTCCTACTTTATGTTTATCTTTAGTTGAAACAAATTCATGATAAGGTTTCATCTTTTCCTATATAATAAGACTCATATATATGTATTGTAAACTTTGCCCCAAGAAGTGAAATACAATATTTTCCTACTTCTCTCTTCTCCCTTAACCTCTTATGTCTTCTTATTTTCATTAATTCATAACACGTAGATCAATTCTTTGTTTTTATTTGAGGACTTGATCTTGAAAATATTGATGACACTCATTTCTTGTTGTCATGACATTGAATATTAAAACTTCTTGATGTATAATGCATTTCTGGAGAGAGAGTTTGCATTTACAAGTCATGTGTTTCAGCACTAAGTACAACTTACATTATCAAATATATTTATTAAAATCTTTTGTCAATCTAATTTATCTTTGATACAGATTCATATGAGCATTGCAATTGTTGTTTTGAAATTATTTCCCTCCTTGATTCCTTTTCATTTTGATACATTATTTGTTTAGTATTGGGACCACCAGTTGTCATCATATGCACATAAGGAAACTCTATCTCGAGAAGAGGAAGACTACTAGATCGAATAAGCCTAAGTTTATTAATGATCAATGGTAAATTCATAATTTATTATAAGGGTTGTTGTTTCAAATCAATACTTGTAAAACAATGAGTTTGGTTGGACTTTATGTGTTACCTTGTCAGTTAGATGTCTTTATGTATGCACAATTTTTGTTAATTTTTAACTCCTTTTCAATCTTAAAATTATTAGTAGACCATCGAGAATGATAATTGACAATGGATTGTGGAGTTTACAACGTGTCTTTGCTCTTACCTATTATAAGAGGGAAGACAACCAGTATGTAGAATAAGGTCGAAGGTGAAGTATTAGTGCATGTGTTAAGTGGTAATTTTGTAAAAGGTTTGTTCTTAGCTTCATAATTCTTCCAAACATGCATCGTGCTAGAGTTTCTCCTAAAAAATTCGAAGTGTCGTGTTTTATATGATGAGATATATGAATCATAACAAGTTAACAACCAATGATGTGTGCCAATGTATAAGATTGATGTGAATATAATGTTAGATGGTTATGTTCTGGAAGATTGTGTTGGATAGTATCTCCTAAAAACTTTAGAGCTAACAAAATTTATATATTTATGTCATGTATGTTCCCTAACTTCCTTCTCTTCTCTCATTGGCCTCATCACACTGGATAATTTATGATGGCAATCCAATGTTGTTTCTTCTTGTGCACGTAGAAACTGTGATTTCTATTTTATGTTCATTTGATAAAAGTTGACAATTAACTTGTTAACTTTTACGTTGATGGAGGGACAATCATAACATGTGTTCTTAACATAGTTATGCAGTATTGTTGTGTTATAATGACTTTAATATCAAAGTTGATGCTACTTAGATGTCATAAACTTAAAATTGATACTCCCTCCGGTTCATATTATAAGCACCCTTTCTCTCTCACAAAAAGACTTCTTATAATATGGACCGGAGGGAGTACTTATTTAATCTATACTTTAAATTTGTAGTTTTTCTAATTAAGGGTTATTCTTTTTATAAATTATGAAATCGCTTATTTAATTTTCTCCATATTAATTGAGCGTTAAGGAAAAATATAAAAAAAATTATCAGACAACAAGTGATCTACCAAAACCAACTTATTGGAGTTTAGATTTGTTTGGTTTAATGTTTTTTTCCCTCCTCTTAATCCACTTAATCACAATCGTAACACCCGTAAATTTGATAATTTTGTTAACAAAAAAGGATCCCCTGAAAGTATCTGATTCGGGTTTTTATAATGAAAAATAGTCAAAACAACTCTTCATCACATTCATTCAAATTAACAGTTTCCCAATAATGATAATAATAATAAAGTTAATGAAGATGACTGATTTAATTCAGAGAATTGAATAGAGTGTTTTGTTTTTGCTGCAAATGGTTTAGTGATAAAGTTAACAAAATCTTTCCTATAATCAATAAATATGCATGAAGGGTATAAAAATTTCAAATCATGATTCAAATTTTTTTAATCAAAATGAGATGACAAAAATCACGATCGTGAGAACTCACAATCATATTTTGGCAAAAATAACTTTTATTCACAACCCACACTTTATCCAATGAAAAAGAGAATAATGTTAGAATATTTGCAAAATTTGGGGTGGCATTACCAACCCTTAAGGTGGCAAAATAATTAATCCTTATTTGAACACGAGAGTTTTTTTCCCCAATAAATTATGTTTGAACCTCACTAATTTAAAATAATTTCAAAATATCTCTTACTTTAATTTATTTTCCCATTTCAAAAAAAACATTTCTGACGCACCTTGTAGAAAATATATTTCGACTTATTAATGTCAAAATTATAAATTTTTTACAAGTCTCAATAATTTCCAACCTTTCTAATGTCGGAGGCACCTTTATGTGCTATTGATCATTTTTGCCAAAAAAAAACCCTATCACTTTTTAGTATTTGCTTAACGTCAATTCTTAGGGTTGAAGATAAGAGTAAAAAAGAGTAAAAATATATTAGGATTGCATAGTCATAACTTTTTAAAGTCTTAAAGATTTTTTTTTCAACATAAAGATGTTATTTTCCTCAGAGGGCTGAAGTTAAGAAAATCTTACTTTTATATGAATCATTGATTTTTGGATTTGTTTAACCTAAGCCCTATGATGCAAAGATAAGAATTTAAAAATAGCTAAGTTTATAGGAAATAATGTATTTAAAAGAGATAAAATTTATATTTTTATTTTTTTAAAAAAACATATATAAATTAAAATGCCTATCCTTAACCTTAATAGCTAAAGCCTAAATTGGAATGCACCCACCATCTTTTGCATTGAATTTTGAATCCGTGCACTTTGTAGCATGTCACTCAACCACCGCGCCGACGATTGTTAAACTGCCATCAATCTCTGAGGATCTAACGGTGGAAATCCTGTCTTGGCTCCCGCTTAAATCACTCCTTTGATTCGATTCAGGTGCTGCGTTCCAAACCATGTAATTCCCTAATTTCCAACTCCGATTTCGCCAACCACCACTCTCTGCTCAGCCGTCGATCCCACTCTCCGCCATCACCACTTATTGCAATGCTATGGCGGCCTTGCAATTTCTACTCTCTCTCTCTCTCTCTCTCTCTCTCTCTCTCTCTCTCTCTCTCTCTCTCTCTCTCTCTCTCTCTCTCTCTCTCTCTCTCTCTCTCTCTCTCTCTCTCTCTCTCATATCCTAAATCTTATTGCATAACAGTAAACTCGAACTCCGTTCCCCTACCTTATTGCTTATTTTAAGTAAGATTGGTTCGTGATTTTGTGGACATCGAACAAATTAGTTAATAAGATTATCGAAATTTTAAATTAGTCCTTGATATAGTAAATTGTGAGTCACGTTAGTCTTTAATCTTTATCGTTAGTAGTCCAGAAAGTTGGGGACTAATTTGATCGGGATCAACGTTCTTTTTTTTTTCACCAAAAAGCCATACTGATCATTGCGTTAGTCCATGTTAAAGACCAGTTATGGTCATTAACCTCTCACGTTATCTCATGTATCAATTTCGAAAATCTCAAGGAGTAAATTGATTGGTGCTCACATAGACCAATCTAACATATTAGTAACTCTATTTTCATGATAAGCAGGTGTCACTGGGGTGGGTGCAATCAATGCGTTTTTGAGCTCATAATTGACAGTGAAATGTCAATTTATTATGATGTCATCTGAGCCATTGATGTCAATTTATTACTCCCTCCGGTCCTTATTATAGGTCACATTCTAGAAGGTTTTCTTGGTCCTAATTATAAGTCACTTTACATTTCCAATGTATCATTTATTGTTTTTTCTCTTTTTTGCCCTTATTAAATGCTTTGACTATCTATGTATTTTTGTTGTTCATTTTTTAATGAGTGTGAATTTTCCAAGAAAAGTTTAGAGGGTAAAATTGTAATGTTACAATATATTCTCATAAAATTTATAAAACTAACTACTTTTCTTGGTATGTGTAATTCGGTTAAGTATGCCCTATAATAAGAACCGGAGGGAGTATTTATTATGAACTCAAAAATGGCATTGATTGTGCAGCACTAAATGACCTTTGGAATTTATACTTAGGTTTGAAGAATATCATGTATGAGATTGGAAGTTTATGAATGCATGTATGCTCATTTTATGCTAAGTTTAGCACCAAGCTTCATTTGAATGGTTTCTCCATCTTTGATGTTTGAAGCAACTATTTGCTTGTGTTCAGTGTAGCACAAGTTATAATGAGATTTTGTCTATTGGTGTGGCTAAAACGCAGACATTGCTTGAAATTCTTTGTTGTTATCTCTCGATTTTGCTTTGAATATACTCGGAACAGAAACTTCGTAAAACTCCAATCTAATGGTCATTGCTATGTTTTGCTTGCTCTATCAGTGAATTGTACAGTATGCATATTGTAAATAGGCTTTTGGACTTGTTAATTGTTATACATACAATCTTACATCACAGTGAAACTCAAATCACCTACTAAATATCAAGAGAGCTCCCTTTTATTGTGATTGTACTGGTTATTTATGCAGTGTCCCCTGACATTCGAAGTTTGAAGAAATGGGCAATTCAAATGCAATGATTATCAATGGTTATACTTGTTCGATTTAACCTTGTTCATTCCTAATATTTCCTGATATACACAGGTGCTTGATCAAGAGGCTAAGCTTTTATGTAGCTGCCGGACAAGCAGTGGTCGACTAATGTCTTTCCTGGTTGGCTGAGTTGGACACACCAACACCATTGAATAAAAAGTTGCATATGTGAGCCAAATAATGTTAGTCCTAGTTTTGTTGATTAGGATTTTGGTATTTGTTCTTTAGAGAATCTTTGAAGTTTTCCTTTCCTTTTTTATTTTTTCCATGCCGAATCGTGTCTATCTAAGGGGCAGATTTGTGCTCAAACTAAGGATTCATGTAAGGGGACTAGTATTCATTGTTGAATTCAAATCCTTCTATTTGAAATATGGCACTGATGTAACTGAACATGGGACTGATACAACTGAACAAACGTCTGTTGACGAGGTTAGGGTCAGGGACTAATGCGAATGACTTTTTACAAAATCAGGGACCTAAAAGCATTTTTGTTAATTTCAAGGACTAAAGTGAAAGTGTTGTGTAATTCAAGGACCAAAGTGAGAGTTTACTCGAAGAAAAAACAATGAAAAGCTAACCGAAAACAAAAATTGAATTGTCAGAAAGATGATAGTAATTTAGACTTCAGATTAAACAGCTCTGTTGTTCCTGCAACAAAACAATGGTAGCATATCAGCTTATGTTAGAAAGCATAGTTGTGACTACTTGTTGTTTACATTCATATACTACTTATGACCCCAATTCAACAAACATAATTCATCCATCCCCTACTTACAATTACATTAACAACTAAACTCATCACAATCACTGATTAGTTTACTCCAAAGTCCCTTCAATGTGATATCAGGTTAAAATTAAAATTAAAACTAAAATCAAAATCAAAATCAAAAGGAAACAACCACCACCATATGATATTATTTATAAAGGACAATTCATATTACATCACATGAAAATTAGATCATGAACTATGATGATGATGATGATGCAGTTTTGAGATAAATTTGCAGAAAACTCTGAAGACACTTCATCTTATCACTGATTTCTTGAACATCAACCTTTATAGTTTCCAAACTCTCTTTCAAAGACTGAACCACCACCAACATGTTATCCAACTCATTCATCAGCGACCTCTGCTGTTGCGCCTCCTCCTCCTCATCCACCACCACCACCGCCGGTTCCGGCACCGGCCCCACCGCAGCGGCCGGGGCGTAATTCAGCTGCGACTCGAACGCGTTCATGTCGTCAAGCGCCTTCGATGCGAGATCGTTGATTTCGGTGATGGATCTGTGCAAGTGGCTCTTCACGAATTGCGGATCCGAAACCAGCGATTTCCACCACTTGCAAACGCACCGCAGTTGCAAAGGGTTGCACTCCGTAACCCTAGAGAGGATCTCGATCATGAGCTCCTCCGGGAGAAGAACCGTCGGCGGCGGAGAGAGGGACGGGGACGGTGGCGGTGCGGATTCGAGCATCATGCGCCGTCTCTTCCGCGTGATGATGGCCATCGTCGATGGTGAAATGCGGTTTCGGTTTTTCGATTGGTGAGTTTGTTTTTTTTTTTTTTTAATTTTAATTTTGATTTCCCTTTGTTTAGTTTCTCTTTTCAGTTTCAGTATTGTTTCATCAGGTTTCATGAATTTGATTTCGGGTCGGGTTTTTCTTTTAATACCCCTTTCAAAGTTTCAATTTAGGGCTCCGATTTTCATGCCTTCGGATTTCGATTATTTTGCTTTAAGCTTAAACAAATATAGTACTAGTATTTATTACTCACTTCATTCCTTATGAGTATCGTTTTTTAAGAGATTTTTTTCTTTTTATGTGTCGTATTAAGGATTTCAAAAGTGTAATAAATGCTATTTTTTATGTTTACCCCTATTTAATATGTCTTGGTTTATGTAAGTAGTAGAGAAAAATTAATGATTATAGAAAAAGAAAGGGTATAGTGAAAAAAAACATAATTAATGTATTGGACATAAGAGTAATGATTAGATTTCTTAAAGGATATGTTTTGTTTGAAATATGACAGATAAATAGGAACGGAGGAAGTATATATTTAACTCAAATTTTTGGTGATCAATAGTACTATTTTTAAACCTTATCATAGTATATATTATTTCTAGTGCATGAATAAATTACTAGTAAAATATTCATTTATCAAATACTATAGTATTCATTTTTTAATACCAGTGGCTTGAAAAGTCATCTTTTTATACCAGTATAATGATCAATATTTATCTATTATTTTTGGATAAGGTCACAAATTAAGTGTATTTTTAATCTACTATACTGGTATAAAAAGATGACTTTTCGAGCCATGAATAGTAGTTTGAATAATTTATTTTATATTTTTACATATTTTATTCTAAATTCAAAAGAACTCATGTTATGTGTACTTATTTTATTAAAAGCATTGATTAGAATTTAATATTTCACATGCTCAAATCAATTAAAAATAAAAATCAATTTAATCAATTATTTCTCGTACTTTTTTAATTTTCCAAAATCTAAATTATAATTATTATATTATACAATTATAATTAAAAATTATTATTATTATTATTATCCTTTATAAATGAATAGATAAATCATTGGTTTTAAATTCTTAACTTTATTTAAAAAAAGTTAAAACAATTCGAATTCATTTACTGATATATAACATCATAATAAAAATAATAGCATGTAATAATTACAAAATAAAACGAACCAATAAGAAAGTAGAGAAAAACAAAAAAAGGAAGGGAATCCATATTTGTTGGTCAATATAAAATTAGACACTATGTATATTTCACATGATTGCAATAACATGCATGCTCGCACAAAAAGTCACATTACATTGGAACTTAATTTCGATTACAGTAATTATAATCTAAAATATAAGAAAAAGCTAACTATTTTTACACTATTAAATATTATCGTTTTTAAAACATCAATTATTAGTCATAAAGTAATTCTTGAAAATTTTTCTTATTTTAGTCTATATTTTTCCTCATTACTTTATTTAATTTTCTCCATTTCGTTTACCCTACATATTTTAATCCACTCTCGTTTGTAACGCAGATAGACACACAAGATGAATAAAGTTGTTTATCATTTGATAAACATTCCTTAACAAGTAGACGAACAAGATTATATAGACATCACGTTATCTCTTTGTTTTTGGCCTTAAAAAACTAAGTTCTAGAACGTTAAGGTGCGAGTTTACCTCCCTGGAGCATACTGCAATTTTTTCTTCGTTATAAAACTAAGTTAATTCCGGTGTACGCTCTTCCCTCACTTTGAAAAAAGCTACTCACCTTAGTTTCTGACAATTTTTACTGTTCATAGATATTAACATTTTACACACGTAGCCGTTAAATAACCTATATGACGTCGGGTTGTTGTACTGCTGCCACAGATTCATCATATTGTATTTTTTTGCAATTGTCACAACCGCCTTTGTTGCCTCTTCAGCAGCTCTAGCCTTTTCTTTCTCCAATTTTTGTCTTTTGAATTTAGCAACATGTGTAAGATGTTAATGACCACGTGTGTATAGGTTATTTAAGGACCACGTGTATGTGTTTGATGTTAACGTCTATATATGAACAGAGAAAATTGTGAGGGACTAATGTGAGTAACTTTTTTTCAAAGTGAAAGACTAAAGTGACAGTTTAGTCAAATAAAAAAGATTAAACTTTTTAAAAAAATATTTTTGAAATTTTAAAATATTAAGAGGATAAACAAGTAAAATAGGAGTTTGAAAAATGAATTCCCGTAAATGAATGGTAGGATGAGTTGAGGCTTGATCACCCGTGGCATACAGCCTGACGGACTTTTCTTTGGTCAGCCCAATCAACGAAAGTGGAACATCAATGTTCAATCTTAGCACATGACATGCAAGTTAGAACTATGCTTGGAAAATTAACTTGGAAAGTTCTCCTAATAACAATAAATCAAGTCTTATACTCGTATTAGTTCTTATCCTCTCTTCCAATCCCCATCATTTCTATCACCAATTGAAAAATCGCCATCCTTAACAAATTTACTATGAGAATATCCATAATTATGTATAGATTCGTCATAGGAAGTTGTAAAATGGAACTTAATTTGTACTCTCTCCTACTTTGTTTCTGCATCCGATCCAATTATATAAAATATGCACAGTTAAATAATATAATTTTTTTAGTAATTAAACTAAATTATTCTTTTATAATCATTATTGAGGAGAGCGGAAACGATTAAAGATGAAAAAAAGATAATAGTTAAGAATAAGGGTATAATTGAAAAAAAAATTAAGATAATTATGTATTAGGTTTGTCAACAGCAAAACATATGGATTAAGAGGAAAAAATTATATGGTCAAGACTTTCGAATCGAAAGGAGTAGTAAGTAACATAGGGTTTTACTTCGGTACCATTTCAAAATAAATTAAAGGGTTTTGACTCTATCATATTTATTCAATCAAATTATAACAACTCCAATATACTATCATGTGAAAAAAAACATATAAGTTTAATAAAATTTTGTAATCAAATATGTTTGATGTTATTTGCAAGATTTTTTAACTAAATCAATTCACAATCATTCTCAAATCATGAACCTTAATATCAAGTTTTTATTCGTCTTGGGCTAGCAACATCAACATCAACATCATGTCACTATTATCAATCTTCTTGCTAGATAACGACGAGAATAAGAACACTTCACTGAATTTTTTTATTAGCTTAAAAAATTGTATTACTGCAATTGTGACATAATTTTCAGCACACAAGAATATATGTTTTCGTCAAAATTTAGCGCAGATTTTTGAGCACAAAAAACATATAAAAGGTGGAGAACATCTTAACATATAATCTTCAGTCTTTATTGAGTGCCAAAAATATCTCGGTGTAAATTTCATTGGCTTTATTGACATGGTAGTATATTGTACTTGTCATGATTTGATTGGCAAAATATGAAAGGATACCAAAACCCTTTATTTTTTGATCCGTATTCCTTGCGGAACCACCGGTATCCACAAGAGCACCCTTAATACCAGGGAGCCCTTGAGACTAATCCGGAGCGAGCTGCGTGGCTGACTCTCCCAGCGAGATGTTTTTAGTGGGAATCGAACTCGGGCCACAAAAACCCTTTATTTTGAAAGGGTACAGAAGTAACACCCATATTTTTAAGTTATATTTTTAAAAAATAATTATTTTGTCTTATTTATGAGTTACTATGTATTTTCTATATGTGACATTTATTGTTCTTTTATTTTATTTGTCTTTTTTATTAGTAACATGAAATAACACATTTATAAATTTTTTAATACAAATTAAGAGAATAACATTTTAAGAGATTAGTGGGTATGCATTGACGGTGTAAAGTTTTTTACATCATCTGTCTATCATCCATCATTCATTTGTATTACTTCATTCTAAAAGTCAATGACCATAAACGGATGAATGGTGGATGATGCACTGATGATGTAAAAAAACCTTTACATTGTCGGTGCACTCTCCATTTTCTCAAATTTTAATGTTAAAAATATATTTTTAAAATTTCAATAAATATATTACCCTATTTGATTTTTGTAACATATAGTTAGATATCTTATATCTATACTAATAAAGAAGGATTTTGTTAATAAGTGTCATAGATATAAAAAAAATATCATAAGTCCATCTTTTTTCTTTTTTCAAGAATATAAAAATAATATTTTTAAAATCTTTTTACTATATATAATTTCTTAACATATGCACTCGTAGCATTTAATAGCATTTACCAATAAAAAATATAAAAATAGAGAGAGTACCAACAAGCCAACTAAAAAAATTACTCGTAAGTCAAATTCATCATAATACTCATCCGTCTCATTATCTTAGTAAAAGTCAAATAAATCAATGAAAATAAGAGAGTATCTGATTAACATAATGTTATGATTCTATCCTTAATTATAAATTGATATTGCACAAATTTTTGTATCATTACAATTAATTCATATTGCAATATTGCCTAAAAAAAGATCTTTAAATATGTTTTCTTTATTTACTTATCAATCATTGATACAATATACAATCTTTAAGATTTTTTATTTATTTTTTACTTTAATATGGGACAAAATTTTTTGCTTTTTTTACCAAGATAATGGGACGGATGAAGTATATGATTGGCCAACTAAAAAATTACTCGTAAATCAAATTCATCATAATATATGCATGATTGACATAGTTAGAGGTGGAAATGAGCATGAGAGATTGAGAGCCTATGATTCGGCTTACTTAAACCTGGTTTGACTCAGTTCATTTATTAAAAATGTCAGGTTTAAACTTTTTAAATAGTCTACATATCTAAATAAGTCGGGTCAAAACTTTATAAAAAACCTATTAGGCCCATTGGATCGACCTATTTAACTTTATAAATATTTATATATTATATTTTATTATTAATTTAAATTAAAAGTAATATATATATATATATATACACACACATATATAATATTATAATTAAAAATAAAAATATTTTTTTTTCACTTTTTTTTTGGTTTATTAATTTGATACTCTAGATCATTTATGTTTTTGTATGGTTTTACTTTTGTTGTTATATAGTTTGAGTTTTGATGTTGTTTACATTTCGCTTTATTCTATTTCAATCATATAATTTGAGAGCATCAGGCATTCTTATGTTTGTGCTAAAATATGATAATTTTATTGAATAATAAATTTTTAAGTAAGCTTTTGCATCAAGTCAGACCTTGAAATAGGTCGAGCTTAAGGTTCACACTCACTTAATAATAAACCACCAAACAAACTTGAACCTTAAGTTTGAAACTTAGACCTATTTTTGTTAAGTCTTAGTTGGACATGAGATATTTCCACCCTAAACGTAGTTATTATGAAGCCGCCGAAAATAATTAAGTTAGATTCTGTTCAGGAAATAAAAAATGAAAAGCTCATACACAGTGATTTGGTGATCGTATATGACGACGTTTTTGAATCTTTGATGAGACTCCTTTTACGCACGGACAATGGAATAAAACAACAGTTGGTCAGCTACATTCAAACCATTTTAGTCTTAACAACCGTTCAGATTATTTCGAAACTGGAATAATAAAATGAAAATTAGAAACCAAAAATAAACAAAAATTCAAAATTATCATCACCTTCAAATTCAAAGACTCTTGTTAAACTCCTCAGAAGGAAAAGTTTTCTTTGAACACTTGGAAGATTGAGAATTCTTGAATGTTTTTTTTAAATGATATTTATATATTTTTTCTGTTTCACAAAGATATAAAAAATGATACTAAAGTTAAAGTAATAAATTAAAAAACTTATTTAAAAAAACTATTTAGATTATAGGGGGCAAAATTAAAATACCCAGCAACCTATACGTTAAGCTAAGATGGATCAGATGAAATCAAAACGGAAACCAAATTTCAAGGGCATTGGATACTAAAAAAATTTTTAATCTCAATATTTAAGACTAACGATAAGAACTTAAAAAAATATTAGTTATTGAAAAATTAAACATATAACAATTTTTTTAATACATCATTTTTCAAAAAATATTGCTATTTTTTTATGAATTACTCTCTCCGTCCCATTATCTTGGTAAAAGTCAAACATGTCAATGAAAATAAGAGAGTATATGTTTAACATAATGCTATGATTCACTCATTAATTATAAGTTGATATTACACAAATTTTTATATCATTACAATTAATATATATTGCAATATTGCCTAAAAAAAATTTTAAATGTGTTTTCCTTATTTACTTATCAATCATTGATACAATATACAATCTTTAAGATTTTTCATTTATTTTTTTACTTTAATATAAGACAAAAAATTTTGCATTTTTTTACCAAGATAATGAGACAGATGGAGTATTATCTTTTATTTTTAGTACTAAGATTAAGAAAAAAAATAAATAAATCTTACGAGTATTGTAGTATGACCTTTTCTTTTCACATCTCTCATTTTTTTCCCCACCCTCCATTTTTTCCGCCTCACATGAGGCGGAAATGCTTTTTTTCACCCTTTCCGCCTCTTGATAGGCGAAAAAACCAATAAATTTACACTTCCGAAAAGATGGAGGGGTGGGGAAAAAAATGTGGGGTGTGAAAAGAAAAGTTCTTGTAGCATTGTCATGATTCACGAAAAACATGAGACCCTTAGTTTATTCTTTCCATCTATGCTTCTTAATTAGTGGCTGCGATGTATTCTTCGTCCTATTCTTCGTCTTACAGTATTATTTTATTAATCTAGAAAGTCAGCTACCTCATCTCATTCGTCAGGAGTTATTTAGTCAGATAAGGAACCATAAAAACAAACCTTGTTCCTCAAGCCATCACCAAAATTGGACTTCAAATTAAATTCATGGTTTAGAACCCTCTGGAGCCTAAAGCCACATCATATATAAAAACCCCTCACCCTCGCTCTTTTTGCCCCATCAGCAATTCCTCTATAGTGTATGTACTCCATAACTCAATAAGTCATAAGTCATAAGTCATAACCCCTCGTACCCTTTTCCCTCTTCCAAAAACACACCCCAAACCCACACAAAACAACCCCAATTATTATTTTTTAATTAATTAATTAATTAGTTCTTCATAACATGGGCACTCTAATTGGACATGTTGCTCCAGGTTTTGGGTTCTTGCTAATAGGCCTATGGCACCTCTACAACCACATCAAGCTCCATGCTCTTAACCCTAAGTCCTACACTTCCCCACCATGGTTCCCAACATCAAAGTCCAAATACTTAGAACTTTTTCTCATCATGGCTGGTTGCACAGCCTCCATATCCATGGAACTCTTCATCGGCCCCGATCGCCACCAACCTCTTGACCCTGATGGAACCATTCCCTCCAACCATCTCCACAATTTCGAGCACTCTTTAATCTCCATGACCTTCTTCGTCTACGCCGCCTTCGCCATCGTCCTAGACAAAATCCACAACGAAGCTCAACATGCCCTAACAAATTTGCTAGCTTCCATAGCCTTTGCACAACAACTTCTCCTTTTCCATCTTCATTCAGCTGATCACATGGGCCCGGAGGGACAATACCACATGTTATTGCAACTCGTTATCCTTGTTTCTTTATTAGCGACGGTTTTTGGAATTGGCATGAAGAAAAGTTTCTTGGTAAGTTTTGTTCGTTCTCTAAGCATATTCTTCCAAGGGTTGTGGCTAATTCTCATGGGCTTCATGCTTTGGACACCAAGCCTTATACCTAAAGGGTGCTTCATGAACCTTGAGGAGGGTCATAGAGTGGTGAGGTGCAATGACCATGAAGCCCTTCATCGTGCTAAGTCCCTTGTCAACATTCAATTCAGTTGGTTCTTCATCTTGGTCACTATTTTCGGTGTGTCTTTGTACTTGGTTTTGGTCAAGGTTTATGGTGGAAATAATAAGGTTCAGTATTTTTCTTTGGGGAACGAAGAAGAGGAATACCAAGAGGATAAGACAAGTGATGATGTTGAGTCACAAAAGAAAAGTATAGTTGACAATCCAAGAAGCTTTATTCATGTAGGGAACACCTTTTCACCTGTCGATATTGAAAGGTAAATAGAGTGATAAATCCATGGTTTTCAATTGTGTTGTATTTGTTGCAATGACGAGAAAATTGCAATTGATACAGTCATAATTGTGAATTTGTGACCGTAATATTGTTGCAAAATTCTCACTACACCAACATTACGGTCACGTTTGAACACAATTTAAAATCAAGGATGAAACTATATAAAAATGTTAAGGTTGAAATTAATGGTTAAGCAAGTGGGTTAGTGTACAGAATTTAATTTAATTACTATTAGGGTGGTGGGGTCCACCTTGGTATAGGATTAAATTAATTAAGCCAATAAAAAAGTGGTTGGCTTGTCATGTGGCTTGCACGTATTTTTTTTAGGGATGATTTGATTTGAATGTGTTGTTTGGATGATACCATAGTGTATGTATGTATATATGTATGTTAAATGTGTACTTGAACTGGGTTATCACTTCGGACAAGAATTGTTTACTTTTGTTTTGATTTGGAAGCAATTGCCATGTTCTAGTAGCTGTCTTTTATACCAATCCTTTTAATTAGTTTATCACATATTCGTTTTGCATTATGCGGTGACACCTGTATTGAAAGGTCTATGATATAATTATTAATCTTAAGGACCGTATACGCTTGACATTGCTTATAAATTATAAAAGAGATAAAGTAAAACATGAATTAATATTTCAAAGTTACGTATAAAATTAATAGAAATATAAAAATCACTCTAAATAATAACACTAAAAAATTGCGTAAGTGAACATAGTATTTGGATAGTGCCACATGCTGTGACGGATGGAAATCTCGCCAACTCTGTTACGTTCATTCGATATATTCTGTTCATTTTCACGTGAAAGTTTTTCTTTTCTTTTTTTTTAATCATCACGTGAAAGTTTTTTAGTTAATCTTAAAATACTCCCTCTATCCTATGAGTCATTTTCTAGCAAAAATCTTTAATCCTATTTATATTAAACAATAATAATATTCCTATCATCTATTGTTTTAAGCTTTCTCCCACACTTCATTTCTTTTAATCTATGTCTTCCATTCTTATTAAATTACTATTCATATCTCTTTCATTTATTTTTATTTCTCTCGTTCTTACATCACCTAAATCTAAAAACAAGCTATAGAAGAATATTCTCCTTTTGATAAGCTTACCGTATAATCTTAAAACATTAAATGAGCTGGTAAAGGCCTAGGGAGAAGTTGCTTTCATTATGTGTGGTACGATGATATCATTTTTTTAACTGAATTTTTACTTTATTTATTTTTAAACTGAGGTGGGGAACTTTACAGTTTTGAAGGCCGGAACAACAGAGATATATCTCCTCCTCAAAAGTTTTATTTCTAGCAAGAACCTTTACATTGAAAATATTCCTGTATCACTCTTAAATCTTAGGGACCTAACTTGCTTTCGCTAATTCAAACCCATTTGATATCATGATAATATGTTTGTTGTACCAGAGCAGCTCGCTATTCTCTAATCCCTACGTTATTAGCATAATAAAATAATGACTCAATTAAAGATTGATTAATGGATGGCAAAGATTTATTAATAATCTACTAGGCCAATAAATATGTTGCTAGCCAGTCATTGTTGATTAATGTAAAAGCAATACAAAATAATTTAAGTTCTCCGGAGTCAGCTCAAGTCGCTGCTAATAATGTGTCAAGCCAAGTGATGATTGTGCTTTCATCTTTTTATCCTGAAAAATTAAGATTAAAAAAATACAAAAAATTTACGAATATACAAGAAATGTCTTCCTTGTCTATAAAAATAAAATATTACACCATTTGTCTCTACATATAAGAACTAGTTAGTGCTTTGCATTGGTCTTGTCTTTTTTTTATAAACCTCTATCCCAATAATATTAATTACTTCTTTTCCTCAGACGTTTTTATTTATTCAAAACCTTTTAAAATTTCAATGATAATTACATGGATAATTTTGAAAAAATATTCCAAATATTATCGATTTTAATGTTACTAACAATATTAACTAACTTCCTTTCCTTAATCCATGAAAGGATAACCCAAGTATTTATATTTAGAAACCGAAGAAGTACAAAAGATTTTTTTACTGGTATAAAACCTCCTTTTCTTAAAAAAAAAAATAATAATAAAAAAAAACCTACTTTTCAAGATGCTGGTAATGAATCTACCGTACCACTTGAAACTAGAACGTAAAAGAAACCGGCACGCACGAGTGGGTTGTTCTGATTAAATCTAATATATAAGCGGGTTTAAACTTTTAAAATATGAGAAATTATTTTGCTATTTCATGATTTACTAATGTCATATCTATATTATAATTTATTCTTTTCGTGCACTTTAAAAAAATTACTTTTACACGGATCGTAGGGGTTGCTCACGACCTACGGTCGTAACACCCAGTTACGACCCGTTCCAAAACTGAATTTTTGAACGGGTGGTAAGGATGTGTTACGACCTAAGGTCGTAGGGGTTGCTGCTTACGACCTGCAGGTCGTAGCACCCCCTAACGACCCAATCAAAAACTGAGTTTTTTTGAACGAGTCGTAAGGAGGTGCTAGTTTTTGAACGGATCGCAAACATCCCCTACGATCGGTGTAAAATCTTATTTTTTAAAGGGCATAATAGGTATAATTTTAACAATTGAGGTGACATTAGTAGATCTTGAGGTGACAAAATAATTTCCCTAAAATACAAAGGAATAGATCTTGGGCTTTTTCGGTCCGAATTATAAAGTCCAAACCAGCCAAGCATTTGGGCCACCCTGGTAAGATCACCTAAAAAAGGTTTTGATTTTTGGCTTCCATTATTGAGTTTTTGGCCCCATTTTATATTTTCAATGACAAAAATAACCTCCACAATATTATATTTTTCTTCTCAAGAGTGACGAAAATCATACGTTTTTGCTCTAACGGAAACGACTTCTGTCTTCTCCTCGACGGAAGAATCAATTCCCCATAAAGAAATGATCATTAGTCCTCGAACCCCGTTTTTAGTCCTCAAATCCCCTTTTTTTTTTATGGGATTCTGTCGGAATATTTTCTGATACCCCCGAGTCGGAAAGATGCATTTTTCCGGTTACTCTTTTATACTCGGAAATATCGAAAATATTCAGACAGAATCCCATCGATAAAAAATTGGGGTTTGGGAACTAAAAACGAAATTTGAGGACTAATTATCAACTGGGTCGGTGACGAAGCATGACACTTTTCTTTCGTTGTCGTCCATTTTTTTCATCTAATTTGCATTTCAAGCTCATGCTTTTTGCACGTACACTTGCAACTCCTACCAGCATCACATTAATTTGGGTAAAACACAACTTACATTAATGAAATCATGATAATTGCAAATTAAATTTTTCCGTGATACTACCAGTTTGTAAATTTGCAATATGGGGCTTTTGCAATTGAAGAGCTTTTACCAGGTTGCTATGCATTCCACGCCATCTTCAGGTAAAAGCTTTTGCAATTGAAGATCTGAAAACCAATCAACCAAACCATCATCTTCTGGGTGAAATTTAAGATTCTTTCGTCAAGGAGAAGATGGAGGTCGTTTCCGTCAAGGAAAAGACAATTGATTTCCGTCACCCGAAGACGGAAAATATAATAATATGAAAATTATTTTAGGCATTAAAAATATAAAATGAGGGCCAAAGATCAAAATCCTAAAAAATAAACTGAATTAGTTTTAAAAAAATATGCTAATGGGTTTAGTTAGATTTTTTTTTCCCCAAATTTTATCCGGATCATTTTAGCCCTGTTTGATCATAGCCCGAGTTCGAAGCGGGTCAGCCCGAACTTGATCAGGTAGCCCGAATTGACACATGTACTTGAAACACTCCACCCATGACATTTTTCCATAAAAAATGATGCTTTTTTTTAATATATATATATATATATAGACACACACAAAGTGAGTGATGGTTCATGTCTCACTAATAAAGAAAGATTAACCCAACATCCGTTGGCCTGGCGATTGCCAGCCCGGCCCTGGGGGTGGGCATTGAGGGCGACCGCCCAGGGCCCAAAAATTTTAGGGGTCCCTTAATTTTTGTAATAGTACTTATACTTAAAAAAAAATTAATAATTGCATATTTTTTATCTTTCAATTATTACTAGTTTAGCATAATATTTTAATTTAATTTTTTTTTATTTCTCACTTACTTATAAATAGGTTAACTTATGAACTTTATTTTTATAACTTACTCCCTTTGTCCCTAAATATAACATCATTTTGAGAATTTTATTTTGCCTATTTATAATACGTAATACAAATTTTCAATGACAATTAGGTATTTTTTCTACAAACGCCCATATTTACTCAACAATTTTTAGGTTCTCAATAATACTTATAAGGATAGTTTTGAAAAAAAAACCATATCAAATGTTCACATTTGCAATACAATTAACTAAATTAACCAACTTTAGTAATGAACGTGAATTCAATCAAAAGGATATTATATACAAAGACGGAAGAAGTAACATGAAAACGATTTTAATTACCTATTTAATTAATAAATTTTTTAATTTTATTTCAACTCTATTTTATATAATACCTATTTTTATTATTGATTGTTATCATTATTTTAATTAATTAAATATATAAATATATAATGTTTTAATTGATTTATTTTTAATAATTTTTTTAGTAAGGCCCAAAAAAAAATTTCGTCCTAGGGCCTAAAATAAGTTAGGACTCTGGCGATCGCTTACCAGATTTTTCGGTATCTAAATCTCAAAGGGAGTTGATTTTCTAACCTCTCCTTTTGGGTTTTTGACCCCCTTTTAATTTTTTTTCCAAAAATACCCTTCTTCTTCTTCTTCTTCTTTCTTTCTTCTTCACCCCTCCATCATCATCATCATCTTCTTCTTCTTCTTCTTTCTTCCTTCTTCACCCCCTCCATCATCATCATCTTCTTCTTCTTCTTTTTCTTTCCTCTTCAAACCCCCCTCCCCCCCCAATTTTCTTTTTCTTCTTCTCTTTCTTCAACTCCCTCTTTATTTCTTCTTCTCCTTCTTCTCCTTCTTCTTATTTTTCTCTCTCACATACTTACTCATTCCATTTCCCACACAAACACACTCACTAACTCACCCACAATCACCACCACTCACATACTACACCATTCTGGTTTTATTTCCGTGTAAAAAGTGCCCTACGCCAATATCGAAGCGTACAAAACATGTCGTACGCCTCGACAGAGGCGTGGAGCTTTTCTTTTTATTTTTTTCCCAGTACGTCAAGGCCTGGGCGTATGTGTAAAATACACGTACGCCTCGGCATTGACGTATTGGGCTTTTTTAGCAAAAAAAACCCGTACGTCAGCCCCCTGGAGTATGTGTAAAGTTACGTCAGCCCCCTGGAGTATGTGTAAAATTGTCAACTTTACACATACTCCAGGGGGCTGACGTACGGGTTTTTTTTGCTAAAAAAGCCCAGTACGCCAATGCCGAGGCGTATGTGTATTTTACACGTACGTCCAGGCCTTGACGTACTAGGGAAAAAAATTAAAAAAAGCCCTACGCCTCTGTCGAGGCGTACGACATGTTTCGTACTTATGTGAGTGGTGGTGATTGTGGATGAGTTTGGGGGTGAGTTAGTAAGTGTGTGTGTGTGAGAGTGAGTGTGAGTGTGTGAGAGAGAAGAATAAGAAGAAGAAGGTGAAAAAGAAATAAAGAAGAAGAAGAAGATGAAGGGGGGTTAAAGAAGAAAGAAAGAAGAAGAAGAAAATGATGGAGGGAGGTGAAGAAGAAAGAAAAAAAAAAGATGAAGGGAGGGTATTTTTGGAAAAAAATTTAAAAGGGGGGTCAAAAACCCAAAAAGGGGTGTTAGATTATATGATTTTGGCTCGATTTTTAGAAGTTAAAGATTTGTGAAAGGCCTATAAATAATAAGGTTGATAAATTAGTCTCTCACCTTCGAACAGCAGAACACTCTAAAAAAAATACATCGTGACATGACCAATGATTCTGAGTGCCCCCACTAAGAAAATGTTCCAGAAACTATCATGTATACCTTTGGGCCTCTTTCTTTAGCTTGTAATATTACACATGCCTAGACAAATTTCTCTATCAGTCTTCAACGGTATATTTCCTTGGTGTCTCTTGAGAGAGGGTTTTTTTTTTTTCAGTCACTATATGGTTTTTATGGAAAAATATAAATAACTTGGTCTTTAATTGGAGAGCTGATCTTCCAAACGCATTGCTCTTCCATGCAAACAGCTTTTCTAAACTGGTAGTCAATAACTTGGTTGCACCTCCCTGCATATGCTCAACTACAGTGATAGAGTGGAGAAATTCAGTTGTTGGAATTTTCCTCCTACAGGTTTCACGAAACTTAATGTGGATACATGGCTTCTTTAGAGGGATAAATAAACTAGTTTCATTTTAGAATTTCCATGCAGGCCTTTATCTTGCTCATAGAACAGGTATTTAGCTCCTTGTTGCGAAATTGGATTCAAAAGTAGCCTTCCTTGTAATGTATGAGTATTACTGGATGGTTTATAAAAATAAAAATACGAATAAGAAGCTTTTAATTTCATTGATGCAATATAGAGAAAGTATTTTTCTTCTTGGACTCTCTTTCTCTTTTGCATGTAGAAGAATGAAAAACTAGACTACCTACCTAAGTCTCCCTATATTCCATTGAAATATTTTTCTTCTTGGAGTCTCTGTCTTTTGCATGTAGAAGAATGAAAGTCTAGACTACTTACCAAAAGCGCCATGGAGACTAACCTAATAAACAGGTGGTGGAGAATGAATGAGAATTCAATACTGCCCTAAGTTGACATAATCATTCTCCTCATTCTTCAGATGAAGCAAGGTGATTTCCTAGCTCGGGTGGAGAAGTGTTCCAATGTCTTGAATGGTGTTTTCATCACAAGCCAATCAAACAGGCTCCAAATTCACATTCTTCATGGTTAAGGTTGTTAATTCAACCCTACATGAAATCATGTTTTGAACCTTGACCAAAAAAGTTTAAGCACTTAAAAGCATTTGTCCTTGACAACTTCATTATATAAAGTCAGTTTTATTACCCTTACTCATTCCTGAACTTTTCATCTTGTATATAAGGGTGTAACTTACCTTTAAAGTATCGACATTGTTGCACACTACCGAGTGAAGCCAACAACTCTCTGTAAATTGTAACAGAAATTATCTCTATGCCACAGGCGTAATGGATTAATAGTCAAGGCAGAAATTTACAATTTCAATGAACAAGCAAGGCAGATATCCGCTGCTAAATTTGACCTGCAAATTTAAGTCTCACAAATACAGTCTTTCTATGGATGTTTGCAAACTTAAGATTTCTATGCAAACAGAACAGGCAAAGGCAACTTCTAGCAAAAGTAATAATGAATTGTTCTTAAAAACTTGTTAGCTGGTAGATAAACTAATATGGAGGATTTGTAGACAACGTATTGAATCTGGATGAAAGATGATTCCTCTAACTATTTCTTCTGAAAGATCGGTATCTTCATCATTAAAATTAGGAAGACAATGTAACTGAATTGAAACTCTTATTACTATCTTACGACACCACTGCACCCAGGCGCTCTCTCCATTGTCTGGCTCTGCATAACTCTCCTTACCAATGATACATCCTCCCACCTTCCTGCATCTGCATATATGTTTGATAGGAGAACTTTACCTCCACCATGAGATGGTGCCAAACGTGCCAAATTTTCTGCAGCTCTCTCTCCTATGTTAACATTTCCATGAGTTCTACATGCTGCTAATAAAGTTCCCCAAATCACAATGTCAGCCTCCATTGGCATGCTCTTTATCAATTCCTCAGCTTCTTCTAACAGCCCAGCTCTGCCCAAAAGATCAACCATACAACCATAATGCTTGGTATCTGGTTCCTCATTATATACACTTTTCATGCTTTTAAATATTCTCCGCCCAGGCTCCACCATCCCGGCATGGCAACAAGCACTTAGGACTCCTATAAATGTAATTGAATTGGGTTTAATATGATACCTCTGCATATCAGAAAAAACCTCTAGACCCAATGTTCCGTGTCCATGTGAGGCTAACCCACATATAATTGCATTCCACGGAGAGACACAAGAGACTTTGTCTCGAATCTGATTGAAAAACTGTAAGGCGGTGTTGATGCTCCCACATTTTGCATACATATCAATTAGTGCAGCACGTAAATTGTCGTTCAAAGGAATGGATTCACTACGTATGTATTCATGGGCCCATCTTCCTTCCTTCAATGTACCTAAAGTGGCAATTGCAGAGAGTACGCTCACCATTGTAACTTCATTTGGTTTGACCCCACTAGCTACCATTTTATGGAAGAGCTCAAGAGCCATTCTAGGCTCTTCAGCCTGTGTGTAGCCAGAAATCATAGTACTCCATGAAAATACATCTCTTTCAGGCATCTCATCAAAGATTTGCCTTGCCTTCTCCGTCATTTTGTTTTTTATGAATCCAGCAACCAGAGCATTCCATGACACAAGGTGATCCTTTACACCCACCTTAAATTGCAGGTTGGCAAGGTCCATCATCCCACAAGCTGCATAAAAGTGGATGATTGTAGTCTGCATAAAAGGGTAACAGTCAAAACCTCTCTTAACAACTGTTCCATGCAATTGTTGGCCATCACTATTTGCAGTTAGACGACCACATGCTGAAACCAAATTCACAACCATGACTTCATTAGGTCCCAATCCATTTCGTAGCATTGCACAATACACCATCAAAGCTTCGTGCAAACAATCCCTTTGGATATAACCATCAATCATGGTGCCCCAAGAAATCACATCTTTATCAGGAATTCTCTCGAACAACTCCCCGGCCATGTCAACGAGGCCAGCCTTCGAATATCCATTCAACATTACATTCCAAGAGACCAAATTCCGTTCAGGCATCTCATCAAACAGCCTTCCAGCTTCCCTTACACTAGAACAAAGACAGTATGCATGCATCAAATTCGTTGAAACAAGAACCAACCCCTCGACACGCAATTTAACAGCCAAGGCATGGATCATGCGACAGTTCCAAATCCCACCAAAATGTGAGCAAGCGGAAATCACATTCACGAGCGTCAAATCATTCGGCACAACACCACAGGACCTCATATCCTTGAAAACCTCAAGGGCTTCCCCGAAGCAATCATTTTTAACAAGACCCATTATCATGGTGGTGTAGGAGACACAATTCTTGCTCGGCATTACATCAAACAGTTGGCGGGCACGGTCCAATTGACCGATTCTGAAATACCCAGATACCATAATGTTACAGGAAACAGGGTCCAGCGTAGGAAAAGCATCAAACAGCAACTGGGCATCGGAGATTGAACCGCATTTGGCGTACATGTTGATCAAGCTGTTTTGAATGAAAGTGTTGTGATGGAGACCAAGTTTCAATACTAGAGAATGGAGTTGGCGGCCCTGAGAAGAGGAGGAGCAAGATTTGAGTGCGGAAACAAAGGCGAGTTCGCATTCGAAGAGATTGTGGTGTTGCCTGGCATTGAGTAAAATGGGGATGAAGTGTTGTGGGTTTTGAAGAGTGGAAGTGGAGAACCATCTTCTTAGAAAAGAAGGGAATGTTTTGAGTCTGAGACTCGTGGAAATGAAGAGGAACATGAGACGTGATCATTAGTGTTTAAACTGTTGTGAATTGACGCTGTTATATTGAAGGGGAGAGAAACATGTATAGAGTACTATAATTCTATAGAGAGCAAAACATTTCATTTTAACATTCATCAATGGAGTTGAAATATATGAGCGGTCAATGAAGTTTGGGGTACTTTTGTCAAATATCAACTTCTGGGTTTGTCATATACTCCTATTACTAATTTAACATCATAAATTATATATTTGGGTGCACAAAGAATCAAATAATTATAATTTTAAGTTCAATTATTTAAGTTGAAGTGGTGGTGGTGGGTGTCAACTATAGAGGAGACAAGTTTGTGGTGACAACGACAACAATGATAACAGTAGCAATGATTGCACTTCTGGTGGTAATGGTTGCAATGTTGAAGGTTGCATAATGATTACAATGACGATGAGGTAGAAACTTTTCCGAAAATTGAAAGAAAAAAAATATTTGAAAAAGGTCATCTCATAAGTCTAAATCTGTTACTCATGGATGTTGATAGAATTTCTCTAATATTGTATTACTTCCTTACTCTTGTTCCTCTCTTAAGAGAGGATGCATATGAGATCACTTTATCTAGAATGATAATGTTTTTCTTTTATGCTTCAAAAAGCATAAACAAGCTAAAAAGAAGAAAACTAAGACCTACAAAAAGCCAAGAGAAAAAACATTCGCAAGAAGCTGAGAGCTCGACTCTGAAAGCACTGAGTCCCAAATTTGAAAACACACATCATTGTGGGAGTCTCGCTTAGCTAGCCAATTTGTGTTCTGGTTAACTAATTCAAGTTGATAAACTGAACTCAACAATTCATGAATTTAAATCAAAGTGAGATAGAGCTAAAAACGTTACTTGGTAAAGAATTCGAGTCTAGTTTCAAGCTGAACCAATCCTTATCAACTCGAGAGAAATGGAGTAAAATTTGACTTTACCATACTCATTTCCACCCCCAAGGTAGAAAGATTTTTTTAAGGAAGATATAACATCACCATAAATTAGCACACATTTTGCATAATCAAATCTTAAAAAACATGAACAATTTTTAACATCCATAACTTTCACCGACCATTCCAATCCATAATGCAAGTATATTTTTTAGGTGAATTAAGTGCAATAGTTTAAGGGGCAAGCGAGTTGGCCACTATAAGACATCTGAAATGGGTCACCGATGGATCAAATATTTATTGCAGTTAATTATGTACGAATGTACGATCCTTCCAAGGTATATAAAGAATCCAAGATAACATAGATATATGGAAGGATGGCTAACACCACATTGCTATCTTTTCTTGAAATAAAAAAAAATGGTTCTGATCAAAAGTCTTCCAGTAAATGGGAACTATGAGAATGGTGATTAATATAAATCAGATGCCAGCACCTCTGTCAACCTCCTCCATTAAGAGTCACATTGGGTAGGGACCTGTTCAAATCAGTAAATTATCAGTAAGGACAAGAAGTCAGTAAATTATCAGTAATGCATCCAGGACAAGATGATAGTCAATAACTTCACCACAAAAGGATGAAATTATCAGTAAGTTTCAATGAAGTCATAAAACAATGATTCAAAGTCAAACTTTTGAAGAAGGGAGCACAGTGAAAGCTTCATGCTTCTAGTTAAAGCAACTCATACTTATTACCTATCCTCTAAGTAACATGGTACCAGTAATAATGGCAAAGTTTCTGTAGCTCACTAGCTTGTTAACATGAACAATAATTTATAATCATATGGAAATGAATGTTGGGTGGTAAAAAAGAAATTGCAGATTGAGAGGAACGGAGTCAGACACAAATGTAATGACTTGCATCATGATCCTAACCAATTTGAGTCAAACATGAGATCTGACTTGGTCCCATGATTTTAGGTAAAAAAAACTCTGCAATTAATACTGGAATAAATTCTTAAGCAATAAGTGATTGCACTCGAAAGAAGTTGGATTTTACAATCATATGCCACTAATATCTATTCTAAGAACTCTGGATCTTTCATTAACATCTTTCATGAGATAGAGAGATCTCTTTAATTTTGGAAAACCAAGCATTGTGACTAAAGCAAAAATCAGAAATTGAACCTTCACAATATACATAAGCAGTTCAAGTAGTTTAAAATCGTTAACAAATAGCATGAGCATAATCAGTAAATAGCTGCTTTATGAATGGAAAAATAGCCCAAGGAAAACGACACAAAACAAAAGGATGTACATTGCACGAGTTAAAAATCTAGCACCTACAACCATACAGGCATGCAGGCTCAAACAATTACAGGAGAGGAGAGAGATACATTAGCCAGTATGACAAAATCTTTTCATGTAACACATGCTCTAATTATTTTTTTTTACTATTATTACATATATTATAAAAGAGAATTTTTAAAACTAAAAGGGAGAACAAACTAAAACTTCAAACCACAAGATCAGCACACTGAGATGACTGTCAGTGAAATCCCAAGTTCACAGGAGGTGCAAAACATCAAAGCTTGGGCAGTAGTGAAGACAAAAGGACGAGTGAAAGAAGCCTAATAAAACCCTCATGATATAAAGCACCATTAGAAAAATTGATGATAGAAAATTCCATTGTATACCGATGAACAAGAGACGGTATATATTTGGGCAAACATATGCATAATTTCATGAAGTATCAATTTTTCTACCTGTATGAGCAAAATCACAGGCAATCTAGCATATGAAGACTGTATAATTCTTACCAATAACTTGGTTATGTGGGTTTGTAGAAATAAAATCCTAAGGATACAATTTTAAGAACACAATTTAAAATGATTACATAAAATTATAAAATAAGAATTCACCCAAAAATGGTAGTGAAAATATTCATCAATGAGCAATAGAGGAATACATGGAGTTGCTTTTTTACCAAAACAGTGCCCCCACCAAATAAGAGGACATGGTTATCAGGGAAAGACAAATCCATAAACCAAGTCATTAGCTACATGTGTAAGGTCAACCCGGTAGAAGGACCAGGTTAAGGACAGGAGACTTTCCCTAAGGTTATTAAAAAAAAAAACGGAAAGGAAAAAATAACATAATACAACAAATCTGTGATAATTAAATATATAGACATAATGCATCAAACCCAAACATCTATAGAAACAATGCTTAAAAGGTAAGAAAGACAGAAACACAGTGCATTTTCTTATCATCACAAGTTCACAACACTTCTCCATTGGTTCCATTTAAACAAACAAATTGTTGAAAGACCCATGGTAATCAATGGTGGTCAGTGGATAGCGGCATGAAGCAGGCACTACCTCATATGCTATAGCAGCATAGTGTGGAGTGGGATAGCTGATTAGCCGCTACAATAACGACAGGAGCAATAATAAAACTTAAAAAGTTTGTTTAACATACATAATTGATAATCGTAATAGTTGTAAAATCTGATTACAAACAATAAACGGAGTTTACATGTCACGTGACTTAGATTGTAAAATAGAAAGACAAGCTAAATAAAAAGACATAGAATGACAAAATAAATAGAAAGACACTGGAAAATAAAGATAGAAAGACAGGAAGCGAAAGCTGCACAAAGAACAGAGGAAGCTGCAAAAAGGTGAGCTAGTTGCCAGAAAGGGGGTGGCTCGGTTGGAACTTGGAAAAGGGTTATCTTGATTGGAACAAAGGTTGCTTACTGGGAAAAAGGACGGGCTTGATCAGAAATGGGGTGAGAATGGCTGAAAAGTTCATGGGCTTCTGGGATTGGGTCAGAAAATGGATGGGCCGCACAACAGATATGTATGAACAAAGAACAGTTACAACTCCACCCGCTATTCCATCTGGGATTGACCTGCTATATCAGCTGCAGCGGACTTAATACTGAAATGAAATGCTACCGAAGCTCTGGAGCAGCAGAGGCCGCTACACACTGCTAGGCAGCAATAGTGCCGCCGTTGCCGTACTGACTACTTTGTAACTAAAGATCTCGGATTGATCTCTAATGATTTTTTCTTTATAAGAAAAATAGATATTATTAGAAGAGAAGGGAGAATATTACAAAAAAAAGTATAACAAATCCTCAAAAGAGCAAAAGAAACACCTAAAAACTACGCAAATGGGTCATGCAACACCACATGGCAATCTATACACCAATGGGAAGCCAAAAAGGTAGCCCTATCCCAAACATAATCTAGAAACGAAAAGGTGTCACTTTCAGATTCTGAGCCACACATTATGCAAATATTAGGAGATAAAGCTGTCGGTGGTTTGCGCTTTTGGGGCACATCATTGGTGTTGATCCTGTAAAGAACAACAGTCCACACAAAAGCTTTAACCTTAGAGGGAGCTTTAGACTTCCAAATGGGATTTACAACTCAGAAAGCCAATACTATAACATATGGACATGATGGACAGCTAGTCATAACCAGTTTTGGAGGCTAAACAAAAAGAAAAAAAAGTAAAATCCATGACAAGAAGAAAACTAATGCAACTCCTTCAGCTAAGTCTACAACTATTTCAGCCACAGCCATTGGTCAAAACAGCTCTTCCCTTTACCTATTTATAAAATGAACACAGCATGGAGTAATCAAAACATAAAAAGCCACAACCAACCAGTGACAGACAGCAAGGGCAGAATGCACTGTAATCACACAAAACTACACATGAAGCAATCAAAAGACAGAAAGCCACATCTAATTAACAACAACTTCAGACAATAAAGTAGAGTAATCAAACAAAACAATTCACATCGAAAATGTCACAAAAACAGTAATGTTCAAGCCAGATTAATTCACATCGTAACCAGAAAAACAGCCAATTCAACAACAAGCAAGAACTACAACAGCAACAACCAAATCTTTTTGCTCACTAGATGAGATCAGCTACGAAGATCAAACAACCTTCCCATGTTCTATCTCAAAGACCAATCTTCCAATAAGCCATTCAGCTCTAAACCCTTTACAATAGTTACACCTGGAGTTTACCCTTCATCTGATCAACTCTCCTACGGTCCTACCAATGCTTCTATTGATTTTCTTCTCATATATCCAAATCCATCAACAAGTGCAACTCCTAACCTGATCTCTTTCTTTCAAACCAACTCATCTAACAAAACATAATTACCTCTGTCACACTTACCTACCAACTAAACACCACTCGTAAATCCTATTTTCTCAACCAATCAGAATGAGTGGCACATACGCGGCACCCGCAGTGATACAAGTGAAGCGATATTATTCCCATTCCCTCATCCAATCATCATATAAAGCGACAAAACAAGCGAGAATCGAAATAGTAAGTTAGTAACTAACAAGTAACAACACACGCACCTCTTGTGGCGCTTGGATTTCTTGGAGCCCCAGCCCTCAAGCTTCGCGACGGGGCAGCCGCAGGGGGAACGGAAGAGCAAGACGGCGCGACCATTAGGCGGAGCCATCTTCCTTAGCTCAGCCCTAAGGCACTCATAATCAGGGTTCCCTTCACTCCCTCCCTTCCAAGGCAGCTTATCAATCTCGCCAGCAACGTTGCTCCGGAGAACATCTTCGGTCTGAATCTGCAAATCAAACTCCATGGCTTTCTTCAAACCCCTGCATCCCTTGATGGAGCACCTGCGGGATCTGGAGCGGCAGCAGGCGAAGGAGAAGAGGGAGATGAGGAAGAAGAGGAGGAAGCCGAGGAGGTAGGAGGGGATGGAATGGAAGGGAGAATTGGAATGGGAGAAGAGGAGGGAGAGGGAGTTGAAGATGTAGGAGAAGTAGGAGGAGAGGAGGAAGGCGCCGGAGAAGAGGACGAGGAGGAGGATGAGGAGGTCGAGGGTGGCGGAGGGGGAGGGGTGGTTGCAGAGGTGGGAGGAGGGTTTGGGTTTAGGGTTGGAGGAAAGGGGAGGAGAGGTGGGGAAGGAGGAAGGCATGGTGGCGAATGGGAAGAGGTGGTGGTGGTGATGGTGGTGATGGTGCATCATAGACAAACCAACACCTCAGGTCAATACTTTTAATTTATTTCTATTTTTTATTTTTATTATTAAAATATAAAATATTATTTCCGTGTTCTTTTTTATTTTGGTCATATTTACCGAGTAATATATTGTTTCAATTACTTATAATATGTAATTATTTTTTTCACAAACATCTCTATTAATTTAATATTTTTTAGAGTTATAATAATAATAATAGAAATAGTTTTGAAAAAGTATATCAAACTTTTACATTTTCAATGCTACTAACAAATCTAATTACGATTACGTTCCTTGACGGAAATAAAAAAAGGCCAAAAAAAGTTTACATATAAAACCGGAGAGAGTATAATTTAGTAAATAAAATGTTTCAAAAAGAAAATAGTCAACAAAAAGTTAATTGCATACCATATTACATATGTATGACTAATTGGTCAATAAAAAACGCATTATATAATTAATTTTGTTATTTGTTGTTATGTTAGATAATAATTAAAAACATGTTCATTTAATTATAAAAAAAACATGTTCATTTATATTTATTATTATTATTATTATTTTAAATTAGTTTTTCTAATATATACCTTGCAGTAAATTTTAATAAATTCATACCATGTGAGTTTGAAATGTAAATTGATATTTTATAAAATTTATATATATTACTTCCTCCGGTCCCTAATATAAGCACCATTTGACCAATTTCACTCCCTTTAAGAAAGTTAGTTAATATTGTTAGTGGTATTGAAAATGTAAATATTTGGTATACTTTTTCAAAAGTACCCCTATAATTATTATTGGAAATCTAAAAAGTGTTGAGTAAATAGGGGTATTTGTGAAAAAGAAGTAATTAATGCTATTGGAAATTGGAAATGAGACTTATATTAAGGACAAAAAAAAATCTTCAAAAGATGCTTATATATAGGACCGGAGGGAGTAGTTACCTTTGTTTCTAGTGCAAATTTATCTAAATTATATATTTTAATAAATCTTGTTAACAAATGTCCAAAACTCTTGTTGAAATTACTAATAAAAAATAATCATAAGTTCATATTTAAATTCTTTTTCAAAAATTAAAAAATATATATTTTTACTAAATTAAACTCCTTGACAATTTGTTTTACCTAATATACCCGTATGTCATATAATACATCAACAAAAACCATCGAAAGTTTTTGCAAGTATGGATTTGAAAATAGAAAATGTGAATGTGAATTTGGGATTTAAAAAGCATTAATAAGAAAGCGAAATGGAGAATGAGAGTGGAAGTCGATTTTGACGAAGACATGTGCCTTCAATATATATAATCATTATCAAGTCAAATCATCGTATTTAATCTATCAACCTGACTCGAAACATTTTTCGAATTGTCTTTTGGCCTAGTTTGAAAACATGGGATTAAACAAACCCTAAAGTTTTAAGAATTGGATTACGTCTCAATATTTTAAGAACATAATAGATATCGCTCGTAGACAGAAAACCGTTTTCCTCTTTAATAGGCGACGTCAGAAAAAAGAAACCACTTCTTGTTTTTGTTTTGAAAAGCTTCTTTCGCTACACATTCACTGGCGGAATGATGGTTACTGAAATTACATAAGTGATCACTCAGCCTTTCTTTACTCTTTCCAGCTGAAAGAGAATGACGCTAGGTTCGTAGTGTCAAAGACAGGAGGTTCACAGCTCAAGTTTTAATAATTAATACTATCTTTATCTCCATTTCTAATTATAAGTTATGGAGATAATTGTAAATGAGGATTTAAAAAGTGGGTTAAAATAGATAATTTTATTATATTTATTAATGATTAGAAATGTATTTTTATATATGTCTTTAATTATAATGACACATTCTCAATTAATAATAATTTTATGTGATGGTTGATTGGAGAAAGAATTACTAGTAAAAAAATATCGCATTAAATGATTGTCAACTAAAAAAAATATGAAGGGAATTAATATGAAAGGAATTACTCCCTCCGTTTCATTGAGTTTGGTCTTTTAGGCTCGGACACAAAGATTAAGAAAGTGTTAATTATTGTAAGTATTGTGTATGTTTTGTCCAAAATGTCCTTGTTTAATCCTTATCGAAAATTGTAATAATATTTAATTTTTATTAATAAGTGTGTCCATTAATTAATGTATAGTGGTTTAGAGATGAGAGAGATGATAAAAGTAAAATTAATGAGGAATAAGAGAAATGATTGAATGAAAGGTTAAAATTGGAAAAATAAATATATTTGTGTATTGAAAATATAAAAGACCAAACATTGTGAAACAAGAAAAAAAGACTAAAAGGCCAAACTCAATGAAACGGAGAATTAATACGAAGGGAATTAAAGTATGGCATTGTTTGCTGACTAAAAATATCACAACTATGGCCATCATGCAATTAATTTGTTTAGCCATCGATGGTCACAATATAAAATAGCACCACCTGAATTCATGCAGCAAACGTGAAAAGTTATGTACTACTATTATAGATTTATGAGTGCATGTCATTTTACATTAAGAGGTGAATCTATACATACATCACTTTCTGGCAACACCAGACATTTCCATGTGTAGGCATGGAAGGCCATAACTTGAAACATCATACACCCACTGAGAATTACTAAATTACAGTAATTTACATACATTCATGCAAGAGAGGGAAAACTAAGCAAACTCGCGATCAGGAAACAGGGAAGGAGCCACAAGAGTCCAGATATACAACCCAGCAGTAACCCACTCGGTGCCGATTCGAACCCATACCGATGTCCACCCAACATCTATAAGATCCGTGCTTCCATCTGTGCTGGTCCATCCAGAAAGAAGCATAGCTGAATACATGCTAGCCAATGCAAATATTAGGTGGAAGAATGAATATGAATAGCTAACTGGTATTGCTTCCTTTTCCTCCTTCTTTGTTTTCCCCTCTTCCAGTTCTTCTTCAAGAAGAGGTTTGTTCCCACCTGAAATCATAACATGCCAAATGAGACATGACAACTAGGAAGAAATCTAACAAGGCTTAGAAAAGATTTCATGGTTTTACTTTCTTGCTAAGGAATATTGAGATGAAGTATTTAGCTTATGCAAGAATCAATTGTGGGTGTTTGGTGGAGTACGTTACTTGTGAAACAATACTAGGGCTATTAAAAGAGAGAAGGGCTTGTTTGGTTCGTGAATATGTTTCTTGTTTTTAAAAAATTGAACAGGAATCAGCAGAAGGATTTTATTGTTTTCACTATTTCCTGTACAAACGTTGAAAACAGAAAATAGAATGAAAATAGGGTGACATTTGCGATTATTAATCAAAGTAGACAATGAAGATAGAAAATGTCTTTTCAAACCAAACAGACCCTTATTTTTAAGAAGTCGTTCTCTTAAAGGAAAGCCAAGTTGTTCAGGTCAGAATTTGATTCAGTAAATCTAATACTAGGAATTCAGTTCATCATTTTTAAAAACAAAGAAGGCTGAAGTAGAGTATTCAAAAAAAAAAAAAAAAAAAAAAAAAAAAAACTTAATCCATAATAACAACATAAGATAGGAGGAGATCAAAATGGATTTCAAGCATATTTTATTACCAAATCTAGGCGAAGATGGTGGCGACAAGAATGTGGTTGAAGATCCGGCACGAAGAGCTGAATACAACACTGATAGCACTGTTGTTATCATGCCAAGAACAAGTGTACCTGTGTTGACAGCTCTGGATTTGTTGAGACCATTGCACTCATAGTCACGAGGTTCACTTTGAAGGCCCGTGTAGCACAGATAAGCACAGTAAATGGAAATCACAGATGCAGGCAACAAGCTTCCATTCACCTGTATTTGCATCCCATTACATTTTTTAACAACAATATAAAGAATGAGTGCATGAGGGTTACATGAATGGAAACTAAGTTCTACACTTCCACTCTTACTCCATCAAATATAATTCCCTGGAACAAAATTAAATTGTGAACAAGGAAGGACATTCTCCAAATAAGACTTTTGGGTCTGCTTAGTTTCATTTTGGCCATCAATATGGTATAAGTATAACAAGTTATGACTAAATAAGTAACTCTTGGGCACAGATTTGAAAATTGCACTTGGTAAATGGAAGAGACAGCATTCTTAAATCAATATTAGCAAATGTTTGTTGATATGATTAAATAAACAACTCTTTGGCACAGATTTGGTAATACTAACTGACCCTCTAAATTTAAGTGTTCACCATATAGTCAAGTGTCTTAGACATCCATGCTCTCAATATCACATCGCAAAGAACACAAATTCATCTGAAAGCAAAGGCTTCAAGCCTTCAACCATTTCATAAATTTAACTCACTAGGGAATGCCACTAGAAAGTGAGAAAGAAGGTGGTTAAAAGTAAAACATTAAAGAAATCAAGAATTTGACCAAATAAATGACTCATAGCCATTAGATGGCCAATTTAGTGTTCTTCAGTCTATTAAATGCATAGCTCTTTGGATTAACCCAAACTGCTTTGTTCCAGTAACATCTTTGCACAATGAAGTTATTCTTGCAAATACAAGTCAGATAAGGAGTATATCATGAGATAGCTTAATAGAGATCAAATTAAGGAAGTCGATGAATGTTACAAAGAAGCTAAGAAAGATAAATTGAAGATCATAAACTATATGAAGACAAACAATGATCAAATTTAGGAACATGCTGGTATATGGAACCCATAATAAGGCCACGTTCAAGCCCTCAACTACAATTATCCTAATTAAATTTAACAATGGAACAAAAAGTTAATAACCAAATTCAAAACACACTCATGATACATTAAGATGTAACCATAAATTATATCGAACTATCATGGAGTCCACAAAAGATAAAGACATGTGGTATAATTAAAATAATTATCCTTCAAATGGCAATGCTTTCATGACATATCTTCATCAACATTAACAGCTTCAAAGCTTTTTACCCAATCCATCATTGTTATTTGTTTGTCAATTGTCACTTAAATCCCTTTCAAACAATTAATCATTTTACCTTACTAGTGAAGAGAAACCAGGTGTCTCACTACCAAACTTAAGAGTGAGAAAGGGACTCCTAGTAAATTGGCAAAAAGCCAGAAATATCCTCGTATGTATTTTGCTTTGTTTAGAGCAATGATATCCAATAATAACTTGATAAACTCATTTTCTTTGAACATCTAGTTCTTCAAAGAAAAGACACAAAGTGGCCACAGGATTTTAGCCTTTTTATAACTTTATTAAGCATTCAAGAAAAAATATTTTTGGAAAGCCCTCAGATATTCTCTTACCACCTACCAATTCATATTGCACAAAAACAAACAACATAATCCAACCTCAATTGTTTGAAAGTGTTTATATTCTTTACCTGTGGATGTAAAGAAATAACAGCAAATAGAAATGCAAGAATCATGGTCATAACAAGGAAGAAGACATTGAGGCCACAATCATATCCAGAAGGGTTGAACCAAATGAAAAGTATCCCAGACAATGCATATGCTCCAATGTAGCATCCAACTGATACAGCAAGTAAAGCAATATACCTAAACATGCAAATATATTAGGAAATGAGACCACAATAGTAAATATAAATCCATAGGAATATTACATAAAATCTTTTTTATTAGCATACCATTTTTGTTCATCTTTCTCAACCCATGAGTCATTCCAAGCATGTGTGCAATCAAGTAAAATTATAACTTGGATCAATAAAAACAAGCCAGCTCCAAATTTTGATATGAATCCTGCACAAATTGTAAATATGCAAGTATCAAATTTAAAAATTGGGTTTATATCCCAAAATTTATCATCATGTAAGAACAAGGAATAAAAGACATCAATTTCAGAAACTGTAAGAGGGAATTTGAAAGAGCTTATGGAGAGTTTATTTGGGCTTAAGGGAATAGATTATAAGCTTCTTTTAGTTTATTTCAATAAGTTTGTCTGCGAAGCTTATCAGTATAGGCTCTTTTTAGCTTATTTCAATAAGCTACCTTGTCAGGGAAACTTATGAAAATACGCTCTTTTTATCATATTTCACAACATCTTATTGAATAAGCACTTAATTAAGATGTTTACCCAAACACAAACTCAAATATAGCTAAAGCCTAAAATGGCTTTTAAAAAGCACTTTCCATTTGCAAAAATTCAAAGTGTGCAAACAAACTGAACATAATCAAAACCAAGAAAACCGAGGTTATAATAACATACCATATCCTAACATCACAACATCTGGAATGAAAAAAGAAAGAACTACAAGCAAAAACCATATGATCATTTTCACAACCCAACCACCATGGTGCCATGAATCACGCCTATCATTCTGATCCTTCACACCAATCATAATAAGAGCTAAGATACCAAAAAACAAGAAATTCCCCAAGCTCACACGAAGAACTGCTTGCACTTGATACCATTCCTTTGTGTGTTTATGAGAAGAATCAATCCCTGCATGTAACCAAGAAAATTAGATACACCCAAATGAAAAATTATAATAAAGTTTAAAACTTTAGTGGAAAAATTGAAGGTTAAGTAGGAGCTTCTCCAAAAGGAGTGCCGCAACTTAGATATACCCAATTGGAAAATTATAATAAAGTTTGAAAATTTAATTGAAAAATTGAAGGTTACATGGGAGTTTCTCTAAAAGGGGTGCCCCAACTTCTCTGAGAATCCAAGAGAGGATTAGAGAGGCTCCGAAGAGACCACAGTAGCCGATCCTTGCAGATTTTTGGGAGATCCCAGATGCCACAGAAGTGCAGAGACCGCATGTTAGAGATGCGCAGCAAGATAAACAACACGACATGGTTCACTTTCTCTGGAGATTTTCAGAGTTGAATTTCGACAGGACTACATAAGATTGCTTCTTCTCTGTACTGTGATGTTGTTCTTCTCTTCTGTTCTGTGCTGTTCTGTTCTTCCGTGTTTGATTGACACTTGTCACTTGGGCTATGGATTTGTTAGTGGGCTTACTGTTGGGCCTCTATGGATTTGTTAGTAAGTTTTGAGTAGGGTTTTTGCCACCCACTCTAAACTTTATACACTTCACTTATTAATTTATTTTCAAAAACTATCCTTCACTTCACCTTGTTCCTTCTTTCTTTTCTCATGTTTACACACTTCACTCATACTCTATCGAAGGACACATATTTTGGCAATACACTCATAGGATCTACATTTAATAGAGACTGTTGCATCTTCCCTGAATTCATTGGGAAAACTGAGAGAAAGAGAATCTTCAAAATGAAACTTTACAACCGGAAAACCGCTATCAACACCTGCAAGGTTACAATGGGCAACAAGGTAACGACTGCAAATGTCAAATAATTAAATGTACACTTGTAGACTTCATCAACTGACAACATTTCTCTCCAAAAGTAAAATGCATTTAATTACCAAAATATCATTTGAAGAGTTCATACACAGCTCAGTTATTACTTTAAAATATGACCATTTAGAACAAATGATTCTTCTGTTACTGGTGCACGCTTGTCAAAGACTCCAAGTGCAAAGTAATTCTGTTACACAACCTATTTTATCCTAGGTGAATCTTAATTCCAACTTACTACAGGCATACAGCCTTAATTTTATGGTATTCCTTTTTCACCTTGCAATTTTTTGAATATTGAATTTTACAAATATTAACAAAACAGTGATTTCAAGCGTACACATGAATATATTTTTAAATAACAATCTTATGTTGTTACCATACCCTATGGGCTAATCGTCAATTCCAACATTGTTGAGTCATGCAAGCACTGGTTTGTTAAATGTAGATTCTATGGGTGTACTACCAAAACATATGTCCTTTTGTAGAGTAAGAGTGAGAGTGGGGTGTGTGAACATGAGAAAAGGAAGAAGGAAGAAGGTGAAGTGGAAAGGTAACTTTGGAAATAATTAACAAATGGGGTGTGTAAAGTCTAGAGTGGGGTGGTAAAAGCCCCATTCGTAAGTTTTTAGTCTACAAACCCCACACATTAGGCCCAAACTCTATTTTAATTGAAAAAAGTCAAAAACACCCTTCATTTCCTAAACCCCATTCACTCCTTCCTTTCCCAAACCCCTTCTTCTTCTTCACTGAACAAAGTGTCCCTTCTTCTTCTTCTCCAACCTCAAACTCCATTATCCTTCTTCTTCTACCTTCATATTTTATCTTCTTCCCTTTCTGAAACCCCAAAACACTCTTATCTTTTTTTTTTTTAAAAAAAAAAGCTTTCTCCTCATTCAATGGACTTTGCATATATATTGTTGAAAGTAAATTTCTTATCTTTCTGTTTTTATTTTTTTTTTACGTAACTGTATAAGTTCCGACAAACCAGTGTCGGAATTTCAAAAAATTCTGACCTGGGGGTGTCAGAATTTTTTAAATATAAAAAAAACAATGTTCCAATAAATTCTGATACCCCCGTGTCGGAAATTCAAAATTCCGACACTGGTGTGTCGGAATTTTTGGAACAGTTAAAAAAACTGAACACAAACGAAAAACAAGAGAATAATGGACAAGAACGAAGCAGAGAACGTACCTTCAACAGATAAGAATGGAGCAAAAAAATGAAGCTTGGAAAAAGGAAAAAAAAGAACAAAAAACAAAAAGCACGAGTTCAATGGTTGTTGGCGGTGGTGGTCTGCTCCAACGTGCGGTGGTGGTCTACTTCAATGGAAGAGTGGGGGGGAGGGGAAGAATCGAATAGAGAGAGTGGGGTTTGGGAAATTGCTTTGAATAATGGAAGAGGTTAGTGGAAGTTAATGGGGGTATTTTGGGATTATTTATAAAATTAGGATTTGGGTGTGAAGGAGAAGTGGGTGTGAAGGAGAAGTGAGAGATTTTTTATTTTTGAGGGGCATTTTAAAAAAAAATAAATAAAGGGGTCAAAAACCCAACTTAGAAAATCAATAGAGGCCCAACAGTATAATAATAATAGGGTGATATTGCATGTAAGTGGCGTGACAAAATAATTTATCTTTATTTATAAATTTCACACCCCATTTGCTATATTTGTTTCTTAACCCAAATAACAAACACTTAGAATGAGGGTTTTTAAATCTTCAAAGAACCCGACATCGGAACATGCCTATTACCAGAAACATATTCTGACATTGTATAGTTGGAATGTATGTAAGCAATTTGAAAAACAAAAATGAAACATAACATGATTTTAAGTATGAATAAGTATTGAATAAAAGTGATGAAGATGAATGAGTGTGTTGAATGAGAGTGAATAAGATGGAGAGTTTGGGTTTGAGATGTTTTTTATTGTCAGGGAGAGAGGCAATAAGAGATTGAAAGGAAGGGAAAATGAGACATAAGGATAATTTTCGTTTTTCATAGTTTAGTGGGGTTCAAAACAGAAAAGCAAAAATGAAGTTCTAATGATAAATGAAATTGCTTATAAATTGTAGTATGTTATTGTGTGTGATTGGGTAATCAACAAATGATACATTAAATTGTTGAGTTGAAAATTGGTTGATTTGTTAGACAAAATATTAAAAGCATATTCCTTTACACATTGTTAGAGATCATTTACACATCGCTACCTTTCAAAATATTATCATCTCTTTAGGGCGGATGGAGTATGATGTTAAGAAAAATCTAATATTAATCCTTTTCATTGCTCGCCAGTTCGCTATGTTCTACATACTGCTAGAGATTGTTTAAGTTTTTGCTTTTGAAATGTCATATTCCCTCCGTCTCATAAATTATGTTCATTTAACTATTTTGATTTGTCTCATAAGTTATATTCATTTAGAAACTCAATACTCATTAATATTTTTTTCCACGGATACACTTATTTATTACATTATCTTTTTCACCACCCATTTCATTCTCTATCACTTTTCAATAAAATCTTCATACGTTTATTATTACTTCCTCTCCTATTATTAAATGGGATTAATTTAGTCAAAATATATCAAATTCTTACATCGTTTACTCATTTCTTAATTTATGTGCAATTTCTAAATCAACATAGCTTATGGGATGGACCTGGATTCTCTGACTTCACCTTTGATGCAATCATTGGTGCAGTCATCAATCTGACCATTAAAAATTCATTTATCATTTTTTTAAAAACTTTAATTATAAAATAAAAAGACTTTCAAGGGTCAGAATCTCATGCAGTCAGTTTTGTGATTGCAGAGAATCCATTTCCCTTATGGGAGGGAGGGAGTATGAAATTATGAATCATCCAATCATTGGTCAATAGGATTTTTTTTCTACTTTAGCATGTGCTCCCTTCGATCTTTATTATAAGCCTCCTTAATTTTCATATCCTCTAAGAAAATTAATTAGTATTGTTAGTGGTATTTGTTGGTTGAATAATCTAAAGTTGAATATGATGAAAAGAAACACATTGATATTGTAAAGGATGGCTGGTCTAAATGATTATGTTGCATTTTTTTTTAATGCGTGGTCCGAAAACTTAACTATTCTTTATTTAATTTTTAGAATTTTTTCGCTGTTTTGCTTTTTAAATTCTCAAATATTTTGGTTTTAATTTCTAACGATAATATTACTGAATCTGTATTTGATATGTGGTGTAATAATTACTTATATAAACAATTATGATATTAACACTTCATCAACAAAAACTAAAACCAAATTTTAAAATAATTACTCCCTTCGATTCTATTTATAAGATCCTTTTGGGGTTTTTCACTCCCACCAAGGAGAGTGGATAAATTTGTTAGTGGCATTGGAAATGTGAAAATTTGGTATACTTTTTCAAAACTACCCCTATAATTATTATTGGAACTCTAAAAAGTGTTGACTTTATAGAGGTGTTAGTGGAAAGAAATAATTAAATGCTATTGAAAATTGAAAAGGGGTCTTATAAATAGGACCAAAATAAAAACCTCAAAGGAGTCTTATAAATAGGATCGGAGGGAGTAATAACCAAATCTAACATCGTTTTTTTAAGAACCATTTAAAATCAGTAATTTTTCAAGAAAAAGAAAACATAATTTTCTCCCAAAAGACAAGATGCTAAGCAATAATAGGCTAGATATAGGGGCTAAGAATCTCCTACATATAGTCATATAAGTACTAGTAGTATAAAACACATTTGGTTGATGTTGATCTGAAATAAATGTTGACACACTGTTAGTGTTAAGGTGTAATCTCAGTTAGTCACATCCTGAATCATCTATGCTCATTATTGCACTTCACAAGACCCAACAGGCCAACAAATGGATGCCACGGTAAGACTTGCTACCAGCCTGGACCTTTCTTTTCTCTCATTTCAGACTAAAACAGCACAAAATTCCAACCCCTTGAAATAACATGTCCCCGAAGTGACCTATTCATCAACTCCCACAACTGGCTTCCACAGTGTGTCGCCCTCAATGGTACGGTCTAGCAAAAGCTCTCTTGTGGCTCAAAATTTACCTTGGCTATTGAAGTGGCACCATGAATATTTAAAGTTGTATCTCAGTTATTCTCTTGTTAATCTCGTTTATTTGTTGTTCTCTTGTTAATCTCGTTTATCACTTAGGCTTTGTTTGGTTGCATAAAAAATGGGAAGAGAGAAAATAGGAAGAGAGAAATAGGGAATAGAGATTATGGCGAGAAAATGGGTAGATTTTATAGTTGTTTGGTATGAGAGAAAATGTGAAGAAACAAGGAAGAGAGAAAAGTTGAGTTTTCTTTCCTTCCGTTTGGTTGAAGAGAAAAGAGGGAAAAGAGAAAACAATAAATTTATCAAAAGACAACTAAACCCTTGTTTAACATAATAGAAATAAATTTTTTCTTTCTGTTTCATATGCACGTATATTTAAGAAAGCCAAAATTTTTTTTTACTTCAATTTTTTATTACATGATAAAAATTTTGAGTCCAAAATATAAAAAAAAAACAATTTTTTATCCAAAAAAAAGCTTTATTTTTTTCCAATTAAAAAAATATTTTTTAATTTTTTTAAGTAAAATGAATAAATGAAGGACGGGTAGGTAATTTTACGTCCAAAAACTCATTTTCTTCTCATTCTCTTGCCTATGGAAGAGAGAAAACTTTTTCTAGTGGAACCTACCTTATTTTCTCTCCTCCCTCAATTTCTCTCATGAACCAAACAAGGAGAAAAGTTAGTTTTCTCCTTGTTTTCTCTCCCCCAATTTCTCCTCCCCAAAATCCACCAAAACGAACAGAGTGTTATAGAATTCACTGTATCGTATGTGATTCATCTTAAAATTTTTTTGGATAATTATAATAATATCTCTTTCGTTATAAAAATCGAAAGAAAAAAAATTAAAGTGACATGTGTTTAATTATTTGTCTAATAAATAAATTAATTATCGAATAGTTAATTTAATACATTTAATATTGATGAACCAATCACAATTCAAAATTTGCAATTTTTAAGTTTTTTTATTAATTATTTAAACTTTAGTTTGTGATTAAAAAAATATCATTTTTAACATCTTTATGAGGTGGAGAGAGTAAAAAAAATGATATTAATCACATGCCAAAATGAATCGTGGATGATTCTTTAGATGTTCCCATTTTAATTTTGTTTCAATGTTCATTTCTCATAGCATATTATAAATTTTGATGATTAATATTAAAAGTTGAAATAATGATAAATTGTAACATTAACTTTGTAAGTAGGAGACGACAACATCTATCATTTTTTTAAGATTGTTAAGGTCTATAATAATACTGTCACTTTATTTGGTGGAACGACTTACTAAGGTAAACTTAGATATGACGACAACGATGATAGAGTAAGATGAGTGGTATTGAGATATTTGCAACAGAGTAAAAAACTAAAAATAAAAAAAAAATTAAGGTTAAAAGCAATCCCAACAAATAAAATTTCATGAAAAAAATAAAAATGATGCATAAATACTATTTTAAAGGGGAACATCAAATAATTTTCCATCAATGGTTTGCGCATGCACGTACCACGTATGACAATGTGACATGCATAGTATCCAATAACTATGAGTTGCATCAAGATTATAAATAATTGCAGTTGTTAATTTGCAATCGTAAATATGTTATGTTCATTATTGTAAGAAAATTATGATAAAGTTGAAAAGATTGCCATGTGACTAACCCCATGGGTCCACAAAGATCAATCATATGGACTAAAGATCTTATATATATTTGAACCTCTAAACGAAAAAGTTCTATATTTGAAATTAAACTTTCAACTTTTAAGATAAGATATGTGAGACTGTATTTGACAAGCCTATGCTTGACCCATTCGAGGATGATCAAAGTCATCAAACTCACAGCATTAATTGTGGGTTAAGGGGGTGGGGGGATGAGGAGCTCACGTGAAGTTGTGGTTTAGTTGTTGGAATCATCCCAAAGACTTGGGTAAAAGACAACCCACCCACGTGAATTTCATTTGAGCTACTTCAAGAACAGAGTTAAGAGGCCACGTTTGAAAAGATAATGATGCGAGATTAGTCACTATTTAAGATAAGGGGTGTCGTTATTTCACTTTAATGCATAAAGGCCGGCATGATGTAACTAAAAACCATGCCTTTGAGTTGAATAATTTGGAAAGAAAGAGAGCACGTGACATTGCATTTGGAATTCAAGTGCAAGTGGAGCCTTATATGATGACGAATTACAAATGTATATTTGTAATTCCAAATGTATACGATTAGCATATTTGGCCCCCCCTTGCCAGGTCAGATTTTATCTTTAAATAAATTGTGTACTAGGTAGTGAGTTGGAGGAACATTTGTATGTTACCGCAATATAATTAGAGAGAGTAATGGTGGAAAACACTGGTGGAAGATTGGCCAAGTGGAGGAGAATCTTAAGGCAGCAAAGAGGGAAGCTTTACATTATGAGGGTGTGTATCTCTATGCTTCTTAAGTGGCCTAAGGACTCATCATAACCAGAAGCACTTTTTTTTCCTAGTATTTTTGGATCAACCTTTTAGGCGTTATACATTTGGTTAGACACCTCAATGAATTGTAAATTAGTGTTGAGTGAGCAGGTATATAGGAGTATAACATCTTAAGTTCTTAACCCCCTCCCCAAACTCTGGCTCTTTTCTCTGTTGTTTGTCTTGTCTCAAAAATATACAAATGAAAATTGATATAGTGAAACTAGTCTATTTTTTTTAGGTAAGGAGTCAAACTATTTGGTGCAATTCCTTCCTTTGCGTTGTCTCTCATAAATCTTTAATATGCTAGAAATCACACTCATTCCAGCAAAAATTAATGTTACTTTTTAAGGAATATTAATGCTAGAAATCAAATTAATGTCCTTGTAAGGGTTTATTTATCTCTGATATGTATATGCATTATGTGAGGGTGAGCCTTGGCGCAACGGTAAGGTTGTTGCTTAGTGACCAAGAGGTCACGGGTTCAAGTCCTAGAAACAGCCTCTCCGCTTGAGGGGGGTAAGGCTGCGTACATCTATGATATGTATATGCATTATGTGAGGGTGAGCCTTGGCGCAACGGTAAGGTTGTTGCTTAGTGACCAAGAGGTCACGAGTTCAAGTCCTAGAAACAGCCTCTCCCGGGTTCAAGTCCTAGAAACAGCCTCTCCGCTTGCGGGGATAAGGCTGCGTACATCTACCCTCCCCAGACCCCACTAAGTGGGAGCCTCGTGCACTGGGCCGTCCTTTTTATGTATATGCATTATGTAGATACTAAATACAACAATTTAATTTTAACTTTCACTCGTACATGCTATGTAGATAATCTGCTATAAAGCTGATAAAATCAACATACATGAATTAAAGAGTAAAACAACTTTCAACCTTGGATAGATGAAGCTAAGGGCTAATAAAAGCAAACTGAGGTTGCTTCTGAGTCACAGGTGAAATTCTTGCATTATGTAGATACTAAATACAACAATTTAATTTTAACTTTCACTCGTACATGCTATGTAGATAATCTGCTATAAAGCTGATAAAATCAACATACATGAATTAAAGAGTAAAACAACTTTCAACCTTGGATAAATGAAGCTAAGGGCTAATAAAAGCAAACTGAGGTTGCTTCTGAGTCACAGGTGAAATTCTTGCTAGACTAGGTGATTATTATCTTAATCATAAATAAACTATTTTTGGTTTAGTTTATTCTTAAAATATCCACCCTTACAAAGGCATCCTAAAATTAGGTATCAATGTACATGTTATGCGAATATACTACATATAGTCATAGAGGTTGATTATACATATTCTAATACAGACAGTGTTGGGCAATCCTATTTGGAAGAGATGAAGCAAGTCATTTTCAGGATGATTTGGCAGAGGGAAACATTGTGACAGAGACTGCTTTGGCTTCTACCATTCCATTCTCAGAGGCCATCCAAGTCATCACAAACCACCTTTCACATTTTCTCCACAACCTTCTATATATTGAATTATTTGAAGTTCCAAGGAGCAAAAACATCTTTGTTGTCTAGGCTTTTATAACATGGCAGGACAATCCTTATCAATGAGATTTCCCAAGTCTCAGTTGTGGAAAAAGTGTTCAAGGCACTTTGTGGAGCAGAAAACTAGATTTTATATCATATGGAGGTGCACAGTGATTCTTATAAGGTGCAAGGAACGATAGAAATGGTGTCAGGTGTCAGATGATCTCAGTGGTAGCAAAACATGTAATGTCTCGTTGCTTTCATCATTTTGACTCTCTTGACCAACTTTTGTAATTGTAAGATTTCTTTTTTTCTTTGGAGAGAACCTATGATCATTAACAATGTGTATAAAAAAAACAGAATCTATATATAATCCTTTTTCATGTCTACTTCTTTCTTCTGAGATTCAATTAAAAAAGTTTGAACTGACCACCACATTAAATCTGCTAATTCGACCAACACCAATTTATATTTATATCATTAGAAAAATATATTATTTTAGCAAAGCCGGGCCAGTGTTGGTTATGCCATACACAAGAGGGTTTTGCTGTCATGTATTTCAATTTATTATATTTCGGAATACATAGGAATAGGATAGCAGGAAATTTCAAAGAATTAGACTAATTCCAAAAAAGAAAATTACAATTATTTATAACTATGTCACAACTCCATTCTCTCCTACCCATCTGTGAGTGTACTGCAGCCCATAAAGTCTATTTTATTTTATTTTATTTTATTTTGAACAGCTAGAAAGACGTTGATAGAAGACGTTTTAGCTCAAACATAAGTTTCTGCAGGAATGCATACAATATTATATCAATAACCTTGAATTATATTAAAAACCATACACGTGTTTATTCTCAAGAGGAATTGAATAACCTCATCTCTCGAACATCATTATGTGGACACCAAAATGTAATAGGCTCATTATGAGAAACTTAACTATTCCCGATAGGCTAATAAGATGTTCATTGAAACCTTGTTGAATTCAATGCATTCTCCTCTGCAGATTTCTTCGGAGTTAAACCTGGCTTATTTTGGCCTCCCTACATGATTTAAACCAATCAGAAATTTTCATCATTAGTGCTGAGTTGACAGTACAACTTTCAAGCAACAAAAATAAATCATTCCAAGTAGTTTATCACTTACTGCTGCTCCCTTTTGGCCAGCCGCCCTTCGCATTGATGGAGCTCGTGCGACAGAGGAAGCAGCCGCTGCTGCAGCCACACGTATTCTGCAAAAGAAAATTTATATAATTAGAAATTTAAATTTGCAGCAGTTTCTTCCATCTTTTGAGTTTTGAAGGTTTAAACTCTCCATTACCTCTTATGCACATCAACATATTCATCTGTCTCATCCACAATCTCCTCCTGCATCATTGAAAAATTATTACAAGTCTTGAGTTAAAATTAAAAATAAAAATGAACCAGTTGCTAGGGTGGGAGGAGGAATATCTTAGACAGTAATTTACCTGGAGAAGTTCTTCAAATACATCTTCTAAGGTGATAATACCAATCACCTCACCATCTTCAATATTTTCTGAAAAGTAACCATTTGTTGCAGCATCGTTATATTGAAAACCTGTTGACTTATTAATGCTAGGAAGCCTTGAAGGCTTCTCAATGTCAACAACAATACTCTCTGACTTCTCGTCCTGTTTCTGTAGCAACGGAGTTGTCAACTGTGAATCCCCACCAACCCTTTTGTTCTCTTCATATTTCTCTCCATCATTTGTTTGTGGAGTAGTTTTTCCAGTGACCCTAGACTTAGCAACAGCAGCCATATGACTACTGCCCTTTTGGAACTCATTCAGTATATCATAGAGAGGCATATCTGCAGGAACTCTGCAAATAGAAATCATTACACAATCGACTGATGTTTGAGATAAAATTTAAAAGAAGGATAACAAGAATGAAAATAAGTAAAATCAAATGTTAAACATGTAAAAACCAATCATGTGCATCCACCTAACCACATAAGCTTTTAGGAAAATTGATCCTTCACATGGTACCAGAACCTGAATGACCAAATGGGTTGAGTTTGATACTTCTTACCATCCTAAATCCTAATTAAACTAAATTTCACCATAAGTTTAAATGAGCTAGCATATTGTTCTCCGTTCCCTGCTTCAAGCCTAAAGGGCTCTTGTATAAGGGGGTATGTTAAAGATTATACCATTCACTTTGTGCTTATACTAAAAAATTCAAGTTTTTAGGAGTGTCAATCCTTGACAACAAACAGACCGTGGAATTCTCCGGATAGAAACAGCACTGACCGGGGTCTCTGTTTCTGGTCGTACAGTGAGAAGATTTTTTACCTAATTTAAGAAGAATTAAAGTGTAAGGAATTGAGAATCTAGAAAGTAATTAAAAGAGGCAAGATTTAAATAAAATCATAATGTGGAAGACTTTAACAAACCCACCAATAGAAGCCCGATAACATTTTTTGGATTTCCGGAATATACAGGAACTCGACTGTGCCCACGAGCAAGAATTTTTCCCATTGCCTCCCTGATTTGAGATTTACGACATAAAAAGGTTAAAATAACTAAAAAGAAAAAAGGCAAGAATGAATACATGTACTTTGTGTCTAATATCCAAGATAGATGTTCTTTTGGTATGTGAATATGACTTCACCTGACCTAGTAAATTGGATAACTGGAGACTAGCATGGTATCTCCAGTTACCCTCTAAAGCAGAGAGTTTATTATTTGAATAAAATAAAATATTAGGTCCTCAATGTAGGCACAGCGTACACATGGAGAGAATGAGTAGTGCGGTAACGTAACAGTCGAAAACACAGAGGACAAAATGTTGAAGTTAATAGCATGGAGGGCAATGTGCTTTCGGGATAAACCATAGATGGCAAGGTTTAATTTACCCATAAAATTTAATGAATAATTTTATCTGCATCAAAACACTTACCAATCCAATTTTGAATTAACATCCAAAGAAAAAGTTGATTCAATAGGAGTCATAGCTTCTTCCGCAGTCTGTTTCGGAGATATGAATATATAAGGATTAAGGAAAAAGAATAGGAAATTTGTATAGAAGCTTGCTGCAAAAAGGACGTAACATATGCCTTACCAAGACACCAGTATACAACATGATAATTAATAATTATTCTCAATAATGAAGTAAAAACACAAGATCATTGGAATTGGATGCTCAAATTTGCATAAAGCAGGAATGGTAATTTGATAGGCCTAAAACAGGTGACAATTTTTAATCATTTAATATACTTCACTAGTTCACTTCCCCATTCAATGTCCAAAACCCTTGAACCTTCCTAGTATCCCCAAACTCACGACACTAACTACTTAAAAAGTACCAGATTCAGTTTTTTTTTCCCCCACATAAAACCATATAATCAACATGTAAAGAAAGCATAGTAAATAGGTAATAAAATTCTCAGCTGCACTTTTTTTTTAATTCTCTGCTGCATTGTCATGAATAGCAAATTGCATTGCATTGTCATGTTATGGAACATTAATAAATATATTGACATTCAGCATCTATGGTGAGTGAATTGCAAAACCTTTTCTGTCAAATCTAGAGCTCCGCTGATAATTGTTGTCTCGTCATGGGTAAGCTCGCCACCCTTCCCAGCCTGTAGACAAGAGACTCAACATTTATGAATCAAACACCAAGAATTATATCAGTAGTATTTGGATAATTTCACCAACCTTGTTATGACTAATTCTGTTAATTATTAAATCACAATTACGATGACGATAATAAAAATTATTATTTTACCTCCTTGCCGTGGATGGAGACAAGAGCTTTTAGCTGAGCTCGCCTAAATAAAGCCTCGTTATGTCCCAATACCCAATCTAGAACCTGGGACAAGTACCAGTGAGAAAAAGAATCCCTTGTGTTAATGGTTGAAATAGAATCCATCATTCTATAAGTTGAGCTCATGAGCTGACATCAATATTTTGAAGGGTTATTTATTTGAGTCAGAAAAGTCTAGAGACTAAGGACATGGGTTTCAGTTAAAAAAGGTGTGCCTAAGATACTGCTCATTTACAAACACACTAAAGCATTATTCTAAACCGGGCAAACAAGATAAGAAAATGGGCCTAATTTGTATACACATCATACATCTGTGTGACATCTCTGCATACTGCATAGTGAAGTTTCATAGAAACATATTCATATGATATGCAATTAATTTTAACTTCTTCATTTACTTCTCGATTATCGTTATTTGATTTTTAAAGAATGGAAAGAAATATAATGTTTACTAGTAAATATGTAAGTCAACCACGTCAACAGTACATATACAATAGAATTAATAGTACTTTAACCAATGCAAGATAAGTTACCTTTCCAACAGGATAAGAAATTGGGTAACAAACTATCATTAAAATTCGCACAAGCCATGCAAAGTTGGCACCTACAGCAAGGCCATATCTACTACAAATTGCCTGAGGAATAACCTGATATCATAGAGGCAGAAAAACAAACAAGTAAGAGAGAGAGAGAGAGAGAGAATTACTTCACATTATTCATTGAGCACACAAATGCTGAAGCTAAACCACAACATACCTCCCCAAAAAATAGGACAAAAGTCACAGAGAGAATGATAGCAACAAATTGATTGAACATCTTATCCAGATATATCGGAAGGGCCTGCAGATTTCAAGTTTCAAAGCCAAAAGTTGTTACGAAGTTAGGCATGGTTTCAGGAATCGGTGTGGGTGAACAGTGAAGTACATACAGTATATATTACTATGCAGCAACTAGCACCTATACCTCAAAATGGTTGGTGTAGCAGCTAGCACATATACCTCAAAACGGTACCCGATACTTATTGTATAAAATGCTTTGACACTTTTCGTTTACATAGCTTTCACTTACTTTGTGAACATTTTTCCATGTCAACATTTCGATATCGTGTCGTATCCGTGCTTCGTGTTACACATAATCAACATCATTAAGCATAATTACCAATACATTCACAGTCACTAAACGAGGCCAATATACCATTTAAAACACTAATTTAAACAACTTAAAAGTTATTCAACCCCGCCCAATCCATTTTAGATAAAATGAAAATCACACAATACAATAATACAATACAAAACAATTCTAATTTAAGCACCAACAACGATTCGCATCCAGCCATTTTCGCGAAAAGTCCAGTCCTCGATGATTTCTTTGCATGCAATACTAACTCCAGAATGAAATGAAATTACCTCCATTGCAGCAGCATTGCAAAGAAGCAGAGTCACCAGAAGTTGGTGTTGTTTTTTAACCACCGGAAGTATAACAGCTGAACATACAAACACCGATAAGCACATTCGAAATTCAAAAGATCGAAAGGATTTGGATTCTCTAACTCAGAACCGTCGTCTCAGTAACTAACAAATTCCAGTCATCAAATATTTTGTTTATTAGTTCAGACTTAAAGTGATTCAATGGCTGCGATTTGCGTAAAAGATATCCGATGGTTGAAATTTGCTTGAGTATGAGAGATGCGATTTTTGATTTTTGATTTTTGATTTTTTTTTAAATGCTCCAAAAAAAGAAAGGAGAATCGCGAAACCTGCTTGTTTCTTCTCAGAAGGAGAACCACTCTGCCGAAGAATCTCGAGGTCGACGAGGCCGAGTGACATGAGACCTAAGGTTAAGCCGGACATGATTCCGGCGAAGATGACCAAGAAACACGAGATGCCGGCGTATATGAACCACCGCGCCGAAGCGAACGGTATCTCTTCGTGGCCGAGGAGTTGGTCACGAGTCAGCCACCGAGTCACCATTAACCCGCTCGCCACGCTCGTCATCATCGTCATTCTCCTTCTTCGTCTTCTGCAGCTGCTACGACCTTTCTTCTTCGTGTTCTTTACGTTATCGCGCTTTTTCTGTTGGTGGCTACCGCGCCTCCGGGTAGTTGTACACGTGGCAGATTCGAGTATTTTTTTTGTTGGGTTTCAACTTTCACGTGGACCATGATGGTCTCGGTGATCCGGTGGTCCCTCCCCTTTTCATACTTATACTTATTGAATCAAATATTTCATCCTCGCACCTTTTGTATATATTATTATTATTATTATTTTCTCCATCATCTTATACTGATTTTTAATAATAACTAGTTAATTTTTTATAAATATTTTTATTTTCTTAATATTTTTTATTTTTAATAATATTAATAGGAATAATTTTAAAAATATATATTAAATGTTCGCATTTCTAATAAAAAATTAAATTAATTAATTTTTTTAATGGACGTGAAATCTTTCAAAAAAATATTACAGGATGTAACACTTTTCCTTTGAGTTTTATTGCCAAACAACCCTTTGCCTAAAGGAAAAAGAAGTAAATAATTGCCAAAAATGGGATTTGAATTCGTCATCTTTTAATATGACTTTTTTTGAAAAAAGTTTATAAATATTTGATATAGTGATTTGTAATATTATAATTATAATTATTATAGAGATTTTAAAAAAGTATTGATGAAACAAAATATTTGTGTAACAAAATAATTAAGTGTCATTAAAATTAAAAATAAAGTTACACAAAAAATAGATGGTTCACCGATAGAATAAAGATTTTTTACATCATCAATGCATCATTCATTATTTATGTGGTTATGGTCACAAATTAATCTATATTAAAAAATACTGAAAGATTAACTTTTACCTTTTATTTTTGGAATATTTTTCCGTTGAACGAGATCCGTTTTTGTATATAACTAGTGCAGCACCCGTGCAATGCACTCAAATTTAATTATTGTATCAGGTAAAAATACCACAATTATTGATAGCTATTTGTAAAGATAAATAAAATGAATCAAAAATTACACAATAATTCATTTTTTTAAAAAAAATAGTCATGTGACGAACAACAACCAATAACCCGAGGAATGGTATCCATAATTAAAATTATAAAATAACACAACAAAACAACAAATAAAATCATATGTTTATAATAGAAAATAGCGTAAAGGGTCTTCTTCTTCTTCAGTAGTGCTTTCTTTACGACAAGTTACATCAAATAACATCATAGCTTTAAAATAGAAGATAGTCTAAGAAATGCAACATATGTTTCAGGCTAAACAACATAACATAATTAAAAAAAAAAATTATTTAAAAATTACGGAAAAAAAATCTTCTCAGGTAGTGCCTTCTTTATGTGAATTCAATGCTCCTAATTATGTGGATTATGTTTTGATGATGACAAAATAATTAACAAATCATGCCTTGAAGATATTGCAACATCAACATCAACAAGAAGTCAAGAAAAGAAGAGAAGTGTCCAATCATTCTCAATCAAATATTAATTGTAAATTTCTAATTTATGTTGAGAGTGGTTGAGAGTGGGTAGAAATAGTTAGTCTCTTCTAGGAATAAATTTTTATATGTTTATTAAGTTGAGATTGACCAAAAATTAATACTTGAGAAGAAAAATAAAATTGAAAAATAATTTTTCCCACATCTGATCAAAATACTCGAGTATTTTGAGAAAGACTCGAGTATATACTCGAGTATTTATAGAAAAACTCGAGTATTTGTGCCAGGTCAGCAATTATGACCGTTAGTCTTGTTCGTGCACCAATTCACTCGTGACCGACCAAAAAGACTCCTAAAAATGGTATTGAGCACCAATTCTCCGCACCAAGAACTCCGGAACAAAACGGAGTGGTAGAGCGGAAAAATAGGGTGCTAGAGGAACTTGCTAGAACCATGTTAAATGATTCTCAAGTACCTCAATATTTTTGGGCCGATGCCGTCAATACGGCTTGTTATGTTTTAAATCGTATTTTGATAAGGCCCTCTTTGGATAAAACCCCCTATGAACTTTACAAGGGAAGAAAGCCAAATATATCTCATTTTCATGTCTTCGGATGCCAAGTTTTTGTTTTAAATAATGGAAAAGATCACCTTGGCAAGTTTGATTCCAAATCCGATGAAGGCATATTTTTAGGCTATTCTTCTCATAGTAAAGCTTATAGAATTTTCAATAAAAGAACTTTAACTATTGAGGAATCAATTCATGTGGTTTTTAATGAGTCTTCAAAAGAAGATAGTGTTTTATGTGATGCTAGTGAAGATGGCATTGTCTTTTCAAAAAAAGAAAAAGAGAGAGAGAATTCAAAAGTTGATGAAGGAGAAGTAAGGGAAGAACTTCCTCCAACTTGGAAATCGGTCAAGGCTCATCCTATAGACAAAGTCATAGGAGATATGTCAAAGGGAGTACTTACTAGTAGGTCTATTCAAAACATTTGCCACTATGTCTCATTTGTTTCTCAAATTGAACCCGATTCAATTAAAAAGGCCATTGAGGATGATCATTGGGTTCTTGCTATGCAAGAAGAATTAAACCAATTTGAAAGAAATGAAGTTTGGGATCTAGTCCCTAAACCCGATGATCATACCATAATTGGTACTAAATGGATTTATAGAAACAAACTTGATGAATCCGGGTTGATTATAAGAAACAAAGCTAGACTAGTAGCTCAAGGGTACAACCAAGAGGAAGGTATCGATTATGATGAGACCTTTGCTCCGGTTGCACGTCTTGAAGCAATCCGAATTTTACTTGCTTATGCTTCAATCATGAAATTCACTTTATATCAAATGGATGTTAAAAGTGCTTTCTTGAATGGGTTTATAAATGAAGAAGTGTATGTCAAACAACCCCCCGGTTTTGAAAATAGTGAATTTCCAAACCATGTTTATAAATTGAAAAAGGCACTCTATGGATTGAAACAAGCTCCTAGAGCTTGGTATGATCGATTGAGTTCCTTTCTATTAGAAAACAAGTTTCAAAGAGGGAAGGTTGATAATACATTATTTATTTATAAAACCAAGGATGACATTTTGTTAGTACAAATCTATGTTGATGATATCATTTTCGGTGCTACTAACGTGTCTCTTTGTAGAAAGTTTTCAAATTTGATGAAAAAGGAATTTGAAATGTCAATGATGGGAGAACTCAAGTTCTTCCTAGGCTTACAAATAAAGCAAGTCAAGGAGGGGATATTTGTGCATCAAGGGAAATATTGCAAAGAGCTCCTTGAAAAATTCGGATTGGACAAGTGCAAGGAAGCCTACACTCCAATGAGCACATCATGCTACCTAGACAAGGATGAACAAGGTACACCGGTTGATGTTAGTAAGTATAGGGGTATGATAGGTAGTCTCCTATATCTCACTGCATCTAGACCGGATATTATGTTTAGTGTATGCATGTGTGCTAGATTTCAAGCTAATCCTAAAGAATCTCACCTATCCGCAGTTAAACATATATTTAAGTATCTAAAAGGAACAATTAACACTGGTTTATGGTATCCTGCTGATGCCAATCTTTGTTTAGTTGGTTACTCGGATTCCGACTTCGCGGGATGCAAGCTTGATCGCAAAAGCACCAGTGGTACTTGCCATTTCTTGGGAAGTTCATTGGTGTCATGGTTTTCTAAAAAGCAAGCTTGTGTCGCTCTTTCTACCGCCGAAGCGGAATATATCGCAGCCGGTAGTTGTTGTACTCAACTGTTATGGATGAAACAACAATTATCGGATTTTGGTTTGAAACTTGAAAATATTCCGATTAGATGCGATAACACGAGTGCAATCAATTTGACTAAGAATCCAGTGTATCACTCAAGAACTAAACACATTGAAATAAGACATCATTTTTTAAGAGATCATGTACAAAAGGGTGATTGCACAATTGAATTTGTTAGTACCACAAATCAATTAGCCGACATTTTTACAAAACCTCTACCAAGGGACACCTTTTATCATATTAGGAGAGAACTTGGTATTTTAGATGAAGCTAATATAGGCTAATTGCACTGTGTGTCATTTTTGGAAAATCACCATATTAGTCTTACTCTAATGTGTTATTGATTCTTAGTTAAATTGTCCTTGATGATATTTGAAATTGTATATGTTAATTGTGTGTGATTCTGTACTGTATTCCAAGTTGGTAGTGAAGCATTTGTGTTTGGTCTTTTAAAACTGAGTTTTTACTTTCTGTTCTGTCAAAATACTCGAGTTTTTCCAAAAACACTCGAGTATTTTAATTCAAAATTAAATCAGTTTTAAATTGAAAAAGTTTTTAATCAGGGTCTGATAAAATTACTCGAGTTTTTCTAAAAACACTCGAGTCTTTATTAAAAAACTCGAGTGTTTTGCAAAACACTCGAGTCTTTCGAAACCCCCAAGTTTTGAACTGTCAGACCAAACTCGAGTATTTTCCAAAAACTCGAGTATTTTGCGTTTTCCTGAAAATTGAACTTTCGGACCAAAGTCGAGTTTTTCAATTTTTACTCGAGTTTTCTGGGGAAATCTGGGCTGAGTCATGAACGACTCGAGTATATTCTCAAACACTCGAGTATTTTGTAACGAACAACTCGAGTATTGTTGAATATACTCGAGTATTTTGGCGAGTTTATATATTCTCCAGCCCCCACAAACTCGAGTTTCACGAACCCCTTTCTCTTCTCTCTCGGTTTTCTCATATCTCTCTCCTCAAAACTCCGTTTTTACTCAAATTTTTGCCAAATCTTACTAGTTTTACATCCTCTAATCACTTTTCTACCATTATTTCAACAAATTTCAACACTTTTCAACCTCAAATCCGTCACCCCCTTTTAAAACCCTAATTTCAAAAACTCCTATTTTCACATCAATTCATCTATGGCTTCTTCATCTGGCAAAGGAAAGAGAGTAAGGATTGCTGACTCATCTTCCGAGGAGGAAATTTCCGACTACTATCAAGAGGATGAACGCTTGGAAAGGATGGAAGGCTTTGCCACCAGAGAATTCGGAGTAATCACATGGATCAATAGTACTTTCCTTGAGAGTAAGGGTTTCCATTTTGTTACTAACCTTAGATATCAGAAACTGATTCAATTTCTGGAATTTCATGGACCTATATATCCTAGGTTAGTTAGAACATTCTATGCAAACCTTAGGCTAAAGGACAATGTCATAGAAACAATGGTTGAGGGTGTTCGATTCAAAATTAGCGCTAAGGATCTTTTTGTTGCTTTTGGGACAACACGTCACGGGGACAATTCTCTAAAGGCCGATGCGGACGGCATTTTTCAAAGTTGTTTGCGCCCCGGTCGTGTATGGACCGAAGGAGTTAAGCATTCCTCATACATGACTGTCCAATCTAGGGTGTTGCATTATATTGTTTGTCATCAATTAGTGCCTCAAACCTCACCCAATTATGCCAAACCCACAAACAATGAACTTAGGCTTCTTAGTGCCATCTTGAACAATGAGAAGCTGAACTGGAGTCGCATAATTTTGGATAGAATGCTCCTTGCTGCTAAGTCCAAACACCCAAAAACCCTGCCCTATGCCATGCATGTTTGTTATCTGTTGAGTTACTTCAAGGTGCCTATCCCACGCAATGAAGAGAAAAAGACTCTTCATGTGAACCAGCATTGCCTCAACAAAGGCACCTTGAGTCACCAGGACATGGCATTCCATGAACCCTCTGGCCAATACTTGTACCGATCTGATATTGCTGAGCTAGAGAGGGTTGCAAATGTGGCAGCTCAACAGGGGATGGATGCCCATCAGATGGAAGAGGAAGCTGCTGCATTTGCCCAGGCTGAAGAATGGGATCCTATTGATCAGATTAACTTTGATGACTTCGCTGGATCTCAATCTGGGTTTGACAACTCGGGCTGGAGAGAGAATGTGATCACACGTCTGGACACTTTAGATGGGAGAATGGACTCCCTTGTGCATGCTATGGACGCCCAGCGTGATGATTTTGTTAGCCTAGACACTAGGATGAGTGCAGAGTCTGCCATGTTTTATTCTCATTTGGATCAGCACTCGGCCCAGATTAATGCCCGCCTGGACCAGCAGTCAGGGGAGATGCACCGCCGGTTTGATGAGATGATGGCGGCCTTCTCTCGATTTTATCCTCCTCCAGATGATCCAGCTCCTTCCATGTTTTGATGCTGCTGCTTATGGATTTTCTATTTTAGTTTTCATTATGTTTTCATCATGTTGATCTTGTTGCATTTTCTGTACTTTGAGAACTTGGTGTTTTGCGACTTTGGGTTTATTAATTGCACCTTTGATTTGGACCTTTTATGATATTTTTATGTTAATGAATTTGGTCTTCATTATGATGTTTGTGCAAAGCTTCAGGGGGAGCTCTTTATCGTTATTATATCTCCGTTTTATTTGCATAGTTGGTTATGGGGTTTTCCGATTATGCACCTCTCCTCCCTTGATCTTTTTCTAAATTGTTACATCTTTTTGGCGTATGACAAAAAGGGGGAGAGATATTACACTTGTCTTGTCTTGATATTGTTGCACCTAAAATCTCTAATTATGGTATATACTCTGATAATTGTTAAATTCTCTAATACCATAGGCTTGGTGCTAAAATTAAATTGTCATAACATCTTGCTCAAGCTGAATTTTTAGATAGGTGAAAAGTATCATATAGTGAGGGGGAGTTGCATCTCCAAGTGGATCAAGCTTAACAAATGGATCAAGTGTTAATTATTTTGTCATCACCAAAAAGGGGGAGATTGTGAATTCAATGCTCCTAATTATGTGGATTATGTTTTGATGATGACAAAATAGTTAACAAATCATGCCTTGAAGATATTGCAACATCAACATCAACAAGAAGTCAAGAAAAGAAGAGAAGTGCCCAATCATTCTCAATCAAATATTAATTGTAAATTTCTAATTTATGTTGAGAGTGGTTGAGAGTGGGTAGAAATAGTTAGTCTCTTCTAGGAATAAATTTTTATATGTTTATTAAGTTGAGATTGACCAAAAATTAATACTTGAGAAGAAAAATAAAATTGAAAAATAATTTTTCCCACATCTGATCAAAATACTCGAGTATTTTGAGAAAGACTCGAGTATATACTCGAGTATTTATAGAAAAACTCGAGTATTTGTGCCAGGTCAGCAATTATGACCGTTAGTCTTGTTCGTGCACCAATTCACTCGTGACCGACCAAAAAGACTCGAGTTTTTACCAAAAGACTCGAGTATTTTTGTCCAGTCAGCAAAATGAACGTTGGAGAAACGCAAAAAAACCTAATTGAGGGCATTTGAGTATCATCCAACCCAAGAGAGTAATTCAGAACCTGATTGTAAAATTTCTCTTTGAATTTGTGCAAGAACAAACAAGACAACAAGATCATATTGATTCAAGCTTTCTTAATTTCCTCTTCTCAAGTGTTAATTCCCAAAAAGCTCAACTTCTCACTCATATTGTCATTTTATTCCAAGTTGAGTTTTAGGCCTCAATTCTTACATTGAGCTGTGCTTATTTGTGCTAATCCATTGTGAGATTAGTAATACACATACAAAAAGCTTGATTATTCAAAGTCTTGGATTGTTCCCAAGCAAACCCTAAGTGGCTTAGGGTGTTGGAAGTCTTGAGAGGTTCTCAAGCACAAGACTAGGAGGTTCCTAGCCCGGTGGAGTTTCTTGAAGGGAGTTCAAGGAAGCTTTGTGAAGAGTTCTTCAATCACCGGAATCAAATTGGGGTAGAAATCAAGAGTTTGGTACACTCTTGAAAGGGTTAGGTTGAGTGAGGCCATTCTCAAGCAATCCTTTGTAATTTCTAACAATTTGATTATTAGTAGAAACTCCTAAGTGATTAGGAGGACTGGATGTAGCTCATTGTTGGAGTGAACCAGGATAAAATTGCTTGAGTGTTGGTTTATTGCTTTTAATCTACTTTCTAGCTCAATAGACTTAAGTCATTTCAATCAATTAGGATTTATACAATTAGGTAGCAAGTTCAAGGAATCTTTGTGTTAAAAGTTATTTAGATTACTTGCTATTCTGTTGGATAAGTTCTTGTTTATTATTGAATTGATTTGAGTTAAATTGCTGAATTTTCGTTTCTGGTTTTTCTGCTATCTGAGAGTAAAAACTCGAGTTTTTCAGAAAAGACTCGAGTTGTTCATACTGAAAAACTCGAGTATTTCACAAAAGACTCGAGTCTTTTGTGTCTGATTCCAGAAAATTCAGTCTAAGCTCCATTCTTCAATTATCAATCGAAATATTTGGTATTAGTGCTTCAAAATACTATTCACCCCCCCTCTAGTATTTGCTTAGCCCGCTTGTTGGTTTCCAACAAGTGGTATCAGAGCTCGGTCGAAAGATCGAGTGTAACAACTTTTTCGAAAAAGATCCTTTTGGAAACTTAATGGGCTCTAGCAATAACTTTGGTGGAGAAGGAGCTTCAATAAACCGTCCTCCACTATTTAATGGTGAAGGATATGTTTATTGGAAAACTCGCATGAAAGTTTTTATTGAAGCAATTGATATGGATATTTGGGATGCAATTGAAAACGGTCCTTTCATTCCCAAAAAGAAAATAAATGATGAAATTGTTGAAATTCCAAGGAGTAGTTGGAATGATGATGAAAATAGAAAAGTTTCATTTGATTTAAAAGCTAAAAACATCATCTTTTCGGCCTTATCCCATGATGAATTTTATAGAGTTTCCCAATGTAAATCGGCAAAAGAAATGTGGGATACTTTGCAAGTCACACATGAGGGAACAAGTGAGGTTAGAGATGCAAGATTGAATTCTCTAACTCACGAATATGAATTGTTCCACATGTTGCCAAATGAAACCATTAGTGACTTGCAAAGGCGATTCTCTCACATTGTTAATCATTTGATTTCCTTGGGAAAAGTATTTCGCAATGGTGAAACTACTAACAAAATTCTAAGATGTCTTGATAGGAGTTGGCAATCCAAGGTAACCGCCATCAAGGAATCTAGAGACATAAATAGCATGGACTTAGCCACTTTGTTTGGCAAACTCCAAGAGCATGAGATGGAGCTTACAAGACTTGGGATGCATGAGGAATCGGACAAAAAGAAAAAGGGCATAGCACTCAAAGCTTCAACTAAAGCTACAAAAGAAGTTGAAGAATGCTCTACAAGTGGAGATTCCGATGGTGAACCAAATCAAGAAGAATTTGGGATGTTTGTGAAAAGATTCAACAAATTTTTCAAAGGGAAGAAAGGTGGATCTTCATCCAATTTCAAGAGAACCAAAGACTCCAAACAAAGAGAAAAGAGTACCAATGATGGAGTTAAGTGTCATGAATGTGGAGGGGTTGGTCACATAAGAATGGAATGTGCCACATTCTTGAAGAAGAATGACAAGAAGACCCAAGAGACCAAAGGGAAGCGTGCATACATTGTTTGGGATGCATCGGAGAAGAGCAATGAATCATCTTCAAGTAGCTCCGGTGATGAAAATGCAAACCTTTGTCTCATGGCCAAGAACAATCATGAGTCCTCATCAAGAGCTAATCATGGCATGAGTGAAAGTGATGATGAGGTAACCTCTAGCTCTTCTTGTTCATCTTCAAACTCCATTTCATATGATGATTTGCAAGAAGCTTACAATGAAATGTTAATTCAATTTAAAAGGCTTGCTAAAATTAATAAGGAAAAAGGAAAGAAAATTTTGGAGTTTCAACATGAAATTGATGAATTGCAAAAATCTATAAATGAGTTGAAACTTCAAAATGAATCCTTGGAACTTATTAATTCTAGTCATCAAAGTGATTGTGCAAATCATGAGGAAATTATCACTTCATGTGAGAGATGTGATGATCTTGAAAAAGAAGTGAAAGAGTTGAAAAACAAACTCACAATCTCACATAGTGATAGAAACCTCAACCGGTTGTTGAACTCTCAAAGACATAATCACAACAAAACCGGTTTAGGATATGTTCATAAAAAGGACAAAAAGTACAAGGTGGTTGGAACATTTTCTAAGAAAAATTCATCAAAGAGACCAACTTGTACTTATTGTGGAAAAGTTGGACATATCAACATTGAGTGCCACATTAAGAAGTTTGAAATGAAAAAGGGCACTTATATGTGGATTAAGAAGGGAGAAAGTCCCAACACTAACCCTAAGGGACCCAACATTGTTTGGGTACCCAAAATGAAAAAGTGATTTCATATTGTAGGTGTGCCTTCGAACGGGAAAACAATTGTGGTATCTTGATAGTGGATGTTCGAAGCACATGACGGGAGATAAGCGGCACTTCATTGAGCTTACTCCAAAGGAAAAGGGTTATGTCACTTATGGGGACAACAACAAAGGCAAAATCCTTGGTATTGGTAAAATCGGAAACTCTTCAAACTTGATTATTGATAATGTGCTCTATGTTCAAGGATTAGAACATAATCTCTTGAGCATAAGCCAATTATGTGATGTTGGTAATCATGTAGTTTTTACCTCTACCCATTGCCTCATTAAAAGTGACAAAGATGAATCAATCAAATTTGTTGGTAGAAGGTCAAATAATACTTACTTAGTTGATTTGAACAAAGTCACTTCTTTGGTCTCTACTTGTTTAGTGAGCAAAGAAAATGACACTTGGTTATGGCATCGTAGGACCGCTCATATAAATGTAAACCAATTGAAGAAAATTCAATCTAAAGATCTAGTAGTTGGTTTACCAAAGCTAAATTTTTCTATTGAAGGTGTTTGTTCCCCTTGCAAGAAATGTAAACAAACTAAAAACACCTTTGGATCAAAAATGGTGATGTCCACATCAAGGCCATTAGAAATGCTTCATATGGACTTGTTTGGACCATCACAAGTAAAAAGCTTTGGTGGCAACTATTATGCATTGGTGATTGTTGATGACTTCTCTAGGTTTACTTGGACTTTATTTTTAACTACTAAGAGTGAGACCTACAAATCTTTTAAACATCATGTCAAACTTTTGCAAAACCAAGTGAATCAAAAAGTAATTATTATTCGTACCGATCATGGTGGTGAATTCGAAAACCACAAATTTGATAGATTTTGTGCTAAAAATGGTATTGAGCACCAATTCTCCGCACCAAGAACTCCGGAACAAAACGGAGTGGTAGAGCGGAAAAATAGGATGCTAGAGGAACTTGCTAGAACCATGTTAAATGATTCTCAAGTACCTCAATATTTTTGGGCCGATGCCGTCAATACGGCTTGTTATGTTTTAAATCGTATTTTGATAAGGCCCTCTTTGGATAAAACCCCCTATGAACTTTACAAGGGAAGAAAGCCAAATATATCTCATTTTCATGTCTTCGGATGCCAAGTTTTTGTTTTAAATAATGGAAAAGATCACCTTGGCAAGTTTGATTCCAAATCCGATGAAGGCATATTTTTAGGCTATTCTTCTCATAGTAAAGCTTATAGAATTTTCAATAAAAGAACTTTAACTATTGAGGAATCAATTCATGTGGTTTTTAATGAGTCTTCAAAAGAAGATAGTGTTTTATGTGATGCTAGTGAAGATGGCATTGTCTTTTCAAAAAAAGAAAAAGAGAGAGAGAATTCAAAAGTTGATGAAGGAGAAGTAAGGGAAGAACTTCCTCCAACTTGGAAATCGGTCAAGGCTCATCCTATAGACAAAGTCATAGGAGATATGTCAAAGGGAGTACTTACTAGTAGGTCTATTCAAAACATTTGCCACTATGTCTCATTTGTTTCTCAAATTGAACCCGATTCAATTAAAAAGGCCATTGAGGATGATCATTGGGTTCTTGCTATGCAAGAAGAATTAAACCAATTTGAAAGAAATGAAGTTTGGGATCTAGTCCCTAAACCCGATGATCATACCATAATTGGTACTAAATGGATTTATAGAAACAAACTTGATGAATCCGGGTTGATTATAAGAAACAAAGCTAGACTAGTAGCTCAAGGGTACAACCAAGAGGAAGGTATCGATTATGATGAGACCTTTGCTCCGGTTGCACGTCTTGAAGCAATCCGAATTTTACTTGCTTATGCTTCAATCATGAAATTCACTTTATATCAAATGGATGTTAAAAGTGCTTTCTTGAATGGGTTTATAAATGAAGAAGTGTATGTCAAACAACCCCCCGGTTTTGAAAATAGTGAATTTCCAAACCATGTTTATAAATTGAAAAAGGCACTCTATGGATTGAAACAAGCTCCTAGAGCTTGGTATGATCGATTGAGTTCCTTTCTATTAGAAAACAAGTTTCAAAGAGGGAAGGTTGATAATACATTATTTATTTATAAAACCAAGGATGACATTTTGTTAGTACAAATCTATGTTGATGATATCATTTTCGGTGCTACTAACGTGTCTCTTTGTAGAAAGTTTTCAAATTTGATGAAAAAGGAATTTGAAATGTCAATGATGGGAGAACTCAAGTTCTTCCTAGGCTTACAAATAAAGCAAGTCAAGGAGGGGATATTTGTGCATCAAGGGAAATATTGCAAAGAGCTCCTTGAAAAATTCGGATTGGACAAGTGCAAGGAAGCCTACACTCCAATGAGCACATCATGCTACCTAGACAAGGATGAACAAGGTACACCGGTTGATGTTAGTAAGTATAGGGGTATGATAGGTAGTCTCCTATATCTCACTGCATCTAGACCGGATATTATGTTTAGTGTATGCATGTGTGCTAGATTTCAAGCTAATCCTAAAGAATCTCACCTATCCGCAGTTAAACATATATTTAAGTATCTAAAAGGAACAATTAACACTGGTTTATGGTATCCTGCTGATGCCAATCTTTGTTTAGTTGGTTACTCGGATTCCGACTTCGCGGGATGCAAGCTTGATCGCAAAAGCACCAGTGGTACTTGTCATTTCTTGGGAAGTTCATTGGTGTCATGGTTTTCTAAAAAGCAAGCTTGTGTCGCTCTTTCTACCGCCGAAGCGGAATATATCGCAGCCGGTAGTTGTTGTGCTCAACTGTTATGGATGAAACAACAATTATCGGATTTTGGTTTGAAACTTGAAAATATTCCGATTAGATGCGATAACACGAGTGCAATCAATTTGACTAAGAATCCGGTGTATCACTCAAGAACTAAACACATTGAAATAAGACATCATTTTTTAAGAGATCATGTACAAAAGGGTGATTGCACAATTGAATTTGTTAGTACCACAAATCAATTAGCCGACATTTTTACAAAACCTCTACCAAGGGACACCTTTTATCATATTAGGAGAGAACTTGGTATTTTAGATGAAGCTAATATAGGCTAATTGCATTGTGTGTCATTTTTGGAAAATCACCATATTAGTCTTACTCTAATGTGTTATTGATTCTTAGTTAAATTGTCCTTGATGATATTTGAAATTGTATATGTTAATTGTGTGTGATTCTGTACTGTATTCCAAGTTGGTAGTGAAGCATTTGTGTTTGTTTTGTGTTTGGTCTTTTAAAACTGAGTTTTTACTTTCTGTTCTGTCAAAATACTCGAGTTTTTCCAAAAACACTCGAGTATTTTAATTCAAAATTAAATCAGTTTTAAATTGAAAAAGTTTTTAATCAGGGTCTGATAAAATTACTCGAGTTTTTCTAAAAACACTCGAGTCTTTATTAAAAAACTCGAGTGTTTTGCAAAACACTCGAGTCTTTCGAAACCCCCAAGTTTTGAACTGTCAGACCAAACTCGAGTATTTTCCAAAAACTCGAGTATTTTGCGTTTTCCTGAAAATTGAACTTTCGGACCAAAGTCGAGTTTTTCAATTTTTACTCGAGTTTTCTGGGGAAATCTGGGCTGAGTCATGAACGACTCGAGTATATTCTCAAACACTCGAGTATTTTGTAACGAACAACTCGAGTATTGTTGAATATACTCGAGTATTTTGGCGAGTTTATATATTCTCCAGCCCCCACAAACTCGAGTTTCACGAACCCCTTTCTCTTCTCTCTCGGTTTTCTCATATCTCTCTCCTCAAAACTCCGTTTTTACTCAAATTTTTGCCAAATCTTACTAGTTTTACATCCTCTAATCACTTTTCTACCATTATTTCAACAAATTTCAACACTTTTCAACCTCAAATCCGTCACCCCCTTTTAAAACCCTAATTTCAAAAACTCCTATTTTCACATCAATTCATCTATGGCTTCTTCATCTGGCAAAGGAAAGAGAGTAAGGATTGCTGACTCATCTTCCGAGGAGGAAATTTCCGACTACTATCAAGAGGATGAACGCTTGGAAAGGATGGAAGGCTTTGCCACCAGAGAATTCGGAGTAATCACATGGATCAATAGTACTTTCCTTGAGAGTAAGGGTTTCCATTTTGTTACTAACCTTAGATATCAGAAACTGATTCAATTTCTGGAATTTCATGGACCTATATATCCTAGGTTAGTTAGAACATTCTATGCAAACCTTAGGCTAAAGGACAATGTCATAGAAACAATGGTTGAGGGTGTTCGATTCAAAATTAGCGCTAAGGATCTTTTTGTTGCTTTTGGGACAACACGTCACGGGGACAATTCTCTAAAGGCCGATGCGGACGGCATTTTTCAAAGTTGTTTGCGCCCCGGTCGTGTATGGACCGAAGGAGTTAAGCATTCCTCATACATGACTGTCCAATCTAGGGTGTTGCATTATATTGTTTGTCATCAATTAGTGCCTCAAACCTCACCCAATTATGCCAAACCCACAAACAATGAACTTAGGCTTCTTAGTGCCATCCTGAACAATGAGAAGCTGAACTGGAGTCGCATAATTTTGGATAGAATGCTCCTTGCTGCTAAGTCCAAACACCCAAAAACCCTGCCCTATGCCATGCATGTTTGTTATCTGTTGAGTTACTTCAAGGTGCCTATCCCACGCAATGAAGAGAAAAAGACTCTTCATGTGAACCAGCATTGCCTCAACAAAGGCACCTTGAGTCACCAGGACATGGCATTCCATGAACCCTCTGGCCAATACTTGTACCGATCTGATATTGCTGAGCTAGAGAGGGTTGCAAATGTGGCAGCTCAACAGGGGATGGATGCCCATCAGATGGAAGAGGAAGCTGCTGCATTTGCCCAGGCTGAAGAAGGGGATCCTATTGATCAGATTAACTTTGATGACTTCGCTGGATCTCAATCTGGGTTTGACAACTCGGGCTGGAGAGAGAATGTGATCACACGTCTGGACACTTTAGATGGGAGAATGGACTCCCTTGTGCATGCTATGGACGCCCAGCGTGATGATTTTGTTAGCCTAGACACTAGGATGAGTGCAGAGTCTGCCATGTTTTATTCTCATTTGGATCAGCACTCGGCCCAGATTAATGCCCGCCTGGACCAGCAGTCAGGGGAGATGCACCGCCGGTTTGATGAGATGATGGCGGCCTTCTCTCGATTTTATCCTCCTCCAGATGATCCAGCTCCTTCCATGTTTTGATGCTGCTGCTTATGGATTTTCTATTTTAGTTTTCATTATGTTTTCATCATGTTGATCTTGTTGCATTTTCTGTACTTTGAGAACTTGGTGTTTTGCGACTTTGGGTTTATTAATTGCACCTTTGATTTGGACCTTTTATGATATTTTTATGTTAATGAATTTGGTCTTCATTATGATGTTTGTGAAAAGCTTCAGGGGGAGCACTTTATCGTTATTATATCTCCGTTTTATTTGCATAGTTGGTTATGGGATTTTCCGATTATGCACCTCTCCTCCCTTGATCTTTTTCTAAATTGTTACATCTTTTTGGCGTATGACAAAAAGGGGGAGAGATATTACACTTGTCTTGTCTTGATATTGTTGCACCTAAAATCTCTAATTATGGTATATACTCTGATAATTGTTAAATTCTCTAATACCATAGGCTTGGTGCTAAAATTAAATTGTCATAACATCTTGCTCAAGCTGAATTTTTAGATAGGTGAAAAGTATCATATAGTGAGGGGGAGTTGCATCTCCAAGTGGATCAAGCTTAACAAATGGATCAAGTGTTAATTATTTTGTCATCACCAAAAAGGGGGAGATTGTGAATTCAATGCTCCTAATTATGTGGATTATGTTTTGATGATGACAAAATAATTAACAAATCATGCCTTGAAGATATTGCAACATCAACATCAACAAGAAGTCAAGAAAAGAAGACAAGTGCCCAATCATTCTCAATCAAATATTAATTGTAAATTTCTAATTTATGTTGAGAGTGGTTGAGAGTGGGTAGAAATAGTTAGTCTCTTCTAGGAATAAATTTTTATATGTTTATTAAGTTGAGATTGACCAAAAATTAATACTTGAGAAGAAAAATAAAATTGAAAAATAATTTTTCCCACATCTGATCAAAATACTCGAGTATTTTGAGAAAGACTCGAGTATATACTCGAGTATTTATAGAAAAACTCGAGTATTTGTGCCAGGTCAGCAATTATGACCGTTAGTCTTGTTCGTGCACCAATTCACTCGTGACCGACCAAAAAGACTCGAGTTTTTACCAAAAGACTCGAGTATTTTTGTCCAGTCAGCAAAAATGAACGTTGGAGAAACTCAAAAAAATCTAATTGAGGGCATTTGAGTATCATCCAACCCGATAGAGTAATTCAGAACCTGATTGTAAAATTTCTCTTTGAATTTGTGCAAGAACAAACAAGACAACAAGATCATATTGATTCAAGCTTTCTTAATTTCCTCTTCTCAAGTGTTAATTCCCAAAAAGCTCAACTTCTCACTCATATTGTCATTTTATTCCAAGTTGAGTTTTAGGCCTCAATTCTTACATTGAGCTGTGCTTATTTGTGCTAATCCATTGTGAGATTAGTAATACACATACAAAAAGCTTGATTATTCAAAGTCTTGGATTGTTCCCAAGCAAACCCTAAGTGGCTTAGGGTGTTGGAAGTCTTGAGAGGTTCTCAAGCACAAGACTAGGAGGTTCCTAGCCCGGTGGAGTTTCTTGAAGGGAGTTCAAGGAAGCTTTGTGAAGAGTTCTTCAATCACCGGAATCAAATTGGGGTAGAAATCAAGAGTTTGGTACACTCTTGAAAGGGTTAGGTTGAGTGAGGCCATTCTCAAGCAATCCTTTGTAATTTCTAACAATTTGATTATTAGTAGAAACTCCTAAGTGATTAGGAGGACTGGATGTAGCTCATTGTTGGAGTGAACCAGGATAAAATTGCTTGAGTGTTGGTTTATTGCTTTTAATCTACTTTCTAGCTCAATAGACTTAAGTCATTTCAATCAATTAGGATTTATACAATTAGGTAGCAAGTTCAACGAAATCTTTGTGTTAAAAGTTATTTAGATTACTTGCTATTCTGTTGGATAAGTTCCTGTTTATTATTGAATTGATTTGAGTTAAATTGCTGAATTTTCGTTTCTGGTTTTTCTGCTATCTGAGAGTAAAAACTCGAGTTTTTCAGAAAAGACTCGAGTTGTTCATACTGAAAAACTCGAGTATTTCACAAAAGACTCGAGTCTTTTGTGTCTGATTCCAGAAAATTCAGTCTAAGCTCCATTCTTCAATTATCAATCGAAATATTTGGTATTAGTGCTTCAAAATACTATTCACCCCCCCTCTAGTATTTGCTTAGCCCGCTTGTTGGTTTCCAACACTTTATGGCAAGTTTAAACTTAAATCCTTCTTTCATCCCATGTTGGATGCAAAAGAAACGCCACCCCTTTGAAATATACCCTTCATTTTTACTTCTGCAACACCTAATTACTTTACAAGTTTACGATTGACCTTCTTCATCAACAATTTCATAATTTGTGCGCCTACCAGGCAGTGCTTCAGAAACAAAGTTTGAAGAAAGAGGCTGTGTATTCACATAAATTTGACAATAACATCAGCGTGGGTAACTAAGTTGAAAAATTTAACAGGTTGTTGTATAATATCAATAGAAAGTAAGAAATCATCTTACCAATAATGTTTTTTCGGATTGATACTTTGTAAGTACTTTTGATGTTGAAAAGTCATACTCTCTATTAAAAGCTGTAATATTAAAATCGGTTTATACTGTATATCAAAAAATAAGTAAAAAATTTCAACAAGAAGATGGGAGATTACACAAATTATAAAAAAAAATTAAATACTTTCCTTTTGTGTGCATGATACACATAAACATTTTGGTAACATTGTTTTCCGATAAGGAGTAGGATAAGTAAAATTTTTGTCATCTTCATACGAAGCGCGAATCAATAGAGTGTTGTTGCGAAAGGGATAGAAGATGAAAGTTACATAAGAGCCATTGGCGTACAATTGCAACAGATTTTGTAAGCCTTCTGTAATGCTCAATTCTTTACCTGGGCTTAGCAACTGAATACGGATTTCACTTCGGTTTCCTTTAGGGTCGATAACAGTCCAAGTTTTGCATGCTTCAAAGCCCAAAAATTCAGAAACAGAAAGACTCTATTTCACAGTACGCTTCAAAGGTAAGCAATAAAAAAAATAAAAAGTCAGAACCTTGCACATTATTAAGAAGATAAATTCAAAGGAAAAAAAGATCATGAACAAACCATATGAGATGAACAGAAAACCGTAAATTTCTGCATTTTCAATGAAAAATTATAGATGGAGTTAAACTGTGCAATGAGGATAAAAAATTCAGATCACAGCAATGCTCATATGTATTTATTGGAAGAACAAATAGAAAGAGAATAGATAGGGATGAAAATTAGATCACAGCAATGCTCATATGTATTTATTGGTTGAAATTTAATAGTGTTTCGTCCAAACACAAAACTTAATGAAAGAATCATATAAAACAATACTCAAGTTAAATTTCCCCTAATTGGCACTCTAACTGATACTGATATGAGCATTACAACAGCTATAATTATGGTATATGAAACTGATCCAAAGAATAAATTTAGTTAAATCTAGGAAGAGCGAGTACACTTATTAGCTGGATACTTGGATTCATTTTTCAATTGACTTTATTGATCAAAAAATCTAGGTCTGGTATGGTGAAAAAACACTCAATTCATTTGGTAACTAACTTTGTCTCTACATAGAATTATCTTTGTATAAACCACAACACATGGAGAAAGAAATGCAACCAAATAGTTCACTTCATCAATAACAGTATTAGCAAATCAAGCTTGACATTGTTAGATCTCAATTCAAACCACCTAAATGCAATCAATCTGCTAGAGGCAGGGGCTACTTTGCAAAATATTCCTGCAGCGAAGTAAAATATAAAACGCAAAACTCAGGGGAGCCACACGTGAGAGAATATTTTTAATGGATCTTCCATCAGAACGGCCTTCAAAGTCCATGTAAACCAATGAACACCGAACTTGCACCTGGACAAAAACAATGTCAACACCACCATAAGTAAATTTAAGGAATTGCAATTGATGTTAGAATAGTGATAAATTGTACAGATATTACAAACACAAGAATGCATCTGAACATGAAAAACTAAATGAAGCTGGGATGCGTTTTGCAGCCAAATTAGGAGTGGTGGATCAAAAGAGAAGGATAAAATTCATCATGCACACAACACACTTTAGAATTTTAAGAAACCATGAATGTGGTTCCCATTCCAAGCCTGTAGCCAATTACATCTATATTCCTTCAATCCTGATATATAGACTTTCCTTATAGGGGAAAAATAAAATCTAAGATGCCTTTGAGATAAGCTTTAGATCAAAGACCCAAATCCAACAAAGGAACAAACAAAATGTTTGAACAAAAATTTAGTTGCATGGTTAACATGACTGTAAAAAACATGAATCATAGCATCTTTTTTAATCTTAGTCAGAGTAATTAAATCTAATGATATACAAAGTGTGAAAAGGGAAAAGAGTAAAAGCCAAAAATAAAAATAACTTGATTATAATATCAATATCTGAGTTAAGTTCAAACGTATTTATATTAATTTACTATTTATAAGAAGCAGAAACATCAAAATCTGACAATGCTTACAGTACTTTCATGGGATATGACTTTTGATGGCTTTGCTAATTCTTGGATTGGAGGGCTAGTCTTGAACCTGGGGAGGCTCATCTCTCAACCAGGCGATTCTTAAACCGGAGAGGGAAGACACAGGGCAAGGCACATGAGGAAGGCACTCAACCAAGGACTGTAAATTCAATATCAAAGTTTGGTCCAGGATAACAAAATTCACCTTGAACTCCTTTATGAAGTCACGAACCATGCCATAACCAACATGCTGCTTCCCTGTGATGTGAGATTGAGTCCTTTCTGCAGCATCATTCGCCACAAGAAAAGAACCACATATCTCACAGAATGCCATCTTCTTCTCCTGAGCCAGCAACAACACCTTTTCATTTTGAGGTTGTGCTAAGGCTGTCTCCTCAGCATTAAGTGTCTCCACCTGAATAAGGAAGTCAACCAAAAAACAATCAATTCATGAGAAAAACTCAAGGTTGTTCAGACTTCAGATCAGCAAAGATAAATCTTTGCATAAGTTTGTTTCAGTAATTAGGGCCATAGCCCATGGAAACTTAATAAGTAATCAATTGCAAATGCAGGTGAATAAAGGCGTTGCTTCCTCTTCTGCACCTTTCTCATAAGTGCTTCAGCTTCATCAATCTTCCCAACTTCACCAAGAGATTCAACTTGTTCCAGAAGGTTCTTTATTTTTTCTTCCAGGACAGATAGCTGTTCAGACTTTTCAGATGTTAGTGAACGTGGTGGTGCGGGCTCCACCTCTTGAGCAAGACGTTCTCGCCCTGGTTTTACTCTTCTATCCAAGTCCATCACCAGTAATTATAACCATAAATTAGAATTTATGAAGAATAAATGATCTGACATACAAAATATATTAATTCCGTTGAGTGTTGAGAGGGGATGGCAAACCTTACCAATTTCTCACAAAACTGAGAAAGTTAGGCCTCAAATTTGGGTACAAATGCATCATGTCGTGGGGATTTCTCAAAGCTGAAGTCACAAACATAGTAAAACCCATTAGAGCTGAAGTCACAAACATAGTAAAACCCATTAGATATGAAACTCAATTATGCAATTACGGAACAAACTAAACACAATGTACTGGTATGTTATTTAATCTATCGACATATCTTGTTATCACATGTACACGCATGACAAAGTAAAATTTCACAAGATAGTTAACATGAGAAGGAAAGTAACTTAAGGTACATATGTATTGATCGTCACCAAAGCCATATGACTCATATCTTGTTTTCCCATGTAAATATCTGACCAAGTAAAACCAACAAAGTAAGATACACCTATATTTTGGATCCTTGACCCCCACATGCATTGTTGTGAGACTAATGTTGTGGTCACAAGGGAAAACCCCTAGAAGCTGGTCAAATGGTTTGAATGGGGAAACCAGATTGAAGCTAATATCAAACTCACCGAGGCCATTGAGATCAGATGCAAATGGGGCATAATGATATGGGTAAAACCTGTTTTATACCAAAAAAAAGTGACATAAATAAAAATAACTAAAGCAATAAAAGTTCGTGGAAGGCAGAAGAAAATTCAAAACTTCAGATTCAGTGCAACACTCTAAAGAAAGTTAGAAATGAAGCTCACCAATTCCATGAACATTGATAAAATGAAGATCCAAAAGATAGTTAGCACATAAACATCACAAATCAGAAGAAAGTAATACACTAAGCAAGCTAATAAAAACTCAAAACACAGGTTAGCACTGATACTTACTTTCATCAGGAGCCTTCCCATAGTTATGATTCAAAGCTTCCACAAAAGAAGTAGAATTTTGGTCTTGTATCACTTCAACGAACCAAAAAATAATTCATACATTAAAATTCATCATGAATAAACTAACAATAACTCAACTTTAACACGAAGTGACATGAAACTCACGTTGATCAAATAAAGCATATCTATAGTTTGGTGAAGAGCCAACCAATAACAACTGCACTGTTTCTGCATCTCTTGTCATCGATATTGAGGCAGATGCCTTTAAGTTCTGCGTGTCTAGTAGAATACCAGCAAGCTGCCAAATAATGTGTAAGCAAAGAGTAATCTTAGTTAGGGGTATAAGTGATCCGGTAACGGACCGCAAGACCGATCGGACCAAACCAGACCGGACCGAAAAACATGGTTTGGTCTGGTCTCGTGGTCCGGTCCGGTCTGAATATTTCTAGACCATTCTCATGTGGTCTGGTCCACGGTCTCACTAATTTTGAGACCACCAAGACCGGACCGGACCGATTGCTGAAATATTAAAAAAAATAAAAAATAAAAATAAAATACAGTAACCAGAGGGTACAGCCCTCAATACTTCAAACACAGTAACAACTAACAAGTGAGAAAGTGTGCACAGCCCTCAATACTTCAACGAAACCAGATCTCCCTCTCAAACGTCCCTCTCTCTCAGTACATGCTTTATCGTAATCGACGCCGCCAGATCGCCGCTCGCCACTCGCCGCTCGTCTGCTCGCCACCGTCTTCTCAACCCTCAACCGCCACCTTGAATCGTTTTCCTCAGCCGTCCCTCGCTCCTCCCTCGCCGTCATTCCTCGCTGCCATCAACCCTCTCTCGCCTTGTGCCAACCGCGGCCAACCCTCGCTCGCGGTCGCGGTCGCTTTCTTCCTCCGTCCCTCTTCCTCCGGTTCTCAAATCTCCCTCTTCATTCGTTTCTCACTTGAGAGTTGAGACCTCCGATTCTCCCTCTCCATCCGTTCTCTCTCTCCCTCTGATTCTCAAGTATTAGCCACCGCTGTCGTCCGCCACCGTCGTTCGCTCTTCCACTCCTACACGAATTTGGTTTCAAGAGTCACTTCCATGGTTGCATTCGCAGTACTAGAAGATTAGGTTTTAATTAATTTTTTAATTTTTTTTAATTGTTTTATTATAACAGACCATGGTCTAGACTGGACTGGACCGAACAAACCGTGGTCCGGTCTTTGGATGTGGATGATGTCTGGACCGGACTGGACTAGACCGTCTAACTTTAATCGGTCCGGTTTGTGATATCAATGAAAGACCGGACCAGATCGGACCGTTACACCCCTAATCTTAGTCACATAAACTTAGGCCTTCACAAATTTTCAGAAGCATCTCTTCAAAATGTTTAAAGAAGAGTAATCTAATAGCACCAAGCGTTTATCTCGTAATTAAGGTTACTTACTATAAACTTACCAATAGTTTCTTCAGCACAGGGTTCTGAAGCAGATCATAGGCATCTTCACAGTAATTATCAGTAAAATAGGTGCACTGAGATCCAACCTAGAAGAACAAAATAAGACAGAAAACTAACAATAAAATTGAATCCAATGCATGACTGTAATGGTGCTTTTTTCCTTGGGATAACCCATTTTTTATTTTAATTTTTTTATAAAATTCAACAATGATTCATATGAACCAACCTCGCCAGTAGCGCTTAAAACATCTTTTCCAACCACGAGGACACTCACTTGGCCAGTCACCAAAAGGCTTTCCATGTCCACCTGCAAACAATCTTTACTATCAGATCAACCAATTTCAGCTTAATCTTAACCAAACCAATCACCAAATCATAACAAATAAACGAAAACATCACCATCTCAAAAATTGAAATTAAAACTATGAAACATCAACATCTAAAGGGAAGAAGAACACAAAGCAATCCATCACATTAACACAATAATTTCGATGTTACGACAATCGTCAAAAGGAAATTTTAAAAAAAAAGTAACTTCATCAGCGAAAAGCAGTGCAGCAGCGTCAAGACCAGCATGGTGAAAGACCAACATTCAGATCATCAAATTCACAATTTCAAGTGTTCTAACAAACCAAGTTATTTTTCAATTGAGTTGCTCCACTGTTCTAACATGAATTATTCAATTTTTTTTAATAAAAATTCAACAACAACAAAAAAAAATCACATTGTGAATATTGCATTAGAGATAGACTAAGCTATTGTGAATCCAGCTTTTTTTAAGCTAAAAAGCTGTTTTGGGGGTAAACTGGTATGTTAAAAAAAGTAGAATGAAACCTAATCAGAAAACCCAAAAAACAAAAAAAGATCAAACATTTCAACAAATGTGTGAGTACCTGCAAAATGTTGGTTGCATCCCTTCAAAGCTCTCTCTCTCACTCACGGCGGAGGTGTGGAGATGTGGTCCAGATAGCGATCTGTGAGCAAGGTAGAGGGAGATGTTGTAACACCCCAAAAATTAATCCCCGATTAGAAATTATAATTATATGTAATTACGTTAATCATTATTAAAAAAATTTAATTATAATGTGATTATAATATAATTATGATGATTAGAATATAATTATGTTTTAAAAATAAATTAATAAATAATTAAAGGAAATTATTTTATCAAAGTAATTATTTATTTTTATGCAAATAAAAGAAGAATTTAAAAGATATTAAGACAAGAAAAGAAATAAAATATAATATCTTTAGATTTTTCAGATTTGTGTCTTACTAACCGGTTAGTGATACGAGTAACCGGTTAGTGCTCTCAGACACCTAGAACTGAGATTGTTCTGGACACAAATTAAAAAAGGGGAACACGTTTTTGGCCTTCCAACCAGCCACCTTAGCCTGAAAACGCGTCAATCTCTGCTGGGAATGAGTGGTGGTGAAATTGGTGACTTAAACCAAATCAAAACCACACAATCCACTCTTAACATTTCATAAAACTAAGTTCAGATTTCATTTTTCTGTTGTGGCTGTCTTTGAGTTCGTTTTCTTCCTCTGAAGCACCAACACTCACAAACTCCATATCAAAACAAAGCTCTTTCATCCCTCTTGAAGTAGAAACAAATCCCATCTACTTTCGTGTACTCTAGAGGAAGTTATAGACTTCACAACTTGACTCTGTTGATGCTGAAAAACAGAGCACGAATCTGTTCTTGAAGCTCTCTTTCTTGATTTCGTTTGGTAAGCTCAAGCTACCTTTGATTCTCAAGTTTGTTTCAATCTCAAGTTCATGTGTCCTAGTTTGAATTCCAATCTTTACTCACGAATTTATTTAGCTTTTTCTTGTTGAAAATCTCTGATCAATACCCCCTGTTGAAACTGAAAACAGAGTTGGAGCTGAGGTGGGTTTTGCCTCAAAATCGTGTTGAACCTTTTCCTTTGCTTTCCAATCAGTCTCAAAAGCTTCAATAGGTAAGGGAGAAGATATTCATTTGCTAGAATGATTATTAAATGGCTTGGAATGTAAAGGAGCTTTACAAGCTCAAGGGCCATAGGTTTTGAATTGGGACTTTGGCTTGGAGGCCAAAATAGGACATAAAACTCATTCAAGCAAGTCATATTAACTGAACATGAGCTAAAGGAACGATAAATTTGACTTGAGAAGCTCTGAAATTGAATTTGACATGTTAAGTGTTAATTATGTGATTTTATGCATACTTGAATAATTCTATATGAATCTCATGAAATTGATGTGTATAAGTTGTTTGAACATGTTTAAATATGTCCATATATGTTCTGTGAATGATTGATAAGGATTGAAAATGAAAGGTTTTTGAATTGGTGTTAAAAAGTGATATTTTTGGACTGCTGCTGCAGTGACTAATCGGTTACTGCAACTACTAACCGGTTAGTTACTGTAAAACTGGGAAAGAGGGAAATTTAAATGTGAATAACCGGTTACACGACTCTCTAACCAGTTAGACACTGTTCAGAACCTGAAAAATGTATTTTTCTTTAATCCAATATTTCCCTAATATTTTTAATTAATTCTTTTAAAATAAAAACTATTTTTTTTATTTAAAAGAATGTTTAGATGTCAATTCCTTTTTAACATCAATTCAATGCCAATTAAATAATTTGAATTCAATCCTAGTAACTTGGTTGTGATTGAAATCATGCATGGTGTTATGGAGCTAAGATAAGATAATAGGAAAAGACACATTCGATTTAATTAAATCGGTATGAGAATACGCGGAGATTAGGTTTATGACGGTAATACGTCAAATAACCGTGGGAATTAATTATAGGTAAAATAGTCCTATGATGAGTGGGTTCTGCAGACTCGACTCGGGATAATTTTACAATGACTATAATTTTATTCTATCGATCTCTCAGAGTATTTTGTGATTGCGGAGGACGGTCTTTAGTATAATTTACACATGGGTTGTAATTGTATACTTGGTGGAAAGACGTTTACTCCCAATTGCTTTTCCTATTTAGTATGAATCGTTGGTACGTTGTCGTCAAACGTACGTGGAGCGTTTGAACGTTTTCGTTAAAACGTAATTTGGATCGTTTGAACGTTTTCGATAAAACGTAAATTGAATCGTTGAGGACGTTATCGATAAACGTGAAATTTGCCAAGTGCATGATATTTCTTAGAATATCACAGAGGAGATTGCATTAAACATTGCATCGTATTGCATTGCACATGCATTAGAGTCATACATTATTTCTTGATATTTATTGTTTAATATTTATCGATTGATTATCTGAGTTTGCTTACTTGCTTATGTGATCCTAATTGCTACTTGACTAATTGTGTTTGTTTATTCCTAGTTCATTTAATTATTCATTTGTACGTGAATGACACTGTCTTACTCCCTTTGCCCTATTTGTTTATTAGGTGATGTCTCGATTTCTGGCGTGCCTGGAGGTGCGTCCCGTGAGAGGGACATGGGAGTATGAGGAGCGTAGGGCCACGTTCGACGGGGAGGTGGAGCTGATCTTCCGCCACCCGAACCCCTTGGCGTATATGCGTCCTCGTCGGTTCCGCATACCTATGATATATGCCCAGCATGTACCTCCTGCTTTTACACTTATCGACATGGTACTCCACCGCCCCAGCCTGCACGTCGTCGTTCTCATTTTCGTTTCAGACCAGCTGCTCCCACTCACACTCCTCCTGAGAGAGCTGCACAGGAGGATCCTTCCCGTCCGGGTCCATCTCGAACTGTGAGATTCGCACCATCACCGGAACGTGTGCCTCCGGTGGTTCAGGTGGACTCTGAGGAGGAGGATCCCGAGGAGGGCGAGAGTGAGCCAGCTGGGGGCGACGCTGTACAGACTGGAGGGGAGAGTGACCAGGTCGTTCCACCGACTGGGAGCCAGTGGATGATGGATGGTATGTGAGGTGATATGCTAGGTATTTATCACTAGTATGTAGGCTGACTTTAGTATCTTATAGAGTTTTGTGGACTGCTCTGAGTTACACCTTATTATATATATGCATATGTGCACTGACTGAGTTTAGTAACTCGGAGTTATGATACAGTACCTTTTGACTGAATCAATGTGAAATGATGTACATTAAATTAAACTCCTTATGTGAAATATAAATGACGCAGTTTTATGAAAGTATTTGGTTTAAATTATTTCCTATTTTTATATACCATCATAAAAACAACAATATCAATTCTTTAAAATACATTAATAATATGCATTTATTATAACATAATTCCCGTGACGACTCCGGTCGTTACAGATGTGGTGGACCGGAGGTAGAGGATGCGAATGGGAGGGAGTGACGGCGGAGGAGAAAGAAAGAAGTGAAGAAGGTTCGGTGATATCGTGGCGGTGGCTCGGTGACAGTGGCTGCATAAACGGCGTCGGCGGTGGTGCTTAAATTCAACACTTTGAACAAATGAGAACGCATAATGGCGGTGGTGGTTTGAGAGATCTGCATAGGAACTCTAAGGTTCGGTGATATCTATATATTGCAAATGAGAACGCATCAGTGTTTCAAGCCATGAGGGAAGACATGTGAGGGAGGCTTCATTTAGGGGAGGCCATATGCAGAGTCAACTGCTACATCCTCGTAGGTGAAAGGGAATATAAAAAAGGGAAAAAGGGAATATAAAAAAGATTCAACCATCGAAGAATATATAAGCAGATATTGGTCAACGCAGAAGCCTAACCCTATATCAACAGAGCTTAGGCGTTGACAAATTCACATAGACAAAAAAGTCGACTTACAAAACGTGCGCGAATGCCTGGCAGGGGAAGGGAAAGCAGACGGGAGTCCACGCTGGAAATGAACAGGAAAGACAACACTGTTACTCCACGCTGGAAATGAACAGAAAAAGCAGCACTGGTAAGTTTCTCCGCAGACCGCAGTTGTGTAAGGGATAGATTGCAAACCTCTTTTTTTCTTCTAAAACCAGAATTTTGTGAGCATTTCTCTCGCATGAGAAAATTTCTAGCTGAGCACAAGCTCTGGCATCTCTCCATTTCCAAATATTAATTGAAACATTATATATGCCACCTAACGTGTCATACTCTATTTTATTCTATTTTCTAAAAGAAAAATAATCAAATGTGATATTGCCTTAATTATAAATTGAAGTACATTAAGAAAATTGGTACCACATTAATCTAATAACACAATATTTTTTTTAAGGGAAAAGGTGATCTAATAACACAATATTAAATGGTTGTATGATTGATTTATATTAGCAGTTTCTAATAATGATTCTTTAATCATACAATTCAAATGAAATAGTAATTATCAATCAGATAATTGAATAACAGAATTCTTAATTTTAGCTTGTAATTCTCCTCTCTCTCTCTCTCTCTCTCTATATATATATATATATATATTTGCTTTATAATTCTCCTCTATATTTAATTGCAAACATATTTCTAACATCAAATTTTTTTGTGGATGTATATTTTACATGAGAAAATTTAAAAGTGAACATAAGCTCTCGTCACTCCATTTCGAAATACCAAATAATTAGATATGCAACGTAGCATATAATATTCTACTCTTTTCTAATTTTTGAAAAGTAAAAAAAATAAGGGAGATAGCCTTAATTATAAATTATTGGTGAAGATAATGGAAAGAATATAGCAAAGAAGATGAAAAAATTTGATGTTTGAGAATTGAAAGTTGGGGTTTAAGAATGGGAATAAATAGTGGAGGATCAGAGGAAAATCAGGTTGGGGTTTCTTCTTGAAACAAATTCCCCTCATGAAGGGTAATTTTAGGTTTTTTTTAACTTCTAACAGGTTCAAAAATATTTTTATGGAAAAAAAAATCTCAGTTTTATATTTGTATTAACATTGGGTTGCAGCCGAATTAACCTTGAGGTCCATTTGTTGAACTTTTTGGGCTAAGTGAAATGACCCAAAGGTTGTGTTGTCCATGAGTATATGGCCCAAAATCTTGGGATTTGATTTTTGGCCCATTAGTGAGTTTTTGCTCCCAATTTTATAATTTCAGTCACTGGAAGTGTTTTTTGTCAATGAAAAGACAGAAAAGAAAAAGATATTTTTCCGTGAGGAATGGGGGCCAGCTTTCCAGATTTGTTTTCGCCATGATATACCGTATTTTTGTCTTTGACTTGGCTGGGTTAGTTTTTACACCATATTCAGTCAGGGAGAAGATTAAATATTGTGCTAAAGAAGTGTGATTGATAAAAAAAAATGTTAATTTATTAAATTTAAAATTAAATTTGTTATGGTTTTATCAATCACAATCTTGTGTCACCTCAAAATTAAAAAAAAAAAATCAGAATCTTGTGACACATCAAGTTGCACAAAACATGGAATAACAGTGATGTTTATTTTTACTTGAGTGTATTGATTATTATTTCTCACTTATCTATATAATTGAACGAGTCCCATATGTATATTTGATAAAAGGAATGCATTGGAGAAATTTTTATTAAGAGAAAATAGCATATGAATGGATAGTGTAAAGTTTTTTTTTTAATTATTTTTTATATTATTGACATATCATGTATCAATCATAAATTAATATTAATTGATTTGCAAGTAAAAATAGTACAAATGGATGATGGATATTACATTATTAGTATTAAAAAAAAATTATACTATCAATACATATATATTAAACTCTTTTATTTGTACAGTTTCGATTTCTAATGCAAGAAAAAAAATCCAAAAACATACTTATTAAAAAAATTTAGTTTAAAACATTTAATTTTAATATCATTACTTAAAATTACCCTTCACGAGGGGAACTTGTTTCAAGAAAAATAAAAAAACATTTGTTGAATATATTTGAAATAAATATGAATTATATTAAGGGTAATTTAGGGATGATGATATTTAATATAGTAGAATTAGTGAAAATTTACTAATATTTCTATCTCACACATGAGTTTTTTTTTCCCACTAATATTTAAGATCGGAGAAAATACTTATTCTACCATTTAATTAACCAAACGATTCACGTCTTAATTTTATTAAATTTCAAATGTATTCTAAGACAATTTTATAATCGGAAATTACAATGAATATATATTACAGTAGAAATAGTGATTTATGATTATGTCCTCTAAGTTATTATCATATTTTAATTTTGTCCTAAAATATTTTTTTAATTTAATCGTTTTAATTATTTTTATTTCGTAATTCTCTTTATTCTCAACAAAAATTAACAATTCTAGTATCATTTAGTTTAAAATTAAAAAAAAAATCTAAAAAAAAACTTATACACTACTTTTTCTAAATTGTACTATTAAAAAAATTAAGAGTGATTCGAGGAAAAAAAAACTTTTAGTAACCAAATTTAAAAAAAAAATTAAAATGGAATTGAAATTCAAAAATAATCCAAAAAGTAAAATCTGATCAAACAAATTTCCATAGGAATCGACTTCAAGAAATCCAGTCTACTTCAAAACGATCATAGCCAGAATCTAAGTTACACTATTACCACTAGTCTGATCTTAAACGATTTGACGTACGTAATAATGAATATAATGCTAAAACTTAATCCAATTATTAGTTGTCAATTGTCATTTCACTTAGTTGAAGATTTCAGTGGCCAACCTCCAAAACCGTGTCTTCTCTTAGGTTGAATCTCTAGCTAGCTATTCGATAGCATCCGCGTTTCTCGATTAAGAAGATCAGCTAATGTATGTGGACTACATATATCACCAGCATCCACTAAAAGACATGGCCAAAAACAAAAGAAAATTGATTTATGAAATAGACAAAGGGGCTAAAACAAAATGGACAAGTTCAGGGAAGCACGCTCTGGATAATGATTCATTTCAAATTCGCAAAAAAAAAATAATTAAAGGATACTGGTATACAGTATGAGAAGGAAACAAAGCGGTCATATTGCAATGGATGCTCTTTAGTCTGCATTCAAGGTATTAAAAATTGAGATAACCAAGAAATGGGAATTGAAGTTCATGTCACACTTTTATTTGAAAATATTAGTTGATATTACATCATGACATCATCCGTAATTCCGTAGTTTAAATCAATAAAATATGACATATAGCAAAATGTAATAAAAAATTAAAAAATAATAAAATGAATAAGTGATTATTTTCATTCATTTCATGTTGTTATTGGTTTCGGTGATTGAGACCAATAAAATTTAATACATAGCAAAATAAGAAGCTGAAACAATAAAATGAAGACTTGATTATATTTTATCCTTTATCTTATTTTTAATATTCAGTTTGGTTAATAATTTTTTTAATTTTTTTGTTTTTTATATTTTTACAAAAAATTCAATTTGGTTTTTCCGTCATAGCAATCGAAATATTTTCACTCATTATCAAAAACTGAAAAATGTTGTCTAAATCTGAAAAAATTTCATCCCACTACTAGCCTAAGGCTGTGAATAGTGGTGTTGTTTCGTCAATGGTGAAGCAAACTGTTTCGCGATAATGGTTGATCAATAGGGACATAGATGATACTATGATAGAGATATGAACAGAGATAACAGTCGAAACTCTATCGATGAAGCCATAGAAATATATGTAAAGATCTATCAGTGAAGTGAAATGATAATGAGTGTAAATATTTCGAGTAAAACTAACATTTTGATGACGAAATGACTAAATTGAATTTTTAAAAATAAAATAAAGGAAAAAAAAGTAAAAAAGAAATAAAAATTAAAGTAAATATTGAAAATGAGATAAAAAACAAAATTTAACTAAACCTAAAATAAATAAATGATTATTTTTACTGCATATATGGCACTATTGTTGTTTTGGATCGGACCACCAATAATGCGTGATTATCAAATAGTACTGTATCAACTAATTGCCTTCAAATAAATGAGTACTAGTAAATAATGATTTTCTTGCTTTTAAGTTTGCAAATTTGTTTGCATCGTCTTGCCAAGCATGCACACGTGCACTATTTTTGGTGATATTTGACCTTATAGACTTATAGAGTCGTATCATATCAAGTGAAGAAAAGTGAGTGCGATGCAAATACTATATACTATGCAGTTGTGAACAAGCTACTAAATGACGCACCATCGGTATTTGTTATAAGACCGCACATGCCCTGAAGCTGCTCAGAAAGAATGGCCACTTTTCCAAATGATAAGATCAAACCCTCATACTCAATGCCCAATTATTGCACTCGTGTTAGGTAATCTCAAAATTGCTAATGCAATAAATTGATTTTTGAAGGAGAAAATTTCTCTCTTCAAGGCTCGCTGAATACAATCTGGTCTAAACACCGTGAGATAATTAATTCCAATCAACAAGATGTTACAAACCTAAAGCAGAAATATGCACGTTCAAGTACAGCCATTAAATGGCGTTGTTCACCTCACCAGTGGATAAAATTAAGTAATGATGGCTATGTTATTTGACAAAATAATGAAGTCACTTGTGGTGGAGTTTTAAGAGATGATAATAGTGATTTTCTTTGTGCTTTTGCTTGTAGATTTGGCAGAGTTTTTATCACTCAAGCGAAGCTTTGGGAAATTTTTCATGGGATGAAGCTTGCGCTATCTCGAGGCTTTAGGCGTGTGATCATTGAGACTGATTCTCAATATAATGTTCAGCAAAATTCATAAACGATGGTTGTCTAACTACCCATCCGTGTCATCCAATCATAAGTGCCATAAAAAACTTGATGCAGCTAGGTGATTTTATTTGTACTCATACTTTTCGGGAAGTAAATTCAGTTGATGATGCTTTGACAAAATATGGGCACACATAAACTATAATTTTAGGATTTTTGATGTTGTTCATAATTTTCTTAATTGACACCTCTTGGGAAATGCTATAGCCTTTGAGAAATTAAAGGTGGCTAGGTTGCTGTTTTTTTGTTTTTTTTCTGTCCATAAAAAAAAGGTAATCTCAAAATTGCACAGTCATGAAAACAAACTCAATATAAATTAAATATTTTTTGAGTTTAATTAATGGGGTATGTGTTGACAAAATAAAGAAATTTATGTTGTGAGCACATCATTAATAACAAGAAATTATTAGGTAATGTTATCCTGAACACATTCAAACTATTAATTATATACTTATACATTCAAGTATTCTTAATACAAAAATGTATAATAAACAATGGTTTGCTGGGATGCATAACTAGTTATACTATTGATTTGATCGCTTAATAATTTTTTCATCCTCCACGCTTAGTGTAAGGTTATTCTAATAATCCCCACTATTTGCTGTCAAAATTCTAAATTTGTTGGGAGGAGCACCAGACGGTAAGTCACGATCAAAACTATTGCTGCTAGAGGTGCCGCTGCTATGTTTTATTTCAACTAGTAAGCAAGTCCGTGCGATGCACGGACGAAACATGGTAACCTATAATTAATTGATATAGTCACATTTTTAAAATTTAAATATTCATCGCAATTCTTTAACCACCAATACCTAATATTTATATTTATCACAATAATTTAATTCAAATAGTTTAATCACCAATAGCTAATATTTATATTTTTTATTATGATTATTATTATTAATAATATTATTATTAGTATTATTGTTTATTATTTATTATATTAAATATTAATTAATTATTAATTATTACTTATTTATTATATTGATTGTTGATGGTTATTTTATACATTTTATTATATTGTTATATTGTATTGTTATTATATATAGTTATATTGTTATTATTATATAGTTATTATTATATACTTATATTCTTATATTGAATAGATATTTTTTGGGCCTTGTGAATTTTTTTTAAAGAGGTCCAATTTTACGTGAACATTTCTATAATGCTTTTTAAAGATGCCCAATTTTAAAATGTTGTATAACCTCATCTCAACGCTAGGGTTTGTTCATTAGTTTGTCTCCGTCGCTTAAAGAGGAAGGGAGCTCCTCTTTTGCAGTGAACATTGAACATTTAAAGAAATACAAAATTGAACTTTTTCATACGAGGAATATCAATATTTCCAAGTCCAGTTGATGTACAAACATTCTCTTTGTTATCTGATCTCCTAGTTATTGGAGTTGCATAACTATCTTGAGGAATATCATGACTGATCTTTGTTCCAACCTCTCCTTCAAAATTTGCACTATTTTCTTGACTACAGTGCAAGCATTCTGCATTAAATGATACTTACTTAATCAATGAAACTACCAGCAAAGTACATTACAATTATTCAAAATTATTGTTCATTAGTAAATCTATTCAGTTAGGGATTGTAACTTACCAGTTTCGATAACAAAATCCTGGTCTAACCTTAATTGATTATCTTCCTGAAAATTACTTCCATTAACATTCTGCACATGTAAAGAAAATTTCCTTCTCCTTCGTGAAGACGACACTGGCAATATAAAATCAATAACAATTAGTAGTGAACATTGCACATTTATAAAAATAAGAAAATTGAACTTTTTCATACCAGGAATATCAATATTTCTAAGTGCAGCTGATGTACAAACATTCTCTTTGTTATTTGAACTCCTAGTTTTGCATCCATATTTTGAGCAATATTATGACCGATATTAGTTCCTCTATCTCCTTCAAAATTTGCATTATTTTCTTCATTCCAGTGCAACAAATCTGCATTAAATGGCACCAAGAAAATTCACTAAAAGATTACGCATAGACTATCCAAATGATAAATAACATTCCCTGCTACTTGGGTTTGTTTCGTACCATTTTAGTACTGAGCTGCTATTCTAACTTTCTTTGTTTAGAATCTCCACCAATTGTTAAATTAATACTTTGATCATCTAAATTACAACTTCGTTTCCTAGTGAAAGAGCACTCTGCAATTATATTAGGAATAACAATTATTAACATCTACTGAACAATGGTATAAAAAAAATTGGAGGAGATTTTTGTAATTAGAAGTTGATATGGATATACCTCCACTATTTAAAGAAGATGGAATAACACTGATGTCCTCAAAATCTTTTGAAAGAAACCTTACAAAGCGATCATCACCATTATTCTGAAAGATACCTTTCAATCATCTTCGACTTGCATTAATTGTATTTGTAAGATCAGATAGTGCACTTCGACTACCCGTTGATTTAACATAATTATCACCTGCAAAAAATGGTGCAACACAATTATCAATGAAGTTCAGAAAATACATAATCCATACTAAATCAATTACAACAATACCTGATACATTCATCTAATTTGTTGGATCAAAATTGTGTTGTAAATTCAAACGTGTATCACTGACTGACAATTTTGAGCTCAAAATAGTTCTACCAGGTTGCAGCCTCCGCATAGATGTTGGAGTCAACATTTTAGCTGTAATATCTTATTTACTGAAGCATGTTTTCAAAATGTAAACTAAAAGAACCATTAAAAAACATTTTAGGTGCAATGTTTACCTGATTTAGGAGTCAAAACTGAATCGCATGACTTCCCTTGACAAATTTCATTAGAATTATTCTCTGAAATGATGGTCGATCACATTTAGAAATCTTGTAGTTCAATAGCTTAAAAACATGCTACGATCATAAAGACATAGATTTCAAGTTTCTACATTTCAACAAAAAAATTAAAGAACCAATGTCCAAAAATAACAACATCAACTTATGGATTCTAAACAACCATGGAGGAATTGCAAAAAATTGAGATTATTGAACTGCGAGTTACCTTCCACGTCTTCTTCCATTCCCTCCCGATTTTTCAAGCTGCACAAATGACCTTCCATTAACTTCTGAAAAGAAGGTGACACTTTTTTGTGAATGTATTTTTTTTTCTTTTTTGCTCATTGAAGGAACGATTATGCAGTAGTATAGTAGCACAATAATGGCAGTAAGGTGGAACACAGAGTAAGTGACTTTTCACTTTCTCCACCAAGCTCGAAATAAGATACTACCTTCAGGGAAAGAAGAAAGGTGCGAACATAGAAAATGGGCCAACTAAAAAATTTGGGCCTCTTATTAGTTGATTGTTTACTTTTCCTGTAGCTTCCTCAACAATAAAGTTAAGAACGTGATTAGCAAAGTGATTAGTGCAATTAATGAGTGCTTAGACGGGAATTCTTTATAGTTATGTATTAATCCCATTTGGATTTATATATAGTATTGATAACGATTGTCATTGTTATTATCAAGATTGTCATTGCAATGATAATCGTTGTCATTGTAGATAATCTTAACTTATTGTGATAGCAATTGTTATCACTATTTTTATGTTTTAGCAACGAGAGTACTTGTCGCTATTCTAGACTCATCAGAAACGAAATTATCCCAGTTATTGATAATAATTTGTAGCAATAATGTAAGCACTTTTAATTTCTAAATATTTAAATATCGAAGCTATAGGTATGTTAAACATCATTTAAATTTTGTGAAAAATAATCCCCTTTCTTATAAAATAATAGGAGTCCGCGTAAGACAACCCAGTTGGTAGTTGCAGGGACACTTAGGATTTCCCCCTCCCCACGTCATGGTTCTAGTCCGACCTCTCATGTAAAAAAAATAATAATAAAATAAAATAATAGGAGCGTGGAAGCAATTATTTTACAAATCATCCCAATCAAAGAAACTGGTTTATAATCTTCAATTTATTTGGACAGGGTTATTCTTTTTAGAAACCAGATGGACTAAAGACACATTGGCACCCCTTTATTATTAATTTTCCATTGCTGTGGAACACGTATAAACATCATCTTTAACACTTTGTTTGGTTGGGGTGCTTTTGGAAGGAGAGAAAACAAGGAGTTGGTTAAGGTGCTTTTGGGAGGAGAGAAAACAAGGAGAAAACAAGTTTTCTCCTTGTTTGATACTACATGAGAGAAAATGAGGGGGAGAAAATGAGGTGGGTTCCATCAGAAAAATATTTATCTCCCCCATAAAAAAGAGATTGGGAGTAAAATGAGTTTTGACATGTAAAATTACCTATCTGTCATTCATTTATTCACTTTACTTGATTGTTTTTTTTTTAAATTAATTAGAAAAAAAATAAAGGTTTTTATTTTATAAAAAAATTGTTTTATTTTTAATATTTTGGACTTAGAATTTTTAACATGTAATAAAAAATTGAAGTAAAAAACAATTTTTGGCTATGTTAAATATACATACATGTGAAAAAAAATTATTTATTTCTATTTTGTAAAACAAGGGTTTAGTTGTCTTTTGATAAATTTGTTGTTTTCTTTCTTTCCTCTTTTCTCTCCAACCAAACGAAAGGAAAGAAAAATCAACTTTTCTCTCTTCCCCATTTCTTCACATTTTTCTTATACCAAACAACCACAAAATTTATCCAAAATTACCCCTATAATTGTTATTAAGATTTTAAAAAGTGTTAACTTAATAGGGGTGTTTTTGGAAAGAAGTAATTAAATGTTATTAGAAATTGGAAAATAGTATTATAAATAGGATATTTTTTTTGCTTAAAAGAGTTTTACAAATATGAATAATCGGAGGGAGTATAACTTTACTAGGATTAAAATAGACCGGAAAATTTAGAGGGATTAATTATAAAATTGACTTTATTCATGAGGATATAGATTTTTTTTTTTTTAATATGGAAACCTTTTTATTCAAGAGGAAACGGGGACCAACATGTGACCTTGAAGATTTCCATTGTCCGAGACTCAATCACTCTAAGGCTAGAGATGCTACATGATATGCAACTTTTATTTGCTTGCCTATTTACGTAGTGGAAATCATAAAATAGAAAGTAACTTGGTTTGTTGATGCACAAGTTCCTTAGAACGAACCATTGAACCATAGATCTTTATGAAGATGTATGCCGTAAATGAAGTAGCATATATGGTGATGATATACTCATGTTTACATCAACGTACGGTAGGTACACTTTTATATACACGATAGAATAGTATATGGAACCAACTCGATGTTCTTTCCGAAACAAATTACGTAGATTTTTGGATCCTATCTCAATCAATCTTTAACTTTCTATGATTATCACTTAGGAGTTAGGACGGAGGGGGAAAGGAGGACAGATTCATGGTTTTGCTTTTACTCTTTGTGGCTAGCATTTTGTACCATGTCGAATTCAAGAACTGCACCCATGCATGATTGCTTTTTATAGTTAAAAAGAAAAAGTGTAAAATTGGCTTGATTACTTGAAGAAATATATATATATATATATATATATATATATATATATATAGAGAGAGAGAGAGAGAGAGAGAGAATTAGAATGTATCCCAATAACTCATCAGTGATAGATCTTAGATCCCTCCCGAATGTGTATTCGATCTCTGGTGGTCACTTGTTGGAGAAACAAGAGTGTGAGAGATACTGATATATAGCATTGGTGATAAGATGACTGAATTGAATGACACACAGATGAGCATGCAAGCTGTAGGGCATAAATGTATGTTGTCCTCTCCGTTCACCGCTCTTTTCTTGATTCCCATCAATCATCGTTCAATTCAGGAAGTCGGATAGTACAGTACTTAAATTTTTAAGAACTTGACATTTTTAAACCATGCAACCAAATTTTGGATGGTTGCACAACAATCATTAATAATTGTTTGATACGTCAGCTAATGAAGTTCTAAGTTACTGCCATGTCAGCTCAAATTAGCTGATTTATCAAACAAACATTAGTTCACTAAGGGATTGTTTTGCAACCATCCATAATTTGGTTACATGAAAGTAGTGCCCTATTTTTAATTCAAATATATTATTTGAATATAAAGAGTTAATAAAGAGTTAATAATTAATATTCAAGCTTGACAAAAGTGACTGGTGGTAAACAAAAGAAAAGGTGTCATTTTCTTTTTTTTAACCAAAATGAAAGTTGTCAACCTTAGCTTGATATCAACTCTGCATATTCAAATAACATATTTGTTTTTTATTTAGTAAGTAATTTTGCTCAAATCGAACTCGATCACTATAAACACCAAAGCCTTCCTTATCGAGTAAAGTTCCGCTAATTAATCGAAGGTCAAACCTAAGTGATAGACACTTAAAATTTTAGTAGTGGGGTATGAGATATATAATACTCCTTGTATAAATATGTAAATCGATTTTCTAATGTATGTTCATATTACATATGTTAAGATAATTTAAAAAAGTTAACTCGAATATAAATAGTTTGTCTAAAATTTTGAGATATGATATTTTGAATTTTTTTTTTTATAAAAATTAAGATATATTTAACATGTCCGTTAGGGCACACATAAAAAAACTCCTCTAAACCTTTGGCACATGCCCATACTAACACACATTTGGGTCTGTTTCTGTGTGTCAATAGGCGCGATTGATCGACATTTCTATTTTTGGGTTTTTGACGTAATTAATTATCCGGATTGAACTATATTTTTATAAGCTTTGCTTCAATTGATAAAAGTGACTATTAATCCACAATTTTATTTTTGGGCCTATGATCATAAAGTAATAGAATTTATGCAATTTTTTTGAGATTGATAAAGAACACTTTATTTTTATGAATTAGCTTAGTGTTTGATGTAAGAGTCATATATAAGTCACTTGCATATCATCCATGAGTTTTCAAGTGGGAAAATATTTCCTATATATAATATTGTATTGAATGTTGTCTTTCTTTTGTAATTGTCATTTTGTTGTGTACTTGTACCAAATCATCAAATTTGGTAGGTTTGTCAGGATCGGATCTCCGATGTGCATAAGATGTTCTGCATAATAGTGATATATCATATTTATAAACAAATGCTGGATTTTAGTGTAAGACCACAACAGAGATTATGCAATACACACGGATATCATTTCTACCTTGTTACAATATAGGAAGTATTTGACGAAAATCTCCACCAATTATCATGAGGAATTTTATTTAATGTTCGATGTAGTGCTTCCAAAGCATATCTGCTGTTTTCCATAGGCGCTTCTTTCCAAATGATTATTGATGTTTGCATAAGGGCATCCATGGCTGAGTCATACCTTAAGACTCATCAGACTCCGACACATAAGTATTATATCATCATTCTGCAATTAGACTCAACTTCAGACTTTTTATATCTTCCACCACCTCAGCAAAGTCTTAACATCAGACTTACCAAACATGCATCATCATTACATCATCATGTACTTTTATGCATAGTTTTATTTCAATAATACTTTTATAATACAATTTCAATAATATTAATTACGTAGAATTTATAAAAATAATCCAAAATAATATTTAAATATTAAAATTAAATTTTTGTAATACAAATTCAATACTCCCTCCGGTCCTATATATAGGACATACTTAACCGTATTCCCCGGACCAAGGAAAGTAGTTAGTTTTAATTTGTGAATTTTATGAGATTATATTGTAACATTACAATTTTACCCTTCCACTCTACTTGGAAAGTTCACATTCATTAATGAATAACAAAAAAACATAGTTAGTCAAAGCATTTAATAAGGACAAAAAAGAGAAAAAACAATTAATGATGCATAGGAAATATAAAGTGTCATATATATAGAAACAAAGATTTCTTCTAGAATTGAAGGTACCCTATATATAAGACTAGAGGGAGTAATATTAATTACGTAGAATTTATAAAAATAATCTAAAATAATATTTAAATATTAAAATTAAATAAAATTTATTACAGTAATTAATGGTACCAACTAAAAATTATAAAATACATAATTCAAATTCTTATAATTCTTATTTTTATTTATTATTTATTTATTTGAATATAAAATATGTATTTTTATTTATTTATTTATTTATTTTTCCATAACAATACAATATATTTAAGAATAAAAGAGAAAAATTATATATTTAAAAATATTATTTTTATTTTTTAAAAAATATTATTATTATTACTATTTGTAATTATTATTTATTATTTATTTATTATTATTATTTATTTATTTATTTTTAATAATATTTATTTATTATTATTATTATTATTTGTTTATTAGGGTATTATAAAGTAAAAATGAGGAAAAAGACAAAAAAAAGTCCCACAGAGTCTTAAGTTGAGTCTGTACTCTCCGCCAGATTTTGAAGATTAGCAGAGTTTTGAGAGAGTTTGGAAGAAAATCTGAACTTAAAACTCTCCACCAGACTCTCTCGAGACTTTGCTGTGATGCCCTAATTAGCATTGCAAGATCAGATAATTTTGGTATATAGCATGAAGAATTAGACTTTGGATTAAGAGGTATCTTAAATTAAGAATGTGTAGTGCAACCATCAGATACCAGTGTCGTAGCTTTCCGAGATGTGCTAGTGGCTAGGTTAATCAATTTTTTTACTTCTCAAAGTTGCAATTTTTTTTTAACAGCAAATAAAGAAATTTCATTATTAAACGGACAACCCAGCATTAAAGAAATCTCAAAGTTGCAATTAATGTCGGATGAAGGAACATAATGCCTTACCTATTCCACTTGGGTCGACTAAAAAAATTGACGTTGACCATGCTCATTGACATTCATAATGGTGTTAAAAGCGACTAGTAATTCATCATTATAAAGATGCGCTGCAACGTCCATGTGTTATTGAGGTACTTGAATAGAAAACTTCTTCTTTTATAATCATTGGAACAAGATTATCTCCAATTGGCTCTGACATCAAGGGTGGAAAATCATAATCTCTTATTTGTTTTCCGTGTTGAAGAAGAATGTCATTCGTCAAATCTCTCTAAGGCATATTGGTTAAGTTTGTAGACATGGTTGTACTTGATGATGGGTAGTCTACTATCAAGTAGTCCCTAAAATCATTCCAAATGTTTTTAACATTTGAAGGTTCACAAAAATCAATAGTCACAAACAATGATCTCTGCAAAGCCTGTGGCATTTGTAAAAGTGATGCCTCAGTTAAGTATTCTCCAATATTGTTGTCTCTAATAGCTCAGAATGTTGATGAGTCGAAAGCTTGAATGTGGAAAAGATTGTACCATTTGTTGTTAGTTGGTATTTCTAGTTGGTTGGATCTCTTAGATGATTTACAATATGCGAATATAGGTAAAACTTTTTTTCTTTTGAAGGAGATAATGTATAGATTCGACCAAAAACTTACTCCTTGACCTTAGCTTCTAGAATTTTAATTTTTCATTTTTTAATACCAAATGTAATGTTTAAAGATTTCTTTATATAAATAACGCCTAGCTTCCTAGATCCATTGATTTAGGGTGAAAAACTGGGTAAGCATGATCTAGAGTTGAGGTTGAGATTTATCATGTCACTAATCTTGTCATACTATAAATTGAGGTTTATATCATTTCGTTATTTTTAAAATTATTATTATAAGATTTTTTTAATTATAAATTCAGTATATGATACGCGGTACATGGAATTTGGTACATGAAATATACGGAAAATGAATGACACTTGTAATTATGGTTTTGTAAATCTCTTTTGTTGACTAGCTAGAAAATTATACATCCATGTGGCTAGCTAATAGCACAAAAAAGTAAGAAGAAATCACGTATATATTTCCATTGTGTTTGCCAATTGTTCAATGGTTGGGTAGGCACTCATATTCCCGTTAATGATTTTTTATTTGCTGATAAATAAATTAGTTGTTCACGATATATTGATGCACCACTGAGGGTAGAGTTCAATATTGTTGGTTAGTTCATGAGTAATAATTTAAGTATTTAGCGCACAAAGTATAGCATTTTGCTATTATGTTTTCAATTGATGTCACTAGGCACAGATGTAGAGAAAACCGTTGGCACCAATGATATATACCGATATTTTACTACAAGTTGTGTACTCAAGAACTGACAAATGTCAGGCAAAGAAGCCCTAGCAATAACCTTATACATTGATAATAATATCTGTTAATTAAAATATAGATGGTAGTGATAATGCATATAAATCACTTTCACACAATGAATAAACTATGAGAACATATGCTAATATTTTATCGATTTTTCTAACTTATATATCCAGTACATAGAATAAACAAATCTTAAGAAAATAGAATGCATTGAAAAACAATATGATTATTTAAGTTTTCGATACATATTTACTACTATTGTTTATTTATCCTATGCACTTAGCGTATAAGTTAAAAAATCCATACTTTTACCAACAAAGCCAGCACAGTTGGTAGATAGCTGGATTCCTTAAGCATGATGTCAGGGGTTCGATCCCTGCCGTGGGCATGGAAAAGACTTTGTTGGTAGAGGCAAAACCCACTTCGGTGATCTCTACGCCTCGGAGGAGATTAGTCTTCGGCTGTCGGCTGAGGGATACCCTTGGTGTACACCAAAAAAAAATAAAATCCATACTTTATATTTAAAACCGGCAAATATATTCTATCTATTCTTGATGTGTACCAAGATGCTCATGGAATCGCTGGAAAATCCTTACTACTAATATATCATCTTTAGTTTTTTCCAGTTTTATTTTTTTTATATGGGATGCAAAGCCAAGGCAATGCCCCTTTACTAAAGGTGATTTTGACCATACATGCTTTGTCAATATATGCCACATTTCCTTTATCAGTTTTTTTGTCAATGGCTTTCCGATAGTATAAGCAATTTAGTAAAATGCTCTAAACTCTTAAGGAGATGTAGGGGAATTAAAAGCAAAAGCGCTCAAGAACAAAATATAGTTTTCCCCTCTAATATTGGCCCACTATGAACCTTTTAAAAATGGGGTTGTGAGTGGAAGTATAAAAGCAAACTGTGTGTTTTATATTGGTTGGAATCATATGAGATGATGAAGACGGGCTTCCGAAAGGGCATTGAATCCATCATTTTTATAACCCTTCACCCCTTTTGTCTCTTTTTTCTAGATTCCCCATAAACACTTAGCATAAGAATATAATAGGTTTTTCATTGAATAAATTTTAGTAGTACATCTCTAATAAAGACTTGTTTTAGGTAACTCATCTGTTAAATCATGTGAGTTATATATATATATATATATATATATTTTTTTATTAGAGGAATTCTATGCGGTATTCTAAAAGTTTAATACTCCCTCTCGTCTTTTATGTAAGTCTCATTTGAACACTTTTCTCGAATTCTTAATATAAATTTTATTTTCAATTTTCATTGGTATTAATTATTTCTTTATTACAAACACCTTTATTTACTCAACTTTTTAGATTCCCAATAATAATTATGGGATACTTTTGAAAAAAAATATAAAATATTTACATTTCCAATATTATTAACAATATTAACTAACTTTCTTAAAGAGTGAAAAATTAGTCAAAAGAACTTATAATAAGGACTGAAAATAGTATATATTGTATTACTATAATCTTATTAGGGGTTCGTACTAGAGCTGTCAAAATGGGCCGGGCCAGCCGGGCCGGGCCAAAAAGCCCGAAAAATCATAGGGCTCGGGCTCCTTAATATGGCCTGTTTATTCAACCCGGGCTATTTAGCCCGGCCCGGTTCGGGTTCGTGTTCGGGTCGGGTAAACCCGGAAAAAAAGAAAAAAATTCAATTTTTTTTTTAATTTTATATGTGTAAAAAGACACTTATAATAATAAAATTCTCTTAATTTTTATCAATATTCACATATCAAAAATGCACCTGAACAAATCAAAGCACAACATTAATTGTCCTATACGAGTTATACATACATTTTAATTTATGTAAGAATAGAAAATCAAATATATCCTCTAAAAAATGTGTAAAAGAATAAAACACTTATTATTGTTTAAAAAAATATGTGTAAAAAATAAAGGAAGTTTATTCATTAATTTTTTTGAAAAATAAATATATATTTTTTTGAAGGGGTTGAATTGTAAAAAAAAAAAAGAAGAAGAAAAAGGTGATGCGGGCCGGCCCGCACCCGGCCCGAAGCCCGCTTAGGGCGGGTTTGGGTTTGATACTATGGTACTTAATTTATAACCGGGCTTTTTGGCCTGAGCCCGGTTTGGCCCGAACCCGAACCGGCCCGGCCCGAACCCGGCCCGCAGGCCCGTTTTGACAGCTCTAGTTCGTACATACCCTTAATTTGTCTAATTTGATAACTACATTCCAATTTACCTAATCAATTTATTTAGTTTAAAATTTTAGATCAATATTTATGTTTAATTTTCCATGCATTTCAGAATTACATGTAGATAAAGAAAATAAAAAGTGAAACATAAATAAATTAAGTCAATAATTTTAATATTTTTAAAAACTTCACACGTCAAAATGTCTTAAGTATTGTCCTAGATAATGATTAGCAAAAATCATATACTCCAATATCTTAGATAGCTCTTAGAATACTCCAATCTTAAATGTACAAGTTACAATGTCACTTTCACGACGAGAAGGGGCGCAGCTCACTCATGCCCAACTCAAACTCCAATATCTTAGATAACTCTTAGAAGAAGAAACATGAGAAAAGGTATAAACAAAAAAGACCGAAAACCATGAAAAAAAATAAAATGAGCAATGCTATATATTTTTGTACATATGGTATAAAAATTTCATAATTAACCACATCCATATATAATGAATAGCATAAATTAAGATATATTTTTTACCATCAACAATTAATTAAATAATATTATATATATATATATATATATATATTCAGAATTGACCATTTTGGAGTTACACTTAATATTATTGTAATTAATATACAAGTAACAGTAACAAATGTACAATTTATAAGTTGACAAGATGTTTTAGGGATATAAAGTTTTCAAAATAAAATTGGAGGTCCCCACCACCGTCAGTGGGGCAGGGGACTTATACTCGCACGCACTCCCATCACTGATCAATCATGAGTGATAGTACATCAGTGTGATCAACTTCAATCTTTGGATTGAACCCCACCAAGAGCCAACTTATGCTCGATGCAGGCGCACCACAAACTATCAGTACGAACAAAAAGTTGCATGTGCTTACTGCTCAATATTAAAAAAAAAAAAAATTAACAAAAAAAGTAAAGGCATTTTGAAAACAATCATGAGTGGACTTGCTCTGTTTCTCAATAATAATTAAAATGTTGAGGCAACAAGGAGTGAAATAGTTTGTGGGATTTTGAAAAGAGTTTAAGAGGAATATATAGAAAGTGTACAGTTTTTTATATTTTGATGCATTATTCATCATTTGAGGATATTATTTTTACTTACAAGAAGTGAACCATTTTTAATTTATAAAAGATAAATTGTGTGCTAATAATGTAAAAAAAAACTTTATAATAATTATGTGTATACTATTTTCTCTTTTGAAAAATAATCATGAGTGAACTTACTTCTTAAAGATAGAAGAGTAAATTAATATTTGAAAAATTTAATTCAACATTTTTTAAATATGTGAAATATGTTATTTTTTTAATATATACAAGATTATTATTTTCATTTCTTTACATATTGTTTTTAGATACTTGTTAACATTCTTGTAAAAATATAAATTTTCATTATTTTTGGCTTCTTAACATTTGCTATATTGGGTTTTTAAAACAACAAATAGTGGAAAGTTACAAGAAAATGTATTTTATTGCCTTGAGAGATAAAATAATGTGTATATATGATTATGTTTTTAATTACAGTAACCTTAAAATTTGCTTTTATGACACTTGTTTGCGAGACTAAATCTTTAAACTTAAATATTTATTGCTTAGCTTTAATTATTATTATCTAATTATAATTAATTTCATTCATTTTTAATTATACATTTATAGAGTTGTAGATTGATGCTTTTATTGGGAAAGACTACTGACCAATCAATTTAAAGATATTGCATATATAAGAACCCCCGACTTTGCTTAAGTTTAGATCAACTCCTTCCATTAAACCAAATCCGCTTAGTTAATATCTTTGATTACTTTTATTTCTTACAACTTATGAAGGTATTTTTTTTTTCACTTTCGTTTTAGATTCCACGTATAACTTATTTCAAAAGAAAAATTGTAATGTCAAAGTTTTATGTCCAAAAATTGTTGTCCATGAAAGAGTCATTAAACTTTTATACATACTAATATTAAAAAAAAAAGGATTGTGCATTGACATTATTAGCACATTATCATATATATATATATATATATATATATATATATATATATATGATTTTAGTTTAAAAATTAGTATTTTTTAAGAAACTTTTTTTGTTTCCATTCCTTTGGATTAATATTTGGCTTTTAGAGAGCAGGCAAAGGGTACCCTGAAGATAGGTAAAGCTTTCGCAAAGATGAAGATGAAGTCGTTGACAATATGCTTTTGAAACAATATTTAGAAGATCTTAACCAAGAGAGTCAAATCTCTAACAGCTTTGTTTCATGGTGGCTTAGCTTGTCTCCTACTTTCTCTACTCTTTGGTGTTGTTTCCGTGGTAAATTCTGCTTTTGGGTATCCCCTTTTTGCTGGAGGAGAGGGTGTTCAATTCGGTGGTTTTCTTTTCCTGGCTTGTTGACTTGTTTTGGGGTATATAGTCTTAGTTTGTTCTATCTGGTGGTTGCTTCTCTAGGTCTGTTGTGGGTTTCTCGGTGGGTCCTTTTTTTAGTCTAGTAAGTCTTGGTCGTTGGTGGTTTATTTTTTGGGTGTCTTTTTTATTGGTTTTGCCCTTCTTATCAGAGCTTGCTATGTTGATCTATCTTGTAATGGCTAATTTCTTTTTGAAAATACAAAATGGTGTTCTAAAGAATAATTTTGCAATAGGTAATGAAAAATTTAATATTTGGCCTTATTTTTACTTCTTGTGTTAAAAAACTCATAAACAAACTTTTTACTATAAAAATGATTGTTAGTGCCCTTATAAAAAAATCTTGGAGTATCCAAATCCCTAGTCTTTTTATATTTCTTTTGAGGGATTATTCGTTATCTATTGTTACGTAAAACATAAATCACCGCTTGATATGTTTTTAAATGCAACAAATCAGGGGTACGATGTTATACATATTTAACTCCAAAAAAAAATAAAAATTATAGCATAATCCAGATTCATGCTTTTAGCTAGTTACACTCAAATTTTTATTTAAAATATTAAAAAAATTATAAGAATATTCTAAATAATTTTTTTGATAAAATTAAAACCATTAATCCTAAAACATATAATAATTTTTTTCATTCACTTAAAAGATAAACTCTCATAAAATTCTCAAATTCTCTTGAGCATGACCATGAAAGCCTAAACAACAAAGAAAAAAAGATTACAACAACTTTCATATATGACCTATATATCAAAAAGTTGTACAAAATATTATATATATATATATATATTAATTAAGTATACCGGCCTCTCCCACCAATCACACAAAACCTTAGAAAAAAAACCCAAAAAAAAAATTAAATAAATAAAAAAGATGTAGAATGTCATAGTGTCACACATCCACCCAATTCCCTCTAATGAGCCACGGTCGCCGCCACAGCTGCCAACGTCACCGGAGAAGCCGTAGCAACCTTAATTACATCCTTCGGCATCTTAATTCCAGCAGAAACATGTTTCTTTTCCTCGTACAGGAACTTGTGCACCGCTCTTATACTCTTTGCTAGCACATATTCCTCCCACACTTCCTCACTCCTACGCTTCAGAAAAACCTCGGTGGCGTCGAGGCGACATGTATTCCTCTTCCACGAGGCGAAAAGGCGTTGAATCTTCTGAACCTGGCGATTTGCGAGGGTGCAGTTGTTGACTTTGATTTTTGCAATGGCAACTTCAAGAAGCTTCTTCTTTGTCCTTTCATCGGCTCCTAAGACCTCCGCTCTTAAAAAGTCATCAAATTCAGGTACCCCAATGGCTTTTCGAATCCCTTTGGTGTAATCAGCGTAAGGGTCGAAGAATTCTCGAACCTCGTTAACTTGCCCAGCTTCGATCATGCGATCCACACGTGCGTTCAGGGAGGAATGGAGCACTGGGAGTGACACATCCACCCAAAGAAAGCAACATTCGTAATTTAACCTGAATAAATTTAGAGTTGAAGAATGTACATTAGAAAATGTTACAACATGGGTGTATATTAATAATGTAAAGTTTTTTTTATATTATTATTGTATCATTTATTATTGTACATATGATTATAGTTGTTAGCTTTTAACTTAGGGTCCTACTAACAAGTGTTCTAAGGACACTTGTTAAACTTACTTGATATAGAAACAAAATCTTAAGTTCACGTTCATTATTCTTTCGAAAACATAAAAATCACATTTTTTTAACAACATTTATCTATTATTACTTTTTAAGAACACTTGATAGCATTTTTCTTTAACTTATTAAATTAAAAATTATACAAATAAATGATGAATAATAAACAGAAAGTATAAACAATTTATACTCTCGATGCACGCACATTAGCCTCTTTTAACACATGTACATCAAAAATTGAATGATTAAAAATACATTTAATTAAAGAATAAAAATGTTAAGAGAGAGAGAGAGAGGAGGATAAGTGGTAGATATAATATGTTAGTGACTTAGTGTGCATTAAAACTTACTAGTAATAATAGTATTAAAAGAACATGCATAACTCTCACTCATACCTAAAATCTGTGTGATGGTTGACCAAGGCATCAATATAGGAGTTGGACCCACCAGCAATGATGGGCAAACCATCCCTCCCCACGATGGAACCGATGGCTAAAGTGGCGTGGCGACAAAAATCATTAGAAGTGAAATTTGAATCAGGATCAACCATGCCTAGAAGGTGGTGTGGGACACCACGGCACTCTTCTTCAGTCACCTTATTGGTGGTGATGTCAAGGCCCTTGTACACTTGCATTTTGTCTGAGTTAACTATCTCAGCTGGTGGGAAATGGTGGGCTAGGTCTATAGCCAGCTTAGTCTTGCCTGTGCCCGTGGCCCCCAATATCACAACCACCTTATCCTTCCTCCGATGGCTGAACAAGGACTCCATGTTTGTGAGCCCCTTTTCCAAGTTTATTAAGGGTTGTGCTTGTTTGCAAACAGAGGAGGCACATACCGATGAGATGATCATTTTTTAAAATTTGTACCTGCAGTCAAGTTGACCATACGATTTTTTATTTATTTAGTTATATGGATGCATGGGATGGGAGGATGAAACATCAAAAAATGAGCTTAGTCTTCAAGCAACAGTGATACGTGTATAGTGATCACATCATTCATTATTCATATTTTAAGTAATTACTGTATTAACTTTTAAGTAGTTATACACATGAATAATTAGTTTTTTTGAAAAAGTTATACACATAAATGATTGATGCTCAAACACTAAAAAGTTTTATTGAAAAAACAAACTTAATCTTTTCTAATTTATGTATTTCACAATATAATAAAAATTTATTGAAAAAACAAACTTAATATTTTCCTTAGTTTAACTGTTTGGAAAACATTTTCTTGTGGTATATGTTTGAAAAAGTGATTTTTTTAACAATTGGGGAGGAATACCATACAGTGTTTTTTTTTTTTCATTTGAAATGATTAGAGTGGGGAAAAAAACATAAATACGTACACTCAAATTAAAAAAATAATAAAATAATCTTGTTATTCAAACATCTGTATTTGACATATGTACGAGACACATGTTTTTTTAGGTAAAAACTGGTAAGTCCTGCAATTTTTGTTTCTTACAAGACCCAACAGTTTTTACCTAAAAAGATAGGTGTTAACCCAAATATCAAATACGAACGTTAGATAAACATTTTTCATAATAAAACTAGTGTATTGCATAGGTTATGGAGGGAGTAGAAAGATACTATCTGCCTCCACACTGAGACAAAAAACAGAGAATTTAAACAGAGTTTTAAATGCAGGGGTGATAAACTGATAACGAAAATTTTTTTTTACAATACCCCTCATACAATTTTTACGTGGACCACAATATTTATGCATATATATATATATGTACGTACGTACCTTTAATGCCAAAGATGCGGCAATCAGTTGAAGAATTGCGAAGTTGTTCTGTAAAATGCTTAATGTTTAGTATGTACTTTCTTTGCACACTTACACAACTGGGATATTAATTAAGAGATGATTATAGAAAAAGAAGATGAGTGGAATATGTAGTTTGAGCTAGGAAAAATTAAAGATTGTGAGTGATCTAGGTTGAATAAGAATTGGTGTGATAGAAATTTAAAGAGGACTTTGATGTTTAATATAGAAGCTCTGTCTCTCTCTATGGGGAAGTTTCAGGGGAAAGAATGAATGGAGATAGATGGATTTGTGTGGCAGAGGAACCGAACCTTGGTATTTATACGAAACGAATTGCACGGCCCACATTAGGAATGGAATTAAAAAGTGGCATTCTTTTTCATCTGTTGTCCGATTTGTAGAGAGAAAATGAAGTTGAGTTCATAATTCACACACTCCATACTTATCATCGAACAACTTTAATGCCTACAACGATTTTAATTTAGTTTCAGTAATTTCTTTTTTAAGATCATAGTTGATATCTTCCACCAACTAAGACAATCATGTTCGAGCTAAGTGAGATCATTATGGGCAATAAATCTCCTTAACAAAGATTAATATTTAATGCACTTGAGTTCCAAGTGATTCAACCTTGAGATTTTATTATGGTTTAAATACCCAAATGAATCTTATAAATGTTGTTTTCTTTAAAATTAATCTTTACTTTTTTTTTTATCACTACTTATTCAATTCATTTTGGTTTTGGACAAGGACGGATCTAGAATTGAAAGAAGAGGGTGGTCCAAGAGGGAGTGAAGGACAAAACCTAAAACAATAAGGATGTACTTTATAAAGCATTATCGAGGATGCATGAGAGAGAATTGAACTTTGAAGTGCCAAAGGAGGGAGGTTCGAGCACTTGCTCACCCCCTTCTAGATTCGTCCCTGGTTTTGGATCCAAAAGTCAATTATGAATGGAAAATGCTATCATTACCTAATGAAGGCCACCTCAACGAAAACACGTCAGACTTTTTAGGGGCTACATGTTTTTGAAATTAGTCCTTATAAATATGGTTGTTTTGGAATTTAGTCTTTGCACCTTTTCTACACTAATTTTGATCCTTGCTTTTTCAAGTCGTTTTGATTTTGATCCTTCACATCAATTATGGATGAAAAATGAAGAGGATGACACTTTTGGGCACACCATCTCCATGTACCATTTGCCATTAGTAACCATTATTATCTTGATTGCCCTTGTCATGTAAAGAGATGTAGTGGTACTTTATTAATTAGTTGCAACATAAAAGTTAAGTTTGTATAGCTTCCTAGGTACCACTCATGAACGGGCAAATAGGATGTTAGCACTAGCTTTTTAGAGGCTTCATCGTTCAATATTTTTCATTCATTGTTGACATCCAAAATCAAAACGACTAAAAAAAACAGGGACCAAGATCATTGAGAAAAAAAGTGTAGGGCTAAATTCACTTCCTCAATAATCATTTTGGTATTTAAACCTTTTATAATTCACTTGCTCTCCAAACATTATTGAAATTTCTTTTAAATAAATTCATACTAATAGAGTACTTTCTTCGTGTCTAAATATATTACCATTTGGAGATTTTTATTTTCTCTCTATTTATAAAGTTTTATATATACAAAATTTTAATGACAATTACTCCCTCCGTTCCTATATATATATATATATATAAGTATTAGATAGTGGAACTATCATGATCCTTTTTATAAGCACTTGGTTCAATTTTTAATGTCATTAATTACTTCTTTTTCTCAAACACCCCTATTTACGTACTGAACACTTTTTAGAGTTTTAATGATAGTTATAGGAGTAATTTTGAAGAAGTATACCAAATACTAATATTATCAATTCCAATGTCATTAACAATATTAACTAACTTTCTTAATCCTCGCACAAATTCACACCAAATCACCAAATCATCAAGATCATCAAAATCATCAAGATCATTTTTATTTCCCTTCCCTTCCTTTCTCCTTTCTCTTCAATTCCCTATTTTCTCAACAGATTTTCCACAACACTCAAATCATCAAGAGGATTTTCAAAAAGGTTATAACATGGCCTGGGGGTAATAATGTGGCAAATAAAAGAATGGATATAAAGGCCCAAAATTTATGTTGAGTTTTTAATGAGAATCTTTTATTTAGAAGGATTGAAATTGTTCTTTTTCATCACATAATGGATTCATGGGCTTTGCCTTATTTAGACAAGCACACTCACTTTTTGCTAATTATTTTTTGTTAATTTTTTGTGCTTGCCTACATCCATTTTTTGATTTTTTTGTGATTGCAGTTTTGACCATGGAAATTGCCTTCCTTGGTTTGATTCTCATTAATACTCGGGTAAATTATTTTTTGGGTTTAAAAGAAGAAAATTTTTCTGTTGAGGCCCAATGGGGTGAACAATGGATTATATGTGTTTGGGTTTATAAAAGAAAAAATAACCCTCCTTGATATTTGCATGCTGGCAAAAATTGTTGACAAACTACCCACCCCGGTTTAAAGATACATTGTTGGTTTGAGAGAAATGATCTCCGCTTCAAAATATCTAGGCTCAATGGGGTGACTAGGAATATCTCCTTAGTGTTTGGGAATTCAACGAAGCCTTGTATCACTGGAAGGACTTGCTTGAGAGTCCACACTATTTTAGGTCTTACATTTGCATCATCCTTCTCTAACTTTAAATTTGAATCAAATATCTCAAGTTAATGCAGGAATCAATTTTGTTTTTGTTTTGGAAGTGCTGTGAGATGGTTTATTCACATGATCAAAACATTAGTAGATAATTGATAAAGAGATGTGCAACAAAAAATGAAAAATTCATTAAGGAACAACATTGAGATGCCCACATTTATTGAAGAGAGAATGGAAAGCATGGTTGCCCATTATTAAGCAAAGCAATAAGGGTTAAACTTCAAGGAATTGTGATGGGTCGTTCGTTATATTCCCTTTGATTATTGCCCTTCAACATCAGTTATAGCATTTGACATATCTTGTTCCTCTAGTTGATTGATTGGCTCATCTTGGTCATTTGTTCCTTCATTTGGGGCTCTTCAATTGAAGCTTCTCGACACATTCACTCACATCTGCCTTAGTCGTGGTCCTATGTCTGGTTCGGTAAGGGTATGTGAGAGCAATAGTGATGAAACCTTGACTTGTTCAATTTTTTTTAATTTTTTTCTTTATGAATGATGCATATGAATATAACTAAATGATTATGCAAAAATGCATGATGCAGTGCCCTTAGAATCCAAAAGCTCCTATATGGGAGCGATTAAGCCTTCATTACATATATGAGGTATCACGATGGATTGATAACATTCATATAGTTCTGGCCAACTTCGGAATGACAGTGGGTCACTCCAAAATTTTTATTTGTCTTATTGAAATGAAATATTATGGTACAGATGCAGATGCATGCCCCTAGGGTAAGTAACCCTATTTTGGGGCAATTAAGCCTTCATTACAAAATACGGAATGCCATAATGAATTGACAATAACCATATAGTTCGGGTCCACTAGGAACAACGAAGGATTATCTATCCCAAGTGAAATGATGGATATGAAAATGAAATTTACCCTTAGGGCGGTGGGCCCTATTGCGCATGCAAAGAAAAGGTCTTCCCCATGGCATAAGGTTACCAAAGTGCAATGGTGCCCCTTACATCATTCTGGCTTGGATGACGGTGGGTCACCTAACTTATGTGGGATGGTGATCCCGATTTATATTAAACAAAATGCGATAAGAGAGAGAATATGCCCCCTCATGGTAGATCCTACAAGGTTTTTGGGATGTCTATTGGCCACAGTCCTATGACATTGTTCTATGGTATAACTAAAGTGTAACACTCTAATTTGATAACTTGAAAAAGGGTATATATTTTTTTAATTTTTGATTGCCACAATTCCCATAGCTTTTTCGAAGGTTAAATAGGTAACAGATTAACTGTTTTGACATCTCTTATTCTTTGATAGTGAATGAAGGGGAACCATGACTGACTTATTCAAGTTTCAAAATAGAATGCTACACAAAGTGTACAACATGGTGGCTCTAGACTTCTAAAGCCCCTCGGATCGCCCTCCCTCTTTAAGGTGAGGACCCACTTCGCAAACGGTCGACAAGAGGTTGGTTACGCCTCCCAAAATAGATTACGCGTACCTTCCAAAGGTCGTGTTTACAAGAAATGGTTTATAGTCCGAGTGGTACTTTAGCACATTACAAGAGACCATACACTTGGTAAATCAAAGGTAGGGCAAAAGCATCCCTAAAGTTAGGATTTAAAAAATAGTACCCGAGTATAGGTTTCCGTGTGTACAAAGATCCGTGTAAAAAAAAACCTATTTCGGGGGCATACAAACTCTTTAAAAAAAAATAAAAGAGATCACAATAAAGAATTAATATACAATTTAGCAACAAAAAATTTAAACAGATATATACAATAAACAATTAATCAAAGGCAAACCAATTAGAAAAGAAAATAAGTCTATTAAAAATAATCAATCATTCAGGCCTGACTCTCTTATTTAGTTTTGTCCCCAGTGGAGTCGCCAGCTGTCGCGACCGGGGTCCCGGGTCGCCCTCGGGGCCTCGCCTACGAGTGGGGGTTGATTGACCCAATATGGAGTCGCCACCGCATTTTGTTGCAAAAACGCGAAAAAAATAATCATTAATTATTAAAACGGATAAAACTTGGTCTCGAACTAGATAGATCTGAGCTCGGGAGTCGGTTACGAGCCGGGGAAAGTATTAGCATCCCGTTCGCCCATTTGAAAATGGTACCTTTGATTGATTTTAATTAAAAGACCTAAATAATTGGTTTGCCAAAAAATATTTGTTTTTTTATTGTTGTGCCTGACAAGGTTGCCCTTGGTCCTACGTACCCTCATAAAATGAGGAATCAAGGCTACGTAGTTTATATATATATATATATATATATATATTTAAAAATTGTTTGATATGAAGAGGAAATATACACAAGACCTCGACATTTAGCCAAGAAAAGGTGAATTTCCAAAACACATATAATTGAGAATTAATTAATAAAATTTATTATTTAATTTTCATAAAAAAGTGCTTTTGTCTTCTAATATTTTTAGAACTTATTTATAAGAAAAAAAATTATATTCATATTTTTTGGTGCGGAGAGGCAATCCGAGTGATCTCTCCACTGAATTTGTGAAAGAAAAATCGACTTACCAAAACACAACAAATTTTAAAACAATAACTAAAAAATCTAAACTTTTAATTTTATTGTTATTTTTAAAAAAAACAATATTTTTATATACATATTTGACGTAGAGAGGAATGCCAAGAGATCCCACCACTATATTATAGTTTTGGGTGAGAAAAACTGGCTTACCAAAACACAATAAATTTTAGAACAACAATAAAAAAAATCTACATTTTTAATTTATTATTATTGTAAATAGAATTATTTTTATATATTTATTTTTGGTGGGGAGAAGAAGTTCAAAAGACTTCACCACAAATATTAAAGTTGGGTGAGAAAAAATGAGTCACTAAAACACAACCAATTTTAGATAACAATAGAAAAAAACTACATTTTAAATTATTATTATTATTTAATTTATTATATTAAAAAGTCCGGAAAATAAAAATAAAATAAAAACAAAATAAAGTACCTGAACCTGATGACGGTAGATGCTTCAACAAAGGGAGTAATGTGCGAATACTGAACAAGAAGGAGTACCGTAACAATGCGGGGCTGGAATGCTAGGGGTGTTGCAGCACAACAGTGGAGGAAGATTTCATCGAGAAATGTGTAAAAGAAAATTTTTAATAGAACCAATTGTTTGTCCCCATCCCCCCAAAATCCTTTTTATTTTCTTTTTCAAAGTGATGGGAAAACCTCTATTTATAGTAGAAGTTAAGTTAAGAAAAAATCGTTAAAAATCAATTTCAAATCTTTTTAAAATAATGATAATCTATTTTCAAATATTTTTTATTTTAAAAGAAAATCCTCGATTAAATCAAATTGATTCTCAAATAAAAAAATAATTGATTTTCAATCTTTTGAATTAATTGTCAAAATTTGAATTGATTTTAATCATTTCAAAATGAGGATAATCCTTTCCAAAGAATTTTTGATTTGAATAAAAAAATGCAATCGAAAGAAAAAAAATTCTCAACTCAATCAAATTGATTATCGATCCTCTTTAATTGATTCAAAAAATTTTACTTGATTTTCAATTGATTCTCAATTTATTTTTGAATTAATTTTCAATCTTAAAAAAAAAAAGTTGATAACTCCTTCCAAATAAAACATATCATCAACTAAATTCAAATTGATTTCAATCAAAAAAATTTAATTTGTCAAAAATCAATTGTAATCTTTTTCAAATATTTATGATTAAAACAAATCTTCAATTAAATCAAATTGATTTTCAAAATTTTTTAAATTGATTCTCAATTTATCAAATTGATCTTCAAAATTTTTAATTGATTCTCAAAATTTTCTAAATTGATTTTTAATTAATTATCAAAATCTTTCTCTATTTTTTTAAAAAAATAATTGATTTTCAATCTTTTGAATTGATTTTGTCATAATTTTGGACACAATCTTTTCAATTAATTTTTCTTCTCAAAAATTTTCAATGCACTTTTTATTTTGTTTATTATTTTTTAAATAAATCCCAAAAATAACTTTATACACCTAAATTAGAAAATAATGGGTTCAAACAAACTCTTTTTTTTTTATTTATAAAATTCAATTATAAAAACTTGAGGATAAAAATCTTACCCAAACAAAATATTTATGAAAATATAATTTTGACCCCGGACAAAATTGGGTGACTACAGGCTTATATATAGGAACGAAGGGAGTAATTACTTCTTTCGATAAACACCCTTATTTGTTTACTCTTTCTGTTTCACAAGTATGGTAAAAAAAATGACAAAATTTGTTTACTAAACTAAAGTTAAAGTAATTAATAAAAATGCTTAGAAATTACTCCCCCTCATCTCAAATATAAGCAAAAACACTCTATTAGTGTTCTAAAGTATAAACAAAAATTAACGACTGAACTGTCACTTTAGTCCCTGAATTTACGCAGCACTTTCACTTTAGTCCTTGAAATTAACAAAATTGCTTTTAGGTCCCTGACTTTGTAAAAAGTCATTCACTTTAGTCCCTGAAATTAACAAAATTGTTTTTAGGTCCTTGATTGTGTAAAAAGTCATTCACTTTAGTCCCTACCCCTAACCCTCATCAACGTACGTTAACAGAATGTTGATGTGGCTGTTTGGGGACATTAAACCACATCATTTTTGCACAAGAGGTCAAAATGTGGGCAAAACACAACCAAAAACTAATTTCTTCATCTTTTAAATCCTAAAGCTGATGGTGAAGATGGTCTAGAGGAGTTTTTAGGTTCTTTAAAACCATGTGTGGGCATAAACACAATTGACGATGCCTCTGTATTAGATGGGACCGGTGCAGCTGATCTTGGGACCGGTGCAGTTGATCTTGGCCTGATAGGTAGTTTAGCCCTAACACTAGATGATGCAGCCACTTCATTTGGAAGTTCTGGTTGGGAAAAATCTTGTGATGGCTGTGTTTGAGACATATCTATCGCATCTGAATGAGGAGCAATAACATTAGTAGCTGCAGGTGCAGGTGCAGTACGTAGCATCATTAGCAACTACATTAGGATTAGAAGCAACATTTGCCTCTTGTGCAAAAACGATGTGGTTTAATGCCCCCAAACAGCCACATCATCATTCTGTTAACGTACGTTAATTGAGGATAGGGGTAGGGACTAAAGCGAATGACTTTTTACAAAATTAGAGACCAAAAAGAATTTTTGTTAATTTCAGGGACTAAAGTGAATGACTTTTTACAAAGTCAGGGACCTAAAAGCAATTTTGTTAATTTGAGGGACTAAAGTGAATGACTTTTTACAAAGTCAGGGACCTAAAAGCAATTTTGTTAATTTCAAGGACTAGAGTGAAAGTGTTGTGTATATTCAGGGACTAAAGTGACAGTTTAGTCAAAAATTAACTAATTTTTCATTCTAAATAAAATCATTCTTAAAATATCTTTATAAAATGATTGTATTATATAATTTTTGTTTCATTCTCAATGTAAGTTTACTAAAGTAGTCAAATTTTGTATGAATTTGAGAAAATTAAATGCACCCACCTATTAACTTCCTTAATAAATGTGAAGTTAGTTTTTTTTTCTTATATTTGAGACCGGAGAGAGTACAAACTTTGAATTATGATTGGTTGATCAATGTCAAATGCATTAAATTAGTTAATTATTTGATAAATATTACTAAAATACTAGTACTATTTTGTCAGACAAACCATTAAATGCATGTCTGTTAAAATTTTTGACTTTTACAATTTTTTATTATCTTTATGGGACGGAGGGAGTAACACTCTTTTAATTCTCAATAATATTAATATGGATAATTTTTAAAATATATATCAAAATTCATATTTTCAATATCATTAATAAAATTAACTAAATTTTTTAATAGACGTGAAATCTATCAAAGAGTCTTAGCAATTAACGGCGAGAGAGTAGCATTTTATTTAATACTAGCTCTCACCCCGTGCAATTCACGGGTTATTGATAATTTAATTTTTTATATTAAATATTTAAAAGTAAAGATTGTTTTTATTACCAACATGGGTTGGCACGAGTGGTAAGCGGCTCGGTCTCGCTTAAGCAAGGTCTCGAGTTCGAGTCCTTGTGAATGCAGAAAATTCATGTTGGGAGACTCACCTGTCATAGCCAGGCACGCGACCCGGGTCGGATCCGGATGTACATAGGTAGTACTTAGGGAACCGGATGGGCAACCAAAAAAAAAAAAGATTGTTTTTATTTTAAAGTAAAGATTATTACTACAGAACAATAAAAAACAAATAAATTTATCTCGATAATACATTTAATAAAGTGGTTACAGAAAAAGTAGGAAGAGATCCTTCTAATTGGCTCTATGGAATTTATGTTTGATTTACTTGCACTTTTTTACTTAATCGGAGTATTATATGATTATTGAAGGGAGTTTGTTTACCCAAAATCAAAGGTAGAGCCATGCTAAGGGTGACCGGGATCATTGCACCCTCAAGGTTAACAATTTTGTGCGTCAAACTTCACCAAAATTTTTGGGTCTGTAGTTTGTATCCTGTTTTTTTTTTAATATTGTTGTTATCTTTTGATATATTATGGGATTTATTTTTAGGATTTTAATTTTAATTTAAATATTAAATAGAATTAATGATGAGATTTTAATGTTGTTGGAATAATGATGTGAAAAAATTTGAATAATCTATTTAACTTAATTTTTTCAGGTACCAAATTGTCGTGAAAGCAAGATTTTCAAATATTATTTTAAAAATAATGAATTATGTTTTGAGAACGATAATATTTAACAATGTAACAACACTTACCTCTTTCTTATGTATTTTGATCTATTACGATAAATAAAATTGTTGGGATTTCTGAATGACTTTCCTTATGTTACAATTCTGTGTTGATCTGGTAACAGTTTCTCCATTTCTCCATCAATTTTCACGCTCTTTTGGGGTCTTCAATTGACGCCTCCTCATTAACACAAAGCGTTTCAATGCTCTCTTATGCTACAAACACAAAAAAAAAATCAAATATAAAATAAGAAATAAATAATTAGGAACATAAAATACGAAATAATAAAAGGAGAGAATTCTTGGGAGTAGAGAGATCTGAAGGTGAAACAAAGGTAAATAATGAAGGTGAGATCATGTTATATATAGTGATTTTTTTAAATATTTTTTTTAGGATAATGATTACTTCTTTTTTCAACAAACTGAAGATAATGATTTCACATACAGATAATGCTCAAACATCATCTCTTTGTGTTTATCGATCTCTTTGAGGATAATGATTTTTTTAACAAAATGAGGATAATGGTTCAACATATTCCACACATATAGATAATTTATTTAATTTTAAATATTAATTTTGAACATATAATTTATTTATTTTAAATTATAATTTTGATTAAAGAGGATATTATCAATCTACAAATGCTTTGGTGCGATTATTCCTTAAGCGTACAAACGTGGTGCCTCGAAAATTTCTCCGACAAACATGGTGCCTCGAAAAGAGATGTTTTTATATAAGTATAGTAGATATGAACATATTTGAGTTTTTTCCAAATTCAGAATCAATAAATTAATTAAACAATATGTATACCTCGTTACTTTTTCACTCTGATTTTTTTCTCGCAATTCTTTTATTCTCATTTTGTTTATAATATTTTTAATATATAAAAAAAATGAGCAGCACTATTAATATTTTGAAAATGTTAAACTGATCATGAGCTTGAGGTAAAGATGGACAACACTTATTTTTTTTGAACCAAATTATCATTTCACCTTATTATCAAATTTCTGTCAAGGGTACAAATTTCTATAGCTATCACTCAACAATCTATTCTTCAAACATTCAGACTCCAGTTTATTAACAAAGAAAGTTGTTTTGGGTAATATCCTGTTTATCCACCACCGAACTAATGTACAACACGGTTATTAACCTAACCAAAAGTTGACAATGGAGTTATTTGCATAATGCAACAAATTATATCGATAAACAGAATAATGTTCCCCTTTTAGCTAGGAGAAAAGTTACCTCCTCCTTAACCTAAGCTTATATATTGTGCCACTGGTGAGTGAACAAAATCAAATAATAATTTAAAAAAATAAATAAATAAATGGTCAAAAGCCCAACCAAATATTCTATAAGAAGTCTTTACGTACGTTTACGTTTTATTTATTAGACAAAATATTAAAAACACGTATGTTTATTTGTTTGTTTTTTGTTTTTTTTTAACTTTTCAAGATATTACCATATTTTTGGAACGGATAGAATATAGTCTTAAGAAAAATCTAATATTAATCCGCTTGAATTCATTGCTCGCTAGTTCGCTGAGTTCTATACACCGTTAGAGACAATTTATATTTTAGTTTTTGAAATGTTATATGAAATTATGAATCATCCAATATCAGTCAATAGGATTTTTTCTACTTTAGATTGTATTTTGCTTTTTCTTTAGCTTATCGCGAGTGAAGAAAAACATAGCTCTTTAATATTGAATTAGGATCAATTAGCCTTCTTTGGCTTTTCAAGGAGGGGTCATTGTTGTGTGCTTTGATGTTTGGTTGCCTCATTTTTAATAGATTCTTTTTGTTTGCTGTTCAAAAAAAATTAGCCTTCTTTGGCTTTTCAAGGAGGGGCAAAAAATTCAATAAACCATATTCATGGTTTGTTTACAAGTGATAAAACTGTCACTTTGATCTCTAATATTATAAGATGATTTTACTTTAATTTTGTGTCTAAGATTTTGAAAATTTCTCTTTAGTTTCCGAGATTGTAAGATTCTTTAGGTGTTGAAAGAGTGAATGGAATGAGGTTTGAAAGAATATGGGAAAGAAGATAATTTTTAGATGATTTAAAATTTTGGATAAAAAAAAAGATTTTGAGATAATTTGATTATGATATTTGTATATATTCCTGAATTTTTGAAATTAAGTTAATCTCAACCTCATGTTTGTCGTTTGAAAAAAAAAAAACAGAGAGAGTGAGAAAGGGATCAGTATCCGCATCAAAACTTTGGAGATTTTGATTTTTTTTTTTTTCCATTTAATTCATGGATACGAAAATCATAAGTAATTTTTAAGATAATTAACTTTACGAATGCTTCCGTTCGTTATAATCTACATATCTTTTTAGAGTGGAGAAAAAAACCGCCTGCAGTAATGGCAAAAAAAAAAAAAAAGGCTGGCAAAGCTAAATAATTAGTATTGTTATACAAATGCATGTGGCATAAAGAATTTTCCATTTGAGTGGCTTTGGCATCTGGTTGTATAATTATTCGATGGACAAACACAAGCAAGAGATTAACTTTAGCCTTTGCGAAATAAATTGATAATTATCGTGAGGAATTTTTATCATTGTGTGGTCTGCCATAATCAATATAGACATATATTGGACAAGTAGTAGATAAGTAGGTGTATCAAACTTTTAAGATTTAAAAGTTAGAGATCTCGAATTTGATATTTGAACATTATGGTTTAGTGAATTATTGATGGCTTTCATTTTTTCTCTCTCATCACTATCAATAGTTTTGCTTATAATATATATATATATATATATATATATATATATATATATATATATATTTGTTTTTTTTTTTTACTTTTCATACAAAACAATATGGGTTTGTCTGTTTAAAAAAAAAATTCTGGGTTTGTTTAATTAAAGTCAAAAGTATTTAGTATAATAGAAGGATTTGCTTGATTTCAATATATGAGAAATTAAAATAAAGTAAATATGTATCAAAAAAACTAATTGCAACTTCTCGTAAATGTAAAATTATCTCTTTTTTTTTTTCAACACAAAACTTTTTTTTAATCTTTATCTTCATCCTTGAATTTAACAAAATTATGAAATAATTAAGGATGGAGTAACTTAATTGAGATTTGACTCATGGTAACTTATTAAAGTATATTATTTCTCTTCTCATAAGTACTATCATTATAGGGAGTAGTAATTTTTAGCACCTTAAAATTTAGGGTCTTTTATACTCGGTCCTAAAAATTGAGATTAAGATATATAAAAGTGGATACATTATCTTGCAAATTGTTATAATTAAAAAATAAAAAACATGTTTTTTGTTTTTATTTGCCAATACAACTTTCTTTTTTTAACTCTTAAACTCAATCATTAAGGTTGAGTATATCAAAATCCTTAAATTTAATAAGTTAAGTTTGTGGTTCATTTTTGATTTGAGTTTTTTCTAATATATACCCTACGACACAAGTTAAAAATATTTAAAAAAAATTAATTGGTATTGAAAAATATTTGTCTAATACCTTAAAATGTATGCGATGTATATTTTGATTTTTTTATTTTATAAAAGCTAATTTTTTAAAAATTATTTAACATGTTTTCTAAGACATACATTATAAAACTCCTTCAAATTCAAACAATGTGAATATACATACCTATAAGCCTATTTGTCGTATAAGTTCATTTTATAGGTTTCCCCCTCTTTTTTATCATTCATTTTACCTGTAATAAAACAATTGGTTTACTTAACATCAACCCTAAAGATTGAGAATAAGAATTCAAAAAATGACTAAATTTTATAGGAAACGATGTATTTAAGAGAAATAAAGTTTTATATTTTTATTTTTTTTACAGAAAACATGTGTAGATTAAGATACTTATTAAAATTAAGAAAATCCTAAAATAAAATTTAACTTTCATTTTTGTTAGCCTACATTTAAGATGAGACATTTTGTGAAGTTAAGAAGTTAAATTTAGCGTGACTAGATTTCCTTGGGGTTGAATTTATGTGCATCCCAAAAATGATTTATACTATAACAAAAATATACATAAAGTCTACAAAATCAATCTTCAAATTATTTTATGCCATAAAAAAATGACATATGTCACAAAGTAATATTTTATTTAATATTTTTTATAATAAAAATATATTAAATATATGTATAATAAGTACCCAAACTATATCATATAATAAAAAGGTTACATGGTAAGATTACAAGAAATGATACAACAGTAAAATGACAGTTTTGTACCAACAAAATAAGAGAATCAATAATCACCATATAAAAAAAATCTATTCGAGATCGTACTTTTATTTTTTTTTTTACACCAACTGGTACCCGTATCTGGTTTACCCAGAATCCGACTCATCCGGTCAACTAAGTGGTAGGGGTCTCCCAGCGGGGGTTGCTCCATACCCAAGACTCGAACTCGAGACCAGTTGGTTAAGGGACCAAGTGAGCTACCACTTGACCAACCCCACGTTGGTGAGATCGTACTTTTAGTAAATATACCTTTATATCATTCTCTTATTTTTAATATTGATTCTGATCTTATAGCAAAACAATATAATGGCACGTTTTTTTCTTTGCTTACATTGCAATTTTAATAATACTCTTATTGTGAGTTAATGGACACTCAACCTTTAAAAAATATAAATCTTATACAAAATTTTAAGATAATATCATTGTACTAAAAAACGAAATACAAAACAGAGAATCGAAATATCTAGCATAAGTTTTTGGCAAATGCTGAAGAGAATTCTTAGGACACTTGTTAAGAAACTAACCAGATAAGATAAAAAGTTATGAGAAAATGTACTTTTTTTGGGCTCTTGAAAAAAGAAATAACTTTGACCGATGATTTTTTTTTTTTACAACTTTTAGTAATCTTACCCAATACCCTTAGCAATACCCTAAGTTTTTATAATTGTTCTTTATGTGTTTTCATATTCGTAAAACATTAAATGATTCCCTCATTTTCAATACTATCAAAATGCCATGATTTTTCAAGACCAAGCTTTTGATATTGTGGATTTGGTGGAAGAAATCAAGCTAAAATCATGGCGGTGGAATAATGTTTTGTAAGTAGCTTCCTCTCCTTATGCTGATTGGCGAATGTGTCTTGTAACAGGTTCTTGACTTTGGTGGGCGGCTACGGTCATTGTTTCACACTAGTGTGAAGCTTTACTTTGTATGTTAGTTTTTGGTCAACTTGGTAACATATGATTTTGTATCCTTAGACAAATATCTCGAGGACTAGGTTGGACTTTGGGTTGTGGGCTTGAAAAGAAAATAAAAGGCATAAAATAATTGCAAACAAAGAATAAATTATTTATATTCTAATGAGGGCGAGGTGTGTGTGTCTATATATATATTCCCACTAAACATCAAGGGGGTCCCTGCCTTAACACATAACATGGAGTTGGATACTTTATGAGATTGTCTTTAGTGAAAAACTTGTTTAAAACTTATGCCAATCAAAAGCTCTAGTCTTACGAAAAATCATAACTTTCCAAATGAAAAAAAAGGAGTTTGGTTGAAGCCTAACCACATCTCTTGTTGTAAGCTACTTAGCTAACCAACTGGCCACATCTTCAAATCTAGCAATTTTTAAAGGTATTTTTATCTAAGAATGCGTCTTTTAATGAGAAGAGTAACAAATGTGATTATTATTGCCAATTATTATCCTCTTAAGAACCTATTTTTTGCGATTAGCACATTAATTACCATTTAGACAACATACAAATATGGGAATAAAGTCTTTAAACTAACACTTCCAAGTCAAGAATCTTCATAAAGTAAAATTTTATCACCATAATCCAGCTTCCTAGAGATACAATATTAAAAGAATTAATCATATATATACATAGAGAGAGAGAGTCAACCTTCAATTCTCCCATTACAACAAAGATCTTTTCAACAGACAGTGCTTTTGACAGAGACTTTAGTTTTATGAACAACTAAGCAAATTATATAAAAAGAACAATACCTTACTCGAAGAATCGATGTGTATCTCCATGTAACAATTTCTGCCTCCATTTAATTAGAAAAAGATAAATTCGAAAAGTTAATAATATATATTCTTAATCCCCAAACCACCATTTTTCTTTTGCCTACTACACATCAACTCTCGATTAACTCAGGTAAATATTCCCTTATTCTCATCATTGTCCCAAATAAAGTTCCTATATATGAATTTTCGCATTTGTTTTCCACACTAAGAATGTGAAAGAAGGAAATGAGGTAAATATAGGAATCCTAAGTTTAGAACAAAATTTAGTAGCGTAATCTTATTATCAAGTGAAAGATGTTTACCTTTTCACGAGGATAAATAAATCCACTTCATATTTCCTACAACTCGGATTCCGAGGAGAATCCCTGACAAGCAATCACAAACACTTCAACGGAAAAGAGCCTTCACAACAATTTGGGTGAGCAAAAGTAGAGTCCATAAAAAAAATTGATATTAATGACGAAAAATTCTATTTTCGTGAAAATTAACTTTGAAACCAGATGGAACTTCAAAATTCCATAGAATAGATTCGACGACCAAAATATTCTCAAAGAGTATCTCGAATAATAATTGTATCCTCAGTAAATTGTTTACTATTAATTACATTTTTTGTTTTTTATCTTATTTTTAAAATTCAATTTGATACTTAATTTTTTTAACTTATTTTGCTCCTTTATATAAATATATATTTTTAAAATTCAATTTGGTCCTTTTGTCATAGCATTATTATTTTATTGAAATATTCACACCCATAACCGAAAATTGAAAAATGTTGCTAGGATCTGGAAAAATTGCAGGTCACCTCTGATAAAGGCTAGGAACAATGATGTTGCTTCACCAATAGTAAAGCGCTTGCGGTGGTGGTTGATCGATATGGACATAGATGACAACGTGATAGAGATAAGAACGAAGATGACAGTCGGAGTTCTATCGATGGAGTCGTATGAATATATGTCAATTTATATCAATAAAATGGTATTGTGTGTAAATATTCTGGGTAAAACTAACAATTTTATGGCGAAAGGACCAAATTCAATTATTTGCAAAAAAATAAAATAAAATAGAGTACCAAAATAAGTAAAAAAAAAAGTTTAAGAATCAAGATGAATCTTGAAAATAAGATAAATGATTAAAAATGTAATTAAGCCATTAATTCGTAAAAATCAAGGTGAAACAACATCATTATTCTTAGCCCTTACCAAAAGTGGCCTGCAATTTTTCCAGATTCTAGCAACATTTTTCAATTTCCGGTTATGGACGTGAATATTTCGATAAAATAATAATGCTATGACTTCTTTACATACCAATGGAGTTATTTTCTTGTTTGAAAGAAATTAAGGAAAGGGGTAGATCAATTATTAGAAGAAAAAGTCAGAATTCCATTATTGTTGTATACTTAGGACATCCACACTAGAGTCTTAACTTCATACTCACCAAACTCTGACACATCATCATTTTGCTATCGGATTCAATTTTCAGATTTTTTATATCTTCCACCACAACAGAGTCTTAACACCAGACTCACCAAAGATGCATCAGCATTACATCACCATGTACTTTTATACACAACAATTTTATTTCAATAATGCTTTTGTAATACAATTTCAATAATATTAATTTCGTAGAATTTATAAAAATAATCCCAAATAATATTTAAATATTAAAATTAAATAAAAGTTAACATTACAATAATTAATGGTACCTACTAAAAATTATAAAGTACATAAAAAACACAATATAATTCAAATTCTTATAATTTAAGTAAAGCTTCCTTTTTGTCCTCCGAAATGTTGCCACAAATGCTTCATTAAATCCGCTTGCAATTGATAATATTGTGTGCGATTACGAAGTTGCCTATGATTTTGGATGCATATGCTTAAACGATTATTGATTTCAAATTATTTATTTATTTATTTGAATATAAAAATATGTATTTTTTATTTATTTATTTTCCATAAGAATACAATATATTTAAGAATAAAAGAGAAAAAGTGTATATTTTAAAATATGATTTTTATTTTTTTAAAATATTATTTGTAATTATTATTTATTATTTATTTATTGTTAATAATTTTTATTTATTATTATTATTATTATTATTTGTTTATTAGGGTATTATAAAGTGAAAAAAAAAAGGAAGAAAAAGACAAAAAAAACGGATTTCACATAGTCTTAAGTTGAGTATGTTATTTTACAAACTCAACTCAATATTCTCCACCAGATTTTGAAGATTAGCAGAGTCTTGAGAGAGTTTGGAAGAAAATCTAAACTTAAGACTCTCCATCATACTCTCTCCAGACTCTGCTGTGGATGCACTTACGACTTTACATACGAAAAGATCTTTCAATAAGGGATCGTTAACAGGAATCAAACTCAACTTGCTATGACAATATTCAATAACCGACCCCTGTCATATACAAGGTTTAAACTTTTTTTTTTTTTTTGGGTTTACATGCGAGGTCTGGGACTAGAACCCATGACCTGGGGGAGGGGGAAATCCTAAGTGTCCCTGCAGCCACCAACTGGGCTGTCTTACGCGGACCAAGGTTTAAACTTTTAATAAGAAACTAAAATCTACAAACGAATATTCAATATATATAGTAAAATATATTATTTGATGCTCTTATTTGAACAAATGAGGCATTCATTCATTCATATTGGCATGAATATTCCATATATAAGCCACCTAGTTAGTAGGAATCACGCATATATATATATATATATATATATATATATATATATATATATATATATATATGCATAAGAGTAATGATATATTAGCATAATTTTTTATATTAAAAAAAAAAAAAAACTTGTGGTATCAAGTTTTTCCCTCCGCTGCAAATGCCAAAAGGTGAAAAACTGAAAAGAGAGGGAGATACAAAACAAAAATAACATATTCATTGGTAAATTTACCAATTCAATATAGTTGAGTCCGAAGAGATAATTATACAGAAAAGAAAACCAGTCCATAAGAAAAAAAAGGCCTGAAGAGATAATTTATTGCTAATATGTTTTTATTTATCTGTCTTATAAATTATAAATAAAACATATTTTAAAAAATGTAATTATTTATCAAATTGCTAATATATTAATTTTATTTTTCCTAACTATACCCTTTCCCTCTTTATAATTATTAATTTTCTTCACTATTTACATAAAATTCCCAAAAGGACATATAAAAAGAACCAACAAAATTCGGCTTAATTATGTATCCAATTCTTCGAACTTTGAGATCATTTTGTAACAGGAATTTGTTTTTTTTTTCAATATCTAGCTTTCCAAAATTATCTTCGAGTTTGCCATATACCATTGTTATCAATTACAGCCAAATTTTACTAACGTGTTTCGCCAAGAATTTTTTTTTTTTTTGTGTACACCAAGAGTATCGTCCCCCAGCCGATAGCCGAAGACTAATCCCCTCCGAGACGTAGAGATCACCGAAGTGGGTTTTGCCTCTACCAACAAAGCTTTTTCCATGCCCACGACAGGGATCGAACCCCCCTAACATCATGCTTAAGAAACTCAGCTATCTACCAACTATGATGGGCTTTGGCACCAAGATTTTAGCCAAACGTACAAAGTTTCTTTGAAGAGAGACATTAATTATTAAAAACCATAAATTGCGGTTGACAAGTGCTTTTGTTTATCATAATTATTTTACTTATTATTTTTTTTTTTTAAGAAGACATAATCTACCTGACATTCCTGTCATACAAAGAAATAGTAGTTGAGAGTATAAGAGGTTGAAAACAATTTTTAACTTTTAATCTAAAGAAGATAAAATGTTTTACGATTACTATTATATAGGGTAGTTGATTAAGAATTAATTAAATAAGAGGTAAAAAATAGTAACAACACATTGAAAAATTAAGTTTATTTTTTCTAAAAGAATAAATATTTATTTTTTCAATGCAAAATTATTTTATTAAGCCTCTTATATATATATATATATATATATATATATATATATATATATATTCTCGATCAACTTTTCTTATACTCAACTTTAAGGATTGAGATTATTAAAAAAATATTTGATGAAATGCAATCACCACTATTTATTAATTTTTTTTTTGAAAGGCCATAGATTTTATTAATTAACAACGGTGAACCACTATTTATTAATCGAGCCGCATTAATCCCATCATTTCCAACTTATTGGAGCACTTTGTAAGTAAGCCTGTGAAATGATTCCATCTAATTGCTGTCTACTTGTATTAATTAAATGGTTTGCTTAAACTTAATTAGAAGTAATTTTTATGTTTGAGGATGAAAGTTAAAAATAATAAAAACAATTAAAAAATAAAGTTCATTATCACATTATTAAATGTTAAGTTTTTCAATAAAAAATACACTTCTTTTAACCCCTTAACCTAATCATAATTTGACAAAAGTAATACATGTTTTTATTAACTTGACAAAAGTAATTCTAATAACAAAGCAGCCAGCACTAAACATTGTCAGTCCATTTCATTTACACTTGTCAGCAACTAATCTCCATTACTTGGATTAGAAAATCACGAGAAAGTAAATCAACATCATATAAACGGAGTTGGCTTATGTGGTGCGATCCTGCCAACTTGAAAACTTGGGAATGAAGTCTGAGACTAAGAAGTCTCAGATTCGATTCCCGAATAACACGTCCTGCTGGGAGAGGCATAGGAACGCGACCTCATGCAGTATTAAGGGTGCTCTTAGAGACACCTATGGTACTGACAAAAAGTAAAGGAAAAAAATCAACATCATGTATTAAAATCATGAATCTCTCAAAAGTAATAGACTCAAATGACTCGACCAAGAGCCCAAAATACCATTCTAATAATCGTCAGGAGGGAGAATAATTTACGTTATCCTAGGTACCAAGTTGCTGTATGTGTATAGGGTCCTAATCATTTTTCTTATAAATGAAATTACCAAACCCAGCCATCAGATGGAAAAACCAATAAAAAAATTGTCAAACCCATGTTAATTGAATAGAGTTGAAAGAGGAGTAGCTTACATAAAAGAGAACTATAGAGATGTTATTTAAAAGCATGTTAACTGAGTTATGTTATTTCTACATCTACTCCCAAACACCTACACCATATATTATACTTTGTACTATACGGTTTTTGTTTTTTATTAGCTTTTTGTTTTTATTTGATTTTTTTCTTTACTCATTTTTTTCTAATGCTTCTAGTATTTTTCTTAATACGCTTAATATTAGTTTATGATCTTGTATAATTCCTGTTTCAATATCTGTTGCGATAGGATTTTCAACTTTACTAATAAATTTTTCTATTTTATTTTTTATTATTGTTTTCTAGTAAGGTATATCCTCAATACCTAGAGTATTTTGGATAATTTCTGTCATTTGTATGCATGTTTTTTGACTAATATTCTTTTTTTTTTACTTTATGATTATTCTAAAATCCATAATGTGGATATTTATTAATATCTTTATTTAAGTTTTTGTAGAGATTCTTTTTACTTGTTAATACTCTTTTTTCTCTTATAAGCTCAAGATATCTCTTTGTAAACTTCTTTATACTGGCTAATCTTAATTCTAATATTATGTTTATCATTTTTGTATTTTCTTTATGAATTCTTTTTAATTCTTCTATCTCATTAGAATATTTCATTAGGATTTTAATTTTCACTAACCGAGTCTAAAAATTCATAGTAATTAGTTTCATCTTCTAAGAGTCTTTCCCTGGTGAACTCGTTTCCGAGGTCTGATACCAGATATTCTTCGGGGCCTATTTCTATTATAACATTAGCTAATTCTATTATTTTTTCCAAATCATGCGGAATTATAGACATTTCTTGTAAATGTTCTTTAATATTTTCTGTAAAGTTTGGATGATTTTCAATTTTTCTTTTTAATGCTTTAACATGTTGATATCTATAAAAGATTAAATTTTTGTTTAGAGTCATTCTTCTTTAATAGTTCATAATGAAAAACAATAGACCTGTTTAGATCCTTGTCTAATAATGAAAGTCCTATTTGAAGATTTACATCAAATTTAACTTTTCCTTTCTTAAGATTACTATGTCCTTGAGCAATAATTGCATCCTTTTCTTGAATGAATCTATTATCTAAAAGTTGAAGTTTCATAGGTGATTCAATGCCCTTCATATAAGTACTTTTTATTATCACCTGTATGGTAGATATATGTATATATTGGATTTTTGACCTTTCTTCTATTTTTAACCTTTTAATTTTTTCTTGAACCAGATTCTTATTTATGACTGAAATCATAACATCTCCATAGGTATTTTTTTATAGGAACTGGTAGTTCTCCTATCATCATTCCAAACTTTAGTATATTTTTTCGCGAAAAGGTGTTTCTTAAGGTTATTCTAATTTTTCTCTTAAAATTGTCATCTTCTTTAAGGGTAAAATCTTCTTTTTCTATATTTATATCTATTAATTCGCCTAGGAAATATCCATGTTGATCTTCTTGCTCTTCTACTATGCAGCTATTCATAAAAACGGATAGATTTCATACATGTTGCTTGATTTTGTTGAGAATTCTTTTGGTAAGGCTGGTGCTCCAGAGTATTACCTCAACACCGTGCAAGCTTGATGCTCCAGAGTATTACCTCAACACCAAACAAGCTATTCTACTTCTACAGATATGGTAGAAGAGAAGGAGAGTGTTTACACAAACTCACAATATTTTATTCACTGATTTTCAAGCTCTGAGGACATAGGAGCCTCAGTTCTCCTTTATATAGAAACCATGAGTTGGATAGGCACACACGCAAGCCTTCTCAACCGTTTATTTTTAATGGTCCTGATTTAACATAGCAAAAGATAAGATTCCTAAACGATAAGATCAAGTAGTTGGTGACTCATAGTGGTCCCCATCTTATCACTATAATTATTACATTTTTGTAGTTTTGTGCCGACAATTTTTATTCCCTGACTGGTGACACATCTTCGAGTATCTTTTCTTCATGGCACATTTGACAAATGTGCCCTTTAAGAACCTTGAGCCTGTTACAAAGGGCCTCCTTGAAGTGGGTTGATGTTTGTGCAACTGGGCCTTCAATTGCTGCAATTGGTCTCTCGAATTGGGCTACAGATTTCAAATCTTCTTCTGAAGCTGGGTTCTTGTTGGTTGTGTACAAGAGTGATGCAGGACTTTTGTATAGAATCTTGAAGTTCTTCATGTCACTTCCTAACCGAAGTGTACTAATGTATAGTCCAATTACTGATTCTAAAACATGGGCTTCTGATATTTGTTCTTTAGGAGATGGTTCAATTGGGGCATAATCTCCATTGGATATACCAATTTTAATTAAGCTCATTGATTCGAACTTTAGCTTTTCGTCTTCAAATCTCGGATAATTTGAAATAAAATTAAGAAAAATTTCTCTTCCCTGAGCAAACCTGGAATTGAAACTTTTCACGATGTTCTTGAGACTTTGAGGAAACATTTTTAGTTCTTCTATTTCTTTTTCTTTTTCTTCTTGGATATATAGTGTGTCTATTAATCCACACTGGTAGAAATCGAAGACTGTTTCTTTATTAGCTCCCTTCATTAATATCACCTTAGGACCCGTACTTCTTCTTCTTGGATAGAATCCTTCGCCAGTCATTTCCGGTGTGTAGTTTGTTACCAGTTTCCACATTCTTTCAAATTTTTCTATAGTTAGAGGTGTTGCAGTTTGAATTGCCATTCTGTTTTTTTTTTATAGAAGTTGGCACCTTTCCTGGTAGGATAATTCCTTTGAATTTTTCTTTCATTATATTACTTGCTGCTGTTACTTCCTTATAAGCATTTTTATATGCGTTTTCTGCTTCTTCTTTTGAATCATATCCCTTATATGCATAGGGTTTATGAGTTACATGAGACTTCACAATTTCCCAATTTTTGTAGACTCCTTTAATTGGTCCATCAAAAATGACATACCATTTTTCTTTTCCTGTTTCTAGTTCATTTATTTTTCCTTTTTCTTGTTCGACTAAATCGAACCAATTTTTCTTCTCTTCTTCTTTTTTTTCTTTACCTGTTAGGGTGTTGATTGCTGTATATATCTCCCCCCTCTCTCCTTCGAGGATTTGAAGCTGTTCTTTCATTCTTTCGATTTGTTAATCTTTTTGTTTGAGCTGGTTCATTAGTTGTTTGATTACACTTTCCATTCTCTTGTTAGTGTGTCTGCGAAGCTGTTTTTTTCTGATTTGATATATTTGATGTAGGGATTGAACTAGTGCAATTTTAGCTGCCACCTGATTAATCTTCCTTTCTTGTAATCAGCTTGGAGTTTGTATCTCCAAAAACCTATTAGATATTGAGAGTCAGTTCGCAATTCGAATCTTGTAGATAGAAGTTCGATCTTCCATTTTTCCAAGATTCTTAGTCAAGCTAACGTTTCTTTTTCTGCTATGGTGTATCGTGTTTCAGCATCTGTAAAGGTGTCTGATACATATCGACATAGCTTTCTTTCAAGCTTCTCCGTAGGGAGTTTTCTTGGATCAGTATCCTCTCTTTCAGAGTCTACATGATTATTCTTTAAATGAGTATTCTCATTTTCGAAGATTTCCTCGCAGTTCTGGTTACCATATTCGTCTAGTTGTAGCAGCTCTTTCCCATTAGGAATGGTTGTCATACTCCCAACCCATATGGTGTCTAAGGCGTCAGTCTCTATAATTAAAAAATATTTTTCTGTTGGATTATAGAGTTCTGGCAAAAACTTTGTTTTTTCTTTAATAGTTTTTACTATCTTTGTGTCTTCGGGAGTCCATTTCCAAGGAACCTTTTCAGAAATTTTCTTTTGCAAAATTTTTCGTTCTTGTGATAAATTTTTAAAAAATCCTTGATCGGCAACATAATTCAAACATCCTAAGAATCGTTGAATTTGTTTTCGATCTTGTAGTTGATCAGGAAATTTGTAGATTTTTTCTGCTATATGTGGCGACAAATTTAAAGTGTCGTCTTTTCCTATCATTAACCCTAGATACTCTATTTCTTGCTGTAATAACTTAGATTTCTTTTTAGAAATAACGATTCTTTTTTCTTTAATTCGATTTAATACCTTCAAACATGCTGGTATATGTTCCTCTTTTTTCCCTTTAGTAAAAATAATTATATCATCAATATAAGCAAGACATATATGTTCTAATCCTTGTAAAGAATTATCCATAAATCTTTGGTAAATTGATGGTGCTTGTTTTAACCCGAAGGGTAAAACATTCCACTCATAGTGCTTTTGTGGAGGACACGAAAAAGCGGTCAGAGGCTTTGATTCTTCAGCTAATCTCAATTGATAATATCCTGACTTAGCATCTAACGATGAAAACCAGTTACAACCTTTGATTTTTTCTAAAATATGATCTTTTCTAGGTAGTTTATAAGAATCACCTATCGTTGCTTTGTTTAGATTTTTGTAGTTAATAACCATACGCCTTCGTCCTCTTTTTATTTCATTATGATTCTCTACATAAAATGCGGGTGCAGAGTGTGGACTAAAGCTTTCGCGAATTAATTCTTTTTCAAGAAGTTCTCTACATTCTATTTTGAATTCATCAATATCTCTGGTAGAATAAGGTATTCTGTTAGGGACATTTACTTCTGTTTCGGGGTTTTTTAGTTTTATTATAATTAATTCTTTACTTTTGTTTTTTATTGGGTCTAAAGGGTGGTCACTACACACTTGTTGTAGTGCTTCTTCTATTTTTTCAATTTCTGATAGAAAATATAATTCTTCAAGAATAAGATATATCCTATTTGTATATTCTGAAATTATTTTTAAAATTTCATTCTTTGTAATTATTCTTGTTTTTACTTCTTTTGAAGTTTCTTTTGATATTAAGTCCCACCAATGTAGACTAATATTATTTTTTCTTTGTATAAAAGGTTCATACAACTTTAAGAAATTATTTCCTAAAATTATATCTATTCCTGAGTCATGTAAATATATCGTTTTTGCTTCAAAAATTCGATCCTCTATTTTTATATCTTGATTTTCTAGAAAAAAACCAAATTTCATGGATAGATTTATCAGCTACTATAATGTTTTTTGGTTTTTGTAATTTCTTCCAATTTCTTGAGATGGTTTTTCTTGCGAAACATAATGTTGCACCTGTGTCAACATATGCTAGAAATCTTCTATTTTCTATTTCAACTTTTATAAAAGTTGCGTTAGGATTACCATTCCTCAGAATCCTGCTCATCTTCACTAGAGCTGCAGAACTCTAGAAGGTTTTCATCTGAATCAATTTCGGAATCCTCTATTGGTTCATAACCTATATTGTAAGCTATTCTTAAGGTTTCTAACTTGTTTTTGTCCTTCCCTTTTTGTGGGCAAGCATTGGCATAATGACCTTCTTCGTTGCATATCCAACATCTACATGATGTCTTTTTTCTAGTTGGACAATGATTTTTGTCTTGATTCTTTTTATTTCTATTCCTAAAAAATCTTTTCTTATTCCATGATTTTTTATATTTAGATTTATTAGATTTTCTTTGTTTACAATTTCTATATTTTTCGTTTTCTGGTAGGGACGCAACCATAATCGCCTACCTTATTTCTAAATCTGCTACAACACAAACTTATTTGTGCTTGTTTTCGTGCAGTTTTTTGTGCATATTCTTCTTGTACCCATTGATCAAGTACCATTATTCTTCCTCCTAGTGTATCCTTAATTTGCCTTAATTCTATTTGTTGTTCAAATAAGGATTTAACATTTTTACTGACTTGGTGAGGTAACTTGTTGTAAAAAAGTTCGTTCAATCCTATTTTTTCTCTTATTTCTTTTTTTATTTGATAATAGTATTTTTTATATTCACATATAAAATTTTCTAAGTAGCACATGTTACAAATTCTTAAATTGGTTATATGCCATATAGCTCTATTCGTTTCTAAATCTTTGGTTTCAGTTTTATTAACTTCTTTTCCAAAAAATTCTTCTATTAGGATTTTATAGACTACATTTATTATTGGTGTTCGACTATCTTTTATTAGTTCCTCTACTTCTTCTCGTTTGAAATCTTGCAAAAAATCAGATGCAATTCCTCTTGTTTTGTACAAGATAAAATTCCATTGATTTTTTCTATCAAGGGATTTTAACTCTTCTTGTAGGGTTAACATTATTCCTACTTCTTGGTACCATGTAGTTATGGTTTTTTCTTGTTCTATTTTACAGTCAATATCTAAAATATTTTCTTTTGTATTTATATCAACTGTTGGGGTATATTTTTCTGGAACTTTTCTAAATTTTGATTCACAAAAACGACTAAATGATTCGGGTTGTCTTTCTGGATCTCTTTGTGTTCCAGAAGTCTGTCCTTCTTCAGTTTTTACAAAATTAGGTTGTTCATATGGGTTTGAGTTAGGGATGGGCATGGGTACCCACGGGCGCGGGTAGTGCATACCCATGCCCCTACCCGCGGGTATTCACGGGTATTGGTGCGGGTAACGGGTACCCGCGGGTACCCACGAGTTTTAAACTTTTATTATATAATTATATATTTTGTAATAATTATTATACATAACAATAATTATAAGATAAATAATTACATACATATCATAAATGTTTATCATTATAATTTTATCATTAAAATTCAATATGAAATATAAATAAAATAAAATTTATATATTCTCAAAGTAATAAAAAAATATTAATATATATATAATATTTATTAATAAAATATTATTTTATATATGCGGGTACCCGCGGGGCGGGTATCACAATACCCGTACCCACCCGCAAGGGAATAGTGCGGGTACCCGTTGCGGGTATTTTTGCGGGTACCTGTAACATCCCAAATTTTAAACCCAAAGATAAATAAATAAACGATAATTAGAATAATTAAAAATGAAAATAACAAACCGCAAATAGGTATTCCAAATGAGGATTCTAGCATTAGAAGAAAATAATAATAATAATAATAATAATACTAAGCGAATTAGAGAAGAAAGGAGCGTTAAATCGAAGTTAGGGTCGGGCCAGAAAATAGATAATTCGATAATAAACATCATAACAAGGGAAAAATTAAAATAAAAGATTTAAGACTCAAAACACAATTCCCACCGTTGGATATGAAGGTATGTTTTTTAGGAGGTTGCTCGTCAAATTTGAGCAAGATCCGACGGTGAACGAAGAAGTTATGGAGGTTTGAAGTTCGGACGAAAATAGAAGGAAAATAGAAAAATAAAACAGCAGTATCTGATCATTTCGCTTAAGCGAAAATATTTCGCTTAAGCGAAACTGATCCAGTGGCAACATAGAAGAGGTTCGCTTAAGCGAGCGGATTTCGCTTAAGCGAAAAACGTTCGTGTCCATTACTGAAGGCCGTTCGCTTAAGCGAATAAATTTCGCTTAAGCGAAAATAGCTCGAGTGGCTTTAAATCGAGGGGAAACCCTCTTCTTCAACCACTCTCCCCCTTTGTTTCTCTCTCCTCCTCCGATCCTCCTTCTTCCTCCCTCCTCCACGGCCTCCACCGCCGCCCCACCGTGGCCTCTCTCCTCCTCTCCCTCAACCCGTCTTTCTCACTCTCTCTCTCTTGTTCTCTCTCTCTCCTTCCCTCACATTCTCAATCCCTCTCTCTCTTTCTCTCTCCACCACCACCCACCGGCCGCCGCCCAGAGCCGCCACCGCCACCTCCACCACTGTCCACCACCACCACCATAGTCTCTCCCTCATCCATTCCCCCTCTCTCTCTCTCTCCGTGAGCTCTCTTTCTCTCTCCACGGATCTCACCAGCGCCGTTACCGGTCCGTGATCGTGCAGGGCTCGTGTCGGGAATCTCAAAGCTCAAAGCCCTTGCCTCGGTTCAGTCACAATCGTTCCCGCTAACGAGGAGCAACACCGACGCCGTCATCGTCGCCGAGCTAAAATCCAGGTTCTATTTAAAAAGCCCGAGGTAAGAGGGTTCGCGTTACCTTTGCTTAAGAAGTAAATTCTAGGATTATATAGTGGTAGCTAGGAATAGAGTAATTAAAAGTATGTTAATGAACCTTAGGGTATCCCCGTTGATATAGATAAAGTAAATAAAATTGTGACAAGAAACCACATCCTAGGGAATAAAATACATGTGCGTAGAATAAAGCTCGGAGTGGATGAGCGTATTTAAGGATATTAAAATAGTTAATATAAAACGAAATGTGGGAAATCATAAAGTAAAAGCTATAAGGGAAGTAAAGAAACAAAAAGGGTAAAAGAGAGTCTAGAACAAGGAATAAGGAATGCACGCGGAGTAAAGTAGAGAATAGAAATAAAATGATGAATTAAGATTTAAAATAAAATAAGGAAAACGATAAGTGGATTTACAAAAAGATAAGAAAACTAAGAGAGAGTACATTATGAGGGAAGTTGGAGTGAAATAATTGAAAAGTTAGATTAAGAGAATAGAGCAATTAAAACTAATATAGTTAATGAAATAAGAAAAATGAATTGGGTAATTGATTGAGATGGGGAAAACGAGAAATAACTAAGAATTAATAACAAGAACTAGAATATATTATATTTGGCCGTATTGATTAGAGTTGGATAAAATCGGGGGAAACTAACGAAGAGAAAAAGAATGAAGTAGAAAACGTAAAAAATGTGATAAGTCATAAATGAGGATAAAGGCTAAAAGATTTAGATGAGTATAAAAGAATTATTTAAATTATAAGAAAAAAAAGGAAAAGAAAGAAAGATGTTGAAAATAGTAGAAAGTAAATAATGTGATGATAAGTCTATAAGAAAAGAGAAAGAGAAGGAAAAGAGAAATAGAAAGAAAAAGAAAAAGAAAAAGAGAAAGAGAAAGAAAAGAGAAAGAGAAAGAAAAAGAAAGAAAAAGAAAGAGAAAGAAAGGAAAAAAAATGGAAGTCTGATGCGAGCCTGTGAAGGCGTATCGGCATCGATGCGAGCCTGGGAAGGCGTGTCGATCAAAAAGGAAAAATGGAAGTCTGGTGCGAGCTTAGGAAGGCGTATCGGCATCGATGCGAGCATAAGAAGGCGTGTCGATTAAAAAGATTAAAAAGAGAATAAAAGTCCGGTGCGAGCCTAGGAAGGCGTATCGGCATCGATGCGAGCCTAGGAAGGCGTGTCGATTAAAAGAAAAGAAAAGACGATTAAAAAGAAAATAACAATCCGGTGCGAGCCTAGGAAGGCGTATCGGCGTCGATGCGAGCCTAGGAAGGCGTGTCGATTAAAAGGAAAAGAATGGAAAGGAAACGGCTGATGGTCTTTTGGACTCAGTCAAAATAAAAGGTAAAAGGGCTGATGGTCTGTTGGACTCAGTCATAAGAAAAAAGGAATGGATAAAGAAAAGAAAAAGGAAAGGAAAAGGAAGAAAAGAAGAAAAAGAAAAGAAAAGAGAACGTGAAAATGATAAGAGAATCAATAATTAAGAGAATGCGTGAATAAGGAAGGATTAAAAGAGATTAATTGTATGAATAGTTATGAATAAAGTATATTAATAATTAAGTAGGCTTAGTTATTTGCTATGTCTTCTTTTAGAATTTATCTTTTTAAGTTCTGTGTAATGCTACCCTTCTTGATATCATTTTACAGGTACGGGAGCGGAGCTTACACTGTTGCGGGCCGAATTGAAAACTCTCCACTACGTGGAGTGAAATTGAGATACCCGAGTGGATTTTATTACACTAAAAACTGTTATTTTGTAATTTATAATATGTGTAGTTATATGCCCTGAGATTGGTACTGATCGGGCGTTAGGATCTGAACTGGTTTTAATCTGTTATGTTTATGTTTTTAAGTAATTCTGGACTGACAGGTTTTAAGAAGAGAATTTTTGGGAAGTCCGAAAAACAGAGGAAACTCTGCCGAATTTTCGTAAAACTTTTCAAAGGAAATCAAAAGTTAAAAAGAATTTTCAAACTCTGATTTTAATAAAAACAAAAATTAACTATTAAAAGTGAGGATGTTACAGTACCCGCGGGCATGGGTATTTATTTGCCCATCCCTAGTTTGAGTCATATGTATTTTCTTCGTTACTTTCTAATTCATCTGTTTCATAATAATAAACTAGTTCTTTGGTTTCGTCGTTTAAGTTTAATGTTGTCATTAATTGTCCTAAACTATTCATTTGCTCTTGGAGTTTTTATGATAAATCTTTCATTTAATGTAATGGAGGTTTATTGAACATTCCTTTATCTGAAGGGATTATTATTTGACTTTATTTTTCTTCTCTTTCCTCTTTCATTTTGTTAAAAAAGGATGTAAGATCTTCTTTTATTAAATATCTTTCTTTTTCTTGTATTTCTTTTAGTAATTTTATTATTATTTCTAATTTTTCAGAAATTCTTGTCTCACTTATTTTATTTTGAATCTGTGTAGTCAGAATCGTTCATAATTCTAACCTCTTCATATCTTTGTTGCCTTTTATATTCATCAAATAAATTTTTTAATTGTCTTTCTTCTAACTTTATTTTTTCTAGATGTATTTTTATTTTTTCTTCTTCTATTCTTGTCATATATTTTTCTTCTATAAACTCCTTTATATTATTTGGTAATTCTAATTTATAAACTATTTTTAATTTTTCATTTTGTAAATTTTTATTAAAACTTTCTTCTTTTTGAAAGATAATATTTTCACATCTTTCTGAAATTTGCTCAGCCTTGATAAATTTTTCTGGTTGCTTTTGCATTATTGCTTTCTCTTAGATTTGGGACCACAAGTTTTGTCTTTTTGTTCTACATACTATATGGTTTTGTATTTTGGTGTTGAATCCAGGTGTTGGAATATCATTATTCTTATGCAATATACCAATAATTTATTAAAAAAAATTTATCGACCTACGAGTGAATCATGGCAATGACTTTTTCATTCGAAATCTCCCAATATTTGTCAATTTTTTCTTCCGGTTTGTTTTTACTAATGACAGGATTAGATCATGCATGCATGTCCTTGGCTTGCAGTATAAGAGTATAAGTAATCTTTCATTATAGTATTCCAATAAAAATAATTATCTGTAATTAATTTGAACATATCTTTATAATCTAAAACAAAAGTGATCTCATTCATTTAAAAATTAAAATTAGTTAATAATATAATTTTAAAATAATTATGAACTGCATTTTGTCCAACGAAGTATTCCTTCCCAAAAAACTCTTTTTTTTATGCTCAAAGGGTATCCTCTAGCCGATAGTCGAAGTCTAATCCCCTCCAAGATGTAGAGATTATCGAAGTGAATTTTGCCTTTACTAACAAAGCCTTTTTCATACTATCCTCGACAGGGATCGAAACCCGACATCATGATTAAGGAACGAAATGTTGCGAATTCTGCAGTGGGATGTCTCCCCTAATAGATATGAGAATGATTATTGGAGATGAAGCCCAAATGATGCAGGTGTTTTTAACGTTAAAGATACTTATTATAAATGGTTTATGGTTAGTTTCAAAAGCTAATGTAACTGTTGATCCAATTACGGAGGATCATGCAATTCTCTACAAGAGGCTGTGAAAATCAAAAGCTCCTTATAAAGTGCTTGTGCTTTTAAATGGCAATACTATATATTCAAAGGAAGAATTCTCACTTGTGATGACTTGTTGATTTCGAGAGGTATACAAATGGATAATAATAATTGTAAAATCTATCGGTATGGATCGGAGTGGAGACTATGTATCACCTTTTTGTGGATTGTTCCTTTATCTCTCAGACTTGGAATTGGGTTAATGCTTGGCTCAATGTCACGGCTCCGATGCCTTCGGTCTTCCTTGCTTTCTAGGACAGATTGAGGGGTAAGCAGGTTCAAAGGTTTGGAGGGTGTGTGGGCCATGATCTCTTGGTGTATTTGGAATTTTCATAATGATATGCTTTGATTTTTTTTTTTTAACAGTAAAAAAGAAAGATATTATTTAAAAAGACAACCAAGAATCAAAGTACAAAACAATGGTCCCACTTTCTATGAAAGGTTTATCGAAGAGTAGTACCCTATCATAAAGAATTTGATCAGGTGGATTTTTTGGACTCTATTTATGTTAAGACCTGATAGTAGATAGATTTTTGTTTTATCTTATTTTTTTCTATGAATGATGTATATACGAATCTTATGAAATACCTTAAAGCTATCCCTTAACTTCTTGTATTTGTTGGTTTGAGTACATCTAATACTCCTTGAATATAATTCTTTTGCCGATAAAAGAAAAAAAAAACTATTTGGACAACTTGATGATTTGAATAATAATAAAAAATATATAGTGAATGACTCGTGCTAATGCATAGTAGCACGCATTTGCATTTGCCATAATTAATCGTGTGAACATATTAACTCAACGATTTCTAGGTTCTGTATGTCTCGTACACATATATCTATCAAATCAAAAAGCACTATAGTCATCATAATTCTACTCGATCATGCAAATTATTTAGATCGATGTGATATAGTTGCTATAAATGGTTCAGTATATATGTGGGGTTTTCCCTGTAAAAGTTAAAGATCTCTTTGTAATGCATGCAGTGCTGATCTTCCACATAAGAACTAGAAAGTTCTGATGCGTGCTTATCTGGTTTGCAATGGTGTAGTCCTTTAATTTTGTAGGTTATCTTTAAGAAGATAATGTAAATGTTAATCATGTTGACATTTTTAATTTAAGTGTCTTGTTGCAATGAACACTATTTATACTTCTTCTTTGATCAGGGGTTGTGAGTATCCCTCATCCTTGGTTTTTTAATAAATTTTTTCCTTACCAAAAAAAAAAAAAGTGTCTTGTTAAGAAGTAAGGACACTTGTTAAGATCACAATTATTTTTCTCTTGAAAACTTTTAAAAGATACATTTTTCAATAAATGTTTACCTTATTTTTTTGGATAAAAAAATTTCATTCCATAAATTTTTACTTAATTTTTAACAAGTGTCTTTAACATTTGTGTTAATTTAATAAATGTGATAATGGGACATGGAGAATTGTATAAATTAAAGAGAGTTAAAATTTCTTTTTTTACATTATTAATTTTCTGCGCCAGACATTGAAAATAATGTGTTGTTAACTTAGAGGATTTGTTTGCAAAAAAATTGAGCTAACAGTTGATAGAAGTTGAAAATATTTGAGCTAAAAGTTGATCATTAACCTAACGAATTATAGACTTAGGGTCTGTTCGGCAAAACTAGCTTGTAGCTATGAGCTTGTAGCTTGTAGCTGTTAAGGTAGCTAGAAGCTGTGAGCTTGTAGCTATGAGCTTGTAGCTGTTTAGCTGACTATTTGAAATAGTGCTGTTCGGCAAAACTAGCTTTTGATGTAGCTGAAAGTTATTAAATGACCAAAAAGGACATACTACATTATATTATTTATATTTTATTTTTTTCATTTTTCTTTATTTATTAAATAGATAGTTAATTAATTAATTAATAAATAAAGTATAGAAATGGTTAAATTATAATTAATTAAATTAGTTTATTTTCTTTATTTATTAATTATGTAGTTAATTAATTTATTATAGCAATTTTTAAATTATAATTAATAATTAAGGGTAGGTAAATAATTTTAAAATTTGTTTGAGGGTATATATGGTATATGAATTATTGAAAGCTAGTTTAGTTTCTTGAAAGCTACTTCAAGTAGCTTTCTAAAAGCTAGCTTTCAAAAGTTACAAGCTCCCTTTTTAAAAGCTATAAGCTCCTTCTAATTTGTGTTCACCGAACATGGCTAGTAGCTTATTGACTAAATCTAAAAGCTCCTAGCTAGCTAAAAAGTTCCTAACTCGTGTTGCCGAACAGAGCCTTATAGTAAATTGAAAAGTGTTTGATTAAATAATGTCCATTAGCCAAAGCTGATTCACGCAAATGTCTCTCACTGTATATTTTTTCTAGTCCTATTTATAAGTCCTAGTCTAAATTTTTTTTATATTATTTATATGTTATTTTGTAAATTTTAAAAGATATTTATTATTTTTTTCTCTTATTTGTTCTATGTTTATTATTGAAACAGTATATTTGTGAAATTTTCAATACAAATTTAAAAAAATAAAATAAAATTATAATATTAAATTATATTTTTTAAAATTTCAAAAAATATAACTATCATTTTAGATATATTTAAATATAACTTTTACATATATATATATATATATATATATATATATATCATGTCACTGTCACTGTATCTCGTAGACTCATACTATCGCACAAGTAATGCGGCTGAAGGGAAAGGGAATCATGGGCAATTAAAAAGTTGTTAAATTTTAATTCTTATTAACAACCCCAAAGGCTCAACCCGTGAAGAATCCATGATATATATTATAATGAATGACTTTTAATAAGATGGAGCATGCATATTGATAATGATTACTATATGAATGTATACTTTGTTGATGGGTCGTCGCATCTTGATATTTGGGAGCCACTTCCTTTTCATTTTTTATTTTAAGCAAACAAAACAAATAATATTAAATAAAAAAAACACAAGGGGTACTCTCATCTCCAACTTGTTTTTTTTAATAGCAAAATAAACATTAATATTATAATAAGACCCCCAAGCATCATAGTACACACAAAAGGCCCCACCTTCTATGAAGGGTTTGCCCAATGATACAAAATCATGTGCTATAAAGGCAGCCTAAAAAAATATTACAATAGTTTTTCACTCATTACAATCGGAAGAATACAATAAAATAACACAAGACATGAAACTTACAATTATATTCCCCCATCACCCCAACCTGCTCTATACAAAAATAACTCCAGATGCTGATAGCTATTCTACCCATCCCCAACTTGTTTACAATTGATTCAAATGCTTCCTTTTCATCCTAACGATCGACCCCACAATTTTCAGTGCATTCGTCTTAGAGATCCATTTTGGAGCTACTGCTATATGTGTGTCTTTTATGTTCTAAAATATAGACTGCTTAAATGGAGTATTCTTCTTAAACACTTGTTAAACTGATTTAATTAACCTTGACTAACTCATATTCATCTCAATAAGAACAGGACATTAAGCATCTTTAATGATAAGTTAATAAAAGTGTGCAAGAAGCATGCATAGCAGGGATGTGAGGAGATATGTTTCGGTTAATTAGCTTAGGAGCCTAGTATATGATTGGCTAAATTTTCCATGATTCAGAATTTGTGGCCCATTGCAGGTTTGGTTGACTTGATTCTTTTAAGGTCAAAACTTGATCTTGGATCTCTGCTTTTTTTTAATATTAATGTCTCTTTTATTGATTGGTGTATGGCTCCTATAGAATGTATCAATAGGGTTGGTTGATTTTGGTTGGGTTGTTTTTAATTTTGGTAGGTTGTCCCTTTTGTCTTGTTGCTTGCTAGGATTTGCTATATTCTTTTTCCCTTGTTAGAATTTTTTCACCAAGTTTTTTCTAGCAAGGTTTTTAAGGAGGTAGAAATCTTAGTAATGTTTTTGTAGTTTCTCTTGGTGGGTTGAGTGTTTGTTGTTTTAGTTTTGTAACTGTGGCTTCACTCTTTCGTGAAGTTAACTCTTTTGTCCTGGTTCTCGCTTTTTTTGGTTTTCTTCGACCATATGATAATTGTGTACCCATGTTCAAACTATTCATAAAAGATGAGGTTCATGGGTATAATGATACTTACGGAGACCCTTTGTATTGGTTTAATAATATTTTTATGCTTATAAAAAAAATTAGCTTAGGAGCCAAGTGAGACATATGAACTAAAACCAATTAAAATGTATTTTTTGTATGTTACTTTTTTTGAATATTGATATACGGGATCATTTTAGCATACAATAAATAAATGTGTTTAGAATTGAAATATTGAGTTAACTAAAATAATTTTATTAAAAAATAATGCAACCGTTAACATATATCATATATGCAAAGCACTAAAGATCGATGCTATTAATTTGTTATTAGGGGCATAGCAGTATGTGCATATTCCTAGCCTAATTGTTTGGTTTTGGTTTTGCGCTGCTATATAAACACACTATTTATCAATTTTTTATTTTTTTATGAACAAAATTTTATTGAAAAGAGGACAAGAAGTCCACAATCAGTACAAGAAATAAGGACCTAAAATCCCGTAAGTTATGCAGCCCCTGCACTATTTATCAATATTATAACAATCAAACAAGTAAAAAAAACTAATAAGTATTGATTAACTTGTAGGGATCTTCCAGTATATTAATTTGATTTTAGTTCATTGACTTTAAAGTATATATGTGTGTATAAAACACTGAAGCCGAAACTTTAAACTATATAAACAAGTTCCTCCACCATCCAAATTCTTTTTATAATATTAAATTCAATTCACGCTTTAATATGTTCAATAGTACATGTGGAGTGGGGTTTTAAACAAAGATTTGGTTAAGGGGTTGATGATGAGGAATCAGAAAAAGGAATAAATTTATTGGGAAAATAAATATATTATTTTTTTAAATATTAAACATACTTTTAATATTTAAATATAAGTTTTTGAAATGTTTTTTTTACGTGAATCAAAAAAGTTAATTAATTTTGTTAATAATATTTAAATTAATAATGCTCGCAGCTCGCTCCGGATTAGTCTCAAGGGTTCCCTGGTATTAAGGGTGCTCTTGAGGATACCGGTGGTTCCGCAAGAAATTTGGACAAAAAAAAAATTAATAATGCTCGATATAATCTATCTATATATAAATTAGGAAACTCTCCATGAAGATCCCGCTCATTTCCTCCCTCCTATTTTCTTTTTTTAATTTTAAAAACTACTCTCTCCTATTTTGATTTCCCTTCCACCCATTTTTTTTTAAATTATTCCTTCCTATTTTGACTATTTTGTCCAAACAGTATCGGTTTTTGGTATTCTGGTTTTTTTTTTTTATTTTTTGTTTTAATAAATCTAAAATATTTAAAAAAATATATATGTTTTGGGTTTTCTGTATTCTTTTTATGTATATGTTTTTGTTATTTGGATTTGAATTTTTTCCATTATATGTTTCCTGACACATGTATTAATGCTTCAAACAAGTAAAATATAAAACAAGGGTGCTTCTACCATTCACAGGTTATTGGTGCTCCAGCTCTTTTTTTTTTAATTTTGGTAAATCTAATATATTAAAAAAATATGTTTTGGGTTTTCTGTGTTCTTTTTATGTACATGTCTTTGTTATTTGGATTTGAATTTTTTTTATTATATGCTTCCTGACACAGATAATGGTTCAAACAAGTAAAATATAAAACAAGCGTGCTTCTACCATGTACCGGTTTTTGGTGCTCTGGCTTTTTTATAATTTTTGTTATTTTAATAAATCTAATATATTAAAAAAATATGCTTTGGTTTTCTGTGTTCTTTTTATGTACATGTTTTGGTTATTTGGATTTGAATTTATAATGCCATTAATTACTTCTTTTTCAAAAACACTTTTATTTACTTTTTTATAAAAGCGAATTTTTTAGTTTAAAAATATTACATACAAGAATGTTAATCAACTCCAATTTATCGACTCTTTCCTAAATAATATTATTAATCGACTCCTTCCTAAACAATTTTTAAACAAGAATGTTTATACTATTATACTTTATTTACACTTAAACATTATTCATATTAAAATTCTTCATAACTACAAAATAATAAATTAAAACTAATATTAATTGTAACTCTGTGAAATGTTTTATCAATACTTAAAACTAATATTAATTGCAACTTTATGAAATGTTTTATCTATTTCGTATTTATCCAGTGCATCGCACGGTGCAGGGGCTAGTTTTTTTAAAATTACTTATATAATTATTATCATCATTTTAAAAAGTATTAAATAAATAAGAATATATAATAAAAAAATTAAAATAAAAACTTATAAAAAATCAGATCACTTTAAATACTTATATTTATATTTATATTTATATTTAAACAGGAGGTAGTATATATTTTCAATACAATAAAGTTAAGAAAATCCTTCAAACAAAGGTCATATAAGCTCAAGCAGCTCAATTAGCCCTTACAAGCATGATTCAAAATATATCATAGCTATAGCTGGCGGGTCCAACCTTGAATGACGATTTCATGCATCAGGACTTGGATGGCCCTGTATCTTTGACTCTATATGTGTTATATAATAATCAAGCTTTAAGATAATAATATCATTAGGGAATGTCCTTTAATTTACACTGCTCGGACTAAACACTTCCATAAAGAAAAGTTACTTCGTTTTTTAAAATATATATAGTATTTAATTTTTTCCTAATTTTTTTAGGCATTACGCACCTATTGCCATAGGTCTATGTCTGTCCTTTTGCCTTCTTAAACCAAAAAAAAATGTTAATGATTACTCCCTCTGGTTTAGAAATAAAATAAAAATAGCACATTTTTCTTGGTTTAAAATATAAGAGAAAGTTAATTTAATTTTTTTAAATTTTGTTTTATTCATAATGCTATTTTTTTAAAACATCTTTAAAAAATTATTATCTCATTTAATGTTTATTTTATTCTCAATTACTATTTTTTTAAATAATTTTTTTTATAAATTTAAAAAAATTAAATACAATTAATTAACTTCCTTAATAGATACTATGAATTTTTTTTTTAAATGTCAAACCAAATGAGATACGATAATAAGATCATTATGGAAACAAGCCTGCTGATGAAGTCAAATTTATGACACAGGGTGTGTTTGGATTTGCAACTCCCAAACACAAATGTGCTTTGACCAAGAAGCTAATAAGGAAAAGCTTATGCCAAAACGCATGTTTTGCACCCCTTGTTGCATAAGCTAACATATTCTTAGGAAGCAAGGGAAGGAAACATGAAAATTTGGAAAAGCTCTTAGCTTGATTTATGATGATGATATATTGTTTCTTATCTTTATTATAAGAAAGGAAAAAAAAATTCATACTACTTATTAAGGAAATTAATTAAGTATATTTAATTTTCTCAAATTCATAAAAAATATAAATACTTTAAAAAAGTTGCATTGAAAATGAAACAAAAATTAAATTAGATAAGTATTCACTCCGGTCATATTTATAAGACCCTTTTGGGGTTTTTATTTTGGTCCTATTTATAAGACCCATTTTCAATAATAATTACTTCTTTCCACTAATACCCCTATAAAGTCAACACTTTTTAGAGTTCCAATAATAATTATAGGGGTAGTTTTGAAAAAGTATATCAAATTTTCACATCTCCAATGTCACTAACAAATTTATCCACTTTTCTTGGTAGAAGTGAAAAACCCCAAAATGGTCTTATAAATAGGACCGGAGGAAGTATATATATGAATATTTTAGAAATGATTATATTGAGAATAAAAAACAATTATTATTATTTTTTTTATATTTAAGATCAAAATAAATGTATTCTTTTTTTTATATTAGAAATCGGAAGGAGAAGTTAATATACTAATAAAAAATTCCTTAAAGATACATGTTAAAAAGGGAATGTTATATCAACAAGGTCCAACACAGTTGATAAATGATTGAGTTCTTTAAGAATGATCTCGGGGATTCAATCCCTATTGTGGATATGAAAAATGCTTTATTAGTAGAAACAAAACTCACTTTGATAATTTTTACATTTCGGAAGGGATTATTTTTCGACTATCAACTTGAAGATATATTCCTAATAATATATATATATATATATATATATATATATAGACACTGTATTTAATTAACTTTCTACCTTGAACCAATTGCATTGCAATGGTTTTTTTTTTTTTTTGCTAGGTGGCTCCCGATTCACCTTTTTTTTTTTTTTTGTTATTTTCTCTTTTGGAAGTGATTAGTGTCTTTCATTTTGTCACTAAGGCTCTGTTCGGCAACACGAGTTAGGAGCTTTTAGATTCAGTCAATAAGATACTAGCCCTGTTCGGTGAACACAAATTAGAAGGAGCTTATAGCTTTTAAAAAAGGAGCTTGTAGCTTTTGAAAGCTAGCTTTTAGAAAGCTACTTGAAGTAGCTTTCTAGAAACTAAACTAGCTTTCAATAATTCATATACCAATTATACCCTCAAACAAAATTTAAAATTATTTTACTACCCTTTAATTAATTATTAATTTAATAATTTTGTTATAATTAATTAATTAACTACATAATTAATAAATTAATAAAAAAATGAATTTAATTAATTAAATATTTATTTAATAAATAAAGAAAAAAATTTGAAAAATATAAAATAATAAAATATTGCATGTCTTTTTTGGTCATTTAATAACTTTTAGCTACTTCAAAAGCTAGTTTTGCCGAACAACACTATTTTAAATAGTCAGCTAAACAGCTATAAGCTCTCAGCTAAAAGCTCATAGCTCATAGCTAGCTTAACAGCTACAAGCTAGAAGCTCATACCTACAAGTCACAAGCTCACAGCTACAAGTTAGTTTTACCGAACAGACCCCAAATGATGATGGTCCCTTTACCTGGCTTGTGGACCGTTTTGGAAGGCTTTGCCCTTAGATTCTAGTTTTTATTTTTATTTTTGGTGTTTTTGGTCTTGTTTGTCGTTTCCTTAGTGTTTTTTTTTTAAAGGTGAAATTTTGTTTTCGTGTTGTTTTCTTTCTGAGGGTGTATTTTAACGTTGGTTTTGTTAGATTTTAGTGGTTATTAATCTCACCATAATCTTGAAAGATTGGATCTCAAAGTTATTTTTTATTCATCTAATAAAATTATTATTTTGGTTTAAAAAAAATTAGTTAAAGAACTTAAGGTAAATATCGTATATTCAAAATTGTAATATAATCAAAGAGTTTAATTTTTTTATAAGTGAAAATGTCATTGTTAGAAGCATATGGAATACTCAAACCACTAAAAAAAATTAGATATAAAAAACTATCACCCACCCAACAGCTAAAAGAATTAATCCCCTTCTAATGCAATCAATCGGTGACTGTACAGTGAGAAAGGGAAGTGGGAATGCATCCTGCATTTTCCGCTATTTTTTTAGTATCATTCTTTCTCTTTATATATGATTGCATGAGAAGAAAAAAAAACCTTAAAATAATCCATTTGATTTTCAACGGAAGTACCTTCCACCACAACCAAAGTAGACCCTTTTATTTTGCTTTCTCTTGCTTTTATCATTCTCTTGTACTAATACACCACGAACGCACCATCAATTGAAGTAGCACAAGAATTATTAGCATAAACTGCATGACTTGGCAATAACCTAAGTGCGCATCAATTCAATAAAATAGCCTGATGACGACCCCCGAAAAAATAAATCAATAGAAGAGACGCCTTTCATGTATTGTCATGTCTTGGAAGTTTTGATGTCATGTATAAAATCTATGGCATTACTTCCATGCAACCTAATTTTGGGTTGTTGTCATACAATCTTTTGTTTAACCAATAATACTTTGTCATCTCACATATTTTTGGGTTGACACTTATGAGTTTTGACTTTTTAAAAAATGACATGACAACAATACATGATGTGACAATGCATCATTGGTTCATACAAAGGATTGTTTAGCAACAACCCAAAATTATGTTGCATAATAGAAATTTCCTAAAATCTATAGTAGGGTAGATTTAAACTTCATAAACTACATGATTATTTGAGTTCGAGAAAGACTTTTACCCAACTTGCTTTCAGGTAGCTCAGTTTCCAATTTTTGTGGCCGAGAAAAAATAATGAACTTCATGAAAGTTTATTTTTTGATAAACCAAGAAAATAGTATTGCTATTTAGTGTTTATAAAGTATTATTAACGTCATTATAAATATTTTACTTAATCCTTTATCCTATGTGATACTATTTAACAAGTTTGTGTTCCAACACTATTCCCCTTCTTATCACGAACAGGTAGCAGGCCATGTATGATTTGTTTCTATAACACAACTTTCAAGTTTCCGAGAGGAAAAATATTGTTGCTTTGCTAGGTTTCTACTTTCTAATGCAGTTTGTGATCCAATTATTATTTTTAAATTTACCATTTCAAAGCCGGCCTGAATCTATTTAAAAGCAAAAAAGTTGATTAATGAGACTTACATGGATTTTTTTTGGTTGACAAAATAAAATGGAGTTTTCTTTGCTTCATAGGAAACAATCTTCGTTTGATAATGTGATCAACATAGATTATATATAAGTACACACGTGTATTCAAAAACATAAAAGGGGTAATTATTGATCCTTGGGAGTCTCTAACATGACATTTCAATTATCCGTGTACCAATAAATCCAAAAATGGTAGTCTAACTTAATGATCTGCTAATCTTAAGATTTCATTTTCATAGAGTAGCTAGTGTGAATTGTCAATAGAGTTTGGTAGTATTTCTTATCAAAAAAAGAAAAAAGGAGTTTGGTATGTAGTAGTAGTATTTTATTCCACTTCATTATTTTCAACCGTTTGTCTCAACATTTTCAACACAAAACACGCATGCCTATCTAAGTATGTAATCTATTATTATTATGTGCCGATTAAATGGTAAAGTCTGACTTCCTTTTTGACATAGTGTGACGCAAACTCATTATTTTATGAATATTTCTAACATGCAATCTAAATTTGGATTGTTGTTATGCAACCTTTTGTTAGATTAATAAGAATTTGTCACCTAATGCATGTATGTCATGTCATTGCTTAAAGTAGCCAAAATTGATTTTTGCAATCTAGTCCAACATAAAATTACACAAATTATAACTTTTAATTTTCAAAAATATTACTTATAAAAAAAATTAAAGTTGTTTCAATTTTGCTAGAACTGCTCCTTCTTCTTCGCATTCTCAATATTATGTTTTAAGTAATGATATGACATACATGTATTAGATGACAAATTCTTATAAGTATAACAAAGGGTTGCATAGCAACCATCCAAATTTAGATTGCATGTTAGTAATTCCCTTATTTTATTTAGATGAAAAAATGGGACTCAAGAACTCATTTTCTGAAACCGATTTTTCACCAAGAAAACACTGAATTGGAGAAATTTAAATTACAACAACAATTATCCTTGCCCCTCCGGAAATTCGATGATCAAATTAAGGGAATGGAACATCTTTTTGTATTAAAGCTGCCATGAAGTGAGTTACTACTTTATAAAATCTGCTTGTGGATACTAAGTCATTTGAAGAATTCAGGTACCAATTCAATAAATTGTCGATGCCTTGATACATTTTTACACAACCACCACTGCTAAAAAAAATACTTTTAAAATTGGTCATTTTGGACTTTTAATAACAGTCGTTGTGGTGAAGAAAACGCTAATAAAAATCAATCTTTTAAACTCGGTCAAACGACCGAGTCAAAAAGTATTTTTAAAATCGGTTTTAAATGACCGATTTTGAAAGTCAATTTTTAAAGTGGATCATTTGAAAATGACCGATTTTAAAATTAAAATACTTTTTAACTCGACCATAATAACGACCGATCTTAAAAGTCAATTTTTAAAATCAATCGTTTTCAAACGACTGATTTTGAAAGTACTTTATAGCCCGGTCATAGTAACGATCGATTTTGATTGTCTTTTTTTTTTCACTAAATCACCCAAACAAATACAAAGAAAAAGAACCCGTATTTTTTATATCATTCATCTCTATTCATTGTGTACAATAAATATAAGAGTTTTCTTAGTTTCGAGTTTGTGATAAGTATTTAAAACTGAGTGAATTTTGGTGACTTAAAATGTTTAAAAGATTATATGATGTTTATCCTCTAGCAATCCATAGATTCAAATACTGCGGTGGATTCGTAGCTAGGACGGCTAATTGGAAGGCTAACTAGTACGTGCATTTGAAAATTTATATGGAGGAGCCAGGATTTTTTTAAAGCGGCCAAAATTAAAGACTATATTACTTGATTTTTCTTACTGGTACATATACATATTATATGAATGAGTAAAACAAAAGTTTTTTTAATCATTTAATAAACTAATATATTTTAAACTTCTAAACAGTTTTTTTTTATATTTTAATTATTTATTAAATTAATATACTTTTTAAGTTGGTAATCGACTTTTAAACGTGGCTTTAAAAAATAAATGTCTAGAAAACTGCCCAAAAAATGATTTTGGTAAATTTTAAAAGCCAAAAGGAATACTTATTTTTTTAATATTTTTAGTTCATTATTCAAATAATTTTCAAAATCAACCAATCTTAAGAATTGAGCGACGATAAGATAAGTCGATGTTCGTCTCCTGTATGACTTGGGCTAGGAAGGAATAGAAGGTTTTAGTGTAGTCATGCTGATAGGAAGCTAGATGCTCCTACCAAGAAGAAGATAAAAATAAAGAATAACAAATAACAAATGCTAAGAAACTTGATTCATTTTTCATTCCTTGTAATAAAAGAGGATACATCCCTTTATATAGTAAATACTCAAACCCTAAAACTCTCAAAGACCATACACTTGTCACAATCCTAATACTTAGGAACAATCTAGAATAATTCATGTTATAAAATATAATCTAATAATCTAATTTATTTAATTACTATCCTATCCCTTGTTTGATTATAAACTTGACTAATTTATTTATTATATTTTCTTTATCCCCTTCTACCCCTTCTATCACATGCCTAGTCCTATTATTTAAATTTATTAATTTTAAAATATTACTTAGAAAAGTACTCAAAATAGGAATTGATTAAATTGGAATATTTGTGATGCGAACGCTGTTGATAACATTTGGTGGAAATTCTTCAGTTGGAATATTTGTGATGCGCGAACGCTGTTTCTAGAAAGTATGACTGGTCGATTTTCTTCCCTATTGCTATTTGGTTTATTTGGAAGGATAGAAACAAGTTGATTTTCACGGGACGTACAATCTGACCTCCATGATATTCTTTTCATGCATATCACCAGTTTTTATAGGCAATGTATCCAGATAGAGCTTTTCCAATCCTAATTGCATGGGTCGCATTACAAGTAAACTGGAGAAGCTCGTTAGGTGGATCCATTATCCCCCAGAGGGTCACCTAAACCTCAATGTAATTGTACACGGGTCTGTTATTAATCCTTCCTCTATTGCTGCATGTGGTGATGGCCTTATTAGGGGCAGTGAGGGGCGCTTCATCTGTGGTTTTAGTTGCGGCATTTGCATGTGTATGTTCCACTGTTAAAGCTGAACTCTGGGCTATTCTTCATGGTCTTAAGCTAGCTGCTTTGCTTTGGGTGCCGAAGTTGATAATGGAGGCTGATTCTAAAATCGCTATAAAGCTTATTTACAATTGTTCCACCTCTCACCATTGCTATAGTCTAGTGAGAGATATTCGGTCCATCATCAATAGTAGGGACTGGGTTGTCACTATTAATCATATTTGTAGAGAAACTAATAGATGTGTGGATCATTTTTTTTTGGCTTAATTATGTCATAAGTCCCTGAAGTTTGGGGTACAGATACTCTTGTTCTTATTTTTTCAATGTCTGACTCCCTAAAGTTACTTCTGAAATTCTGACCAATTTTGCTAACATGTAACATCGAAATCCTGGTTAGACGCAGGAGGTTCGGCACATGGTGCCCCATGTGCTAGATTTGTTTTTTCTTTAAATTAAAAAACTAAAAAACTTAATATTTTAATATTTTTAGTTAAATAAAAAAAAGAAAAAAAAGATTGAACACAGAGGTTGTTTTCGCCCATCTAACATCACCCGGCACCACATGACCAACCTCCTGCATCTGACAAGATTCCGATGTTACATGTTAGCAAATTTGGTCAGAATTGATAGGAGGGGTATATGACAAATACAGAAGTAACTTCGGGGAGTTAGACATTGAAAAAATAACAATAAGGATATTTGACAAAAGTACCCCAAACTTCAAGGACTTGTGAGATAATTAAGCTTTTTTTTTTAACAGCAAACCAAGAAAAATATTATTAATAAAAATCAACAAAGCATCATAAAGTCATAGAGGCCTCACCTTCTATGAAGGGTTTGAAAAAATGACAAACAATCATATGCTCCAAGTTGATTACTACCAATTATACATGAGAGTTTTTCACACCATTGTGAAAGAAATACAATACCTACCACTATTACATTATGCCCCACAACACCTACCCAGAAAAAGCAACTTACATGACCCCTCTATCACATTCCTCTTGCTAGGATCCCTACTTCCTTAAAACCCTTGCAAAGAAAAAAAACCCAATGGGAAAATTCAAAGCAAGGGAAAAAGAGCATAGCAGAACCTAACAAGGAAAGACTAACCCACTGCATATACAAATAGAGAGTACATGACATACTCAGCCCCCTAAATATAATATGTTACCTTAACCTGGACATGCAACCTTGTGGGCATAGACACCAATCAGAATATGAAAAAGATAAATCACCCAATATATTAATTAATTCAATGCCAAGTTCTAATTTTAATCGATTCCACCGGCTCCATTGTATTAGGATCCTCATCTTGGAAGATCTTTTTATTCCTCTGCAACCAAATCAACCATACCACATTTAACCAAATTATCAAACCCACCTCCTCCTGTCTCTTCCCCATCCAAGATCGCTTATAACTCTGAAAAACCTCACATACAGACAACCCCTGAGGCTTAGGTAATTGTAACCACAAAAGGATATCATTCCAGACCAACTCTGCCACTTGACAGGAAAAGAATAAATGCATTGCATCTTCTTCCAACCGTCCACACAAAACACATTCAGCAGCCACCATAATTCCTCTTTTCCTCAAATTCTGTTTTGTTGGTAAGCTGTCCTATAACAATTGCCATCCAAAAGCCTGCACCTTCTTAGGAGCTTTTATCTTCCAGACATTTTTTAAGCACAGTAATAAATCTCGCCCTAATGGTGACCCTTCTTCACCAACTTTTTTCATTAGAAATCCATAAGCTGATTTCACTGCAAAAATTCCTCCATTTCCTAAATCCCAACACAGGTGATCATCTTTTCAGGCGAACCTCCTTTAGAATATCTCTCAGATAAGATAATTCAGATTCTTCCCATTCATATAATCTTCTCCGCCACGCAAAATTCCACTCTACTCTTTGATTTGTACACGAGTACATATCTTTCACCGACAGATCTTTCGCATCAGAAATGATGGAAATAAATTCATGAAAGACCGTGTTCCAAGCTAGACATCCTGCCAAAACTTTATACTATTGCCACTCTTTACATTTCTTGAAATGCATTTTTCAAACCAGTCACCACCTATTGTGCTTCCTATTCCTGCATTGCATAAGTCCCTCCACTATTGAGACCTCTTGCTCCTATTACCGGAGCCACTTATTTTTAATGTATCTACTTCCCCATACTTACTAATTAACCTTTTCCTCCAAAGCCCCCTCCCCTCTAAACAGTCTCCAACGCCATTTCCCTAAAAGAGCATTGAAAGCAATTAAATTTTTTATACCCAGAGCTCCATTCTCCTTAGACCTGCATACGCATGCTAAATCTCATCTGACCCAGCATATTTTTTTCCTGTTATCACATCCTCCCCATAGAAAGTTTCTCTGAAGCTTAACAAGAATGTCATTTACTTTATTGGGAAGGAAAAAAAAGACAAAAAATATACTGGGAGACTAGACAGCACAGAATTAATTAGAGTAATCCTAGCCCCAAAGAAAGATTTTTACCTTTCCAAACTGAAAGTCTTTTCTGAAAAGCAAGAATCACCTTATACCAGCAGTCTGTGCTACGTGAATTAGCAGCAATTGGTAAACCCAGATAAGAGAAGGGGAACTCACCAACTTTGCAGTGCAGCAAGGAGGATGCCTCCAGCAGAGAAACAGCAGAAACGTTAATCCCATGTATACTACTTTTATAGAAATTGATCTTCAGCCCTGATGCCAATTCAAAACTTCTAAGGACAACTTTAATCAATAGTAAATTTTCATTAGAAGCTTCACCAATCAAAATTGTATCATCAGCATACTGCAGCATTGAGATCGGAACACCTTCTTTCCCAACCAAATACGGGTTATATGATTTTTTTCCACTACCTTTCTCATCATTCCAGCTAGCCCTTCAACCACAAGTAAGAAAAGAAAAGGAGCTAATGGATCTCCTTGTTTTAACCCTCTATTAATTTGAATCTCTTCTGTAGGACTACCATTGATCAGTACTGATAAATTTGCTGCAAAGATGCATGAACGTATCCACCCTCTTTGATGTATATATTTTTAAGTAAGAGTTTTGTTTGAATGTATTATCGTTTCTTTCTAGCAGCTTAGCCAAATACTATGGGTTCTATAATGGGGAAAGCTATGGTATTGGCCTTGTGGTTTAACTTCCGTGAATCAAAAGACGAAAATATTAGTTAACATATAAACGAAAATATTTCGTCTCCTAATAGAACTGATGTCCACAAACTTTTGTCATCTCGCATACGTATTTTTTTCGTTTTCCATAAAACGGATTTTTTCCGTTTTGCAGTAAACAATTATTTTTCGTTTCAACATTTACGGACATAATAACACAATGAAGATCATTTTTGTCCACGAAAAAAAATGGGGCCGAAATCTTGATCATGGGCGCGAAATTCAAATCTCAGTTTATATGATTAGCATTCAAATAACGGCCTGGTCTATACTAGGCCCAACACAGTAATGAATTCGACATAGCCAACCCATGGGTTGTGACATGGTGTTTGGTTCCGTCCAAACTGTTAGGTGCACTGTCTCACTTCATCATCACACATTATAACGTTTTGTGGTTAGGTGCATGCAGCAGCAAAGGTTGAAAGATGTCGCAATAAATGGTAAATTAAACTCACTGGACATTTGTTAAAGGGTGTTACTAATGAGTGCCCTTAGGGCACTTGTTAAGGAATACAAAATAGATAAATAAGTATTGGAAAACTAAGTTTAACGGTTTACGAAATCTTAAATTTACTATTTTCAATGCAAAATAACCACTTTAAGTTACTTAAACAATGCCCTAAGGGCATTGGTTAGCATAACAAAGAAGTTTCTTTAATATGCTTGGAAAATTTCATATATATATTAGTAACAATATCATTTTACGTAGTGACTAACCAAGTTATGCAGAGTGAATACAATAGGAACCTAAACCAAATACACGAGAAATCTTGGAAAAATAAGGTAGCCAAATTGATATAAAGTTTAGTAATGATACATCAATCCGAAAAAAAAATATCAACAATAATAAAAAATTAAATGGGCCCTTTTTTCTTCTTACGAACGAGCTGTTGGTACAGTGGTGTCAGATGCTGCACTTGGTAGGACGTACCACGATTCGATGCCCCGCAACAACGTTGGGAGAGGAATAAAACCTTAACCCCGGGACCCCCTCGAACTGGATTAGTTGGCCCAGTAGGCCGGATACCGGGGTGCAAACAAAAAAAATGGGTCTTTTCTTATTTACTCATGAATATAATATACAATTTTCAAGATTTTTCATTTACTATTTGGGCTTACTTAACTTCAGCCCTAAGCGCTGAGGATAAGAAGTTAAAAATAGTAAATAAACCTAAATAAACTAAGTCCATTATCACTTGAATAATTAAATGTTTAGTTTTTCTATAAAAATACATTTCTTTTAGTCTCTTATCCTCGGGTTAAGAAAATCCTTATTATTTTTACTTTGACTTGGGAAATTTTTTTTGGCTTATTTAAGTTTTTAGTCCCTGAACTTAGGTGCTCTTTTGGAATTAGTGCTTAAACTTTTTTTTTCGATGTTTTGAGTATTTAAACTTTGCTCAAATTTTGGAAATGATCCTTTCATCGCTTAAGTGGTGATATAATCGGGGATATGTCACATCACCTTCGTCACATCGATATGTAACACGCCATATGATGCCACGTGAATTTTCTAAATTAAAAAAAATTCAAATTCATTAAAAATAATTAAAAAATTTATTTCTTAAAGAAAATCGAATCTTTTAATAAATTAAAAAATATATTTTTTTAATAAAAAAAATCATGTAGTGTCCCGTGGCCCTACATAACACGTCACTCGTCGATATTGTGAAAGTGACGTGACATGTCGTCGGCTATATCGTTACTTATGTGACGAAAGGAACATTTTCAAAAATTAAACAAAGTACAGAGATCCAAAGCATCGAAAAAAAGTTTAAGGACCAATTCCAAAAGAGCACCTAAGTTTAGGGACTAAAATGTTAAATAAGCCATTTTTTTTACCAAAATAATGGGATGAAGGGAGTAATATATACTCTCTCCGATCCTTATTATAAGCCCATTTGACTAATTTTCACACCCTTTAGAAATTTAGTTAATATTGTTAGTGATATTGAAAATGTAAATATTTGGTATACTTTTTCAAAAATACCCCTATGATTATTATTGGGAATCTAAAAAAGTATTGAGTAAATATGAGTGTTTGTGAAAAAAAAGTAATTAATGTCATTGAAAATGAAGCTTATATTAAAGGACCAAAGAAAAATCTTCAAAATGAGCTTATATATAAGATCGAAGGGAGTATATTTTATTATTTCAAAAAATTTACGTGGTTGCTCTTATTGTTTTAACAATATGTTTTTTTTTCATGACCGGAGTGTCTATCGCCGACCGCAGTGACTAATCTACTCGCTGACTTGTAGGCACCTCTAAAGGGTGGGGTTTTAACCATATGTTCTAATGTTAGTGAAAGTTATTTATTATCTGTCTATTTTATATTCAAATTATTGGCATGCATGTACTAAAATCGCTACAGGTGCAAATCATTCCTTTATTATTATTGCAATATCAAAATTAGTATTCCCTTTTGTTTTTATATATAAGACCCTTTTGGTAGATTTTATGTTTATTAAGAAAGTTGATTAATTTAGTTAATCATATTGGAAATGTGAACATTTGATATGTATTTTTAAAATTACCTCTATTAATAGTATTGAAAATCTAAAAAATTTAAATAAATAAGGGTGTTTATGGAAAGAAATTATTAATTGTCATTGAAAATTGGTATAAAATTGTATAAATAGAGATAAAGTAAAAGTGCCAAAAAGTGTTATATTTAAGTACCCAGGTAGTATATGTGAAATATTTCTTTCCGTTGCAATGCCTATGTTTAAGCTTATACATAGTCTTTAGTTATTAATACATTGTATATATAGTTAAGTTCTTTTAACATTTTCTTTGGATTAAATCTTATTTTTACATTTCAGTTTTTGCTTTGCAATATTTTTCAATTCCTTATATTGCCATTGCCGATCATTGTTGTCGTTGAAAAAGTGAAGGTGTTATTTGCTTATTATAGTAAAATGGGAACAGACAATAATTTTGACGGGGATACTTTTTGTATATATACACATTTCAAACTTTTTTTTTTGAAATAGACTTGTGACAAACCAATCGGTGTTTTTTTTTTTTACTCCTACCAAAATTAATCGAGTTTTTGCAAAATAATTTATCTTGTTGTTCTTGTTCCTGAAACTTTAATTTTATCCGAACGAACTTGTTAAATCCTGAAAAACTTTTTATCTAATACACATCTCAAGCTTTCTATTTTCTCATCTTTTATTTTTTCCAATATTGTTTTCCAACATATAGTTGATAACTGCCTGGGCCAAGAATGATAATGAAAAGAAAGGAAGTCATTATTTACATACTAATATTAAATTCTATGTAACATCCATCATTAATATTTGCAAGTAATATGTTACTTCTTACATATGACATATAATAATCTATATTAAAATAGAATATACTTTACTAACATCAATATTCATACATCAACACACACATTACATATATTGTATTAGTAGGAAATGTCCCGTATGCATATGATTGACGGACTTTTAAGAATGATAATGATAATGATAAGGAAAGAACTCCACTGTTAACTAGGGGTGTAACGGTCCGGTCCGGGCGTCATATTACGAACCGGACCGTTCAATTTAGTATGGTCCGGTCCGATCCGGTCCCAACATTATTTACTCTCAAAAATCGGACTGGACCGTTCATGAATGGTCCGGTCCGGTCTATTTTGCATTTCTTTCCTGTTTTTTTTTTCTCTTTAAAATCAAGCAAATATATGAAAAAAAAGCACAATACATAGTATTATAGAAAGATATGTACATTTAAATACATAGCACAATATATATGGAAAAAAGCACAATACATAGTATTACATACTGATATTGATAGCCTTGAAAAAAAGCACAATACATAGTATTACATACTGCTATGCATATTGTGCTTTGTTGTTATTATAGAAGGATATGTACATTTGAATACATAGTATTTTAGAATCAAGCAAACAATGTTAGCATATTCAAAAGCACAATACATAGTATTAAAGCACAATACAATACAATTCTAGTATTACATACTGATTTCACGACATGCAAGGGTAATATCTGTACAGTAGGTTTTTTATTATTTTTTTAATTATTAGTCCTATCGGTCCGGTCCGGTCTCAGCGGTCTAAAAATATCTGGGACCGTGGACCGAACCGTTTAAGAACGGTTTAAATTTTTTGGGACCAGACCGGACCAGACTGCATTTTTCGGTCTGATCCAGTTCGGTCCGAGCGGTCTCACGGTCTCGGACCGGACCACTAACACCCCTACTATTAACATACTTAATATAAATAAGTTGTTTTGAGTGTTTTTGTTGTTGGTGGAGGCCTGAGATTGTTCTATTTTTTAGATCTGATGGTCCTTCTGCCTTTTAAAATAACTGCTTTTTCATTGTAGATTTATGTTTTATTTTGTGCCCAACGGCTCTATCCCCTCATCTTTGAGATTCTTTATCGCCGATCTGTGCCTACTCCCAGAACTGATGATGAGATTGCTAATATCTTGAAGATAAAGACTATTGAACCTCATGACGAGCCCTCTTTTGGAAGATGATGCATATCTACTTGTGGAAGGCTATTAATGCCATGTACTTGATTCTGTTTGATGTTTTTTTTAACCTCTATGTATTTGTCTTTATTATTGTGTGTTTTGTTTGTACTCCTTTTTAATATGGAATGAAATGTTTTATTTACCCGTAAAAAAAAAAAGGAAAGAACTCCACTGTTAACATACCTAATATTCATATCTAAGTAACATAAGATTAATAATTGTGTCTAAGCTCAAATTTTAAAATTCGATATACTTTGCTAACATCAACATACACGTGTTGAATTAAAAAGGAAATGTCCCATTAGCATGAAGAATGATAATTAATGATAAGAAAGGAACTCCATTCCTCAATGCACAGAACTAATTTTCACATCTAAGTAACATCATCCACATTAATATTTGTATGTAATATAATTATAAATCTTTGAAATGCAATATTCTTTACTAACATCAACAAACATACAGCAACGTAAAGTTATAGTATTAGTATAAAATGTCCCATCCAATAATTCAGAAAACTACTCCTGAAAAGAAGCCAAGGCAAAAACAAATGGCCAAATATTTGTAAGCATATAAAAGTTTAGAAAAATCTTAATTGTTACTGTACTTCTTTTTGTACCTCAAATCCACCATTGATATTTCTGAATTCTTATTTTCCTCTAATACAACTCATTCCTTCTCTGCTCATTGCTCAACCACTGCATGGTTTCTCAACTATCTCTAACATGATTCCATGGCCTTGTGAGTAACCACCCCACCATTTTATTTTATTTTTTTCTTCACTTCTTTTCCACTGAAGTATTAGAAAATCCACATTTATGTTGCTTTGAAGTCTCTTTTGGCATTGTTGAAGTCAAAGATAAATACTTTGTTAAGTTTGTTGTGTTGGGTGTTTTTCAACTTAGGACTTGGTTTTTTGCATTTCTTTTTTAATATTGTGGCTTGGATTTGTTTGTTACTATTCTGCGGTGGTTGTGTTGTTGTTGGAAGTTTGTAATGATGTCAGAAAAGGTAGAGAATCAAAGGATCCTTTGGTCTACTCCAATACTTAATTGGCGTTTTGGGTTTCTCACTGCTTTGGCTTTGGTTGGAATGGTTGTGGTTTGGAGCATTGATGGCCACACTGCTGAGAACATCATTGAAGCTTGGAGGTACTCTCAAGTTTCTTTTTCTCTAAGGTCTAATTCTCTTAATTTGACTCATAGTTTCCATCAAAATTTTACCTTTACATCCCCATTTAGTCCATTTAGTTTGGACCAAATCCAAGCCAATGCTACCACCTATGTAGATTCCTACAATCCTGTGAATATCACACTATCTGTGCATAGTGAACCAGTTTATGCTAAGAACTCTAGTGTGGTATCGGAAGTGGAGAGACATGCAAATTGGGTTTCAAGTGAATTAGAGGAAAATTTTACTTCAAATATTTTGGCTAGATGGTTAAATCCTGGAGGAGAACCTTGTAAAGATTCCAAGACAGTAGCAATTTCAATTCCTGGGTTGGATACCGAGGAATTGATAGAGCTATCAGCCGGAGAGGTACATGAATTTGGTTTTCAAGCATTGGATGATTCGGGGAAACCTCGCTGTTTAGGCGGGGATTACTTCGAGACCGATCTATCAGGGGAATCATGGAAATCTAGGCCCTTGGTGAAAGATTTCAGCAACGGTTCTTACTCGATTACGCTTCAAGTTCATCCAGATTTTGAGGGGGTTTACAATCTCACTATCATTCTGCTTTATGGACGCTTTGAAGGCCTGGAACTCTACTCATGGCGATTTGTTTATGATCGCTGGCTTCGCAATGTTACAATCAGATTCTACAAAAGCAATGCTCAGTTACCGGAACTGCAGGCTTGCAAAGCTTCTGATTTTGGCAGGGATGTGTGGTGTGGAAGGTGGACAAGGCATGGCAAAAACGATGACTGCGAAATCAGTAATGATGGTAGGTACAGATGCCTAGAACCAGATTTTCCATGCAAAGCTCCCTGGTGTGATGGTTCCTTAGGAGTTCTAGAGAGCAATGGTTGGGTGTACTCAACTCACTGCTCATTCAAGATATTTTCAGCTGAGTCCGCGTGGAATTGCTTGAAAAATCGGTGGATTTTCTTCTGGGGTGATTCAAATCACGTTGACACGTTACGTAATATACTCAATTTTATTTTGGATTTGCCAGAAATTCGTGCTGTCCCTAGACGATTCGACATGAACTTTTCTAACCCAAAAGACTCATCTCAGACAGTTAGAATTACAAGCATGTTCAATGGGCATTGGAATGAAACACAAAACAATATAGGATTGGATTCTCTGAGAAATGAAGGGTTTCGAAATCTGTTGAAGAAGTACTTTTCAGAAGACATGGTCCCGGACACCATGATCATGAACACCGGCTTGCATGATGGTGCTTACTGGCTTAATATAAGTGCATTTTCTGTTGCAGCAGACTATGCAGCATCATTCTGGGCAGATGTTATGAGTACGGTGAGGCAAAGGGGGCTGGCACAACCACGAGTCTTTTATCGTTCCACGGTTGCAACCGGTGGGTATGCGAGATCGCTAGCATATAATCCTTACAAAATGGAAGTGTTCAATGGCGTAATGATAGAAAAATTGAGGACAGCTGGTGTCGTAACTGACGTGATCGATGACTTTGATATGACATTTCCATGGCATTATGATAACCGGTGTAGCGATGGGATTCACTACGGTAGGCCTCCTTTAAAAAAGGTGTGGCGAGATGGTCAAATCGGTCATCAATATTTTGTAGATCTCATGTTATGTCATGTTCTGCTCAATGCACTATGTGCAAGATAGCTTGAGAGCTTCAGTTAGAAGAGAAGAGACAAAGTGGCATTGGATGGGAATGTGCTAGTGTAGGCATATACCCTATTATGGAATAATGCATACATTAGCAGGTGCTTGGATTAAGACTATTAAGGTGGAGTTCACCAAGCTTGGGCTCTTGTTGTATCTATAAAAAAAAAATTGATTTAGCATTCTTTCTTATTCATAGATTTGTAGGCACTAGTTCTGTATACATGAGCTCCATAGCAGAAAATTTATTCCTGAAAATATGAATTTCTGTTGATAATCAGTATCAGACTTTAACAGATATGCTTTGTTAATTTGTATCTTTTCTTGGTTGAATAGCTGTGGCCTGTGGTAAGAATTCTGACTAGAGTTTGATTTTATTATTAGTGAACACATATGAAGATTGCAGCAGACAGCTCCTACAACTACGAGAAATGATAGCACCAAGCAACAAAATATAAAATTATAAGGATTTTGCTATAACCGCCACGAACTGTTTTCCCATAAACAGAGTGGAAATTGATCAATAATAAACTTATCAATAATATGACCATTTCAAAAATGAAATGGTTATATGGAATTTCGGATTTGAGCTTATCAGCGACCATTTTTAAAATGCAATGGTTATAAACTGCTAAATTTTTAACTTTAGAAATTCAATTTTCTTTTTTGATATACTGTTTAGCGACGGCCATCGCGAATTGTATTGATAGTAAAATCTCTTGATTTAAGCTATTGATTTACAGAAAATTTAAATTGATACGTTGTTATTGTTAATAGAATTTTATATTTGAATTTGGCAACCATTTCAATAATTGGGTCTATTTTTTTATATATATATTTACAAATAAGTTGAACACAAATAGCTTGGCGAGATATTTTTTCCATAAATTTATGTTTACAAATTAGTTGGTATTGATTCAATTCGAAAATACAATGATTAAGAATTATTTGATCATGAAAATAATTAATAAACCATCACAAAAGTTAAAGAATGAGAAAAGAAAGAAATAGATCAAAATTTCTATTTTGTAATTAATTAACAACTAACCCGTGCAATGCACAGACTTAAAACTAGTATATATATATATATATATATATATATATATATATATATATATGAAAGCTGAATTAATGAAAAACATAATATCATTTTTAGGATAGTATGTTATATCAAAGAGAGAATAATTTTAATTCTAAAAAAAAAGAGATAATAATTTGAGATTTGGGAAGCTTTATTCAAATGTATTAATATTTCAAAAAACTCAAAAATTTAATTTCAAATTTTAAAAGATTAATGATAAATAGGGTTATAGAATCAAGCATCAACCTACAAATTAACTTACACAACAAAAATGTGTCATGTGTCACTTATTAACCAATTAATAGTAAGTAAATGATACATATCAATTTCTCTTGGGGTATAGGTTAAGTTGTAAGTTAATTGTAAGTTTATAAATATTTTTTATTTTAAAGTTTTTAAATAAAAAGGTATAAAGGGACATCTATGTGGTATCGTAACCCATATGTCACCAAGCCAAAGTTTTTTTTTTCGATTTTTTATTCGATGGTTGAGTGAATGAGAACAAATATGACGAGTGGATAGTAAAATGGGGTATATGTAACTATGTAGGGTTGGAGAGAAGGGGAAGAGACGAGGAAAATATAGGAATAACAGTATTTTCGAGAAAAAAAATGTGAGGTGGAAAAAATATAATGTGCATTGATAAATTTTATTTTTCTCATTTTTTAAACTAAATAGGGTCGGATTTTAGGTGATTAAAATAACCTAGCTTAAATTTCAATGGGTTTGAGTTTTATTAAATCTGGCAAAAAAAAAAAACAAATTTATTAGGGTTAAATTCTAAAACTGTAAGCTCGTTTATTTATTGAGCTTATATAGGTTGGCTTAATCGAGCAAAGCTTTTTTTTTTTACCTTTTCTTTTTATGGATACCGTAAAGTCGGAAAATTCAAAATTTATTTTCCCCTTTAACTAGGCGGAAAAATTCCGCCTCTTGATGAGCGGAAATATATTAATATTTATTTCCGCTTTGTTTAAATCTGAAATGATTTTCCGCCTTGTTAAAGTCAGTAAAATATTAAAGGCAACTTTGTCCATAAAAACTCAAATGGGGGCTAATGAGTAACAAGGGATTAAAAAAGAAAAGGTCTTTTTTTTGCTAGCTCTACCCTAAGTGATAATGTTTAAAATTTTTCGGTAGGGTTTTTGGAACCCCATTTGTAGTTATGCACATCCCACTCACTTAATTATTTTAAATTGGATTTTGCTAATCAATGCCCTAAGATCATCGTTTAAGAAATACACTAAGAGAAAATTTACATTGGAAATCTAAGTCTACTAATCCTCGATTTTTTTCCTGATGCTATAAAGATTTTTGCTGATGTGTCCTCGTTGTAATTCAACATTTTGCAATGTAAAACTACCTTTTTTGATTCCTTAAATAATGTCTTAAGGGCACTATTTAGCACTTTCCTTTTAAATTTTACCTTTAAAAAATTAAACCACCCCTCCTCTCTCCCTAATCATGTGAATTTTTTAAATAAAAAAAATCAAATTTATTTAAAATAATTAAAAATAGTATTTTTTAAAAAATGAATTTTTTTAATAATTATAAAAAAATTTTATGTGATGTCACATGACTCTACGTAACACGTTATTAGTAATGTTGCGAAAATGACCATATCATCACTTAAATAACAAAATAACCATTTCAAAAATTTGAACAAAGTTCAAGAACCCAAAGACAAACAAAAAATAAAAAAATTATGAATCAATTTCAAAAAATAATTAAATACAGGGATTAAAAACTCAAAAATTTGATTCTGCCCAAAGCTTTACACTTACCAATAAAAAAGAAAAAAGAAAAAAGAAAAAGAAAATGTCGGTTATGACTTAGATTAAAACGACACATGGAGAAGTAATCCCAACTCATCATGAGCCAAATGACAAAACTGACCATTACCCCCGAACCATCATCATCACCTTCTTAATTTCGCATCTCCCTCACAAATCCAAAGCAAGTTTGTTTTGTTACATTTTAGATTTTACACGCAAAGATAACATATTTACAATCTTACGATAAAGGGAAAAAAAAAAAAAAGAAAAAAAAAGAGAGAGACAAAAGCCTTCTTCTCAATATGAAGAAGAATCAATCTGTTGGATGGCATAACTAAAAAAAAAAACAAGGTTGTTGTTGCAATTTGATAAAAAAAGACATCAAATCTGGCAAATTTAGCGGGATTGAGGGCTCGCTCTTCATTGAAGCAACCTTCTTCTGATCTCAACGACGACGAGGAAGAGTGTCGCCCTTGGCGTCGCAGGTTCATCATGTCTCTCTCTTGGGCTTCTGCCCTCAGGATCACCCTTTTCCTCTTCCTCCTCGCCGCCGTCATCGTCGCTTGTTTCACTCTCCCTATTGAAAAGGTTCCCTTTTTCTCATACCCTCTTGAGCCCTTTGTTCAATTTCACTTTTGGGTCGCTCCAATTTTTGTTCCTTTTTTTTTTTTTTTTTGGTCTGATTTGTTGAATTATTGTTGTTGAATTGGTTGATTGCTAGATTTGCTTATTGATGTTGCTATTTTGTATATGGTTATTGGATTAAGCGTAATAATGTAAGTAGCATTTGTGCAATTTTCAAGCAAAAACTCGATAGAGAGATCCGCCATTGCGGTCCTGCCTTGCTCGAATGCGGACTAGTTATTGGCGTTAGTCCGAATACTTGATGGTTTATACCAAAACAATGTTTATGGTGGTTTAAGTTTAGAGATGAAGTAGTGAACCTTGGAAGATATTGACTTTGTTTGTAATTGGCTTTGTATTCTCTTGCTATTTAAGTGTCAGCTTTCTTGTGAGCTTGTTGGAAAGTGAAAATCAAAGTAGAAGCTTATAACTTTATAAGTTATGGTGTAAATGAGCTAGTTTCACGGATGGGAATTTCCCCGAAAATTGGCAATCATTCTCTTTGCAAAGGGGTTTTGATTCCTTTCTAAATTTTTATCTGCAGATGATGAAGGACTTTTTAGTATGGGTTCATCATGATCTTGGGCCCTGGGGTCCACTTGTTCTGTAAGTCAAATTTATTTTTGATCACTTATATTTCTGTTTATTGGCTATCTTCTTCATTGGATTTTTTTACAATCTCATAATCGTGAAACTTGGTTCAATCTGCGTAGTTTTAATTGCATTAGATAGAGTTCATTTTTTTAAAATGAAATATTTTAGCGAGAAGTACCTTAGTCAAAATATTTGTGCTATAGCATTTCTGTGATCACAAGATCCATATTCTACTGGTGTTGATACTTGAAATTTTGAAATGCATTTTTTTTATGGATTTCGAAATGCATTTATAGCCTTTCTCTCTTGAAGAAATGCATGACGGTTGTAGGGGTGTAACATGTTTGGAGAGGAGATTGGTCACCCGCTTCCATAGTCTGATAGTTTGGGCCTTAAATCATTGTGCAACGGAGAATAATAATTATGCACCTATAGGTTGGCATAATGAGTAAACTGGTTATTTGTTTGGTGATTTTCAGGGCTGTTGCTTATATTCCTTTGACTGTCTTGGCAGTTCCAGCTTCAGTACTTACTGTAAGAATCATTGATACCCTGGCATTTCTTGCAATCTTATTTAATTTCTTGTAGAATAATATTCTCAAATCTCAAATACCTGCAATTTTCTATGCATGTTTTCTTAGAATTGTTTGGTATTTGTGATTGTCACCATTAGGCACTTGTAAATTTCTAAATTGAATTTATCACGGGTTATCATATTATCTGCATAAAATTCTAGATAGGCTATCATTTTCTTTTAACTCCAAAAGTGCAAACTTGATATGGCTATTCAGTTCAAAATGATGAAATGTTGAATTATATAAGAACCTCAGGATTAAGCAAGTATGCATTTGTCATGTGGAAAAAAAATTATTTAGATTATTTTCACGCTGATGAGGGCTTGCATTTGCCATTTCTTATTTCATCCTTTTGTGATTTTCTTTACATTTATAACTTTCTTCAGTTTCTTGTTTGCAATTATATTCCCTCTATTTCTTTTCATGCTTTTACTTTCCATCTCCTTGACAATACCTTACAGAGAAGAGAAAAACTTGAAAAAGCTTATTAAAAAGTGAATTTCTTGAGTCACTTTACGATACTTCATTTTCAGCTTGGTGGTGGTTATCTTTTTGGGCTTCCAGTGGGCTTTGTTGCTGACTCTATTGGTGCAACTGTTGGTGCGGGAGCTGCATTTCTTCTTGGTAGAACAGTAAGTTTTTCAAGTTTTACATTTTTAAGTAGTTGCCAAAATAATAATAAAAAATTGGTCTGTTGCTGCTGAATAGTTACAATTGATGTTATATTTTTATTGGTTAACTCAAGATGCTCTTCTATTGCTCTTTCTCCTTGTACATTATCCTTGCAATTCCCTTTAGCTTTCCGATTGTGCTGCATTGTGGTCCTTGTGTTTCAGTATCATGGCATGGTTCTTTGTATCGTACTAGGTTATTTATTCATATCCTTTTCATTTTGTGCAGATTGGGAGATCATTTGTTGTTTCTAAGTTGAAGGATTATCCCCAATTCAGATCAGTGGCAATTGCTATTCGGAGATCTGGCTTTAAGGTTTGTAGACTTGACAGTGTTCTATAATGACTTGAAAGTCTTGGGGCTGTTGGTGATTAGTTAGTTGTTTTCCTCTAGTTTTAACCAATTTATTTTCCATTCGTGTTTACAAACTCGCAGCTCTGGTTGAAGTGAGTGGGTCATGGAATTACGCAGACTTTAACATGACTCTAATTGTGATGTATTAAAGTAGTTTTGTTTGATTTCCTGTTAAAACAACAAGTACGACATTTATCCCGCTATTTGAATCAGCCCATATACCGTCTGGAATTCACTTAGCTCTTCATTCCTACCTTTTTATCTTCCTATGTGACCATAGCATAAAATTATACTCCTCAGGTCCATGGGTCTAACTTTTTTAGATTAATATTTAGTGGAACTATAAGTGTATCAGTGAACTGAAAAGGATCATGTGGGAGTAACTTTAACGTCCATCTTAAGTGCCATGAACCAACCTTTATCATATCTAGTCATTTGGTATTGGAATCAGTGTTATTTTGTGAGAGACTATGGTCTATGTCTTTCGTCCAAGTGTTCACAAAACAATGTATAGTGACTCTGTTTCTGTCAATGGCATATTTCATGACAATTTCTAGTCATTGCTGAAGAATGCTATTTATTCTTATGCATCTTTGCTTAGTAATTTTTGCATGACATTCTTTTCTGTTAATTTTTCTCAACTGAATATCTGACTTTTTCCGTTTCCTTTGTTAAATTTCATTATCCATCCTTGCAGATTGTACTTCTGCTTCGGCTTGTTCCGTTACTACCATTTAATATGCTAAATTATCTTCTGTCGGTAACTCCTGTTTCAGTTGTGGAATACATGCTGGCTTCCTGGTTAGGAATGATGGTATTTTCTGTGCCCTTGATCAAAATATTTATCGGGGAGTTAGTTGAACAATATACTCTCTTTTCATTTATTGTTAATTGGATTTCTTCTGGATAGTCACTACTGATTGTTAAAAAAGTTGTCTCTAAGGTTGCCAATTAAATAGTGCGTAGGATTAAAGGTGAACTGGATACCTATGAAAAGAGTTGTTTTGATTCGTTTTCAAGTAAATAGGTAAATGAAAAAGATCATTTCCTTTTTTATATTAAAAAAAAAAAAGATCATTTGCTTTTGATTGTTTGTAGTACCACATCGAAAGCACTTTTTTTCAATGGTTGTGCATGTCATGGTTTGAGGCTTTGTGCCACATAAAAATATACTCAAATGACTCCAAAGTTCCAATTATGGGAAAAAAAAATCACAACTTTTTAATCTCCGATCATCAACTTGTGACTTGAACAGTTGAATCATGCAATTCTTACTACACTACAGCTTGACAGTGAAATGATTTTTTTTCATAACAATCTTGAAATATTTGACAGCAATTGCTTGCATAAGAGCGTGGTTTTGGGTTGTTCTTGTGGTTTATGCAGGGTGGGATCATTGAATGCATTCCACCTATGGGCAACCCTATGATTTATAGGTGGCAAGTATGCCTAATTACCTCGAATATCAGCAATTCTGACATTGAAATTAGGTTTTGGGACATATATAACTTGGTAGAATAATTTACTTTAACTTATAATGGTGACTAAATGAACAAGTAGAATTACCACTATAAACTTCCTAGTGTGCATACTCTCATCATCCTAGTTACAAATATTTTTACTCCATTGGTAGTACATATGTTTCTCATTTTGGATTGTAGTTATGAGGTAGTTTTCACAATAAACTTAGATTCATACGTTCCTATAGCTTACTAGATGGCATTTCAATCAGAGAAATTCACTAACACCTCCAATATTGTTACTGTTGCAGCCAATAACACTAGCTCTAGTATATGTTGGAACAACTCTCAAAGATCTTTCTGATGTGACACATGGTTGGGGCGAGTTCTCAAAGACTCGTTGGGTAAGATATGCCATCCTGTAATACTTATATTAAAATGTTGCTTTCAATAACTACTTAGCTTTGCCTTTCTTTTTCTTGTTGATGAATATCTATTATCTAAGATGTCTTGGAGGGTGCAATCTTTAGATTTTCTTGACTTTATCAAATAAGTTTGCTTTATCTCATATTATCTTAACGTATGTTTCTCTCTCTCTTGGATGCAGGCTTTTATCATCTTAGGCCTCCTAATATCTGGTAAGTCGCATTCTTTCCACACATGAATATTTTCATTAGAAAACTATATTTTGTTGTAAACCGGTTTTTCAGAAGATGTTTTTTTCCCTAACTTAAAGTCTCACATATGTATAGAATATATCCTCCCTTCTCTTTTTATGCTGCATATTTCATGTGCAACTATGACAACATTTAAAACTATTGTCCTTAAACTAAGCCTCTAGTCATTTGGAATTTTGGATTACATTTTCATCAGCCTTTGACTTAAAAGAAGTTTCCTTATTAAAAGAAGTTTCCCTATCTTTTTAATTTTTTCCCATTTGGCCCCTCTGTATCGACTTAGACCAAGATTTCAATCTTTTATCTGATAAGCCTGGCTGAGCTCTATTATTTTGGTTTTTTTGCGCAGTGGTTCTGATGATATGTGTTACTAAAGTTGCCAAGTCCGCTTTAGATAAAGCATTGGCTGAAAATGAAGATATTGATGACATTACATCATCTTCAGCATTACCAACTGTTGCAGAATCATCAGGAGATCTCAACCAACCTCTCGTAATTAAGATAGACTCGGCAGAAGACAATCACGAAAAGTAAATTGGTTCATTTTGTGTAAATTCTTTCTCCGCCCTACCTTCTTCTAAATGCCATAAAGCGTAAGCAGTAGCTGCCTGCTGCCTGCTCATATGTGATTTGTACAGTACCAAGATTAGAAATATAGTTTGCTACAGATATGGTTAATCCTGCAGTCAAGGTCAGATTATTGATTAGGTATCTTTTTGTCTAACGGCAGAGAAGTTCATACTTCATACCATGAAGGTTTCCTGATTCTTCTTCTTCTTCTTTTTTTCTGTAGTTCACGCCATGTTATTGAGTTGATACTGGTGTTCTAGTTTCTATTTTCTCTTATACTGATAAAGCACAGATTTGTAGTCCTGATTATTTGTATTACGGGGCGAAGCTATTATATTTGGTTTTTTTTTAGAAAGTTTATGTTATAGCTACACTTGCACCTTAGATTTTAAAAAATGTCGTATCCCGTATTTATCCAAATTGGGGAGGAATGTACTGGTACCATACTCTTGGCTATGCTACATAGGTTTATCACACATTTTTTTTTTGGTACCTAAATATTTAGGTAAGTTGGGTTTCGAATGCTAATCTGGGTCAGGGTAGGTATTATGGCCCTTTGAAAATGCGTTTATAAAGGTTTCTATAGATCTTACCAACAAAGTTTTCACATCATCAATGAGATTTGAACTTATGATTTTGTAAGTCATCAATTAATTTCTTAATAACTGAACAACTATTATTAGCTGGTTTTTTCACACATTCAACTTTGTGAAATTCATAACTTGGTAGCAAGTTCAAAAGAAAAAGATGTTCAAACACTAAATCTAAGATGATTAACATTATTTTTTTTATTAAAGCAACAACACACTTTTATTTATTGGTACAGAATGACAAAACAAGTTACAAAAACAAGATAATAATATAATCATCACACAAAAGTTCTACTCAAACTCTTACGATAGTTAACGAGCACAACCATGAATTATAACCCTAGACACACACGAGTCGTAAGACTCTTAACTCTAGCTAGTGGCATTCAACATGGCACAATTATTATTCTGTAGCATCAATATATATAAAGCATAACGAGAATGGATTCAATGACTTTGAGGAGGGAAAGTCATCATATCTTATGTTGTTTGGCATCGTTAGATGAAAATCAGACAGTTTGATTATCATCCAATAATGCATATCATCCAAATAAAAATGACTTTCTGACTTCAAAGTCAACGAATTCGTTTCGTAGCATGGCTTCCTCAGGGAAAACCATTCTATTTAGCATTCTTGTGGCAGCATTGGTAAGTGACAACCCTTTCCATCCTTTCACCACAGTCAGGGCACTTCACATCAACAGGAAGCCATCCATTGAAGTTCAGAATTGGTACATGGCGGCAAGGGCGTGGTTCCTCGATTTTAAAATGTTCTTGCAGGCAAATCTCAAACTTCTTTGTTTCCAAATTCGTGATCCACTCTTTGTAATTTGCCACTGTTTTCTCAATCACAGCACCAGCAGCACAAGTTAATATGGTAGAACCTTTGCACAGCACTGCCCAACCAACTTCCTTTTGAAGAGAGAGCAAAGTCTGAATATGTTTGGTAGCATCATCATCCATCAGATTCCATTGCATCCTAACATATAGTAAACTTTCCATTCGGGTCCAAAACAGCTCCTTGCCAATCTTTGAGTTTTGCAGTCCAATGGGAAATGAGTTTATGGAAACCTTGGAACTAACATTACTTGTCAGTTGATCTAGTTTGGTGCCAAAATCTTTAATCCATCGCTCATTTGTACCTCCATACAAGAAAATGTACTTGCCCTCTTCAATCTGGCAAAAGAGGAACTCAAATGAAAATAGAATTGTACATGAAGAAGTTTGTTGTACTTTTATATTCTAATTCGAGTTGCATTAATACATTTTTTCCCCTTCTCAAATCTTTCAATGAATAATTGTTGTTCTTATATATTGGATACTGGATAGTTATATATTGAGCACAGTAAATTCTATTATGAACTTAATTTTAATATGATACGGTTGAAATTATATGGTTGTATAATTGCCAACAAGCGCGACGGAATAGTGGTAGAGACATACTACAATTCTTGATAAAAACAATGATAAATACTTGGTGAGAATACTAATTAAAAAGACAAATCTCATTATGTTTGATGAATTAGTCTTCCACGATAATAATAAAATAGTAAAAAAAATATTGTTATCTTGCAATCCATGTACTAAACATGGTTGTTCACTCATTGATAGCTAGTTGGTATGTGTAACAATCGTGCGTCTTGTAGCTTATAAGCAATATGTTGCTTTTGCTATTTACAAAACACCTTTAAATAATGATTTTCTTATCCTCATCATATAATTGAGGATAAAATATTAAAAGAATACATTTGTATTGTAAAACTAAATATTTAATACTTAAAAATGATAAACTTATTTTTTAATATGTTTTTTCTATTTTAATTTTTAACTTAAATAATTTATTTTTAATCAAATAAGCTAGTCAAGTTACCACCTTTCAAAATTACTAAAATCAAGTAACTTATAAGATTTGAACTCTAGTCAAACACACTCTTAGTAAATTAAAAGGAAATAAATTATGAAAGGCATTATTGCATCATCTCAAAAAAAAAAAAAAACATACAGCAAAAGATTTTTTTTTATTTTTTTTTATAAAAACACCAACAAAAATCTACTGATTAAGCATCAAAGTACACAAAAGCCCAACCTTTTATATATGAAAGGTTTGCCAATGTATATTCAATCATGTACTCACCACAACCAACCAGAGAACATTACACATGAGTCTTCTTCACATTATTGTGAAGAAAGAGTTACTTACATCCATAATAAAATGATCCCAAGAGCTACCTTTCACATAATATAAATGTAGTGACCCAACATCTATCCACCGGCTTAATTGGAAACCTTACCTCCTTAAAAATTTTAAAAAAATAAAAAGCCAAAAGGAAAAATTAAAACAAAGGAAAAAGAGCATAGCATATGCCAACAAGCAAAATCATCAACCCCACCTGAACAACATTACAATTACGTACCTTTCGGTTGATGGTCACCATTATTGGACGCATGCCGGGATCTGGGTGTGTTGGCCTGAAAGGGAAGGCATCTATTCCCCATGCCCTTATCATTTGCATTGCATCAAGGCATTCAATGGCACCTTGTGAGTTAAGCACCACTACCATTGGCTTGTAGCTGAATTGCCACCTCCTTTTGATGTACTTAATACCCACAATTGGTGTGCTAGCTTCATAGCATACAACATACCAAGGCATTCTGTTCTTCCATTGATTGAAGTCTTGCAATGACTTTGTTGTCCATTGTTCCACTACTGGAATCCACACAATCTTGTAATCCTTGTGTTCATTTTCAAGCCCTTCATAGATTCTCTTGAGAGTCACAAAATCATCCTCAGAAATGTTGGTCTCTGAGATGAACAGCAACACATTCTTTCCATTCAACAAACGCTCAACTCCAACCTATAAATATGAAGGAAATTTTGAGTTACTATCATTTTGTTTAGTAGGCAAAGATTTTGATGTAAATATGAAGGGAAAAATTATGCATCCGCGAAAAATTGAATTCAGATATTAGCATTTTATGTTCTATGATTTTACAAACTGAATTACATATTGAGACATTATGTTATTAATAAATTATCAATATAAAAACAAGTGACATAATATTTTTGTGATAATGATATATATATTTTGGAATTGAATAACATTTTATCTTATAAAAAAATATTTTTTGTGATGATAATATTTAGTTTAAGAAATTGAATTGCAAAAGCAAAGGGGTCTAGAAAGAACTCACGGGTTCCCCAGTGTGACAGTCCAATTCAGGCTTGAGAGGATACATCAAACAATTAAAAGCCTCGATGATGCCACGATGCCTAGAGAAGCAGGTATGAAGCCTCCAGTAAGCCTCCCACTCGGCTGCAATATTCAATTATCATCAAAGAAATTTTGCATTGGAAAAAAAAATTTAATAGCTCAATGTAAAATACTTGATATTTTATTCCTCCATAGTTTTTAATAATGCAAAGTTTTCAAGATTTTGAAAATATATAGTCGATATTTTTAGACACCTAGCACCCATATATACCATGGATATCATACATACATTCTCAAATTCTTTTTTTTTTTAAGGGATATACATTCTCAAATTCTAAATTGATGTTAGCATATTAACTGATAAACATAAACAAGAAGAAATTAAGCAACATAAATATCATGTAAAGAACATTTACATTAAAATTCTATTTTAAAATACATACCTATTATTGATTTGTATTTTTTAACGGTTTCTTTCAAGGTCGTGAGCTCAGCATTTAGACTAGAAGCAACAGAAGAGAGGCCTTTCATTGTGACAATCCTGAAATCCCCACAATAAATTAAAAAGTTTTCTGAATATATAATATCAAAGACCGAAACAAACAACAAAACGAGTGAAGATATATAGATCATGAAAACAACTTTTTGCCTTTCAAGTGAGGTATAATTAATTATTATAACATGATTGAGGTAATTAATTAATTTTTTTTTTTTGTGGTGATAACCTAGGGTATGAAATGGATAAGAAAACAATCCATTTCGGGATACGTGACTGCCATTTCTAGCAAGCATCACTCTCAGGAAACCAACTTTGGCTTTTGGCCTTGAAAAATATCTAAGGATCTAGCCAGATTTTACATAACATACAGAACCAACTCTTTGCTGGTATGTAATAGAGTAGTACTTTAATATAATTCTTTTTAATCCCAAAAGATGTCATATTAATTACCTGTCATAAGTGAGGTAATTAACCTGTTTCATGCATGCAACAACAACTTGGATAGCCAAGAACGAATAGCGTTCAACATGTTGGGTGATTTCAGTCACAACGGAATGATCATCGATGAAGTCTTTCTTTGAAAGATTATCCAGTTCAAGGATGGAAGCAACAAGCTCCAATGCCAGCTTGGTAAAGCCATTAAGATCACTAATTGCTATTTTGAATTGCTCTTCGTGTTTAACCTTGATAAGTTCATCCACACGCCTAAGGGATGATATGAGCAAACCAAATGAGTTGAGTTGTGGGCGATCGGTGTAATACACGAGCTCTCCATAGGACAAAGCAAATGCTGCTAGGGTTAGCACTGCCTTCTCAATCCCTGAATAAGCTGAGAGAATGCCCACTATTGACGCTGGGACATCACGCTTATTATCAGATTCGCATGCCACCTGATCGATATACATACCCATGTCATGGGATTTATTTGCTAATATAAGTAATTAAATAACTTTCTCTCTCTATCATTTACGTATTTCATATATAGAATCCCAAAGCTTTCAACAATCTCTCTCTCTCTATCATTTAGGTATTTCATAGAACTATATTAGCAAATCATTACATACACACACATATATATAATAAAGCCAAATTTTATTAACAAAAATATTTAAAATATTTTATAGCATTGTGAAAATGAATATAAAATTTATATGAATGATACATGTGATGATTTGATGCTCTTTAAGTTTTTTTTCAATGCTCCCTTCTTTAATATTATTGATATATTAGGTAATAAAAAAATTTGAAAGTTAAAATAATAATAAATGACAACATTGGCCTTAGGGTAAATTGAAGGTGGTGACATCTTTCAATTCACCATTTTTTTGAAAAAAATAATGAAATCATTAATGTTAATACATCGCTCGATTAAACGATCGCCATAAGTGAATTTGGATATGACAATAGCAGTAACAAAATGGGGTGGGTGGTGCAAACTATTTGCAGTAGGATGGATGTTGATAATGTTTGAGATTGAAAGCACACATACATTAAAAAAAATCATTTGTAAATATTGGAGGGGATGCATGAATATCACTTGGAAATAGAAGCGCCGAAGAATATTTCTAAATGGTAATACCATTTTAGAATTGTGCGGATTAGGTTTAACTTAACCCCCAAAATAAGATCATAAGATAAAAAAATATAAGCTTTATAAGAACTAGTTAAACCATATTCTCATCCGACGTGGGATTATCTTAATTAAGGTCATCTTGTTGTGTGTACGCACACGAAAGTGTGTGAGATAACTCAAGACTCCCAATTTTAAGGAATTCCATATTATTTTTTACGTGGGTTTTATACTATAGAAAAAATAATTTAACATATTACTAATTTTTTTTTATAGGCAAACAAAATTTAACATATTACTAATTATAATTCTATAAAAATATACGGCCGGAACTATTCTCTGTCAATAGTGGTTGTCATACCCCTCCTCTATGTTATCCCCATATAAATCATTCATATAATATAAGTATATACATATTTATTCGCTATGTGTTTTCCCTTCTGTGCCATCCTTATCCAATTTTTCCTGGTTCCATCTATGTAAAAATGGATAGTCCTATTTATTTACTTTAGTTTTTTGAACTATTTATTTTGAGACGATCCTGATCTTAACATGCTCTCAAATATAAATAATGAAACAAGGGTTTTCTTAAACTCAACTAATTAAGGGATGACTTTAGAATGAAACAATGTATGAATTTTAAATATATATATATATATATATATATATAATTCCTTTATTTCTTTAAATACATAATTTTTTTTTAAAAAAAAAAGAAATAGTTCTTTAACCTCGGCTTAACAAAATCCATGTAATAAACTGTATTAAATAAGAAAATAATAGTAACAAGAGTAAGGAAAAAAGTTAGAACAAGAGTTCCATGTGCGTACCGTGCAGCATATTTGTTTAAGTATATTCAATGCAGAGTTTATACCGGCGGGAACAACGGATGCGTTCTCTGTAATGGTCGTTTCATTCTTGCCCTGCGCCAATGTCGATCTCAAGTCAATGCATTAAGAATTTAAGATTTAAGATCATACTGTATATAAACTAATATGAAAACAAAACGATATAAGAAAAGAATAAGGAGTATCCTTAAAATGAGAAATTATTGTATGATTCGGACTTCAGAATCAATTATCTAATTTTATCGAGATGTTAAAATATTATAAAGTAAGGGTGCAATAATCTCTCCTTAAAACATACTTCAAGAAGTCAAAACAAACAAATTATTATAAGGAAACATTGAATTGGTCAACAAAATGATAAGTATTATGTTTTCAATAAAAAAAAATTCCCTTTAGCAAGAACCAATGTTAGAAGGGTAACAGTGAATGTGTTTGTAGTGTGTGATTATAGTGTGTTAGTGTGTGTGAAAGAGAGGATATATAATTTCTCTAACCAGCAAGCATTTTTCAGCAGCAGAGGTGGAATGCTTGAGGATATTATGCGCAACATTAAAAAGAGAATTAAAATCCTCTTTCACTTGATGAAGTTGTTCAGATTTGTAGTACTCAAGCTCAGTAGCAGTATGATATTGAAATTCAAGCTGCACAAATTGAGTACTCCTCATACTGAGATAAGAAACACAGTAGCCTAACAGGAGGATTTGGACAAAGGTGTAGCTTAGCTTGCTAAATATTAAAGGCTTTGGTGTGAGCCTTTGTTGCCCCCTGACTTAGCCCTATTTATAAGCCTTGTGGTAAACGATTTAAGGATAAAGAAAGACTGAAAGAGTTTAGATATAGTAATATTTAATTTTGGGGGTTCTATCATGTACTATGTTAGGATGACATATTTTAAATTTTAATTAAGTGACAAATTTATTTTTTGCAATTGTATATTTATAAAATTCATTTGTACGAATAAATATTGTTCATTAATTTCCGATTCAAATATAATGTATCATTTTTAGGTATTTAAAATGTTGAAAAATCTTAGACGACGTTTTAAAGGTATTGACTAAACAAATAAAAATAATTATTTTATTTTGAAAATTGTTGTGTTTATTATTTTAAAACATTGGACTTTGTTTTCCTTTTGTATTTCACTATTTCTTAATCAAGGCCCACAAGACTCTCGTTAACATAATCCAAAAAGGGAGTTAGTCCTCAAACCCCATTTTAATTCCCCAAACCCCAATTTATTAAATATCCCACAAATACCTATTCTAAACCCCCTATTTATTCCCTCCTTTTCATGTTCTAATTTTTCAAACCCCACCCCACTCTAACTTCTCAACTTCCACTTCAACCTTTCAACTTCCACCCTTCTTCCTCACTACCGTCGCCACCACCACTGCGACTCCTTCCTTCATCATTGTTGCCTTCTTCACCTCTGTTGTCGCTGCAAAATTCCGATACGGAGTTTTCGGAATTTAATAATTTCGAAGCTGTATTGTCCAAATTTTATCAGTAATAGGTTTACAAAGTTGTGTTCCTCCATTGCTTGCTTATGCTCACTGAAGTTAACATTAAAAAAAATCAACATGTAATACTCTAAATTTGAAATAACAAATTAAATAAACTATATTAAAAAAAACATGCTATAACAAAATTTCGACACACTTAATAAAATTTTACAAAATATTTCGACATACCTGTGTCGGAATAAATAAAAATTCTGACATACCCGTGTGGGAATAAATAAAAATTCTGACACTGGTTAATCGAAATAATCACTGTAACGTAAAAAAAACGAAAAAGAGATGAATATTACCTTTAACAACAAGCAGAGGGAAGCTACTGGAACTCCTTTTGGAGTGAATGGTGTGAAAAACTTTTGTATTTCAATGACCTTTTTCTGGAGAGAGGTAGGGTGAGAGGGGTTTGTGACAGGAGAGTTTAAGAATGCATGGGATTTGCTGGGGTTTGGGGTGGAAGGTGGAAAGGTTGTTGGGGTTTGGGGTTTGAGGTTTCTTTCTTTTTTTTTTTGGTATTATTTTGAATACTAAAGGACAATATGGACATTTTACATTAAATTGGGGTTTGGGGGACAAAAATAGGATTTGGGGACTAATTCCCATCCAAAAATGTTCCTAATGACAGTCACTAGAAAAAAGGAATTTGTTATACATTGCCACAACTAATCAACATAATATAAAATATGAGAAGTACGAGGTTAAAAAAATTTCCCTCCTAAAACACCATCCATTTTTCCTCTTAAGTCCATCTTTAATGATATGTTGCATAATTAAGTGTGTGTTTTGTGTCTTTTAATCTTAGTCGTCCATCCATCATGTTTTGTTATATTAAATCATTACCGTTCATTTCGTTTGTGATTTACTCTCTCTGACTTCATATAACCCTCTCTTTGCATCGTTCTTTGTCTTTCCTTTTTTCGGCGGTTACATTTGACACTTTTTCTTCTTCTTTTCTTCTTCCATTGTTCTTATTCTTCTTTTCTTTTTTTCTTCTTCCATTGTTCCTTTTTTTCCTTCTTTTGTGACCCTAAAGATTTGATTTGCTCTTTTTGGGGTTTTTTGATTTGGGTATTTGTAACATCCCTAATTTCAATCTAAGTATAATATGATTTATGCAAAGTATTTAAGGGAATTACCAAGTTTAGGGACAAGATTTTGGGTAGTAATATAAGCCTAGATGAATATGGAAGTCTAAGGGAATGATTTGGAGCTAGAAAACAACCAAAATAGGATTTTTCATGGAAATAATCGATTACCTTGCAAGGTGGTAATGGATTACAAGGCCTCTGGTGAAAACACAAAGATGTTGCAGCATTGGTAATCGATTACCTCATGGAAGTAATCGATTACCTTGTGATTTTCATGAAGTAATCGATTACTTTAAGATGGATTAATCGATTACTTGCTCTCAGTTGATTATACTAAAATGTTGCATCAAGGGAGGTAATCGATTACTCTAGGTCAGTAATCGATTACTCTTGCAAAAATCTGAAAAAAAAATAAGCATGTGTGGACCACACATTTTAGACTTCCCCTCCAAGTTAAGCACCACAGCCACACGTTTTTGGCCCCTCATGCAAGGTGGTGATAAAGCAAAAACACAACAACTCTTTTTCTCTCTCTCTCTCCATCTCTTTTCCTCTCATTCCCTTCATCTCTCTCTCTAGTTCAAGAGCATAGCATCATCATCAACCATTAAACACTCAAGAATCAAGATCAACCATCCAACTTCTCATCATCTTCATTCACAATCAAGCCAAGAAATAACCATTAACCTTCCCTCCTCTCCTCCTCCAATTCGTGGGTCTCTCCCTCGAAGTCATCCTAGGTTTTCAAGTTTGGCAAGCCATGGGATAGTTACACATCTAGGCCATATACTCAAGATCAAGGGAAGAACAAGCTCATCAACCTCACCTCCATCCTTTCTTGAATATTTTCCAGCTCTTTTTCTAGGGGTTTTGCTAAGCTATCACAAGGAGGCTAACCTAGGGTTTGGAGTGCTCTCTCCACAACTTGAGGTAAGAAGGGAAGTGTTACCTTTACTTAGAGGGTATTTTCTAGCTTGTATATAGGGGGAATTAAGGATAGGGAATGAAATAGAATAATAAACCTTAGGGTAGCTGATGATAACAGGACTTGGAGTAAGTGAATCAAGAAAATAAGACTTGTTTGGGATAATTGTAGGAACCACCAATTATGATGAATAATGAAAGTGAAACTATAGATTTAGGGATGAGGTAAATAATGGAAATGATGAACTTGGATATGAACTTGTATTAATATAAGTGGTTAATGGAATAGGAAGGGAAATTAAATAGTGAATCAATTAGTTATGAGTGTTAAAAAGTGATTAATGTAATTCTGATGTGCATGAATGTAGGAATGTGATATGTATGTATATTATCATGACCCTCCCTAAGAGGAGTGTGTATATTATCAGGACCCTCCATAAAGGAGTGGATATCATCAGGACCCGCCATAAAGGAGTGGAATATATATTATCATGACCCTCCATAAAGGAGTGGATATTATCAGGACCCTCCGTAAAGGAGTGGATATCATCATGACCCTTCACTTGCATCGTAAGTGAAGTGAGAACAGGTCCCTCCGCTTACTCTCTAAGCAGGAGTGAGAATTGTATATATATAGTACCATGACCCTCCATAATGGAGTGGATATTATCAGGACCCTCCGTAAAGGATTGGATATTATCATGACCCTCCCTAAAGGAGTGGATATCATCAGGACCCTCCATAAAGGAGTGAATATCATCATGACCCTTCACTTGCATCGTAAGTGAAATGAGAACAGGACCCTCCGCTTACTCTCTAAGCAGGAGTGAGAATTGTATATATATAGCATCATGACCTTCCATAATGGAGTGGATATTATCAGGACCCTCCGTAAAGGAGTGGATATTATCATGACCCTCCATAAAGGAGTGGATAGTATCAAGGCCCTCCGTAACGGAGTGGACATTATCATGACCCTCCATAGAGGAGTGGAATATTATATTGGCAAGACCCTCCATTAGGAGTGAGTATCAAAAAGGAATAAAAGGGGTAAGTAGGTAAGTGTGTAAAATGATAGGAGGACATGATAGAATCAAGAAAGGTTAAGGAAATAGTAAAAAGGGATAGAAAGAAATATGGACAACAGTAGGGAATTAATGAAGCAAGGGTAATTGAAATAGAAAATATAATTCAAGTGATAACGGGTAGTAATCTCTTAGTTGTTCTCTATGTCATTTTAGAATGTATTTTCTAAGTTCTGTGTAATGCTACCCTTCTTGATATATTTTTACAGGTGAAGAAGGAGCTTACACGAGTATGGTCAGACAGGATTACACTCCACCTCGTAGAGTGCTGGGTAGTTAGTTGGGTGACCCTTTGTCGGTCAATAGTTTTATTTGGATATTGGAAATGTATATATATTTTTGGAAACCAAACGAAATTAAGAGTTGTAATTGTTTTTCTAAAATAATGTAACTGAACTGAATTGTATTTTGGCCCTGCTGGCCCACTGTTAATGAAAATAAAGTTTTATGCAGGTTAAACAAGAAAATTAAATTTTGGGAATGTCCCTGAACAAAGTAAACTCCGTCCGATTTTACGGAGATTTTCATAAGAAGTAAATATAACTAAGAGTTTTCATAATCAACTAGTAATATTAAAAGAAAAATTTTACATTCTCAATTAATTAAGGATAAAAATAACTAGGGTGTTACAGTATTTTTTGTACAAATTTCTAAATCAGCAATTTTTTTAGATGGTGTAAATTTTCTCTTTTTTCATTCACATCCTACAAAATTTGTGACCCACTGCAATTTTTTTTAATATAAATGTTCATTTTGTTCTTGCTAATTAAGCATGATTTTTTATTTTCTTTCTAATGGGTTTTTCTTTTGTTATACCGTATTTGTTAAATGTTATGCCCTGTTTTGTTTTTCCTTTTATTTTTTTTACAAGTACGAAGGTTTGATTTTTTTTTCCAGTTGTGATGATTGATAATGAATCAACAACACATGATATATTTATCTTAGGTGGGTTTATTTTTTATTTTCATGTAAAAGCTCTCTTTTTGTGCTTCTAGGTAGTGTAACTGCCATAGATATTAATAGTATTTGCTTGTATTATTTTATAATATCCTAACTTAAATCTTTCCTAAACACCTCTATGCTGTTATACCTTCAACAATAGAGGGCATAGCAGATGCAAGTCATCATGAGATTTATAGATCAACATGTTGCCTTAAAAAATATAAATGCATGGTACTTTTTTATTTTATGATTTTTTATTTATTATTATTATTTTTTATTTTTTGCAATTGTAAAGCTTGTGCTGGTATCGTGAGAAGTCTTTGCTAATAGCTTTCAAGATTCTAATCTATGATGTCTAATATTATTTTATAATATCGTAACTTAAATCTTTCCTAAACACCTGTATGCTGTTATACCTTCAATAATAGAGGGCATAACAGATGCAAGTCATCATGAGATTTATAGATCAACATGTTGCCTTAAAAAATATAAATGCATGGTACTTTTTTATTTTATGATTTTATGATTTTTTTATTTTTATTTTTATTTTTATTTTTTATTTTTTTTGCAATTGTAAAGCTTTTGCCGGTATCGTGAGAAGTCTTTGATAATAGCTTTCAAGACTCTAATCTATGATGTCTAGTAATAGAGAAGAAAGGTTATATGAGACTCAAGAAGGTCCAATACTTCTATTCCATAATTTTCAATGCCAGTAATGGATAAGTAAAGGCTTTCCTTTTTGCATTCACATAATCTTGATACTACATGATTTCCTTACTCATGAACCTTTTGCAATGTCTTGAACATTTAGATGCACAAGCAGAGGGGATAAATATTTTAAGCACTAATTTTGGGATGTAAGACTCATTTGAGATATTTCCTTTTCCTTTTGTTTTTCTAACTTTGACAATCTCCTTTCCAACCTTGATCAACATGTAGCTTTGTTTTTTTAATTCATATCTTTAGTATTATTCATTTGTTAGTAAGGCTAATAATGGTTAGTCTTTAAAAAAACCTAATAATCAAATATGATTCATGCTCTTAAAGTTGATTATACTATGAATATGAGTTTAATTCTTTGATCTATTTTCTGTGTGCGTTTGCTATTCCTTTTTTCTCTATGATTCCTTTTAGTATCATTGTTAATTAAGTGATTATCATTGTTTTAATTTTTATTTAAGTGTTTGGTGTTGGTGTAATTTTGAGGTAGGGAGAATATGATTAACATAATTAATTTATTGTTAACTAATTTATATATTTGCCCTCCTAATTTTGCTATGGTTGTTGATAAATGAACACTTACTTGATCCTATTTATCTTTTAGAAGATGATGAGCTAGCTCTGAATCATTGAATATGAAGATCTTGATGATATTTGTTTTCTTTTATTATGTCTATGGTTATTAAGTTTTTTTTTGGATATTATCATTTTAGGGATACATGTAGTTATTCTATAATTAGATTTAGTTATTTTTGGATACATGTCATTTTTATAAAAAAGTTCATACTAACTTATCATTTATAAAGACATATTTCCAAAATCTATAATCAATCAATGTAAAGAAAACACAAAATTTAAACCCGTGCATCGCACGGGTAAAATTACTAGTGAATTAAAAGAGGAAAATTAATATAAGAATCGCTTTTCATATAGAGTTAACAAATTAAATGGTTTTAATTTTATTGTTAATTAGTTTTGAGATAAAACTTTAACAAAACATCAATCGTGCCATAACCCAACTTTTTTTCAATTTTTATAGGTCAATAGTTATCGAGGCCATTAAATGTGCTTTCATCTTCATGGATCAAAAATATCGTTGCGGGATGGTATTGGAAATCCACATCATCTGATTCATCCTTTGTGATAGGATAGACACCTTTTTTTTGTTTATCAGGAAAAAAAAAGTAAATATTTTTTAATGAAAGAAAGAGTAAATCTTTAATAATGGCTCAAGAAGTGCAAATACTAATAGACACCGTCGTCGTTATGATACAATATGACTTGTTTCAAAAATTTAAATGATGTGAAAATAGTTAAGAAAAAAATGATGTATAAAACAATAATAAAAATATGATATAATAAATATAAATGAGTAAATTGTCACTTTAGTCCCTGAATTTATACAGTGTTTTCACTTTAGTCCCTAAAATTAACAAAAATGCTCTTAGCTCACTGACTTTGTAAAAAGTCATTCACGTTATTCACTGCCCTAACCTTCGTCAACGGATGTTAACGGAGTGATGACATAGCTGACTAAGGGCCTTAAACGATGTCATTTTGCGTCTTCTTGACACTTATAACTGAGTAAACTGTCTCGTTAGTCCTATTGTTTGCATCAATGTCATGTTCAGCTGCACCAGTCCCATGTTTTGAAGCTGAACACTTCAAAATATGCACACTTCAAAACATGGCATTGATGCAGCTGAACATGGGACTGGTGCAACTGAACATGACACTGGTGCAGCCGATGGGACTAACGTGACAGTTTACTCCGTTATAAGTGTATCGGGACGCAAAAACGACGTTAAGGTCCCCAATCAGCCACGTTATCACTCCGTTAACGTCTGTTGACGGAAGTTAAGGGTAGGGACTAATGCGAATGACTTTTTACAAAGTCAGGGACCTAAAAGCATTTTTGCAAATTTCAAGGACTAAAGTCAAAGTGCTGTGTAAATTCAGAGATCAAAGTGACAGTTTACTCAGCTTTAATAAAAAAAAATATATACAGTAAATAAAATATTTTATGAACATAGGATTTATATAATATAAAGTCTCTTAACCAAATAAAAAAAAGTAGGATAAAAATAGTATAATATTCCAAAAAAATAGGTGAAAATATGAAGATGTTAGATCCTAAATATTATAGGTTTAATTATACTTTTAATTCTTCATTTTATTTTGAATATTATTCATTTTTAGGCTAGTAGTACTTTTTATTTACATCGTCATATTTTTAGGTTTTATTGTCAATTTCTGCATTTATTTTCAATAGTATTTTGGTTTTTTGACTGAATCTTGTTTTTGTCTTTAACAATATAAATTTCATAAAAAATACAAATTTTAACACAAAATGAATCTTTTTCATAAAAATAAAGGATTAAATTAAAACTAAAAAAAAGGATCGAATTGAAACTTTTATAAAAATAAAAGACCTAATAGATTTTTTTACAAAATAAAGGATCAAAATAAATAAAAAAAAATAAAGGACCAAAGTACATCTTCAAAATAAGATAAAGAACCCAAAGTATAACTAAGCCTAAGTTATAGGGTGGTGTTTTGGGTGGATCATTGATATTCTGAATTGCTTACCTATTCTTCTTAATTAGTCCTTGTTGATGAATCATATGGTATTTTTTTTTTTTTTAAAAAAAATGCTAACAAGTAATGAGTAGGTTTTTGAGAAAAACAATAATGTAAACATATAGCTTACAATTAAAAATCACGATTAATCAAAAAAAGTTTCAATAAAAAAAAAGTTTATATAAACATTTAGAACTACCAATAATTGTGGATGGTTTAACTTTGGATTGGATCGATTCGCAGGTTAAAAAAATAAATAAATACTCTCTCCGTCCCTAATTATAAGACTCATTTGGGAAATTTTACGTCCATTAAGAAAGTGAATTAATTTAATTATTTGTATTGGAAATGTGAAATTTTAATGTGTACTTTCAAAATTACCCCTATTAATATTATTGAGAATCTAAAAAGTGCTAAATAAATAGGGGTGTTTGTGGAATAAAGTAATTAATGATCATTGAAAATTGGTATGTGATCTTATAAATAGGGACAAAATAAAAATGTCAAAAGGGTTTTATAATTAGGGACAGAGGGAGTATCATTATCGATTACGACTCTCCGTTTTCAGAACAATAGTGTTATTTGAATATTTATATGAAATATCTAAATTCAACATTTATTATTTTGGAGAAGAATGATGGGTCTTTCAATTTATTATTTTATAAGTAGTACTCACTCCGTCCCTAATTATAAGGTTCGTTTGGGAGATTTTGCGTCCATTAAGAAGTTGATTAATTTAGTTATTTGTATTGGAAATGTGAAGTTTTAATGTGTATTTTCAAAATTATCCTTATTAATATTATTGGAATCTAAAAAGTGTTAATTAAATAGGGGTGTTTGTGAAAAAAAGTAATTAACGATCATTCAAAATTGATATAAGATCTTATAAATAATAACAAAATAAAAGTGTCAAAATGATTTTATAATTAGAGACGGAAGGAGTATTAAACTTAAATGTTAGACATAAATGTCTAAATAACATTATTGTTTTTCGAAACCATAAAGAAATTAGGGGTTACGCAGAACTGGGACAAATAGATATTTTAATCGATGATAATGTTGTGTGTATGTTTTTTAACAATAATATTATTTCGACATCTATATCTAACATTCAACTCTAATACTTATTATTTTGAGTAAAGATGTATGTAAAAAATAATAAGAAAGATAAATTGAAAGGTCCACCATTTTTTTTTATAAAAATGGTAAGTGTTGGACTTAGATGTTAGATGTAACCCTTCTATTTATTTTTCTTATTATTTTTTCGTTTTTACTCAAAATAATACTCCCTCCGTCCTTAAATATAAAACTTCTTTGAGGATTTCACGTCCATTAAGAAAGTGAAATAATTTAGTTAATTGTATTGAAAATGTGAACTTTTGATATGTAATTTAAAAATTACCCCTATTAATATTATTGAGAATTTAAAAAGTGTTAAATAAATAGGGGTGCTTGTGAAAAAAAGTAATTAATGATCGTTGAAAATTGGTATGAGGCTTTATAAATAGGGATAAATAAAAGTGTCAAGAGGACTTTATATTTAGGGACAGAAGAAGTAGATGTTAGAGTTGAATATTTGATATAGATGTTCAAATAATACTCCCTCAGTCGCTAAACATAGGACTCCTTTGAGAGATTTCACGTATTAAGAAAGTTGAATAATTTAGTTAATTGTATTGGAAATGTGACATTTTTATATGTATTTTCAAAATTACCCCTATTAATATTATTGAGAATGTAAAAAGTGTTAAAAAATAGGGGAGTAATTAATGCTCATTAAAAATTGAGAAAAGATCTTATAAATAGAGACAAAACAAAAGTATTAAAAGAATCTTATATTTAGGCACAGAATTATTATTTTTAATTGACTTAACAAGGTTGTGCGTGGACCTGCTAGTTCTGAGTTTTTAATTTGGCACCGGCCTAGAATGATCCAAATTTCCTCAAGTGCTTATTTTATAATTATTTTTCATTTAAAGTAATAATAACAGTAAAAATGTTCGATCCTATATTTAAGGTGCTCTCACTTGCCATGTACCCCAAAGCAGAAGACAACAATAATGTCGATAAAAGAGAAAAAGCGAGAAACTAATGTGAACTGCGTCGCGGAGGACTGGAGTCATTTTTGTTTGCCTTATGGATGATACTCCCTTCGTTGTTGAATACTCCTTCGGTTTCATTATCTTGGTAAAAGTCAACCAAGTCAATGAAAATAAGAGAATATCTGTTTAATATAATGCATGATTCATTCATTAATTACAAATTGATATTATACAAAATTTCATATCATTACAATTAATACATAATGCAATATTGTCTCCAAAAAAAATCTTTAAATGTTTTTTTCTTACTTACTTATCAATCATCGATACAATATATAATCTTTAAGATTTTTCATTTATCTTTTTACTTTAATATGGGACAAATTTTTAACATTTTTTTACCAAGATAATGGGACGGAGGGAGTATAAAACTTTTTTGACACTTTTATTTTGTTCCTATTTGTAAGATTTTTTGTTAATTTTTAATGATTATTAATTACTTTTTTTTACAAATACCTCTATTTATTTAACATTTTTTAGATTTCCAATAATATTAATAGAGGTAATTTTGAAATTACATATCGAAAGTTCACATTTCCAATATAATTAACTAAATTATTCCACTTTCTTAATGGACATGAAATCCCCAAAGAGATTTATATTTAGGGACGGAGGGAGTAAAATTTTTTTAATAGACGTTATATATCATCGTTATCGATGATAATTGATACTCGCTCTCAGGTCTTGTATATAAGCAAAAAAAAATTAATTTCACACTTACTAAGAAATTTAGTTGAGTGTATTTAATTTTTTTGAGTTCATAAAAAAATAAATTACTTTAGGAAATATGTATTGAGGATAAAGCAAAAATTAAATGATACAACCACTTTTTTGAGATATTTTAGGAATGGTTGTTGGAAATAAAGAGTTGGTTAAGTTTTGCTTGTATTTGATACCATAATAAGATGTTTTTATTTGCTTATATTTGAGACAGGAGGGAGTAACATTGTGTTTTTTTTTATTGTTACTCCCTACCGACTCAAATTATAAGTAAAAATAACTAATTTTATGCTTATTAAGAATGTTAGTTGATTGTATTTGATTTTATTAAATTTATAAAAGAATAGAGGTATTTTAGGAAAGTTGTATTGGGAATGAAAAAATATTAAATAAGATAACAACTGTATAGAGATGTTTTAAAAAAGTAGCATTAAGAATAAAATAAAATTTAAAAGAATTGATTAATTTTGCTTATATTTTAAATCAAGAAAATTATGTTTTTTTTTTAAATATAATTCAAGTTTGAGGGTATTGACTTAACAAGATTGTCGTGAGCATGCTGGTTCTGGCTTTTTAATTTTTCAACGACCTAGAATGATCCAGGATCCAAATTTCCTCAAAGTGCTTATTTTATGATTGTTTTCCATTTAAAATAATGACAATAAAAATATTCTCATTATTTTAAATGACTAAAATCATGGCTTAATTCTAAAAAAAATGTCAATAAAAATATTCGATCCTATATGTAAGTTGCTCTCACTTGCCAAGTTGCCAATTTGCCATGTACCCCAAAGCAGAAAACAACCAATAAAAGAGAAAAAGCTAGTAAATTAATATGAGGACTGCAACCTGCATCACGGAGGTCTGGAGTCTTTTTTTTTTAAAAAAAAAAAAAATTAAAGTTTTTGGTATTTGAAAATTGACCAACTTTTTATTTAATTCGTCCTAATCTTTATAAATTTAAACTTTTTTGGTTAGTCTCGATTATTAGGGGTTTATCGTTAATTGATGACATAGATAAGATAACAGATTGTCATGTCAACGTGTCATGTGTCTTTTAAAAAAAATAAAATAAAATAAAAGGTCTATGAAAGTTGATCGAATTTTAATTTAATCCATATTTTTTTTTACCAGTCAAGATTTTTTTTTGTCCCTGCAACTAGTAAAATATTGTTAACTAACATGGCAATAGATTGTCACGTAGCATGCTATGTGTTTGTACAATATAATGAGTTGTTTTCATGTTGACAAATGATATGGATAATCTAGCAAGGTAAGAAAAACTCTAGTCACGATTGGCCCAAGATTGCCTAACTTACTCGAGTTCAATAACAATAACTTAAACAATTTGATAATCATCATTGGAGTATATAATATACAATTATATTCTTGCATAAATATTTCGACGTGAGATTTCCAGATGAACTAAAATATTATAATTTTTAGTTTTTCGCCCTTTCTGGTTATATAATAAACCAAATACATAATAAAACTCATGTCTTATTATATATTGTTCTTACATGTTTACTGTTCTTACATGTCATTTGTCAACGTGACAACGACTTATTATTATACAGACACATGACATGCTATGTGACAATCCGTTAGTCATATCAGCAATTAATTGTATTTTACTAACGGTGGGACAAAAAAAATTAAACTTGTAAGGACTTTGACCAATAAAAAAAAGATAGGGATTAAAACAAAAATTCGATTAACTTTATTTTAAGGACCTTTTACTTTAGAGGAAAAAAAAAGACACATGACGTACCGACGTGACATTCTCAATTAACCACATCATCAATTAATTGTGGATTCCTAACAGCAGAAACCAAAACAAAAAAATTTAGGCCCCGTTCGGGGTGGTTGCCAGTTTCTGGTTTTTGGTTTTGAAAGTGTATTTTCAAAACAAAACCTGTTCGGCAAAATTTGAGCTGAAATGGTTTTTTACTCATTTTCAGAACAATTTAACCTCTATTTTCAAAACAACAAATAATGGTTTCATAATTTCAGTTTTAAGTTGCAAACTTATATCGTCTCATCATCTTTTACATCATTCAATCACCACCACCACCATCATCACTCATCCATTCAACCACCACCACCACCGTCATTATTACTCCTCCCACTACCATAACCATTATGGTCACTGCTACCACCGTGAATGTCATCCAACTAATACCATTGTAACCGTCTAAACCCCAACCACCACCCTGACCCTTATAGCCACCCCAACCATAACTACATTCTCACTTGCTACCATTGCCCCTCCTTGTACCACCATCATCACTATTCAGACAACCACCACCCAACAACCATCATCACTAGTCGGACCACCACCATAGTGACCACCCCAATCACCATTGCCCTCGCATGACCACCACCACCATCGCAACATCACCACCACCACCACCACCTCTATATCCATCACAACTATCACCTTTTAACACTATCACCACATCCTCACCCCCCTCCCCCACCGTCTATCCTTCAACCAACACCACAAAAGTTATTACTCGAAACTACAATTACTATAACAACGACCACCTTCAACTAGTAATAACAACAACCACTTGGAAGTTGTTATTAAATTATTGTGGTAGTTTACAAGATGATGGTGTATAACATTGTAGTAGCGCTATAAAAATTATAAATTTGAAATTAATTTTGAAAACTGAAAACCAAAAAATTTGAAACCAACATTATAAAACTGAAAACTAGTTTTAGTTTTTTTAAAATTTTAAAACTCAAAACTTAAAACCACCCCGAACGGGGCCTTAATCTTTTAAGCTAAAAACCGATCAAATAAAAAAATAACAACTAAAACCAAACTCAATCAACTTTCAAGTACAAAAACTTAAATGAAGTTTTTTTTTATTGACTTTGCAAGGTTGTGAGTTTTTAATTTGGCAATATCCTCACGTGCTTATTTTATTTCCAATTAAAATAATAACCATAAAAATATTCGACCCGATATATAAGGTGCTCTCACTTGCCAAGTTGCCATGAACCTCAAAGCAGAAGAGGACAATGTCAATAAAAGAGAAAAGCTAATAAATTAACCACAATGTTTTTTAACATCAAACTTATATATTAAAATGAAATATTTGTCATTATAAAAAAAATGATAATGAATCTAATATACTATTTTATCATTTTTTATTTCTTTTTTTAAACTAATAAATGTATAATTTTGATGTCAGTTTTTAATAATTCCCCCGTTTCTAAATATAGCCTCTTGACGTAGATTTTCACACGGATTAAAACGATACTCCCTCCGTCCCATTATCTTGGTAAAAAAATGCTAAAAAAATTGTTCCATATTAAAGTAAAAAAATAAATGAAAAATCTTAAAGATTGTATATTGTATCGATGATTGATAAGTAAGTAAGAAAAACATATTTAAAAATTTTTTTTGGAGACAATATTGTAACGATATGAAAATTTGTATAATATCAATTTGTAATTAATGAATGAATCATGCATTATATTAAACAGATACTCTCTTATTTTCATTGACTTGTTTGACTTTTACCAAGATAATGGGACGGAGGGAGTATTAATACTCCCTCCGTCCCATTATCTTGGTAAAAAAATGCAAAAAAATTTGTCAGATATTAAAGTAAAAAAAATAATGAAAAATCTTAAAAATTGTATATTATATCAATGATTGATAAGTAAGTAAGGAAAACACATTTAAAGATTTTTTTTAATGCAATATTAATATTGCAATATGTATTAATTGTAATGATATAAAAATTTGTGTAATATCAATTTATAATTAATGAGTGAATCATAACATTATATTATATAAATACTCTCTTATTTTCATTGACCTGTTTGACTTTTACCAAGATAATGAGACGGAAGGAGTATTATTAGTGGTATTGAAAATGATGATATATATTAAGTATATTTTTTTAAAAAAATTACTCCTAGTTGAGTAAATAAAGATGTTTGTTGAAAAAAATAATTAATGTCATTGAAAATTGAGAAAATGGCTTATATTTAGAGACAAAGAAATCTCACAATCTAATACAGTATATATAGAGTAAACTGTCACTTTGGTCACTGAATTTACACATCATTTTCATTTTAGTCCCTGAAATTAGCAAAATGTTTTTAGGTCTCTGACTTTATAAAAAAAATATTCACATTAGTCCCTGCCCCTAACCCCCGTCAACAAACGTTAACGGAGTGATAACGTGATTGACTAAGGGCTTTAAATGACATCATTTTTGCATCCCCGTATCCCAGCTGCACCAGTTTCAAGTTCAGTAAACTTTTATGATTTATATATAGGGTGGGAACGAATATTTTGTATGGTCTTTAATTTGGAGCAGTTGTTTGAGTAATTAAGCATATTAAAGAATTTGGAATAAAATAAACGATTATGCAAAACAAATTCATAGAACGTCTTGAATACTCTTTACCCTTGGAGATTATTGGGTTCTCTTATTCAACCCAAACATTGAAAGAAACAAATAAAATATAAAAAGTGTGTTGAATTGTGTTTCTTAAATCTTTTTGACTGATAAAATTTTCAACACTTAGAAAATTTTTATGAGATTATTAAAGAAAAACTATTTTAAGAATCACTTGTTATCTTAGACTATACAATATTATGCATAATATGAAATCGAAAGTAAAGAGTTGAGTTTAGAGAAATCACACAAGGAGATCTATCTCGATAGTTCTTGGCAAACACAACTTATATTTGTCCTCAATTTTGAATGTTACAAGAGCAGTAATGTTATTCCAAGTATTGTTTACACACCTAATTAACGTTCTTAGGCTCGAAGTAAACTTTGCTTATGTCGTTTTTTTAGACTCATCTAACTCTCATAATACAAGTTTCTCACATGCATAAAGGTTTAATTTCGTGCACAAAGAGTCTCTGGGATCATAAATACTGAAGAGAGACTTCAACTGTTCAACACAACAAAGATCTCAAGATATTTTCTGAATCAGGTTCAGGATATGAAGGTTGAAACTCAATGCTCAGCAGTGAAATGATAGAGATATAATGACGAATAAAAACGTGGATGAATTATTTTTGCAAGATTTTTTTATGTCCGCTTGGTCTCAAAGCATGCATGTGAAATGTTTTTTTAGGTGAGGAATATTTTTGAATTTAGCTTCTTCATATTGTTGTTTGAAATTGAGAAAGAAATAGGTGAAAAAAGTTTAGAAGCGTGAGGAGGGTTATTTTTTACCTTAACTGATTTATCATATACTTGATTTTAGTAATACTCTTAGTAGTTTTTTTTAATGTTTTTTTCAATTACAAGTATATTATTGACACATGGAATAGTAGAAAATGTTATTTTTTTCTGGTTGCCCACCCGGTTCCCTAAGTACTACCTAGGTACATCCGGATCCGACCCGGGTCGCGTGCCTGGCTATGGCAGGTGAGTCTCCCAACATGAATTTTCTGCATTCACAAGGACTCGAATTAGAGACTTTGCTTAAGCGAGATCGAGCCGCTTACCACTCGTCCCAACCCATTTTCTTTAACTTTTGTTGCAAAAATATTATTGGCCGAGGAGTTTTTTTTTTTTTTGAAACCAGGTGGTGTCTGAGCTTCACATTTTTTTTTGGCCCAACTAATCCATCTCGGATCCGCGAACTGTGCAAGTCTTTTTGATTCAACGGTGTGGATCGTCCTCCCCATGGTTGTCAAAAACTAGTGTTAATACTTAGAAACTTACGAATATATGAATTTACCTATGGAAAACGAGTTCAAACTAATGAAAACTCGGAGTGAAGTGACTCGGGTAGATAATGGTAGACTCGTGTAAACTCGCGAGTTTATGGCCGAGTTAGCGAGTTAGCATTCTTGAGCTCTAAACGTCCAATACGACATCGTTTTTCAAATTTTTTTTTTAGAAAAAAATCTTCTAGGTCATTTTTATCCTATTTGTTACGCTTTTGGGGTAAAAAAACCTCTAACTCAATCTTCTCTTCTCCTTCTCATTCAAAAGCTTCTTCAATCTTCAGTTCTTCTACCGTACGCCCGCCCACTCCAAGGTTTAGCATTGGTTGATTGAATAGTAGCCAAGGTTTTTGCTTTAAATATAAAAGTTGTTTTGATTAAGAGTTTTGTTATTTACATTATTTACATTGCACTATATTATTATCTAGGCGCATAATTAATAATTGAGACTTGGTTTTTCAATTCTTCATTTCCCTTCCACCGGCAAACCTTATCAAAAACACTAATTTTGTATGAAAAAGTTTGATGAAGATTGACCGAAACATATAATTACTCCCTTCCTTCCTCTTTAAGTATAAAGATACACCACTCGAATTAACAAATATAATTAATGTGTCTTTTTCAATTAAATTATTAATTTGATATTTATTTAGTTAGTCATTTTTATCTTTTATAAATATTTACTATAATTTTTTTATTTATATTTTTTTAATTAGATGAGGATAAAATTGTAAAAAAATAATTAATATTGTTTTTATTTTTATAATAAAAACATTTATATAAGAACAAATTTATTTATGCTAAAAAGACACTTAAAATGAAATAAGAAATATTAGGAACAACCCTTAAAATCTTGATTAAAGTTCGATAAAAATGTATTTCCTTTAAATAAGAACTTTAACTTGATAAAAAAAATTAAAGTCTTCATTTCTCAACACTTTAACTTCACTAATATTCTGCAACAAAAAAAACTTCACCAATATTCTTTAAAAAAGAAAATCAGTTTTTACTTGGTTCATCAATGTCCTAAATCAAGAAAACCTAGGATTAGAGGTGAAAATTCTTATTATCTAATCATGCTCGTGTCTGTCTGGTTCTGGTTTTGACTTTGATCATGGCGTATTAAAAAAGCACGACTCAAAATTGTATTGCAAAAATGTTTTTTAAACCCGCATCATGCATGTATAGTGCTTTTATTTGTCGACCCGACAATCATTTAAAAAAAATATATGTCTGTTAATATCTAATAATTGGTAGTTATACTAATTATATGTATCAAATGACATGCATCACCAATGGTAAATGTATTATTTACTCATTTGCTTATAAAAAAAAAAGTAAATAAACATTGTATATTGTAATGGACCTTTTTTTTCTCCACTTTCAGCAAAAAATTTTAGCAAATTAAGATTAAAAATTAAATAAATCAAGTTGGCTTGTCATGCCTGACAAAAGCCTGGATGCATTTCGTGCTTTTACTGGTCATCCTAAACAAGCACCGATATAATCCGTGCTCCAAAATTATTATCTAAGTCAAATATTTTTCCATGCATACTTATTCGGGTCAGTCCAATCGCATTGGGCTTTTGTACCGACTTTGGACACGTTTGGTTTCACGTTGCGGGGCCGCAAACGTGAAAGCTACTCTCCTGTGGAGTTTGCTGAACGCGCGTCTACAGAGTTTGAAACGCTCAACCAAACAGACGCTTTATCTAGGATGTGGAAACGACTTATTTTGAGATTAAAGAATGACTTGAGATAAATAAAAAAAAATAAATAAATAAAGACCGACTTGGGATATATACTATACATACATTTAATTAAAATTAAAGGCCCTTATTACAATGATACAAGTGTTTCTATATCATATGATCAGTGAGCAAAAGAGGACACGTTTGCTTGTACTTTAGCTTACCTATCTCTTCCACACCAAGTTTTAAACCTCATTTAATAAAAAAAATACATTCACAATCTAGAACTTGCAATAAGTTAGCGTTAGTGGCACTATCAGAGTGTGAATTGACAAAGACTGTGAATCCACTTTTCTAAACTAAAACACCAAATCCTTATATATAAAGAATTGTGTTTGATATATAGCGTTTGAAGTCATCGAGAAATATTTTGTGTTGTTTGTACGTGAATAAATAATACTCTCATATAGTAACTTAGTAACTTTTGATTCGTAAATGCATATGTTTTCACTTTGCATTTATATAATTTTCATTATCTATTCAAAGTTGATATCATCACCGAAATTTCTTCACATTCATGACCTTGCCCTCTTGAAGATGGGAAGCCATAACGTAGTGGGAAATAATCATTTCACATGAACCTTTTTTATTGCAGGGATAGTGTTAACGGTAATTGGCACATGAATGTGATCGAGTCTTATAAAAAAATAAAAAATAAATAAAAATTGGCATGTATGTGAATAACCTAATTCGCCTTTAAGGTTCATCTTTCTTGGGACCAAACCTTAAGAAATTGACATATACAGCTTTCATTTAAATTTGAGATCGTGCACTACATATACACACACAAATACACAATTACATACTCGTTTTCCGTTACGTTGCCTAGGAAATTTCTAGAGTATCAAAGAGAAACAACTAACTACATCTTGTTCTCAATTTAATTTTTTTAATGTCCATGTTTAATTCTTCAACCACGGGCTCCAAAATGTATCTATCTATATTCTTGTTCTGTCAAATACTCCTGGCCTATACGTAAGAGATGAGCATATCAGAATTGGAAAGAGATGATTAAGAACTCAGTGATTCAACACGATTCAAGTGTTGAATCTGAAGAAGAAGAAGAAGAAGTGTAGAAAACGTGAAGAGAGAGAAGAGAGAAAACAGAATTGTAACTAATTTGCTGAGTAAGAAAATGCACTCATCTTATTAGCCACATGGCAAAATCAAACTATATATACAAGGCTGAAACTACCAGCTACACCAATGAATTTGGCGCCAAAAACTAACTAACTAACTAACTACAATTTACAAGTTAAATATCTACAAATCAAGTCACTCCTGCCTTGCTGCTATCAAGCCTTGCTGCTACTTGCTCAATTCATGCAATTACTGCATCTGCTACTCGATTAAGTTCTGCTACTCGATTAAGTCCTTGATTAACTTCAGCTGGCTTTGATCCTAACTTTGATTCAGTGTTTAAGTTCAATACCCCCCGCAAGCTGGAGAGCAAATACTGATCAATCCCAACTTGGAATCAAAGCCATGAAACAACTTAGGACTTAAGGCTTTAGTGAAGATATCTGCAAGTTGCAGTGAAGAAGAAATTGGAAGCAACTTCACCAAGCCTTGATGAGTTTTCTCACGTACAATGTGACAATCAATTTCTATGTGTTTCGTGCGCTCATGGAAAACTGGATTTGCAGCAATATGTAATGCTGCTTGATTGTCACAGTACAATAGGGTAGGATACTGAATTGGCATCTGAAACTCATGTAAGAGATAGAATAACCACTGGAATTCATGAGTAGCATGAGCCATTGCCCTATATTCAGCTTCACATGAACTTCTAGAAACTGTTTTCTGCTTCTTGGATTTCCAAGAAATCAGTGAATGACCAAGATAAATGCAATAACCAGTGATTGATTGTCGTGTATCTGGACAAGTTGCCCAATCACTGTCACTATAGCCTTTAAGAACAAGTGCTGACTTAGCAGAAAACATCAATCCTAGTGAAGGATTGCCTTTGAGAAATCGAATAACTCTTAGTGCTGCTGCATAGTGTATATCAGTGGGGGACTGCATGAACTGGGCTAATTGTTGAACTGCAAAAGTGATATCTGGACTTGTATGAGTAAGATATAACAACCGTCCAACAAACCTCCTATAAAAAATTAGATCATGAAGCTGAGTCCCTGAACTAGCACTTAAATGCACATTACAATCCATAGGAGTACTAATAGCCTTTCCTCCCAATAAACCTGCATCAGAAATTAATTCTAATGCATATTTTCTCTAATTCATCATTATCCCTTCTTTACTTCTAGCAACTTCAAAGCCTAGAAAAAATCTCAGGTTTCCAAGATCTTTGATACTAAATGTAGAATCAAGTGCTTGCTTAACTGAATGTATCTCTGACAAATCAGTACCAGTCAAGAGAATGTCATCAACATAAACTAATAAGCAAGTGAAATGAGAACCATGAGATTTGGTAAAGAGAGAGTAATCATGAATAGACTGAGAATAACCCAACTGCACCAAGAAAGTAGACAATCTTTCAAACCATTGTCGACTTGCTTGTTTAAGACCATATAGGGACCTCTGCAATTTACAAACCAGATTTGGTGAAGGTGCAGTTAAACCAGGAGGAAGGACCATGTAAACTTCTTCATGAAGATCACCATGTAAGAAGGCATTATTAACATCCAGTTGCTGTAAATGCCAACCTTTGATTGCAGCAATAGCCAAAAGAACTCGAATTGTTGACATCTTAGCAACAGGAGAAAAGGTATCTAAATAATCAACCCCTTCCTTTTGAGTATAGCCTTTCCCAACTAATCTGGCTTTATGTCTCTCTATACTACCATCAGCCTTCCTTTTTATTTTGTAAACCCATTTGCAGCCAATAGGAATTTTACCAGGAGGAAGTTCAGTAAGAGTCCAGGTCTGATTCTGTTCTAGTGCAGCAAGCTCATCATTCATAGCTTTCACCTAACACTCATGAGCAACAGCCTCTCCGTATGTAGTTGGCTCCTTATCAGCAATGATAGACAAAGCAAATGACTTATAAGAAGGAGACAACTTGTCATAAGAAAGTACATCAGATAAAGGATATGAACAATTAACTGCATGCTCAATATGTTGCAACAAATTGCAATGATAATCTCTCAGATACTGAGGAGCTCTATGATGTCTGTCTGATCTTCTAAGCTCAACTGGTGGAGGCACAGCATCATCATCAGGGTCTTCAGCATTTGAACCAGAAGAAAGAGAAATAACATCTGAGGTTCTTGGAGCAGGAGTAGGACTTGTTGTAGAAAAACCAATAGGCAAGACATCTTCATAATATAAAGTAGGAATGAGACTACTTTCTGAAACAACAGCAGAGCCTCTAGCTGCATAAGGAAAGTGCAGTTCATGAAAAACTACATTTCTGCTAACCATCAGCTCTTTGCTAGATAAATTGAGAATGATGTAGCCTTTTGTGCCTGCCTTGTAGCCCAAGAAAACACCCTTGACAGCTCTAGGATCCAATTTAGTCCTATGAATAGGCAATGTGCTAGCAAAACATAAGCAGCCAAAGGTTTTCAGATGCATATAATCAGGTTTCACTTTGTACAATCTGAGATGAGGAGACTCATGTTGTAACAAAGGACTAGGCAACATGTTAATGATATGCACTGCGTGTACCACAACATAGTTCCAGTACACCTTGGGCAACTGACTTTGAATCATAAGAGCTCTGGCTACATTCAGTAAATGTTGGTGTTTGCGTTCAACAACACCATTCTGCTGAGGTGTATACACACAACTTGTTTGATGAATGATCCCCTTTTGTAGATAAAAATCTCTCATAAGGAACTCAGGACCATTGTCACTTCTAACAGTTTTAACTGTTTTATTAAATTGTGTTTCAATTAATGTGATGAAACCTTGCAACAGATTAGAGGTTTCTGATTTACTTTTCATCAAATAAATCCAACAGTGTCTAGAAAAGTCATCAACCACAGTGAGGAAATATTTATGACCATGTATAGATGGAATAGGATATGGCCCCCAGATATCAACATGAATTAAGTCAAAACAAGAAATAGTTTGTGTAGTACTAGATGGAAAAGGCAATTTTCTTTGTTTAGTCAAATGGCAAACATCATAGATAGATTTAGTACAAACTATAGAAGGAAATGAATGTTGAATTGACTTAATACAATCTCTAGAGGGATGTGCTAACCTAAAGTGGCATACGTTATCACTAGATACAGCATTGATAATCTTATTATGCAAAGACTCAAAAGAAACTTCTCTGTGTTTTAAAGGCAATTTTAGCATATACAGTCCTGCAACTGCATCAGCTGTACCAATCATCCTCAAGGAACTCACATCCTGTATAAGACACTTAGATGAATTAAAAGATAGAATGCAAGACAAATCCCTAGTTAGCTTGGTAATAGAGATTAAGTTCAGGGAAAATGATGGAATGAATAGCACATCACTGATCAAAAAATTGGAATTCAAAGTAATGGTTCCTGAATAATCAGCAACTACCTTGCTTCCATTTGGCAATTTGACATGGATTGGTCTTATTCTATGATAAGAATCAAAGAGTGAAGTGATGAACAAATGTGATCAGTGGCCCCACTATCTAGAATCCAATAGCTACATAGGTTCATAAATGTGTTACCTGACTGTGTGGTTGAGTTTGTAACTGGTTTAGCACTAGAACTGTTTACTGTATTGACTTGACTGTTTGGAGTATTCTGACTATTCAACACATTCTGCATCATACTCATCAAGCCTTGATATTGTTCTTTGGAAAAACCATATAGCTGATCATCTTTTTGAACAACATCACAATTCTCAACTTGCTCACTGTCAATCTGATCAATCTCATGAACATCATTTTGATCAATTTCTGTTGAATTAGCATAGCTAGAATTTGGTTTTGATGGCCTCCAATTAGTTGGAAAGCCATGTTTTCTGTAGCAAATGTCAACAGTATGACCTATTCGCCCATAGTAAGTGCATTCTTTAGAAGAATTACTCTTGAATCCTGCTGCTGCATTTGTACCTTTGCCTAGAACTCCTTTTGAATTATTTGTTGAAATAACATTGCTGCTACTAACATTTCTGTTAACATAGTTTCTATTGTATGCTGCACAAGCCTTAGCATCATTAATACCTCCAAATAACTGCCTCTCTTGTTGAATAACAAGTGAATAAGCTTTGCTAAGAATCGGTCTAGGCTCCATTAACATCAACTGAGATCTAACATTGCTATAGCAATCATTAAGTCCTCTCAAAAACTTAATCATTCTATCATCTCTAACATAGTTTTCCATTTCATCATATCCTCCATAGCTACATTTAGTTACACATCTACACTTAGGAATTGGCTTGAAATTGTCAAGTTCATCCCACAGAATTCTCAATTCAGTGAAATAAGCACTTACAGTTAGATCTCCTTGCTTCATATAAGCAATTTGTTCCTGGATCTCTGCAATTCTGAACGCATCTCCTTGTGAATACCGATTCTTCAATTCAATCCAGATATCTGAAGCATTTCTCATTCGAATAATACTCTGTGCAATCTGTTGTGAAGTAGATCTGATAATCCATGATTTCACCATGTTATTAACTCTCTCCCAAGCGGAGAATAAAGGATCTCCTCGATTTGGCGCAGAAATTGTTCCATCAACAAATCCGATCTTGTTCTTCGATATCAAACTCATCTTCATCGTTTCAATCCATTGCTGATAGTTATCTCCGTCTAGAGGAGGAGAAGCCATCACTGTGCTTGGATTTTTTGAAGGATGAAGATAATAAGCAGAATTTGGATTCTGCAAAACTTCCATAACTCGCAAATCAGAATCGATTTCCATATCTGTGCGCAGAAGAGCTCGAAAGAGCTCTGATACCATATCAGAATTGGAAAGAGATGATTAAGAACTCACTGATTCAACACGATTCAAGTGTTGAATCTGAAGAAGAAGAAGTGTAGAAAACGTGAAGAGAGAGAAGAGAGAAAACAGAATTGTAACTAACTTGCTGAGTAAGAAAATGCACTCATCTTATTAGCCACATGGAAAAATCAAACTATATATACAAGGCTGGAACTACCGGCTACACCAATGAATTTGGCGCCAAAAACTAACTAACTAACTAACTACAATTTACAAGTTAAATATCTACAAATCAAGTCACTCCTGCCTTGCTGCTATCAAGCCTTGCTGCTAATTGCTCAATTCCTGCAATTAGTGCATTTGCTACTCAATTAAGTTCTGCTACTCGATTAAGTCCTTGATTAACTTCAACTGGCTTTGATCCTAACTTTGATTCAGTGTTTAAGTTCAATATGAGCACACAAGTGATGGCTAAGTATCCTTTCTAGTTTCTTCCAGTGGTGTTTTTTTTAATCAAAAGTTCATAACCTTTTTTCCCTAGTGTGTACACAATCAGCTAGGTAGGTAGCACCGTAGCAGGTCCTAGATACATTGGATTTGAAAGAACGCGCCCCATTACACATATCAGGATTCAAATCCAAGGGTAATGTTATGAAACATTCAAGTTAGACTAATCTTAGTAACAGGTTAAACCTATGATTTAATTAAAGAAAAGGTTCGAAAGTGATTCAATCATTTAAGATTAACATTTAATGGTCGAATTAATCATTGATTTTGTAGGCACCAAGCAAATTGTTTCATGAAATTATTGAAATCACAAATTAATCCCTCTGGCACCTAATATAAGCATCATTTGACCAAAATTTTTTAATCCTAAATATAAGCACCTTTTCTAAAATTTTACAAAAATAACCCTATTTAATATACTCTATCATGTTTGTGGCCGGGGAAAAGAAACACCAATTAATGACTAGAAGATCAAAATGATTGATTGGTAAATATACACTTAAAATTTACTATTCTAATACAAATAACTAACTTACCTACTTTTCTTAAAGGGAGTGAAATTGTTCAAATGGTACTTATATTAGGGTCCGGAGGGAGTATTAATTTTCGAGATAAATGTGACTTACGATAGTCCCTTGGTTAATTTGTGCGCTGTAAGTTATTCGAAACAAAGAACCCATGTGGACGAAGACGACTCGTCTCTCCAATCTTTTTAAAAAAAAACTAAAAATAGAAAAATATTGTCTTTTAAAGTTTTTTTAATTAAAAAGAAATCTTTACCCACATGACATCACATGGCTAACCTCTTGCATTTGTTTAGGATTTTGGTGTGACGTGTCAAAAAAATTGACTGAAATTGATAGCAGGAATATATAGCAAACCCAAAAATAATTTTGAACATATATTAAAAAAATAAGGACCTATGATAAAATGACCATAATATTCAAAGACTGGAAACATAATTAAACATTAATAGAAACCCTAAAGGCTAAAGCCCTAAATCAACCTCAACTCCTCATCCTTATTCAAAATTTGAAATTGCCAGCGCTTCCACATATTACGATTTCTAAACCCCTAATCGTGTACAATGAGCCCCAATTCACAAAACATATCCTCAACCCCAATCTTGTATCCCCGATGTTGCATGGTGGGCTTTAGGGGTGTAAGTGGTCCGGTCTCGGACCGCGAGATCGGTCGGACCAGACCGAACCAGACCAAAAAATTGTTGGATCGCAAGATTGTTGTCGGTCCGGTCTGAAATTTTTTGGACCATTATGTTGTGGTCCGGTCCACGGTCTCACAATTTTTTAAATCGCGAAGACCGGACCGGACCGATAGTTGAAATATTAAAATAAATAAATAAATAAATAAAACATGAAGAAGCCTTCAGCCACGTTCACACTTCACAGAATAACCACAACACAACAGCATATGGTTCATACTTCATACCCTAAGTTTTCTCCCTCACACAACCCTAAGAAGCAGCCGCTGCCACCGCCGCGCCTTCCATCCCTCTTCCCTCCGTTCTCGACCTCTCTCTCCCTCCGTCACTCGCCGGGACCTCTCTCCCTCGGTTCACTCGTCAGTCGCCACCGCGACCTTTCTCTCCCTCGGTTCTCCGCTCTCCACCGCGATCTCTCTCTCGCTTGCCACCGTGTTCTCCTCTCTCCACCGCATTCTCCCTCGCCAGTCGAAGTCGCCGTTCGTCGCCATCGAAGTCGCTGCTCCCTCCGGTTCTTCCTCCTCCGTTCTCCATCCTCCGTTCTCCCTCCGGTTCTCTCCTCCACTGATTCACTCTCTCTCTCTTCCTCCTCCTCTTCGATTCCTTCTCTCTGCTCGTTCCTCTCCTCCGATTCATTCTCCGTTCTCGAGGCCGCTCGTTCCTCTAGCCATCTCTACTGTAAGTTGAATTTGATCGCCATCTCTGCTCTAAGTTGAATTTGATTTTGATTAATTGATTTTGCCTAATTGATTTTGCCCTAGATTAATTGATTTTGATTAATTGATTTTGCCCTTGATTTATTTCCAGCATCTTAAATTTTAATTTAATGGTCTAAATAGACCAGACCGGACCGGACCGATCCGATCCGGTCCGATCTTTATATATAAAACACATCAAGACCAGACCGGACCATGTTAATTTGATTGGTCCAGTCTCCAATGTCCGTCAAAGACCAGACCGAACCGGACCGTTACACCCCTAGTGGACTTACTCATTGAAGTTACTGTGCTCGCTCTGGCTTCCATTGACTATGCACAAGAAGACAAAGGAACTATTATATTCCTCACTTCCTAATGCTCCTACTATTAGTTCTTTCCTTTCTGGTCTCGCTGGCTCCAACAGTGTTCACTTTGTTCAACTTTGAGATGTTTCTACCGGATGATGAACCTATTGCAAGCCAGCTCGTTAATTAATTCATTTACATCCCATTTCAACGAACAAACAAATCCACTATATTGGAACACGGAAGCACGATGATCCAGCAGAGAAATTTAGAAAAAGTCACCTACGCTGCGTATGTGTAAAAATTATATATATATGCTAGAGGTCGGTGTATTGCCAAAAATTTAATTTTTTTTTGTTGTAGGTTATGGGGCAGCATTGCAGCATATGTGTGAAAATGTTAGACATACTCTAATCTTTAGCACGCTGATCAAGAATATTAGTACTTCATGAGATATAAATGCAATTTTAAACTCGTACGCTTACTTTTAAGAGTACAAAGCTTAAAAAAAAAAAAAAATACATATATAAGGATATTTTGAAAAAAGAATTTGTTTTTTTTAATCAAATATTAAATGGGGGATAAAAAACTAGTTTTTTTTTTTTTTTAAAAAAAAATTTGCTTTTTATTTACTTTGGCCAACCAACCAACCCTACATCAGGCCGGAATGTTGGGCCATTTTGTTCAACTGTTCAAATGACCTCATTTTTACGGCTCGATCTGGTTTAGAGTGAATTTATGTACAGATTAAGGAGCAAAAGATTAATACCATTTGGCATTATTAAATTAAGGGCTCGTTAACTTGCTCATTTTACCTATCAATAGGTTATGTACATTTTTAAATCAATAGGTTATGTACAATTTATATATGAATAGCTGTATTCATTTAAAAAAAAATGCATAATTGTATAGTAAAGTATTAAAAAGTACAAAGGAACCACGAGCAAGATATATGATTAGACACAAGCAACAATTACAAATTCAAAAATTATATGCAAATTAGCTCAGCTAAAGAGGGGGTGGGGTTGTAACACAGCAATCCCTTTTTATGTGCTGAACATATTCTATCTGCAAATGAACTATTAGGTCATTTTTTATGAGGGAAACGTCCCAACAATAAAACATCATATCGGGTGAGATGGTTTCCAACTTGCCATGCATATCATAGCATGGTATTTGCATTGAGCCATTAAATATTTGCTAACCACACTAATTTAATATCTAACTTTTGTACTTTCCTCTGTTTTATGTCTCAAATAATTCATGTTAGCAGTGTAATCCTATTTGTCAAATATAAAATGGCATATTCATAACGAGAGAAATTATTTTGCCACCCCATGATCTATTAATGCCACCCCAATATTATAATTTATTCTTTTTGTGCCCTTTAAAAAAAACTACTTTTATACGGGTCGTAGGAGTTGCTCACGACCTGATGTCCCTGAGGTCGTAACACCCCCTTACGACTCGTTTAAAAACTGAATTTTTGAACGGGTCCTAAAGAGGTGTTACGACCTGCAGGTCATAGGGGTTGCTTACGACTTATAAGTCGTAGCACCCCCTTACGACCCATTCAAAAACTGACGACCTAACAGCTACGGAAAATTGCGTATCCACTCCGTTGCTGATCTCTAGCAAACTACGGATTAGCAACGACACCGCTACAAACACGTGCGTAACTGTGGAAAATGGCTTCCGTTGCCATTTGTTGCACTTACCCCTTCATATTATTGATCAACAACACAATTCAACTCCAATTTGAATGTTTTGCTTTACTCCCTAGCAATGCATCGTAGTCGTAGACTAATCCAAAGTTTCATTTCATTTTTTGAACTTGTATTTTAACTTGCACCTATATATATATATTTATATATGTGACTCAGATTAGTTGTTTTAATTTTTCTATGTTCAACATAAAACATTGGCATAAACTATTATAAATGAAAATTCATGCATTATGTGCACCTTTCTTCTTGATTTTGTTAAATATTTGTTTGCAGTTAATTTATTATCATATTGAAAATAAAAAATCAATCCACAAGTTTGCTAGAGATCAGCAACGGAATGGATACGCAATTTTCCGTAGCTGTCAGGTCATAAGGGTGATTGGGTCGTCAGGAGGTGCTACGACCTAAGGTCGTAAGCAACCCCTACGACCTGCAGGTCGTAACAACTCCTTACGACTTTGAACGGGGCGTAAGGGGGTGTTACGACCTCAGGTCGTGAGCAACCCCTACGATCCGTGTAAAAGTAGTTTTTTTTAAAGGGTACAAAAGGAATAAATTATAGTATTGGGATGACATTAATAAATTATGGAGTGGTAAAATAATTTCCCCATAATGATACTTGAATTTAGGAGAAAAATAGAGGAGCTCAATGCATGCTAAAGAAAAAGGAGCGCTTTTCTTATTGGAAGAGAAGGCTATTTATTTTGATACTTGAATTAAATAAAAAGTTACCCTTATAATAAAAGGTGAGGCAACATCATATGCTACCTCATTATGAATATTTGAACGCCTTGCTGTGTGGGTGACAATATCCTCTTTTTGCTTCCCAGAGAATCAGAGGAAAATCCATTTTCTGGGAATAATTTTATAAATTTTGTCAGTGCAAGTTAACTTTCTCACTGGCTTATTGTGTTGAATTTGGGTGTTTAAGTGACCCTACCATTTCCTTGATGGAAGGGATAAGCATTATTCTATCAAAGTGAGGGCTCCAAAGTGCAAGTCTCTAAAAAAATCTATTTTGTCTGTCCTCTTTTGTGACTGTATGAGTTTTATTGTCCGAATTTTGAACATTAGAATTTGACAACTTTCTATTACAATAAATAAATTTTTTTTTTCTTTTGCTTTTTCTTTTACTATATATTTTTTTTATGTACAGTCATCTAAAAATTTATCACCGAAATTAAAGAGACAACAAATGTTATCTCATATTTGATGTACATGTAACATTACTCTTATATTATATATCATAACCGTAAAAAACGCTTACCTACCGCTAAGGTATGTCACAAGAAAGATTAAAGGACCCTAATACATTGACAAAGGCATGTTTTTTTGCGTTGAATACTTATATTTTATACATAAATGAAGCTTCTATATATAGCACAAAAACATATGTTGGTCGTGTAACTTTGGAAGCTAAAGATGACCAAGAAGAAGTTTGAGTCCCTCATGGGGAAAATGCGAGGTTTCACTTTCAACCTTGTGTCTCTTGGTGGTTGCTTTGATAGCTGCTATGATCGCACTCAAGCTTGTGGATTAGGCACAAGGATCTGGAACCTCAGTGATAGGCCAGTGCAGCTGCAAATAAGGGTGGGATCAATACTGAAGAAGGTTCACACTTTGAAGCCAGGGTCTTCTAAAAGAGTGGAAAGTAAATGCATATACAAGGCATATATGCCTAGTAGGAGTGGCAGTGGTGGTGGGGGATTGAAGAGCTTGCTCTACTACTATGATGAGACTTGTCACCCTTATATTTGGATTCAAGACATAGGGGGTGATTCCTTAAGGATGGTAAAGCAGCAGTATGTTAGCCTTGAGGATTTGAGGGATTCTTCTGAGATCAGAATCTTGAGGGATCATCAGAGGGGTTGCATATCAGTAAGTAAGAGAACTAGGACAGATTTCTGTTGAATGAATGTATCTCTTGCTTATTTCAGAAGTTAAGTTTGTCATGCGTAGGAAATGACATTTTTACTTCATGCTATGTAGTTTTTGTGATATTAATTGCACAATGACATGGTCCGTGATCAACTGATCTTGTACTAGAATAATTAGTAACAAGTGCTTAATTATTAATTAGTGTACTGAAAATGTGAGAATGATCTTCTTGCATCCACTTATGTTTTCTCTAAGGGCTTTCAAACCCTATCCTAAAGGCATTGATTTTTTTTTTTTTTTTATAAGTAAAGAAATTTTATTCAACACAAACGGTCTACATAAGTATTATTGTACACGTGAACATAACTTTCTATGAAAGGTTTGAACACGAGTATACAATCATGTTTTCAAAAAGACCAAAACCAATAAGGATCATTACAAAAGAGTCATGCTTTACTAGAAGGTGAAGCAATAGTTACAATACTAAATCAACAAACCACCACTGACATCATTAAAGCTTGCTTAAGCATTACTAACATCTCTACCTCCTTAAAAACTTTGCAAGAAGAAATCCAGTGGAAAAATCCTGAGCAAGATTAAGTAATAAACAAAATATTATGTTTGTATTGGAAAAAAAAATCAAGTATTTCTCAATATAATAAACCTCACAATTTCCAATGTTAAATAACCATTCTAAGTTTTTTGATCAATGCCCTCAAGGCACCGGTTATATTTTTAATTTCTTTATTATAACTAACATTGTCTTTTAGGAGCCAATATGATTGACCAAGAAATAGGTTTAATCAATGTTGAAATCTGATGGATTTATCATGCTAATGCCTTCGTATGTCACCAAGAGATATTTCTCTTTCGATTTTGTTAAATTTTAGTTTTTGCCCCTTTTCAGTGATTTCGACAAACAGTTTCTCTTCCTTTGACAGTACAAAAAGCTATGTAACCAAAGTTGCCACGAGTTAATTGTACAAAATATAGCATGGCTGTAGCTAGACTTCTTGGTTTTCCTGCTATTTTCTAATTCAACATCATCAATTTTACTCGTGTTTATGAAGTTTAGTGCAAAGCTGTAGTTTCTGTTCCACAGTTAAGAAATGACTTAAACTTCAGACATTGATTGCCAAAGTCCAAAACTTAGGTTGAGAGAATCAGAGTCGACAGTATGAACATCAACACATGGACGAGAAGACAAAACGTAGCCCTAACTCCCGATACACAATCAAAAGGATCGAGTTTGCATTCACTATATTATCAAAGACACAGAATTCAGCAAATTGCGCTTACCGGCTCCTGGAATACTGATATCCATGCTTAGCTTTCACTTATAGATGATTAAAATTCTATCCAAAAATGCTAAAATCCGGAGAAGAACCATAAAAAGGCGATAATATATAGATCGCAAGTTCTCTAGAACAACAGCGAATGATATGTGTCAACACATGATTCCCATCCTTATGAACAACAAATTCATTTGATTATCCAAAAATACCTTTATCTGTTTGGCAGTGCACAGTGCCTATTCAATGCTAAGATAGAAAAGTGAATAAAATTCATTCAAATACAAACTATTGAATCTAGATTTGACAGAGGAGTGCATCAAGGCAAAAGGAGAAATCCCTCCAGCCCAGTGCGGACGTTAATGTAGCACCAAGTTATTCGTTTCCCTTTTCTCTGTGGCTTTAATTATGTATACTCCAATTAGGATTTACAAAGCTATAAACGAAAGGAGAAATTGCTTCAGTTTGATGTAAGACCCTCCTAGGCAGAACCAGGACCCATTGCCCGTACTCTCAACATTTCAGTTCTCTTGCTTCTCCCCATCACTTCCACCAACCACTCTGCACATTCCCTAATCCCCATCCTGCATCAAACGAAGTTCCTCAAGTTAAGTGCTTCAATATAGAAATGTTTTTCCCATCCAATACAATGCACAAGAAAATGTACTCCAGATATCTCCATCTTAATTCTTAACTGAAATCATAAGGGATCACCCAATATTAAACTTGAAGTTCATACAACGTCCTACTTACCCATCATATGCTGACACAGCTTCAAACATGAAAACTCTTTCGTCAAGCTTCTTCAAATCTAGATACTGAGCAAGTTCTTCAGCTGATACTGCTTCAGGAAGATCCTGGAATAACAAGAGGGTTAGCTAACACTGTCGACACACATGCAGAAGGACAGGGATGGGGGTGACAAGTGACAAGTGACAACAAATGAGTAAACCGAGGGTGCACTGGTGTAGAATAATATGGTGACACCTTAAAGGAAGGTGAGATATGAATATCATTGTGCTCTACTTGTCATGATCTTTCCACTAAAAAGCTAAGAGGGTAAGTTGAATAATATATCAAGGATCAGAGAGAAAGAACATTAACAGAGAGCTTATAATGCTTAAATACTTGAAATGCTGTATAATCCAATTTGGTAACAAAGTATTTTTGCAATCCCTTCTCTTTTGAAAGCTGAATGGAAACATATTTTTTACTTCTACAGTTGCCTAGCACTCAGATAGGCAGAAACAGAATAGGTGTCTCGAGGTACAAGGAAATTATACAAGACATTGAACATGTATAGCAAGAAAAACACTAGACTATATTAGAATTATCTTACAAATTCATCAGATAACATGGCATGTTATGTTATAAGCACTAGACTCGCCTGCTTGTTTGCTAATATCAAAAGAGGGGCTCCTCGTAGATCCTCATGCCGAAGCACCTTTTCTGGTAAACATGTCAGTTATCAAATCATCACTTTTCTGTATATTTCAATTCTTACATACTCTTGCAACTGCAAGTCAACACCTTATAGAATTATAAATTTAGTAATTTAGAGATACAAAAATCAAATGTTACTAACCAAGTGCAGATTTCGCATCTTCGAAGCGCGAGGGACAAGAAGCATCTACAACAAATACAACAGCATGTGCCTCTTCATAATACTTCTCCCAAATAGAGCGAAGACCAGCCTGATAGGAGGGGAACATATTTGCATTAATACCTTACATATTTTATACCTTCCCCCTACCCAACAAACAACACAAAACAAAAAGAGAAGAAATAAGAAGGAACAGAATAATAGAAAGAACAATAAAAAAAGGTTAAGTATGTGCTTTGCAATAAATTAAACATTATTCCTGTCAGCATACAGGCTTACAAACAATTAAAAATGGTTGTTCATGCATATTGGATCAATTTTTCAATTACAAAATCTCTTTTAACCTTGCCAAGTTTAACAATAAACTCAAGCTTCAGACAGGGAAAGATTGACGGCAAAATCACGTTCAGGCAACAATTCTTAATACTTTGCCATAAACAAAGTAGTATGTGCAAGAGATAACAAAAGTGAACAGAAGATTTGGAAGCCTTAAACCAGCTAGTAGAGAAAACTTTCCAAAAACAGTTGTGAGAAGCAAAGTAGTTTCTAGTTCTTTCACTTATCGCAATTCAATCTTGTAATGAAGCATAAAAACTTATATCCTCATAACTAAGTAAAAATGTAAAGTGGTTACCATTTTAGCAACCAAATTTGCAGAATAAAAGAACTTTAACAAGCAGCTCACAAAGCTGAGACTAAACTAACAGTCCATCCTAGTAACATATTAACATATTTATAGAATTCACATACATAAATATTGCCTATTTACTGCCCGTACCTGACCTCCCAGGTCCCAGAACACAAGTTTGCTATTCGCCACTTCAATACGACCAATATTCAATCCCACGGTTGGAACAATTCTATCATGAGGAAGGCCTTCTATGTTTGAGTACACCGACTTCATCTTTTCCAGCAAAGTCTACGACATGATGTATTACTTAACAATTCAGAGCAACCAACAAAAAAAAGTTCAGTAGCTCTAAAGCATGGCATTTGAAAGATGTATTACCGTTTTTCCAGCCTTGTCTATCCCCAAAATGAGAACATGAAGCTCCATCTTGCTAAATAGGTGCTTCCATAGACCATAGAATAATGAAAACATGATTGCCTTGTTTGAAGTTTTTTCTTCTTCTTCTTAATATCCCCCCTTCCCAACCTTCAATGGCAGAAGAATATGAAGGTCATGCCGTGTTATTCGGTAGCTCTACGCGCTCATCATGAGTTCACAATTTCGAACACGAGATTAATATTCCGAACTCCTATTCAAGTAAAGGTTTGTAACTTGTAAGTCGATTTAGATAGAAAATTCCAATATTCAGTTTCACAATACACAAATCTGTTTGGTCCACAACAGGTAGCTCAGTTGGTAGAGCTGCAAGATATAAAATGCGAGCACCTGGGTTCGATCCTTGACAGCTACACAATTTTCCCCTTCCCCCTCAACATCAAAAACTTTGCATATAAAAAAAATCGGTTTGAACAAAATGGTCACATAACAAGAATATATATATATATATATATATATATATATATATATATATATATATATTATAACTAATTCATTAAAGCAATTCCTCAATTGAAAGATGCATTGCTATATCCAATTGGATCAATGAAGCTCTACAAGATCTTAGTGTCATTTTATTCATATACCTGGCTAAACCTACATGCATGATTACATATACAGAGATATATGAAACTCAAATTTGCAGAAATTTTCTGAAAGAGAATGCATAAATAAGGAATCAGATGGGGAAAAAAAATTCATATCTCATCGGAACCAGTGAATCGTAATTCCATCGAGTCAATTCAGTTGTAACAGATCCGCGATTCGAGGAAGCAGGGAAAAGAAATTCAGAAAGAGAGTAGTTGAGAAGGTTTACCGGCCGGCGCCGACAACGGCAACGAACGGCGGAAGACGGTTGTTGTTGAAGAAGAGCCGATGATGGTGGAATGGGGAATATGGATCAGAGGGATTTCAGATTTCGTTTTCTCGAATGCTATATGTTTTTTGTAAGACGCCAGTAACTGTAAGAAAAACCAAGTACAACAAGGAAAAATAAATAAAATATATTGAAAAGATGATAATAAATTGATGGTAAAAACTTAAAAAGGTGATGAAATAAGAGTAATATTGATACAGAATTATAAAGAGATTTTTGAATATTTACCGAGAATGTAAAAAAAGCTTTTGCTATATCAACTATTTTTCAATTCAATTAAAGAAAATTGACAAGTGGATGTAGTCCCGATGGTCATGTACTAAGTCGGGTTTGATTTTGGACGTCACTAGTTCGTGGATTTAAATCCCCTTCCTCTGTTTCCGTAAAACAAATCAAAAATACTTTGGCTATAAAAAAAATTAAAGAAAACTATTTTTTAATTATAAATAAGTATTAATTTTTTAAAATAATATAATATATGAGATAAGAATTTTTTTAAAAACAATATAACTTACGGAACTGGGGAATAATAGTTAATTCTTTTTTTCTTTTTTCTTGAGTTAATCATAACTGATAAATAGGTGTTAGTTTTAAGTTGCATTTTAAAGAGGTTAAACTAACGTGAAAATCCTTGAATTATTTGAAAATTTTTAAATAAATTCTTAAACTTTAAAAATTTGTAATTTAGCCTTCAAATTTTAAAATCATTTATAATAATTTTTTAACTTTAGAATTTGTAACTGAATTTCTAATATTTAAAGCTATTTAAAATAGATAATCATTTTTAAATAGCTAAATAAATAGATAAATAAATAAAATGAGTCATAGATATGTAATTTTTTTTATTAGTCACAAAAATACTTCTTTTTAAAGGATTATGTTTGTTTAAGGAACATTCACAATACATGGACTATTATTAACTCTTTATATTAGGGGAGATTCCTCTAAACTCTAAAGTACTCCCTTTGTCGCCTGCAATACTTCTCCCGTGATTATTATAAGAAAAAATAACCGAAGTCATGTCTTCGGTTAAAAAAGTTAGTTGAATGTATTTAATTTTTTCAAAATCATAAAAAAATATGACTACTTTTAAAAAGTTATATCGGGAATAAAACAAAAATAGATGAGATCACTACTTTCTAGAAACATTTTAAGAATAATTATAATGAGAATATAAAGTTGGTTAATTTTTCTTATATTTGAGACCAAAATATGTATGCACCTTTTTTCTTATACTCCCTCTAGTCCTATACTCCTATTTATAAGACAAGACCCTTTTGGAGTTTTTCACTCCCACCAAGGAGAATGATTAAATTAGTTAGTGACATTGTAAATGTGAAAATTTGATATACTTTATCAAAATAATCCCTATAATTATTATTGGAACTCTAAAAAATGTATAGTTAATAGGGGTGTTTGTGGAAAAAAGTAATTAAATGCGATTGAAAATTGAAATGGTGTCTTATAAATAAGACCAAAATAAAAATCTCAAAGGGTTATAAATAGGACCGGAGGGAGTAATAGGGACCAGAGGGAGTAAGTCACTTTTACATAATTCACGTAAATTAAGTTAAGTATTTATTACTTTCAAATTTAATAAAAAATACGTTGTCAATCCAAAGTTACCCCTATTTAAAACTTCGCAACTCTATTCATTTCTCTCTCTAATGTAATTATTACCCTATCACCCATATGTAATTACGAGGGGTGTATTTTGAATAAACTATTTAATGCTACCTAGATATTCTAAAATGACTTATAAAAAGGGACAAAAAAATCTATAAAAATGATGCTCTATAATATATACGGGACAGAGGAGTATAATTTTTATTTTAGAGTTTAATTAACGTATAAAATTTTTGACCAAATTCTATTGTAAATTCATAAATCGAGTATTTTTGGTATGCATCCTGGGTCGACTAATCCAGTTCGAGAGGAGACCCGGGGTTAAGATTTTATTCATCTTCCAACGTTGTTGCGGGGGATCGAACCGTAGTTCGCTCTAACAAGCGTTGCCCTGACACCGCTGCACCAACTGCTCGTTGGTAAATCGAGTATATATAATAATTATAACCATTTATCTTATTCATTGTTTTTGATTTATGCACTTTAAGCAAAACATAATTTAGAGGAATCACACTCTAAAAATTAATATAGTTTAAATTATTTTAATTTTTTTAAAAAATATTTATCTTAAAATAATTAAGAACCTAATAACAAATGACTTTACAATTGAATAAATTAAAATAATAAAATATAAATAATACTCCATCCGTCCTTATATATAAGATCATTTTAATAAATTTCACGTCCATTAAGAAAGTTTGTTAATTTATTAGTTAATGATATTAGATATGTGAACATTTAATATGTATTTTCAAAACTACCCCTATTAATAGTATTAGAAATCTAAGAAGTATTAAATAAATAGGGGTATTTACGAAAAGAAGTAACTAATTTTCATTGAAAAATTGGTATAGAGTCTTATAAATAGGGGCAAAATAAAAGTATCAAAATTGTTTTATATTTATGTACAGAGGTAATATAATGTCTTTTTCGGTCATTTATATATGTCTTTTTCGGTCATTTAATAACTTTCAGCTATTTCAAAAGTTAGTTTTGTCAAACAATAATACTTCAAACAGTCAACTAAACAACTACAAACTCGTAGTTACAAGCTCACAATTACAAATTAAATTACAAGCTCTATCTCGGTTATAAGTTAGTTTTGTCGAACGGGTCGATAGTGACTTAATACATATTAGTTACCAGATGCATCACAGATCAAACTTGGTTCAGCGACTTAACAAACTAATGATCTAAACATTGAAACATAAATATATAAATATAGAATGCTACAGTATAAATAAGAGCTTCATTACAAACTATGACATATATAAATATACAAATATACTAACTTAATTTCAAAAATTTATTTATGTCTTGTTATACTAGAAGTAACAGTGACATCAAGGAACCTAGCAAGTTGCCCTTTAGTTAGCCCTGAAATTGAACCTTGGACATATCAAATTAAGGTTTAAATATCATAAATGGTCCTTTTAAATATTTATATTTTTGAAATTGATCCCTACAAAAAAAAGTTTTAATTTTGGTTCCTGCAATTATAAAATATTTTGGATTTGGTCCCTCATGTTAGAGATGGATGGAAAATACCGAAAACGTGATGTAGTACATTCTATGACCAATTAAGGATGATATTCTTGCATTAATTCTCAAGAGTAAAAAGACAACTTCCATTACGTAAGAGAACAAATTCAAAAACCATAACAATAGAAGGACCAAAACAAACTACCAACATAATTTATAGAGATCAAAATTTAATAGGAGGGATCAAAATCAAAATGTTTACGAATAAAAACATTATGAATTTTAGTCCCCAAACCCCTTATATTAGTACCCAAACCCCATTTTTTGTTTTACTCCATTTTTATCTTTCTCTTGAAACCCTAAACTTCACTTTTCCTTCATCTTCTTACTCTTCGTCTTCTCGTTTCTTCCATTCTCTCATTCTCTGCCACGCACCTTCCTCCGCCACCCTCCTCCTCCGCCGGCGAACTAGCTTCATCACGCGCTCGTCGAAGCTCCGAAGCTTGCCGCGCCAATGGTGGAAGCGGTTAGAGCACCGACAAGTCCATTTTCCTCGGGTTCAAGCCACCACCACCATCGGAACCGCCATTGGCGCGAGATTCGTTGTTACGGCTTGGGGTTACCGGCGCCCTCACTGTTGTTGTCGTTGTGAGGGAAGAGGCGAATGTTGTAGTCGAATCTGAGGGTTTTATCACAAGGGGAGTAGCTTTTACGGCGGCGGCGGTAGTAGACGAAGACAGAGAGGACAACAACGAGGATAGCGGCGGCGATGAATCTGAGGGTTTTATCATCGGGGGATGGGGGAGTAGCTTTTACGGTAGCGGCAGCAGTAGATGAAGACGAAGAGGGCAGCAACGAGTATAGCGTCGGGAACAGAGACAATGGCGGCGACAACGAGCTTAGAGGAGGAATAAGATTTGGTTTTCTGACAGTGAGGATTGGGATTTTGGGGAAGAGGATATGGGGGTTGTTTGTGTGGGAAGGTGAACGGTTTTTGGGTTTGGGGTTTGGGGTTTGGGGTTTTGGAGTTAGAGAGGGCATTTCAAACATTTCGCAATAAAATTGGGGTTTGAGACTAATATGTGAGGTTTGGGGATGAAAATTCAAACATTATTTACTACCAATATGTCATATTTTGATAAATATATGTTGTTATTTAAAGCAAAGTATATAATCCAACATTTGATATGGGATATTGACAATAGAAAGAGATGATGAGAAGATTAAAAGATGAACCTGTATGTTATATTTCTCCCCACTTCAAGTTTTTCAATTGAACACTAGCTACCTTAAAAAAGCTATACTTTCTCATGCATATAGTTGTAGTGATGGCACATAAAAACAATTGAAGTGTTAGTTATTTTACATAAAATGAGCAAACAATAAACATCAATCAGTAATGAAAAATGAAACTAAATAATAAACTTCAACTATTTTAAATTGAAGAATACAAATGTAATAAAAGAATTTCCTATGCAAATCATTCACAAGTGCACTTTGGGAAGAATATCAATGAGTTCAAATCCCAAATGTGTAATATATATCTAAAAAAAAACTAAACACCACAAAATCAAACTAAAAGTCCTATTACATTCTCCCATACCAAAAAACAACGCTCAAATTAAGGAAAAAAAATCAACACAACCCTAATCTAATAAGTTAAATTTCAATTGAGTATTGAATGCGAAATTCAAAACATGATTAGGAGAAAGAAAATGAAAAATTAAGGCCAAATAATTTAGTTATTTATTAATAATAATAATGAAAAAAATATTAATAAATATTAATTTAAATTATATTATTTCTGTATTTTTACAGTATTTTCTATATTTTTCAAATTTTCCAATATTTTCCTAGTATTTATCGAATAATTTTTTTAAAAATATTCCACATGCCATACATGGTAGACGTGACAAGCGACATGGCATTGCTGATGTGGATTTCTATCTGCCACGTCAGCACTTAAAGGAATCAAATGAACGAAGGGATGGATTTCAAAACTTTTAGCTTTGCTAGGTTTAAAACCTAGAAAAAAAAAATTCAGTTACTAAACGCAAAATTGACCATATTTACATGGACAAAAACTTAATTAAACTTATTTAATAATGTTTTAAAAAATTTATTTTCGTGATTTCTCATCCCTAAATAATGCATTTAGAACACTTGTTAAGATGTTTTATATACCAAAACATATATCAATTATTTTGATAAGTAAAACTAAAAAATATAACATCAAATCAAATAAAGTGTATTAAATAAAATGCATTTAATATTTTATAGCTTCTTTTAATGCATATTTTAAAGCAAGTTAAAATAAAGAGTTAAATATGGGAATAAATATCACCAAAGAGTTAGTTTATTGATGTAAGACTCCACTTTATCATCGGATATTGAACTAGGACAGAGGTCAAAAGTTCAATTTATGAAAGTGACACTAATTTGGAAGAGTCAATCACACACCTAAAAGAGTTTAATTCCGTCCATTCCCCTTGCATGAGAGGAAACCATAGGTTAAAAAAAAATATATTGGTATGAATGAGTAAATATATTTGAGAACTATTTAAACACAACTCCCTTAATGCTTGGTCAAAGTTGTTTGTTTAGCTAAACAAACAATCTTAAACTTCAAGTTAGGCTTGGTTATTTAAAAGAGTCATGTCCAAGTTTTATATGTCGAATATGAGTAGCTCGTGTATAGTTCACATATGTGTATTTTAGAGTCATAATAAACACTCATTCACACACACTCATAAACCTAAATAAGTAAATTGTCATTTTCGTCATTGAGATTGTAAGCACTCATCAATCTGGTCTTAAACATTTATGAAAGTAAAAGAAATCTCTTAAATTGTTGAAAGTCATTCATTTTGTTTATACTCCTCTAATATCCCCAAACATACATTCGGGTCTACTCAATACATTTTAACACTTGATATTAATTAAAATCAAATCATTTACTCCCATGATTCTCTATTATCTTTATCTTAGGACATAAATACACAGAAAGATACTGGATAATAAAGAATGAAAGGAGGAACATTTTAAAAATATGTTTAATATTTTATGCAATTAATGAAAATGAGAAGTAATCATTACATTAAATATTTCAAAAAAGTGAAAAAAAATGAAATATACTATATTTTATTCTAAAAATTAAAAACAACTCCACCTTTTTTAATAATATTTTTTTAATTGGTCGAAACCAGTTGATGTCTGAGCTTTACATTTTTTGTGGTCCAACTAATCCACCTCGGATCCGCGAATTGTGCGAGTCTTTGACTTAACGGTATGGATCCTCCCCAGGAATCGTTGCCTCACTAGAACTCGAGCATTTGATCCTGAAGTCCCTAAACGCCCAGTCAGTTTCCACTAGGGCAATCCACTTGAGTTTTTTTAATAATATTTTGACCTTTGATAATTAACACATTAAATAAAAAAAGAATCAAATACTATTTTTAAACATGACCATTATCACTTACTCACTACGCGTAGAGTGAGTGGGATAGTGATTGACTATCACCTTTGGTGAAGCTTAACCAAAGATGATATAAGTGAGCTAAACAATAATTTCTGAGCCAAGCTTGACACTCCACCAGACCACAGTTAAAGTGGTGGGGCATTGTGGGGCTTGCTTTATAGCAGTGTAAAAAGTCTATGTATATATGCAAAATATTTCAAAACTTTGAACTTTGCAATGACTAAAATCTTGCAAAAAAATTTATAGATACTAAACGCAAAATTGACCTTATTTACGGGGACCAAAAAACTTAATTAATTATATAGTATTTATTAATGTTTTGAAAATTTTAAAGTTATAATTTATTGTCTTTAAACAATGTATTTAGGACACTTATTAACAAGTTTTATTTACCAAAATATACATTAATTATTTTAACAAGTAAAACTAAAAATATAAGATCAAATCAAATAAAGCGTATTAAATAAAATGCATTCAATATTTGATATGTTCTTTTAATGCATATTTTAAAGCACATTAAAATAAAGAGTTAAATATTATAATAAATATCAATATGGAGTTGGTTTAGTGGTGTAAGGCTCAATATCACTTACCCACAAACACGAGCTCACACACACTCATAAACATAATCAAGTAAATTGTCATTTTCGTCCTTAAGATTGTAAGCACTCATCAATTTGGTCCTAAAGATTTACGGAAGTAAAAAAAATCTCTTAAATTGTTGTAAGTCATTCATTTTGTTTAAACTCGACCGAAATCCTCCTCCCAAACATACCCTATGTATTCGGGTCTACTCAACACATTTAAACTCCTAGTGTTAATTAAAATCAAAGCATTTACTCCCATGATTTTCTATTATCTCTATTTTAGGACATAAAAACACAAAAGGATACTGAATAATAATAAAGAAAGAAAGGAGAAACATTTTTAAAATATGTTTATTATTTTATGAAATTAATGAAAATGAAAAGTAATAAATAAATTAAAGATTTAAATAAAGATAAAAAACAAAATCTACCATATTTTATTCTAAAAATTAAAGACAAGTCCACTTTTTTTAATAGTATTTTGACCTTTAATAAATAAAATATTTAATAAAAAAGTATAAAATACTATTTTTAAACTTGAATATTATCATTTACCATTTATGTATTTTGAGCATTCCCACATCACAAAGTGAGTGAGTCAGTGATTGACTCTCACCCTTGGCTAAGTTAACGAAAGATGATAGAAATGAGTTAAAAGACGGCTTCTGAGCCAAGCTTGACACTCCACCTAACCATGATTAAAATGGTGGGGTATTGTGGGACTTACTTTATAGCAGTATAAATAGTCTATGTAGATATGCAAGAAATACACCACATAAAAATAATAACCATGTCTTCATACAAGAATAGTTGCACCATTCTCGTTTCTCTCTTGTGTTTGTTTCCATTCTTTTTTGCTTTTCTTGCTTAATAGCATCTTCCTCGTTCTATCTCTTTCACCCACAAAAACATATGTTTCAGAGGTTTTAACTACTGCTCTCTCTCTCTCTCTCTATATATATATATATATATATATATATATATATATCTTTTTATCTTTCTCCAAGTCTGAGTCATTTTTTGTTCAGACTCCTTGACTCATTCAGGTACACTTTTATTTTCTCTTATATATTATTTTGATTATTAATTTGTTTGCTTCTAAAATCTCCACAACCATATACTAATAAAGTTTGTTATAAGCTATTATCTCTTATTTTCATATATCTGTTTCTTAGATCTATTAATTACTAATATTTCTAAATTTTGGTCCATTAGGTATTTAAAAAATGAGTAAAGAAGAGTTTATGAAGATTCAGGTAACTACATCACATCTCTTATCACTTTAGTTAATTAGATCCACCGCTTTCTCATTTAAACTATTAGTTTCTAACTTTTATTATAATTGTTGCAATTTTTTTCTTTTAGGCATTTTGTGTATGTTGTCTCATTTTAGGCTTTCTCAATTTTTTTGTCTCATTTTAATTATAGGTTATTGACAATGAAATTTTCTCTTTACTATGTATTTGGCTTTGGAATTGGTTGTGCATGCAGAAATGTACTCTTAAAGTTCGCATGTATTGTGAAGGATGCAAGCAAAAGGTGAAGAGAATCTTGCGGAAGATTGATGGTATACTATTATCTATTTCACTGTACTTATCTGCTACATAACAAAAAAAAGTGGCGTTAATTTTTTGATCCACATTTTCTTAAAAGCTATATTTATTCCTCTATTATCTTATGAACACAAAATAAACAAAACAAACAAGCTTAATCACATATCACCATCCATATCTTGATTCTTGAAGTTGTAGTTGATTTGTTTAATTTAGTTGATTATTTTTTTCAGGGGTCTTTATCGTTGAGATAGATTCTAAACAAGGCAAAGTCACAGTTTCAGGGATTGTGGGCCCCGAAGTTCTCATCAACAAGCTTGCAAAATCAAATAAACATGCGGAACTTTGGGGTGGTGGTCCTGAAGTGAACAAGAACAATGGCAACATCAACCAGAACCAACTTGCGAATCAAATGAAGAACATGCAAATTGTCAATGATGAAGGTGATGGTAACAACAAAGGTCAGAATCAAAAGTGTGGAAATGGAATTAACCAGCCCCAGGGTGATGGTGGTGGTGGCGGCGACGTCGGTGGTGGTCAACAAGGACCGAAGCTTCAACAACCGCTGCAACATCTTCAACCACTTCAGCAGATGAAAGTTCAAGATTTGAAGCCAACACCTCAATTGAAGGATGCGAAGATGCCACCGACTAATCAAAACCCGAACATTAAGAATGTGACGAAGTTCAATTTTCCTAACGAAGATAATGATATGTTTGATGATGAATTGGATGATGTTGATGATGAGGACTTTGATGACGAGTCTGATGATGAGATTGTCGATCATGGGCATGTTACGAATAATATGAAGATGTCACCTATGAGTAATGGAAATCAAATGAAGATGAGCGGAATGATGAATCCGCAAATGATGAATGCACAAATGATGAACCAACAAATGATGAATGTTGGCCCCATGGGTGGTAACATGAGCATCCCAACGAGAGGACTCATGAGTAACATGTCATTGTCAACGTTCCAAATGGGTAACCTCCCAGGTGCTCAAGGCCTCCCGGTTGTTGCGGTTGCCAGTGGCAGTGGTGGTGGTGGTGGTGGTAGAGGTGGATACTTTCAAGATGGTAGTGGTGGCAATGTTGGAGGTGGATACTTTCAAGGTGTTGGCCTAAAAATGATGGTTGGAAATGCTTACAAGCAACAACAATACATGGGTGCAATGAGGGACCAACAAAAGGCATCAATGGGGATTGGAAACGAAAGACTCCAACAGCCAATGAAGTATGATGGGCATTCTTTCCAAATGAATTGTATGTATCCTCCATATCATAACTATCCTTATCCTCCTCATCTTGATCCTACTCCAGAATCTTAGAATCACTTCAATGATGAGAATACTTCAAGCTGCAATGTCATGTGAAAGGAGAGGGATCATGGTGGTGGTGGTGGTGGGGGGGATGACGATAGCAAAGGGTGGTGGTGGTAACATCAATGTTTCAAGTCAAGGCCTTTGTCTTATCTGGTGCAACATTATAAATTGGAAATGGTTTTTGATCTTAGTTTATATTTTCAATTTTCTTTGGTCGCTTTTTATTTTTAGTTGAAATTAAAGAACTTTAAGTTACCAAATATAAGGTAGTAATATGCAAAGTCTAAAATATTTATGGTCTGTTGGGGTGTATGAGATGTATTTGGGGTCTGTGAAGGGGTTTGTTTCCTCCTTGGAAATGTTTATATGTGTACATAATTTGCAAAAATATAAATAAAAAAATAAAGAAAACAAAATAAAAAAGGTTATTTTTAACAAAAAGAACTCATGTCTCTCTCTCTCTGTCTCTTTCTCTCTCTTTTTAATTTCTCCCAAAGTCCAAGCTTCTTCACAATCATACTTTTTCTTTATATACGTTTATATGTTAAAAAAAAAAGAAAAAATATCAAGAAAACAAAGTAAGGGATGAAAAAAAAGTCCATCTCTTTCATTTTTCCCAAAGTTCAATTTTTCTTCACAATCATAATTTTTTTTATCTAAACTATCCTTTAGCATTTCTTCATGCATACATAATAATATCAAATCCATTAAATACTTTTCAACACAAACTTTATAAAATTTCTTATTCTCCCTTATTTTGATCGATGTGAGGAAATCTTGGATGTTTATGTGTATGTGTGTGTGGGTGTTGAGGGGTTGAACCTAACCAGCCCTAAACATTTTTTTATAGGCTGCTCTTGTGATAATTGGTAAGTGGAGTGGGTGGTCCACCATACATCATCGATCAATATCACTTCATTTTTTGTGACATAAACACAAAATTCGGTCCTTAGGAGCAAAATCGTTTATTAACAAACTATCTATGTTTAAACATTATATATATTCCATTCCATTTAATTATTCCATTATAGCACCTAAAAAACAAGAGGGAGAAACTTCTACTTGGGCAAACTATTTACATTTATTTCAAATAATATTATAAAGAGGGAGAAGGAGACACGCAAATATATTTCAATTTAAGGAGTTTATGTATGATAGTTAAAATTGTTTTCATATAACAAGAAAATTAGAAGTCCGAGTAATAAGGGTATCAAGAAAAGGGTGAAAGTAAGATATGAATTAAATTGTAATTTTTTTCATAATTTATTATATATTAATTGTTCATGTGATCAACAAGGAGTTAATCTAATGCTTGAGCAAAGTGTGACCCTTCGATATTGTATAAGGCCAAATGTTAAGATTCAATCCATGGAAGTAATATTTGTTGGAAGGGTAAACCGTACTACCTAAAAAAAAAAAGAATAGTCTCATATCCAAAGGATAAAGGATACCTTAGCAGATAAAAAAAACGCTTAAATACCAAAATGATTCCTATAAATATTGACATTTTTTTTGGGTTTTGGTTCCTAGCTACTTTTATATTCCGGTTTTGGTTTTGGTCGTTAGTGGCAAATGTGGATGGAAAACACTACTTTCACATATCGTTTTGGTCCCTACTTTTACATTCTGTTTTGATTTTGGTCCAACATTCAGTTTTGATTTTAGTTTCTACTTTAACCTTCTCTATTAGGCTATGTCATCATTATTCATTCACATTTGTCACAAGGTACTAAAACCAAAACGGAATGTGAAATTAGGGACGAAAACCAAAAAAAAAATTGTATGAAAGAACTAATTTCAAAAAATTCAATATTTATAGGGATCATTTGGTAATTAAAATAAAAAGAAATATCGTGAAATAATGTAATCTCTTTTAGCTTTGGAATGAGTTGGTTAGAGTCATCAATTGTAAGAAGTTTTATCATGTGTTTCATCATAACAAGTTTTGCTCATGACAAAGATCCTCCATCATCGTTCTTCGCAACCAGATGCTAGCATCGTTTAAAAGAATAACGAAATTTTTTTTGGAGTCTAAAGTTACTTTCTGATTTGACTAAATTTTCGTCATGTTTACATTGAGTCCTTGTCACTGCATTTATCGTTCATCTAGTTATTATTCATATTCAAAATTTTGTATAGGGTTGAAGCTATGATGAAGATGCAAGTTATTTCTTCATGAAACTGAAGCAATTATTCGAGAAGGTAATTTGTGTAGAGGCTTACGCTCAAACACAACCCCGGAGTTTGTATTAAGTTGGTCAAAGATGTTGAAGACTTCGTCACATTTGGAATTTATGCAGTTCTTAATCGTTAATGAACGCTCTGAAGTTTGGGCATGATTTAACCCTCAACGAAAATAGGAACGCGACAACCATTAGTAAGAGATGGTTGAAAATCATATCAAAACTAATTAAGAAATAAAATATAAATTAATTACGCATTGGGTTCAATAATAACTTAATTTGCTAAATATAATCAGTAATGTTTTTTTTTCGGCTTTGAAGTCATTTATGAGTAGGTTAGCTTCATCCATGTAAGCCACATTTAGAACCGACAAAAAAGCCCGACACAACCGTACCGATCCGAACAAGGGCTTAGACAACAATTTTGGAACATAAATTATACTCGTGCTTTCTTAGCACGACAAGCAAAGACACGAAACATGTCCGGGTTTTTTGCCGGGTTACATCCCAACCCAATTTTTTTATTTTTATTTTTAATTTGCTAAAGTTTTTTTTGTTGAAATCGGAAGAAAAAGAAAGGACTCGCTCATTCACTACACTATACAATGTTTATTTACTTATTCATCAATACATATATGTCATTTAATACATACATACATATAACTAGTGTCAGATATTATCAAACGTGTGTGCGTGTGTATATATATACACATATATATTTAAATGGTTGTCAGGCTGACATATAAAAACACGAAACACGCACAGTGCGGGCCTAAAGAACAATTTTTGTAGCACGATTTTAAGCTGTGCTTTATAAGCATGACGATATCAAAGCCCGAAACCGAACCGGGTGGACACGAGCACGACCGGCCGGGTAACACGAATTGTGATCTCTAACCATATTCATGGTTAGATTCGAAAGCACGTCACGTGTTTCACCAGGCTTTCAATGCACAAAGCTCGTGCAACATCGACCATCACAACCAGCACCTTCATCAATTAAAAGTAAAAGGAAACTTTTTGATCCTTACGTGGTCGTTTAACTAAAGATCGCCACGGCCACGCATCATGTAATTCTTGGAAGTCTGTATTTTATTCTTCATCTAGTTAGCTTCTTTTTTTTTCTTTTTTTTTTTTGAATTTTGGTAGAGGGTTGAAGTGAGAGATGAAGATGGGAGACATGAGTTCTTGATGAGAAGCAATTTTGAGATAAGGTAGCTAATTGCATGAAGCATTGGGCTTAGGCAACGATGGAGAAGTATGCCTTAAATTGGTTGAAGATGATGAAGACTTTGTCCAACTTGATAGTTTATGAGTCTTTAAGATATGGTGTTTAAATATATCATTTTTGGGTAAGAATAAATCTTCCAACAAACATAGGGGTGTGATTGATGAATGTATCATTTTTTAGTATTAAGATAAGGGTGAAAATAAGATCAAAATTAATGAAGAAGCGAATTATAATACTAGCTCCCTTTGTCTCATAAAGTTAGTTAAAAAAACATTAAAAAATTTGTTTCAAATAAAAGTTAAAATAGGGAATAAAATAAATTAAAATTACATTGTATATGATTATTAAATATTTCCTTTGGTACGTAATTGATCAATTTGGGGGACAATACATTAAAAACATATTTCGATATGGCTTAGATATCAAAATGGACATTGTAAAAGTTGACTTCTTTGAAATTGGTCCCCATAAAAAAAATGGTTTTGGTCCCTGTATTTATAAAACGTTTTGGTTTTGGTCCCTCCTATTAAATTTTGATCCCCATAATTCTTTTTTTTGTAGTTTGTTTTGGTCCCTATATATATTATTATATTTGATAGGTTTTGGTCCCTCTCTTATTATATTTCATAGGTTTTGGTCTTTCTACTATCATGGTTTTTGAATTGACTCTTTTGTGTAATAAAAATTGTTTTTTTACCCTCGAGAATTAATGCAAGAATACCATTCTTAATTGGTTATATCATTGAATGTAATACATTAAGTTTTCAGTGTTTTCTATCCACATTTAACACGAGGGACCAAAACCAAAATGTTTTGTAAATTCAAGGACCAAAACCAAAACGTTCTGTAAATGCAGAGAGCAAAACCAAAACTTTTTTTTACTAGGACCAATTTCTAAAAGGTCAATATTTATAGGGACCATTTTGGTATTTAAGCCTTTCGTTATTTTTGTTGACTTTTCAAAAATTTAAAACATGCTTTAATGATAAGTAAACTAAAATAATATTTGTGAATAAATTAATTTACTATAATAAATTATGTTAATATTCTTTAGATTCAAAGCAATCCATGAGTTAGTCAACTTCATCAATGGTTTTTATCATGTCAAGCTTTGCACTGGACCTAACTCCTCCAACATCAAGCACCCTTAGTCAGCTCTATTTAAAAGTATAAGAAGGTTTTTTGGAGCCTTAATGTCTACCTAATTAGACTGGAGGTTGAATTGTCTAGACATACATCAAGTTCACATTTAGCCCTTGGAACTTTTCATTTATTCTTCACCTAGTTATTCACTTTCAAATTTAAGTGTAGGGTTTATTCAATTCAACTTTTTTTTTGAAAGGCCAAAGATTTTATTAATTAACAACAGTAAACCAAGGAAGTTCACTAAAGAAAATACAACCAGATAGTGAGCACCAGCTGCTATCTAAATGTTACTGCTACAGACTATAAATGTTTTAATGCCTGCAACCACTAACAACAAAACAGAGACTAAAAACTCCTTCAAATGTTAACAACATCCAAGTCTATATCTACTAACAACATGTTTTTTACATTTCAAAGAAGCACTCCAGCGGATTCAAAACCCATTCTGAATAAGATCTATTTGTACCTGAATTTTGAATCTTAAAGACAATCCAGAAATGAATTCTAATTTTCTCTATAATGCTAGAAAAGCATATCCTTTCGCCTTCAAAATTTGCCTTGTTTTTGCTAATCCAAATTTCCCAAATGATGATAAGCCATAGATTAATCCAATCTTTCCTTCTTTTACTGTTGATGTTCAAGAGGCCGCAATGAAGATTTAATGAAGCTTCCTTTTGACCCGGAAGAACGGTGAGTATCTTAGTAACATTCTTGCCACACTTTGTAAGAGATAGAACAAGAAAAGAATAGGTGGTCCGCGGATTCCTGAAAAAGACCGCATAAACCGCACATGACGTTGTCATTTAGTGATAGAATTCCTCTTCTTTGTAGATTGAGTCTTGTTGGGATTCCTTCATTAATAAGTCTCCAAGCAAGTCCAGCCACTTTTAAAGGAGCATTGTTGTTCCACAAGATCTTAAAAATTGAAAAGTCCTCATGGTCCTGGTCACTATGTTGTTGCTGAATAAGTTGGTTGCACTCCTAACCGTGAATTCAAAATTGTCCGAAAATCTCCATCGCCATTTGTCGCATGAAACCTTTTTTGGTGAAGTATTTTCCAGTAGTGTGTGTAAAGAAGCGAGTTCTACCTGTTCCCAGCTGTAAAGATCTCTCCTTCATGATAACCGCCAACGCCACTCATCTTGATCCCATTCTCCATTGGATTGTATGGTAGAGCTTTTATCAGCAGCAACCTGAAAAAGTCTTGGAAATTTGTTTTGCAAGTTTTGATCCCCCACCCAAGTATCCTTCCAAAATAATATGTCATCCCCCTTTCTTACCTCCCTAATTACACCTTTATGAAACCAATCTACAGACCCTCCCACTCTACCTAGATCTCTCCACCACAAAGACCCCTTTTTGAACACCTCACTCCCCGCATTTGCACTCTCCCTTATCCTAATATTTCCATATTTAGAAGAAATCACCTTATGCCATAGAGAATTGTTATCATTAATTAGCCTCCATCTCCATTTTCCTAATAGATTAAGATTGAAATATTCTAGATTTTTTATTCCCAAACCCCCTTCCTCCTTCAGCCTGCATACTTTATCCCACCCTACCCAGCACACTTTTCTACTGACTCCCTTCCCTCCCCACAAAAACTTCTTTGAATCTTTTTGATTTCATTGAGAACACAAATGGGAGCTTTAAAAAATGAGAAGATATAAAGGCAAAGAAGACAATACCGTTTTTAGAAGAGTGATTCGGCCGCCAAAAGAGAGGTGTCTCCTTTTCCAAGATGAGAGTTTGCATTTCATATTTTGAAGGATAGGATTCCAAGTCGATTTTCGCCTAGGATTTGCTCTCAACGGCAAGCCCAGATACTTGAAAGGCAATTCCCCCACTTTGCAATTAAGTTGGTTTATTCATTTCAACTGATGAAGATGGGTGGCATTCGTTAAGAAGATGGAGAGATTTTGCGAGTAGTTGGCTTTTGTAAAGGCTTGAGGTCAATCTAAGAGGCATGAATATGACTTAAGTGTGTTGAAGATGAGTAAATCTTCATCCGATATGGTAATAATTTTAGAGTCTTTAACTTTTAGTTTTGAACAATTTTAGTAATTTTAATATTATTGCAACATGCACTACTACATGGCTCCATATGAAAGATGATAGCTAGTTTAGATTTCGTGAAAAGGAGCCTTGCAATTAAATATATAATGACTAAATTAATATTTTTAGTTAATTAATCTAAATTACGAAGCAATTATTAAATTATGATTCCTGCTTGCTGCTTCTTTTGCCTCTTTGTCTTGGTTGTCACATTTATCTCCTTCTCATCCTTATCGTATTATATATATATATATATATAATTATTACATGTTAATTTCAATTATATTTTTTCTTGTATTTTTCAAATTTATTTTTTCATATTTTTCTAGTATTTATTGAATAAAAAAATTTAATCTTCATGTCATATGCGATACAACTGGCAAGCGACATTGTAGTGCTAACGCAGTAAAGTGGACTTCCGCCTACCACATTACCAACACAAAAAATTGGAGATGGTTAAATAATGAGTAATATGTCAGATTAGTCCATGATTTTGTCAGCGTCGGTCAAGTTAGTCCCTGATTTTATAGAAATAGCAATTTAGTCTCTGAGATAGGAGAACGTCGATCAAGTTAGTCCCTGCCGTCACTATTGCAGGAATGTATTTGCTTTAAAATGGGATAAAGATAGGGACGTATGTGAATTAAAATGAAATCTCAGGGACTAAATTGCTATTTCGATAAAGTCAGGGACTAACTTGACCGATGCTTACAAAGTAAGGGACTAATCTGACATATTACTCTTAAGAGCAATGATATATAGTCTACAAAATTAACATACAAATAGGCCTACACCACAAGAAAGTAACAAGTGTCACTTATTAACCAATCAATAGTAGTAAGTGTAAATAATAGAACATAGAGTAATAATAAATATATGATGGTGAAAAAAAGATAATGTAATAAATAAGGGTATACTTGGAAAAAGAATTATAAATGTGTATTGGGTTTCTAAAAGAACATAACTTATGAGATAAAGTAAAATAACTAAATAAACATAACTCATGGGACAAATGGAGTATTTATTAATGTTTTGAAAATTTTAAAATTATGATTTATCGTCTTTAAATAATGTATTTAGGACACTTATTAACAAGTTTTATTTACCAAACTATACATTAATTATTTTTACAGCATAACTAAAAACATAACATCAAATCAAATAAAGCGTATTAAATAAAATGCATTCAATATTTTATAGGTTCTTTTAATGCATATTTTAAAGCACATTAAAATAATTGGTTCAGTTGGTGTAAGGCCCCAACTGAAATCTTGGGAATGGGACACGGGTGCTAGTAGCTTCGTGTTCGATTCCCACTAAAAACATCCCGCTGGGAGAGCCAGCCACGCAGCTCGCTCCGGATTAGTCTCAAGGGCTCCCTGGTATTAAGAGTGCTATTGGGGATACCGGTGGTTCCGCAAGGAATACGGACCAAAAAAAAAAAATTAAAGAGCTAAAAATTAGAATAAATATCAATAAGGAGTTGGTTTAGTGGTGAAAGGCTCTCCATTTCATCATCAAATATTGTATTAGGTCAAAGGTCAAAAAAGTCAAATATTCAATTTATGAGAATGACACTTGTTAGAAGGGGCAATCACGTGCCCAAAAAAATTAGCTCCATTCCCAGTGCTTGAGGTGATACTTTAGGTTAACAAAAATATTGGTATGAATGAGTAAATATATTTGAGAACTATTTAAGCACAACTCATTGAATGCTTGATCAAAGCTGTTTATTCAGCTAAACAAACAATCTTAAACTTCAAATATCGAATTATTAGACTTGATTATTTAAAGAGCAATGCCGAAGTTTTATAAGCCGGATATGAGTTGCTCATGTATAGTTCACATTTGTGTATTTTATAGTCACAAGCATGCTCTCACACACACTTATAAACATAATTAAGTAAATTGTCATTTTTGTCCTTAATATTATAAGCACTCATCAATTTGGACCTAAAGATTTACAAAAGTAAAAAAACTTTATTAAATTGTTGTAAGTCATTCATTTTGTTTAAACTCCTTTGAAATCCTGTTCCCAAACATACCCCAAGTATTCGCGTCTACTCAACACATCTAAACTCCTAGTGTAAATTAAAATCAAAGCATTTATTCTCATGATTCCTTATATATTATATCTATCTTAGGACATAAAAACACAAAAGGATACAAAATAATAAAGAAAGAAAGGAGTACCATTTTAAAAATATGTTTAATATTTTATGCAATTAATGAAAATTAAAAGTAATAAATAAATTAAATATTTAAATAAAGAAAAAAAAATCTACCATATTTTATTATAAAAATCAAAGACAAGTGCACTTTTTTTAATAGTATTTTGACCTTTAATAAATAAAACATTTAATAAAAAAAGTATAAAATACTGCTTTTAAATTTGAATATTATCATTTACCATTTATGTATTTTGAGCATTCCCATGTCACCAAGTGAGTGAGTTGGTGATTGACTCTCACCCTTGGCTAAGCTTAACGAAAGATGATAGAAATGAATTAAAAGACGGTTTCTGAGCCAAGTTTAACACTCCACCTAACCATGGTTAAAGTGGTGGGGCATTGTGGGGCTTACTTTATAGCAGTATAAAAAGTCTATATAGATATTCAAAAAATACACCACATAAAAATAATAACCATGTCTTCATACAAGAGTATCTTAATAGCCTCTTCCTCTTTCTATCTCTTTTACCCAGAAATACACGTTTGTCACTACCCACCAATTTTGATAACCTCTCTCTTTCTCACCCTTTGTCTCTCTTTATCTTTCTCCAAGTCCATGCTGTTGTTTGTTCAAACTCCTTTTCTCTACTCATTTAGGCACACTTTTCTTTTCTCTTATATATGTTATTGATTATGTGTTGGCTTCCAAAGTCTCCACAACCATATACTAAAGTTTTCTAGAAGCTATTATCTCTTTTTTTTCATATCTCTCTTTCTCATATCTATTACTAACATTTCTGAATTTTGGTCCATTAGGTGTTTAAAAATGAGTAAAGAAGAGTTTATTAAGATTCATGTAACTCCATCACATCTCTTATCACTTTCATCAGATCTATCTCTTTCTTATTGCAACTACTGTTTTTAAACTTTTAATTATAGTGTTGCAACTTTTTTCTTTTAGGCATTTTGTGTTTGTTGTTTATGATAAAGTAAACCTTTTTTTTTCCTCATTTTCATTATAGGCTATTGACAATGGAATTTTCTCTTAGTATGTATTTGGTTTTTGATTAGTTGTTCATGTAGAAATGTACTCTTAAAGTTCACATGCTTTGTGAAGAATGCAAGCATAAAGTGAAGAGGATCTTGAAGAAGATTGATGGTACTCTATTGCTCCACATTTTCTTAAAAGTTGTATTTTTTCTTCTATTATCTTAAGAAAACAAAACAAACAAAAAATAAAGCTAAATCACATATCACTATCTGTATCTTGATTCTTGAAGTTGTAGTTAGTTTGTTTAATTTATTGGATCTTTTTTTCAAGGGGTCTTTATGGTTGAGATAGATTTTGAACAAGACAAAGTCACAGTTTCAAGGATTGTGGGCCCTGAAGTTCTCATCAATAAACTTGCAAAATCAAAGAAACATGCGGAACTTTGGGGTGGTGCTCTTAAAGCAAACAATAACAGCGGCAACAACAACCCAAACCAACAACAAAGGTCCGAATCAAAAGTTCAAAAATGAAAATAACAAGCCCAAGGGAGGTGGTGGTGGCGACGACAGTGGTGGTGGTCAACAAGGGTCAAACCTTCAACAACTCCAGCAGATGAAAGCTCAAAATTTGAATCCAACACCTCATTGAAAGATCTAAATATGCCATAGACTAATCAAAACTTAAACATGAAGACTGTGAAGTTCAATTTTCCTGGAGAAGATATTGACTTGTTTGACGATGAATTGGACGATGTAGATGACAAGGACTTTGATGATGAGTCTGATGATGAGACGATTGATCTTGGACATCCTATGAATAACATGAAGATGTCATCTGTGGGTTATGAAAATCAAACGACAATGAGCAGATTGATGAATCCGCAAATGACGAATGCACAGATGATGAACCAACATATGATGAATACTCAAAAGGGTAAAAATGGTGGTTCTATGAAGGATATGATCAATTTGAAAAAGGGTAAGATTGGTGGTTCTGTGAATGACTTGATGAATTCACAAATGATGAACCAACAAATGATGAATGCTCAAAAGGGTGGGATCTTCAAATGATGCATGCTCAAAAAAGGATGAACGATGGTTATGGTATGATGGGTGAGAATCATCCACAAAAGGTTAATGATCAGAAGGGAGGAAATAGTGGTGGTAACACCAGGCAATGGGAATAAAGGTGGTGACAGCAATGGTGCTTATAAATGCAATGGTGGAGCAGTTCCAGTTCAAGGATATAATGTAAAGAAAGGAGGTGTTAGTGGTAACAACGGTGGTGGAGGTAACGATCAAAATCAGGGTGGAGGAAATAAAGACAAGGTTGCTATGAATGAAGGTGGTCAGCCAGAGGGAAATAATGATGACAATGGACATGGTGGCGTTGACGGCAATCCGAATAAGGGAAATGGAATGATGGGAGATGGTGTTCAACCTATGAACAATGGATTGTTGAACATGTGTGGTGGTGGTCATCTTTGGATGAATGGGGCTAATGTTGGCCCCATGGGTGGTAACATAAGCGTCCCAAAGGGAGGAATCTTGAGTAACATGCCATTAGCAATGAACCAAATGGGTAACCTCCTAGCTGTTCAAGGATTCCTAGCTGCTATGTTTCCCGATGGCGATGGTGGCAGTGGTGTTGGAGGTAGATCTTTCAAGGTGGTGGTGGTGGCAGTGTCGAAGGTGCTGGACGTGGATACTTTCGAGGTGGTGGTGGTGGCCGCGATGCTGGAGGTAGATACTTTCAAGGTGTTGGCCCAGAGATGATAGCTGAAAATCCTTAGATACAGCAACAACACAATATGATTGCGATGATGAACCCACAAAAGGCATCAGTGGGGATTGAAAATGAAAGATTTAATGATGAGAATACTTCAAGCTGCAATGTCATGTGAAGGAAAATGGATCATGGTGATGATGGTGATGATGGTGATGACATCAGAGGGGCGGTGATGGTGACAACAAAGTTTCAAGTCATGGCCTTTCTCTTATCTACAACAACATTATAAAATGGAAATTGGTTGTTAATTTTAGTTTGAATTGTCAATTTCCTTTTGTCGTTTTTTATTTTAAGTTGAAATTTTTAAATAACCATAAGGGATTAATATATAGAGACTATAATATTTATGGTATGTTGGGAGAGTGAGATGTAATTGGGGTCCGTGAAGGGGTTTGCTTCCTCCGTGAAGATGTTTATATGTGTTTATATTTTGCAAAAACATAAATAAAACAAATCAAGAAAACAAAATAAAGAAGGTTGTGAGCAAAAAAAGAACTCATCTCTCTCACATTTCTCCCAAAGTCCAAGCTTCTTCGCAATCATATTTGTTTATATATATAATATATATATATATATGTTTATATTTTTAAAAGAAAAAGAAAAAAAATCAAGAAAACAAAGTACGGGGTTAAAATGGTCCATCTATCCCAATTCTCCCAAAGTTCAATTTTACTTCACAATCATAACTTTTTATCTAAACTATTCTTTATCATTTCTTCTAGCATGTATAATAATATCTAATCCATTGTAGAATTCTCAACACTACCTTTTGACCATATAAAAATCCATATTGTCCTTTATTTCAATGTGCAAAAATCATATATGTTTGTCTGTGTGCGTGTGTGTTGAGGGGTTGAACCTAACCAACCATAAGCATTGTTTTTTATAAGCTCTTGTGATAAGTGGAGCGGGTAGTCCACCATACATAATCACTACCACTTCAATTTTTGTGATACAAACACAAAATTTGATTCTCGAGGACCAAATTAGTTTATTAGAAACTACATTAATGTTTAAAAATTATATATTCCATTCCATTTAATTTTTCCACCAACAAAAATAAGGCACTAGGTGCGGAGGTGTATTTTCATTTGGGTTGACAACTAAACCTATTGATTCGATATCATTCTTTCGAGTTACATAATCGAGAATAATTCTTCACCATGGTTTTAAAATGCTACTATATATTATTTTCCATGTAAACCTAGGAGAGGTTTGTTATTATATCATAAATAGGGCAAAGCATTTATTTTTTTGGTTTAAGGAGTCTATGTATGATAGTTAAAATTGTCCTCATATAACAAGAAAATCACAAGTCCAAGTCATAAGGATATTAAGAAAAGGGTGAAAAAAAGATATGAATTAAATTGTATTTTTTTTCATAACTTAATTTATTATTAATCGTTGATGTGTTATCAACGAACAAGGAGTTAGTTTAGTGGTTGGGCAAAGCGTGACCCTCAGATATTGTACAATGCCAAAGGTTAATGTTCGATCCATGGAAGCGGTATTTGCTAGAGGGACAAACCGTACTACCCAAAAAAAGAATAGTCCCTTGTCCAAAGGATAAAGGTTACCATTAGCAAATAAAAAAGAATTATTGTTAATGTTATATCCTTTAGCTTTAAAACCATTCTTGAGTTAGCTACCATTATCAATTATACTACAAAGTTTTATTAATGATTAGTGTTGAGATCACATCATGTGTTTAATTTCATCATAACAAACTATGCACTTGACAAAGATCCTTTAACATTGTTCTTTGTAACCAAATGCATGCATCATTTAAAAGAATAAGGAATTTTTTTGGGAGTCTAACATTACTTCCTGAGTCGGCTAAATTTTCGTCATGTTTATATTGAACCCTTGTCACTTCATTTGTTCTTCATCTAGTTATTCATATTCAAAAATTCGTTATAGGACTGAAGCTATGATGAAGGTGGGACTTATTTTTTCATGAAGCTGAAGCAATTATCCAAGAAGGTAGTTTGTATGGAGGTTTACACTCAAACCTGACCCATGAGTCTGTATTAAGTTGGTCAAACAAGATAAAACTATGCCCTAATAACAAACCTCTCTTGGTTTTAGATGACAAAATAATATAAAAAGGCGAATAATTATTCTCAATTATGTAACTCAAAAGAATGACATCGAATCAATAGGTTCAATAGTCAACCTGTAACACCCCAATCTGAACTTAGAATTTTCACTAAAAATTTGTGCCATTTTTTTTATATAACATTATCAAAATCAATTTAATTTAATTCTTTTACAAAAAGGTTTTCATAAATACAATTTGATTCATTGGTTTACAAAGATGTTTTGGTACTTAGACTCGCGTCATAAAATTCTATTTCCAAAAAGAGATGTTACCATCCAACATATTTCCCAAAACTCATTTTCTCATGTCATATTTAGTCGATGGTTGATTTGCGAAAAATAGTTTAATTACTTTATGAACATGATATATGACAAAAGAAAATTCTTTTATTTCATTTCAAATGAAAATTTATTACAACAGGGGTTACATTCGGGATAGAGTAATCATGTCCTATCCATCTGAAGATGGAATACAAAACAAGAACTATTCAAACTTAGACTACTAGTCTTCATTGCTATCCTCAAGTGTCTTGAAAGATTCTTCGGTCGCTGCTTTTTACATCCTCTTCGTAGATATGCTCACTCCTTCCGAATTAGCAGTTCTAAACCATTGTCCTCCCGCCAAAGGGGTCATCACCAACCATAGCACGTGATCCACCATCTAAGGTTTACCACAACCAGAAAAACAAGAACATAGAAGAGAAGGGAGAGAGTTAGCGATCAAACGAACAAGTTCGTCGACGGTATGGACTTATGCCATAGATCGCACTAGAACCAAACACATACAACATAACATTACGACCTCTTCTCTTCCAAAAATCATATTATCATCTTATTACAACTTTATCCTCTTTACAACTTTTATTCATATGACTTTATCACATAACTTAATATTATTTTTAAATATTCCATACTCGTAAACTTTACACTAAGTATTTTCACAACCATCAATGATCTAGGGAGGGAAATCATTGAGGTAAGGGGGTAGATTAACACACACGATACATCTCCTCCTCCAATATCCAACCGCAACCTAGTTCGGAAAGCAGATGGGACGCACAGGAATCCTAACCACACAGGCATCGAAGTCAAAGGGTACGTACCAAACAAGAAAAACATAGTAAACAACTCGACATCCACCATGTTGGATCCATCAATATGCCCAACCGCCATGATAGTCGTAATAAAATCAATGACTTATAGCCTTGTTCAGATTCCCTCTACACCATCTAGTATTTGCTCAAGGGGGCGACAGCTCTATCCCTAGTTCCGGTTGCAGTCCTTGCTACGATCAACGTCCGGCAAGTGACCTTGACCATTGTAACTTCGTCCTGCCTAGGGAAGCGCTCTTAGGCTTCTTGATGAGTCACCGTCCTTGCCCTCCCCTATCACAATTAACTCCTGAGTATCCGTAGATAAACAGGGTGTCTTTCCTCTCCACTAATTCACTCTCAACGCATAGTTAGAAAGGATTTAAGCTTAGAGTCTTTTAAGCCTTTTAAATCTTTTCAGTCTTTTATTAAACCTAAGTTTGGTCGACTCATTCTAAGTCGCGCTTCTAACGGACCTCGACCTCTAAGGGACCACAACAAACACCTCCCTATAGTACAGTGGAATCCACAAGACATGAACCACGGCAAAGTCATTCACGTGGCCAGTCACTTAAAGGGAAAAATAAAACTTAGTCATTGTGCCGCTTGCACCATCACTGTACACTAACAACGATTCCACCATTTCATAAAATTCATTACTCTTTATCATATTTTCTTTTGGCTTAATTATGTCACAAGTCCCTGAAGTTTGAGGTACTTTTGCCAGATACCCTTATTCTTTTTTTTTCCAATGTCTGACTCCCCGAAGTTACTTCTGAGTTTGTCATATACCCCTACTACCAATTCTGACCAATTTTGCCGGCATGTAACATCGGAATCCTGATCAGACGCAGGAGGTTGGTCATGCGATGTCGAGTGATGTCACACTTGCGAAGACGACCTCTCTGTTCAATTCTTTTTTCTCTTTTTTTATTTAACTAAAAATATAAAAATATTAAGTTTTTTAGTTTTTTAAATTTTTTTTAAAAAAGGATCTTCGACCACGGGGCACCAGGTGCTTAACCTCCTGCATCTGATCAGGATTCCAATGTTACATGTCAACAAGATTGGCCAGAATTGGGAGTAGGGGTATATGACAAACTCAGAAGTAACTTCGGGGAGTCAGACATTGGAAAAAAAAAGAATAAGGGTATCTGGCAAAAGTACCCCAAACTTCAGGGACCTGTGACATAATTAAGCCTTTTCTTTTCATAACATAATTCCAAATTATACCAAGATATCCAATAATCTCAATCATATCCATCAATCACCAATTCTCAATTATATAAATTTTCATTGATACTTCATAACATAATTTATCATTATTTTCCAAAGCCATATAAACAGAATAATATATCATAACCAAATAAAATCAGACAATCAACAATAGTTACTGTCGCAACTCAGGACGACTAAACACACCACAACCAATTGTCGCCTCGTATATTGACAGATAACTTAGGATTTCGACCTTTGAGATGGTCGAAATCGTCCTAATGTTACCATGGTGCCATTGTGTCTTAAGATGGCTACTCTCTCACCTCGAGATGCAGCTAAGAACTCGCGTCCGCTTGATTCACAGTTGCGCTATTTGTTTCCAAATGCAGACCTTTAATTAAACCACATTTACAAAATAGCTCTATAAATACCTATACCAACTTAACAATTAAAAATTGCTATAACTTTTGGAAAAACACTATTTTCTTAAAAATCCTTGACGTCTTGAAAATATATAAACTCTTAGAAAATAAATTACTCCTAAAAAAATCAAACACAGACTACTGTATCAGGAAATCACTTTTTCTTTTTAGCTTTTAAATCATGAAAATCTTTTCCAATCGTAATATAACTTTCAAAACATAATCATAACATCTTAAAAATAAATCTCAATCTTTCCTTTACTGAAAATGTAACATCCCAAATTTAATTCTTAGTGTAAATTATGTTTTGATAGTCTTAGGATAGAAGCAATTATGATATAAGTTAGAAATTGGCCAATTAGACATGCAAATTTAAGTTTAAAACATAGGATTTTGGGGAATAAGAATAACAAGATTGGTAGCTTAGAATACAAATTCCACCGTTGGATGTGAAGTAGGATAGGTGAGGAAGCTTGTGTTAAAATTTGAGGAAGATCCAACGGGTAACGAAAAAGTTATGGCCTTCCAAAGTATGGATGCTGCAAAATTGTGCAGCTTAATCGATTAAACTGAGATTTAATCGATTAAGGTCTGCTGAGGGAAAAAATTTAATCGATTATTAATCGATTAAATGTTGTTGCAGTGGAAAAATTAAAGGCGATCTACACGTTAGTTTTGGCCACAAATTCGAACTCTCTCTCTCTAGGGCACAAAATCTCTCATCCCAAATCCATCAAGCCTCAAGGGAATCACTCCAAAATCCACCATCAAGTCCCTCTTTGTTGCTCCAAGTAAGTGTTCATGTTCTTGAGTCCTTTTCTCTCTCTCTAATTTGGATTTTCTCTCTCTCTTCCCACCTCTTGGTGAAACTCGAATTTCCTCTTGATTGTGCCACAATCTCTTCATCTTTCTCATTTCTATGGCTTAGGGAAGGTCATCATCACTCTCCTCCTTTGATTGTCTTTGGAGCTCTTGGTTTTGGGAGCGCTTGAAGCTAAGGCTTGGGTTTCTCCACTCTCCCTCTCCTTGGTTAAGGTAAGGGGGTGGATATTGTGAGCATTGGCTTGTTCTAGGAAAGAGTTTGTATTTAGATATAATGATTGGCTAGGAGTTTATATGCTAGGGTAGGAAATTAGAAACCCCAATTTAGAACTAAGGAAAATGGTAAAAATAGGCTTTATTTATTAATTATGGAACTCTAAGAAGTAGAAAATGAGGTTAGGTTTTAATTGAGGAAAATAAATGGCATGAACCCCTAAGCTAGGATTTTGAATCAATAATTCGGACAAGTGAAAAATGTGGTTATGCATGATTATATGAAAAGGGTGAATCTTGTGGTTACTTGCACTAATTGTTTATGTGAAAAATGTGGTTATGCATGAGTAGTGGTGGTTGTATTTATGTGTTATATTTGACATTACTTTAATATTTGAATGGTGATAACTATGAAAGTGAATTGTGGCTATTTGGTTATATATGTGGTGATGTTTGTGTGTGAAAGGACTAAGTGGAAAGAAATGGTTTTGGTAGACTAATTAATGACTTATAATATGGATAACTAAGATTGGGTAAATATGGTGATGTATTGTAGGCCTTCGATTTAGGGGAGACAATACATCGTAAATGGGGGTTGTATTGTAGGCCTTCGATTTGGGGGAGACAATACAACTTAACTAGGGCGATGTATGTAGGCCTTCGATTTGGTGGAGACATACATCGTCGATGGTGTATGTATGTAGGCCTTCGATTTGGTGGAGACATACATACACCCTAAGTAAAAGGAAAAAGGAAATGACAATGGATAAAATATGGTAATCGGTAATGGAAACGCGATGTATGTAGGCCTTCGATTTGGTGGAGACATACATCGTGATTGGTGTATGTATGTAGGCCTTCGATTTGGTGGAGACATACATCGTGATTGGTGTATGTATGTAGGCCTTCGATTTGGTGGAGACATACATACACCGAAAGTAAAAGGGAATGAATAAAGGAAAAAGGGGATAAAATTGGATAAGATAATGGTAATGGAAACGCGATGTATGTAGGCCTTCGATTTGGTGGAGACATACATCGTGATTGGTGTATGTATGTAGGCCTTCGATTTGGTGGAGACATACATACACCGAAAGTAAAAGGAAAAGAATAAAGGAAAAGGTAAGGGATTAAAAAGGGATTTCTTTGGAAATGGGGAGAAGAATTAAAAGAGAATCATAAGTTGAAAATGGATTAAATAAAAGGGAACCGACACTTATAAAATGATGGAATTGGAAAATGTGGTATGCTTGCGATGAAATTGTACTTATGTGAATTAAATTGCTAATTGTGTTTGGCCTGGTTAGTTGTTATGTTTATCTAGAAACTGCTTTTCTATTTCATGTGCAATGCTCACTCCCTTACCATTTTTCAGGTACAGAGATTGAGTTAGCACAGCCCCGGCCGAGCAGGAGTGCTCTCCCTCACAGGGAGAGTAGGGTTATTGTTGGGATTAGGGTTATATTGGACCTAAGCCTCCTTACTCTTTTGATGTACTTATGATTGTCTATACGTTTTTGGAGAGGCTTAGGATATTATTTTTGGTATAGTTACGTATTGAGCATCATGCTAGTTGCACCTAGTATTTATATTCCGCTTAAACTCTGATAACTGACATAGGATATTATATTTGATGCCCATGGGGCTGTTATATGGTATGTGCATGAGATGAAGCGCTGGCTGTTGGTTGTTTATATTGATAATGTTATTCACAGGTTAAAATTTGGAAAAGTCCGAAAAACAGGCAAAACTCCCTCCGTTTGACGGGTGATTTTATTATATTAAAAAGGAATTTTTAAGTACACATTTTTAATACTTGAGAATTAAGGGTAGTAATTATAAGGGTGTTACAGAAAATCCCACTCTTAAGCACCTTATAACAACTACCATGTCCAGCCCACTCATACAGCATGACCTTAAAGTATTTTTCTTTTGATGCAAATTTTCAATCAGACCAAGCAGTAAACAAATTTTGCAAAATTATGTTATAAACACATATAACTAAATGAGAGCATAGATTCAAGTATTCAAAGTTCAAAATACTTTTTCTCTATTGCTAATTAAATTAAATTACAGACTACAAGCAGCTTACAGAAAATTACTTTTAATCATCAGTACATTCACAAAATCACTTTTACACTTCCTTGTTAATTTTTAACTACTTTAGCATAAAGATCTTAGCATAAAATACACATTACCAATTCATTTCAAAATAATTTCTATCCTTGATGCAACTATTTTAAAATCTTGGACAGCATATACACATTTTCATAAAACTCAGTTTTCTCCTAAACGGTTTATCAGAAACACATGCCGCTTTTTCCTAAATTCTTTTTACGAATTCTATTATATTAAAATAATTAAATCTAAGTCACATAACAATAATTTCACCTGTTGTAAAGCCACCACAATTTGTTGCATTATCTTAAGAAAATAAACCAAACAAACTTAAATAATTATATACAAATTAAGCACTACTAACACACATAAAAATAATCATTTGGGGTCTTATATCTTAATAAAATAATAATTTTCCAGAATTAAAATAATTTTCCAGAATTACTTATTTTTCAGAATTAAAATAACTAAACACTTACATATATATATATATATATATATATATATACTAATAATCATCTATTCACATCAAACAATTATTAAATCAATTAGTAAAATTATAAAACTCTTTATTTATTTCTTCTAAAAATTTCGGCCACTGCTCATCAGTTAGGAAAAATACTTTTAATTTTTTTTTAAAAAAACACCTATACATTATATCTTCAAAAGAATTGTTTTAATCATAAAAAAAATATCAAATAGACATCATTCATAAAAATCATTTTTTTACAGCCACTAGACTCACAAATTAACTCAATCACATAGTCATATCATCACACACAATACAATTCTTATTAATCTATTTTTTTTTCTTGCTAAAATTACCCAATTACTCCTAGAACTATCAAACAAAAACACTGTAAATTATTTTGTAACCTTTACTTAAAATTAATTATATTTTTCGGCCAATAACAACAAAAATTCAGGATTAAATTTATTTTCATAAAACCATCATCATTTTATTTTCATATCAAAACATCAAGATCAATAACACCCATTAGTTTGTAACCTTTTTAAGAAATAAATCACATAACAATCATACATAAATTAACAACAGCTACTACCTAATATATATATATATATAATATATATATATTTCGGTCCAAAAAACAAAAAAATAAAAAATACATTAAGTTTATTCAATTTAATCTAGTTTACATTCCTTATATATATTCATTTTGAATCCAAACAAAAAGAAACAAAACAATCCAAACAGATACAAAATATAAATTCCTACATTTTAAGAACACCAAAAATTTTCAGAATTTTATTTTCCTAATTATCAAAAAATTTGGCCATCATGGGTTAGGGAAAAAGGGGAGATTAACTCTTTAAACAATTCACTTTGTCCCTTTTTCTTAAACTTCAATTCATATGACCCAAAAAAAAAATATCAAAATACTATCAATAATCAATATCAAAATAGGAGTTAGAAATTTTTGTTCTTATTCTTTATCATAGAAGAAATTAGAGATTTTCATTTACTAAATAACAATAGAATAAGAGATGAAAAAAAACATAAGTTTAGTGTTACCTCTTTTCCTTAAGCAAAGTGACCTTCAAGAATGAGAATGAAAAATTTTTCCTCTCCTCCTAAGATGTGCCACGCCACCCACTCTCTTCCCTTAAGTTTTTTCTTAATTTTTTCTTTCCAAAACTTGCAATGTGTGTGTGAAAAAAAAGTGATGAACTATGCATGTATTTATAGGTACAATTGAGAATAAATTCCCCCTTAAAACTTGATGAGATTCACGCCCCCCCTATTCAGATTTTTAGTCAAGAAAAATTCAAATGCATCTTTTGAAACATGCACCTTCATTAATTGATGATTTTTCCAAAACTAAGCCTTAATTCTAAGAGAGTGTTTCTAGTCATTTTTCTGAATATCTTCCCCACCTCTTCATAATTCTGGACGGCACATCCTAGTCAAGGAAGGATAAAATTTTCATTGGCTCATTTGAATTCACCTCCTAATTGACCAATCACATTAAAGCTTTTATTTTTAATAAATCAGAAATAATTAGAAAAATGCAGAAATTTGGACGGTGCAGCCAATAAGCACCTAGATAAATATTTAAATATACCAATAAAAATATTTTATAGTCCAATAATTTATTTTATGCTCCAAATAATTTTTCTAAGTTAAAACAATACCAAAAATTCGTTTTCTCCTACTGTACAGTACTTTTTCGTAGATGTCCAAATAAAAATTTTATTTTCACATATCCAAACACTACATTTCAATACGATCGTTTTCATATAAAGTTTATAATTTTTGGACTTACGGTTTGAAAGTTATGAATTTTTGAAGCTCTAAGATCATTTCCTTCAAAAATGCACTTCATAAGCTTTCAAATAATTTAAAATAAGAAAAATACGAAAATATGTTTTATTTGGACAGTGGTCCAATAGAAAACCTCAGAAATTTATTTTTGTTTTCAAAATAAAATACACTTGAGTCAAAAGGTCATTTAATGCATTAAAATCACACCTTTTCTCTTAATATTCAAAAATTCGTTCAGTACTGTAGCAGTGATAAAATTTCGAAAACTCCAAAATAAAAATCAAAGCTTTACATTTTCATAATCTACGTTTTGATACAGTCGTTTTGACATATCATTTGTAATTTTTCAACGTACGGTTTAAAATATATGAATTTCTGAAGATGGGATACCTTAATCCTTCAAAAAAGCATTTCATCTTCTAAGATCAGTTAAATCAAATACTTTACCTTAAAATATTTCATTTTGTGATGTCCTAGACGGCGAGGACCTCCGAGGGTGCAGGAGATGACCTTCAAAGGAGCCTCTGTCTAGGGTTGATATGTGATGTTTGGGGGAAGTCCTCAGATGGCTAAGGGAAAGAGCCAAGAAGCAATCCTAATCACTGGTGTGTGAGGGTGGCAATTAGGGTTAGAGGACGTACCTGAGCCCCATGTAGTACTGAGCTACTTATAGGGGGGAGCTGGTTGCCCAAATGGGCTTGCTTTAGGCCCAAGTAGGGCCAGCCTGTACTGAGCTAGGAGCGGATAAGGTTGGATGAGCTGTCCTTGTGGATAAGGTAGTAAGCTGTCCTCATGTCCTAGATGTCGGACTTGGGGAGGTGTCGGACCTGGGTGTCGGAACTGAGTGGGAACACGAGGTCGGCCTGTATCTGGCATCTGTTCGGCCGTTGAGCATTGAGCTCGGCCAAACGCTCAGAAGACTTCCTGAAGGGTCCTCAGGACTTCGGCGAGGCGGTTTAAGGACCTCGGCCAGGCCGAATCCATCACATAAGCCCCCCCAGCTCGGTCAAGGCTATCTGAGCCTTGTTCCGAGGTTCTGGTTTATGTCCTTTTCCCAGGTCCACCCCACAAGGGCCGAGTTCACCACATAAGCCCCCCAGCTCGGTCAAGGCTATCTGAGCCTTGCTCCGAGGTTCTAGGGAGTTCGGACGATGAGTTGCCGGTAAGTTGGATCCAGCTGTTTCTGATGTCCTTTCATTATGACAGAGCAGGCTTGATTTTACTGGATCTGACCCGTGTCAGAAATCACGACCTTCGAAGCATCATCATTACTGTGACATTGCTCGAGGTCCACTGTTTCAGCTGCTGCATGACACACGTCCCAATTGGTATGGCTGCATGTTGGGTTGGGCCTTTTAGGTTTGGCCCAACTTTCGAAAGTGGAGGGAAGGTGGTTCCTCTTCCCTTATCTAGGCACAAACCGTTCTGCTTCTTCTTTCCACCACACGGCTGCACCTTCTTTCACTTACACGAGATCCACTCTCCCACCTTCTCTCGAGATTTCATTCTGGAATTGCGCTCTTCTCTCCTTCTTTCTCCGCAGATAACAAATCACTCTCCACCCCCTTCGTTCTTCGCGGTTGCATACTTGAGGTATTCTCTCACTTCTTTTTCCCTTCTGTTTCTATAGGTGTGGTTTTTTCTGTCTGTTGGGTTTTGTGCTAGCCTTGGGGGATCCAATTTGTGGCTTATAATGTTTCTGGGTTTGGGGCGTTTTAGGACTTGCTTTGCGGGTTTTTGCAATGCTTTTTCTTTTTCCAGGAATTGAAGGGATACACTGGGTTTATTATGAGTAGGGGACGGGTTAGGGAATGGTCTGTAATGACTTGCTTATCCCGTATTAGTAACGAGGAAGAGGACGACCCCTCTTCCTCCTCCTGCTCTTCCTTGGAGGTCGACGAGGAATATGAGTCTAACCTAGGGATAGGTTTTAGAGGAATATGAGGGATAAGTTTTAGAGGCTGATCCCGTTGAGGTAGCCTAACCTCGGGATTGTTGGCGGAGGAAAGAGTGGATACGAATGGGGGGGTGTATCTGTGGTAGAGGGAAGGTGCTCGCCCCTCGGGACGACTTCGAGGGGGGTTTCTGGGGGGTTATTTTGTAACCCGTAAGACTGACATCGAGCTTCCCTGTTCTTCCACAGGTACCATGCCGCCCCGGAGATACGTGAGCCGACCTGAGCTGTATCCTGCGCCCACCGATGCCGACCAATATCTATGGGTCGATGTGGAGCCAAAGGGAGTGCGGTCTAATCTAGATTCCGAGGATAAACTCTCCGACGTGAAGAGAGTTATATTACCTTGTTCGGGCGACGTCGCTGGTACTTCTTACGAAGTTCTTCCCTGTTCGGCGAATGACCGAATTTGCAGCAAGACCGATGTCAACTCCTTCTTTTTTTATGCCGATTTAATTCACAACCTGGGCGTTACCTTGCCGTTTACTGACCTTGAGATGGGGGTTCTGAAAGAGCTCGGCCTAGCTCCCTCGCAACTCCACCCCAACACTTGGTCATTCTTGAGGGCGTTTCAGAAATATTGTCGGGCCAAGGGATTAGTATGCACAGTCCGACTTTTTCTGTGGATGTACAACCCGTTCATCAATAACAAAGACGGGGTCACTGGGCGACTTTGGGTATCGGCCAAAGCCCGAGCTCGTTGTGGACTCTTCGGGATGTTTACGGAATCCTGGAAGCACTTTAAACCCAGGTTCTTCAAGTATAAATTTGTGGGTGCTGGCCGACCTTGGTTTCGGGACGAGATGGGTCCGAGGTTTCCCCTAGAGTGGACCTCGAAGTTCTTTGACCGCCACCTTGGTACTCCACAAAGGTGGTCGGGCGCGACTCTTGATACGGACGAGGCTGCCACAGTCCATCACTTTCAAAATGAATATCAAGCTCGGAAAGTCCAACTTGATATTGGGGTTTTTATGAAGTGTTCCGACAATGACGTATTGGCCAAAATTGGTAGTTAACCTCGCTCTTGTGACTTGCAAAAATATGTATACAAACACACTTTTTTTTTGATTTTTTTTTGATTTGTCTTCGTCTCTTCTTTTTTGTTTGCAGAGGAATATTGGTCAGCGATGTCGTCTAAGGCGTTGAAGGTTGCGCTGAGTCGCAAAAGGAAGAAGTCAGAGAGCACTTCCACTGATGCCGCGACGGCCGAGACGACGTCAGCCGACTCCGCTCTACCACATTCTACTCAGCCCGCGGTGATCGCTACCTCGTCCCCTCCTCAGCCTCCCTCTCCCAGTAACGAGCCTGTCCAAGTTGCTGGTGCCCCAAGGCCAACAACTCCTACTACTAAGCCCTCGGTTAAAGAGTCGCTTGTGAAGATGTCGGGGGCCGAATGGAAGAAGACGGCCGAAGGGTTGGCTTATCATTTAAGAAGGTCGACTAAATTTTTCAATGTGTTGGCCGATGTCGCCGATGATGTTGCGGAGGGCGTGTCGCCGGCCAGGAAGAAGGCCCGGTCTGATATGGCGGCGGAGGTGGTGGAGCTGAGGGAGAATAAAAGCTCGGCTGAGCAAAAGTTGGCGGAGTTAAAGGAGGAACACCGGCGGAAGTTAGAGGATCTCCGGAAGAGTCAGGAGGAGGCCCTGGCCCGGGCGACGGCGGTTGCAAAAGGGGAAGGTCGGCAAGAAGGACTAGCCGAGATGGAGAAGGTGAGAACACTGTTGGAAAGAAGAGCCGTTCAAGCTCTTAAACACAAAGTAGCCGCACGTGAAGCGGATTTCAACCTTGAGAGGGCGTCAGGTAAAGTTTTTACCAGCGCGATAGAGCAGATTCTGCACCTGAACCAAGGGCTCCAAATACGGTACCTTGGCGCCTCTGCTGGTTTCGGGGTGGAGGACGGGAAAATGGTCGATTATGACAAGGACGGGCTTGAAGTCGGCCTAAACCAACCCAAGGAGAACCTGCCCGACCCTTTGGTGGAGAAGGCAGATGAGGAGTTCAACCCGAACTCGGTTGTCCTATCTGATGTCGAAGATGAAGCAGCATAAGTCCCTTATGCTGGGCAGCTTGTGATTTGTGACTTGTCAATGTTTTTTGTAACATGTTTGACAGTGTTGGATTGTATTTAACTTTATTGTGTACAACATTTTGTTTTTATGCAAGTTCTTTCCATTTTCAACTTGTTGCATACTATCAGTCTATGCAAGTTTTTATTCTAACTTGTTGCATTCGTATAGAGTCCGAGGTCATTTTTAAATAATTAAATAAAGCTACCTTTGAGGATACAAGTTTTTTACCAACTCGTTGTATTTGGATTTGATCGGATTTAAAACTTACCAATGTTAAACTCGGACGACTCAGTAAGTGCAGTAATCTTATAAGTTTTCCTCTGAATAAAGGTACTGTATATAAGTGCATACGGTAGGGAACTCGGATCTACCCACTTTAGCCGAAGTGGGTGTCCTTGGCCCCGATGTAAAAGAGAGTGCTGAGTGAAGCTATGTATAAACATTTCACAGCAGTCTGTTCTTTATCGGGTGTCCCTTGTACACTGTGCATATGAGCCGATCTTATCTGGGAGACGTTGGCTGTGCATAGCGCCATGCAACATTTAGGTGGCTAGTGCTAAATGAGAAGCTAGTACGTAAGTATATAAAACTGTGGCACTTGAGTATGAGCAAGTTTGTACTTTTCATTAATTATCATGAGTACATTGCTTATAGATTGAGAAGGTGGGTATGTCCCCACGTGGAAGATGAGAGCATGATTAGGAAAAGTAAGTGCGAAATATTAATAGAAATGAAGATAAAATTATGAAGACAAAATTTAAACTTTTAACTGGGGCAGCCGATAACATCTGAGGTAAACCTAGCTGAAGTAGGTTCTCAGTTTTGCCACGTTCCAAGAATTTTTAAGCTCAGCCCCTTCAAGGGTTTCTAGTCTATATGCCCCAGAGTGTGTTTTTGAGATGACTCTGTAAGGGCCTTCCCAGTTTTGAGCAAATTTCCCGTCTCTTCGGTTTTTAAGACCGATGTCAGCCCTCCTAAGAACGAGATCGCCAACCTTAAAAGACCTGGGTTGTACCGCTTTGTTATACTGCTTGGCTTGCCTTTCTTTCACTTTCTTTTCCCGAGCAGAAGCGGCGTCCCGGATCTCCTCGGCCAAAATCAAGTTTTCTTTTATCAAATTTCCGTTTTCCTCCTCGGGTCTGTCCCTCATTCGGAAGGTATGAATTCTTCGTTCGATGAGGATGACTGCATCACAACCATAGGTGAGTCTGAAGGGGGTTTCTCCGGTTGAGGACTGAACCGTGGTCCTGATTGACCAGAGGACCTCGGGTAAAAGATCGGCCCATGCTCCTTTGGCCTGTGTGATTCTCTTCTTGAGGCCGTCTACGATAGCTCGGTTGGCGGCTTCTGCTTGGCCATTAGTCTGGGGGTGCTCAATCGAGGAAAAACAATGGGAGATCCCGAGACTCTCAGCTAATATCTGGAAGTTGTTGGCGGCGAATTGACTGCCGTTGTCGGTGATCAATGTGAGAGGAAGGCCGAAACGGGAGATGACTTGTTTCATGAAAAACTTCTGGATCCTTGCCGAAGTGATGGTTGCTAGGGGCTCAGCTTCGATCCATTTGGTGAAGTAGTCTATTGCTACCACGATGAATTTTAGTTGGCCTGGAGCCGTTGGGAACTGTCCCACGATGTCCATCCCCCACATGCTGAAAGGCCAGGGGGAGGCTAGAGAGTGGAGCTCCTCGGACGGTTTCTGGTAAACATCACTGAAGAATTGGCATTGAGGACATCGTCGAACATGGTCAATGGAATCCATTACTAAGGTTGGCCAGAAATATCCGGCCCTTAGTATCTTTATCGCCAAGGATTTTCCTCTGACGTGATGGCTCCCTATTCCTCCATGGACCTCGTTCAAGGTCTCCTGAGCTTCCTCGGAGGTAAGACATCGGAGGCGTGGAGATGACATTCCTCTCCTATAAAGGACTCCATCCATAATAACATACTCAGCTGCTTTTCTCTTAAGTTTCTTTGCTTCCTTTTGATCGGCAGGGAGTATTCCATGTTCGAGGTACGCCCTGATCGGTTGCATCCAGTTCGGCGATACCGAAATGGCCATTACTACGCTTGGGGTTGCGATTTGCTCTTGAATGAGGCTTTTATTATTCCCTCCGCCTTTTGTGCTTGCCAACTTGGAAAGCACATCGGCTCGGGAATTTGAACTGCGGGGGATATGGGTGATGGAAAATTTTTCAAAATCGAGAGCGAGGGATTTAACTTTGTCGAGATATTTCTGCAGGATGGGTTCCTTAGCTTGGTAGTCCCCAACAACTTGGGAAACCACCAACTGGGAGTTGCTCATAACTTGAACTTCGGACGCACCGAGTTCTTTGGCCATGCGGAGGCCAGCAATGACTGCCTCGTACTCGGCCTGATTATTCGAAGTTAGAAACTCGAACTTCAGGGAATACTCGATGCTGAGCCCTTCCGCGTTTTCCAAAATAACTCCAGCTCCTGCACCCTTTTGATTGCTTGAACCGTCAACATATATTACCCAAATATCGGAGCTAGAGCTTTGGTGGGGCTCTGTAAACTCGGACACCAAATCTGCTAACACTTGTGACTTGATTGCCTTCCTCGGTTCATAGAAGATGTCGAACTCGGACAGTTCGATTGCCCAGGCCATCATTCTCCCCGCGAGGTCGGGCTTTTGCAGAACTTGTTTAATGGGCTGGGCGGTTCGTACGACGATAGGGTGGCTTTGAAAATATTGTCGTAACCGCCGTGCAGCCAGGATAAGGCAGAATGCAAATTTCTCAATCTTGGAATACCGAAGCTCGGGGCCCTGGAGAGCTCGGCTTATGAAATAAACGGGAAATTCACTCCGAACCTCATCTCGGACCAACACCGAGCTAAGGGCTGACTCCCCAACGGAGAGGTAAATAAAGAGGTTCTCCCCCTCACGGGGGCTGGAGAGAACTGGAGGGGAAGAGAGGTATTCCTTCAGAGCCAGGAAAGAGGCTTCACATTCCTGATCCCAATTGAAAGTTGTGCCCTTTTTCAAAAGTTGGTACCAGGGTAAGGCCTTTTTAGCAGCTTGAGGAAGAAATCTAGACAGAGCCGCCATCCTGCCAGTTAATTGTTGCACCCCTCTGAGGTCGGCAGGGCTTTTCATCTCTAGTATAGTGCGGCATTTGTCGGGGTTTGCTTCGATTCCTCTCTCGGAGAGCATGAACCCGAGGAAAGCGCCAGCGGGGACTTCGAAAGTACACTTCTCCGGATTCAACCTCATCCTATGGGTTCTTACCCTCTCTAGGACCGTGGTTAGGTCCTTGGCATGGTCTTCCCTTTTCTTACTCTTTGTGATCATGTCGTCAATGTAAACTTCCATCGTAGCGCCAATGATCCCGTCAAAAACTTTATTCATCATCCTTTGATAGGTTGCGCCAACATTCTTAAGGCCGAAAGGCATGACGGTGTAACAGTAAGTTGCCTTTCCGGTCGTGAATGTGGTCTTATCTTGATCGGGGGGATACATAGGATCTGGTTATATCCCGAATATGCATCAGTGAATGATAACAATTGGTAACCTGCCGAATTATCGACGAGCTGGTCAATAATCGGCAGTGTATATTGGTCCTTGGGGCAGGCTTTGTTGAGGTCGGTGTAATCTACACACATCCTCCAACTGCCGTTTGCCTTTTTAACCAGGACTGTATTTGCAACCCATTCAGCGTATGGGACTTCTTTTATAAACCCGGCTTCGAGCAACTCGGACACCTTTTCCTGGATAACTTTTGCCTTCTCAGTTCCGACCCGCCTCATTTTCTGAGCCACCGGCCTTGCTCTCGGGTCTACACTGAGCTTGTGACAGATAAAGTTTGGGTCGATCCCCGGCATATGGGCCGAGGTCCAGGCGAACAGGTCCAAGTTAGCTCGCAATAGTGCGATGATTTCCTCCTGTATATCCTTAGGGAGGTCGGCACCTATCTTGACAGTTCTGCTGGGGTCGGCGGGATCGATGGGAACTGCCACCCACTCTCCTTGAGGAGACGGTCTGAGGTCATCTTGTTCAGCCCAGACGTCCAACTCGGCCAGAAGGACCTTCCCTTTGGCTAGTGTCGGACCCGAGAGTTCTTCTTGCTTTTTCTTACTTTCCCGTAGACTCGCGTTGTAGCAGAGCCGGGCTCTAGGCTGATCGGCTTTGACGGTGACAAGGTTGTCGTCAGAACCAACGAACTTCATTACTAAGTGAACTGTTGAGACCACTGCTCCAAAGGCTTGAAGACAGGTTCGTCCCAGTATCACATTGTAAGGGGATTCATAGTCAATTACCAAGAACTTGATAAACTCCGTTCGGGCCGAAGGTAGCTTGCCCAAGGTCACCGGGAGGAGGATGGCTCCAAGGGGGCGTATTGCCTCGCCCGTGAAGCTGATAAGATGCCCTTCAAAATGTATGAGGTTGACGGACCTTAGTTTCAATGCTTGAACTGTGTGGAGAAAAAGAATGTCGGCCGAGCTCCCCTGGTCGATGAGAACTCGGGCGACTTCGAAGTTTGCTATCATGGCCGCAATCACCATTGGGTCATTGTGATCCGGGATGATATCTCTTAGATCCTCATCAGAGAAACTGATTGGGATGTTCCAGGATGGTTTCTTACCCATGGGCTTGTGGCGAACGGCTAATACTTGCTGAACATACTTTCTCCTTTCCAACTTCCTTTCGTCGCCACCAGCGAAACCTCCAGAGATAGTTTCCACCCGGAAGTTTTCCGGAATTTTGAGCAGATCCTGTGTAACGAAATTTCTTGGTTGTTGCTGGGACCCATCGGAGGCTGAGGCTTGAACAGTAACCCGTTCGGTGGGATGCCGTACGGACAAATTTTGATGCGACGTTGGTGACAGTGGGTGAGGAGGGTGGGGTGGTGATGACCTCGCCGTCCAGCTAACCTCAAGGCGTGACCGTAGGTCTTCAGCTGGCGGGATTCTCCCAAGACGCTCCCTCCTCCTTTTCTGATCTGGTTGGGCTTCAGACATGGTAGAATCTTCTGGGTGGGGTTGAAGTTTTATCTTTCCCCACAGACGGCGCCAATGTGATGTCCTAGACGGCGAGGACCTCCGAGGGTGCAGGAGATGACCTTCGAAGGAGCCTCTGTCTAGGGTTGATATGTGATGTTTGGGGGAAGTCCTCAGATGGCTAAGGGAAAGAGCCAAGAAGCAGCCCTAATCACTGGTGTGTGAGGGTGACAATTAGGGTTAGAGGACGTACCTGAGCCCCATGTAGTACTGAGCTACTTATAGGGGGGAGCTGGTTGCCCTAATGGGCTTGCTTTAGGCCCAAGTAGGGCCAGCCTGTACTGAGCTAGGAGCGGATAAGGTTGGATGAGCTGTCCTTGTGGATAAGGTAGTGAGCTGTCCTCATGTCCTAGATGTCGGACTTGGGAGGTGTCGGACCTGGGTGTCGGAATTGAGTGGGAACACGAGGTCGGCCTGTATCTGGCATCTATTCGGCCGTTGAGCATTGAGCTCGGCCAAGCGCTCAGAAGACTTCCTGAAGGGTCCTCAGGACTTCGGCGAGGCGGTTTAAGGACCTCGGCCAGGCCGAGTCCACCACACATTTAAATATACTAAGGAAAACATTGGTATGCATATATATATATATATATACCCTATATATCACGTGTATATATACATATATATATATATAATTCATACGATTTTAATTAAATCCAGGTATCAAAATCAAATATAATTTCTTAAATTCAATTATAAATTCACAAATAAATTAGGAAAAATTGTGGGTCTCACACAACCCAAATGAATATCCATCTCCGCACCTAGTGCCTTAATTCTGTTGGTGCAATTTAGTTGTAAAACATTGGTTTTTAGGTGTTACAATGGAATGATTGAATGGAATGGAATATATAATGGTTAAACATTATTTTTCTAATAAACAAATTTGCTCATGGGAATGGAATTTTGTGTTTATATCACAAAAATTGAAGTGGAAGTGATGATGTATGGTGGACTACACATGCCACTTATCACAAGATCCTATAAAAAACAATACTTAGGGTTGGTTAGTTCGATCCCTCAACACACACACACAAACATCCATGATTTTTTTCACATTGAAATAAAGGACGACAATATGAATTTTTATATGGTCAAAAAGTTGTGTTGAGAATTCTATAATTGATTAGATATTATTATGTAGGCTTATTTATGGTTTTAGTCCCTGAAAGTTGGGAGTATTTTGATTTTGGTCCCTGTAAGTTTTTTTGACCTTGATTCTGTTAGTTCCATGGTGAATGTTTTGATAATGACAAAAGGTTACAAAGTGTTTTGAACAAGCTACAAAGATGTTGATCAAGTTTCAAGTTCAACAAGCAACAACAAACATCAAGTGAAGAGAGAAAACAAGCTCATGAAGACTTAGTTTGAGTGTAATTGTAATTGTTTTATCTTTTGCCTCTCAAGCTTCTTAGGTCTTTTATTTGGTTAGAGTTTATTTAGAGGGTAGTGAATCTCTATCATAGTCATGATTAAATCATAATTTGAGTTTTCACTTAACCTAGAATCAATGGGTGGCTTAAAGGTTTGAAAGGAAATGTTTAGTTTTGAGAAAACAAGTTTCTAAAATGTGCAGTATGGATTTAATCGATTAAGGATGAATTTAATCGATTACTACTCGATTAAGTGAAGATTTAATCGATTAAACACTGCTGAACTGGTTTTTTAAAATACGATTTTCACTTCTCAAAATCAGTTTTCAAGTGCTACAACTTTTGGGTATTTTATATAAACCTATTCCTAACCTTTGTGATTAATTAGAACACTTTCATAATCAATTTTACAAGAATCAAGCCATTCTATTCTCTCTCAATTTCAAAGATCAAAGCTTTCATATTTTCATATTCTTTGATCAAGAACCTTTGAATCTCTTATGTTGATTTGTCATAGCTATTGAATGAGATTCATAGGATTGTCATTTGTGTTTTCAATTGAGTTGTAATCTTTGCAAGAAGGCAAGCTAACTACAACAACAAAGAAGACTTGGTGTGTCGATTATCATCAAGCAAATCTCATTGGAGAAGAAGAAGTCTTGGTTGTGAATCAAGCAAAGTGAAGCCTTGGTGTGTGGATTATCATCAAGCAATTGAAGACTTGTTGTGTCGATTATCAACAAGGGGTAGAGGTTAGATTAGAGAGAAGATCAATAGGATTACAAGGCAAGGGTGTGGTATCTCTTGTAGGCTAGCAAGAAGGGAGTCTTGTGAGGCACTTACTTGTAATTTGAGAACTCTAATTCCTCATAGTGAAGAATCTCTCTTGGTTGAAGAGGGGACTGGATGTAGCTTTCAAGCGGATGAAAGTGAACCAGGATAAATCACTGTGTCGTATCTCTAAACCCTTAACTCTTTACATTCAAGTCATTGATTGTGTTCTTGGTTGAAAACCTAGAAAAGAGTGATTTTCATAATTGATTGAATTGAATCTTTATTGTTCAAATTAAGTTGGGGAAAATCATTTTCATAACCTAGGTAATCAATAAGAATATAGGTGTTAATTGTTTCCGCTGAATCTCTGATCTTACGTGTTGATTGATTGATTTTCGTATTCGATTGAAAAGTGATTTTTCAGTTTCTGATAGATTTAATTAATTAAGTGTTCGTTTAATCGATTAAGGACTTTTGAACTTTCAGGTTTAATCGATTAAATTTCAGAATAATCGATTAAATGCTGTAGAATTTGCAAAAATCATTTGTTTTGATTGTTTCGATTCGTTTCGTTCGAAAATCTTTCAAGGTTTCTTTTACACCTATTCAACCCCCCTTCTAGGTGTGTTCCTAGTGTTCCTTAGTTGTTTCAACCACCAATTGTTTTTTTTCAATTGGTATCAGAGCTCGGTCGAAAGACACGAGCATAAGAGCTTTTTCGTAAAGATCCTTTAAGAAAATCGCAATGGGATTCGTACCCTTTGGTGGTGAAGGTTATTCAATAAATCGTCCTCCATTGTTTGCCGGAGAAGGCTATGCATATTGGAAAGTTAGAATGAAAATCTTTATCCAAGCCATAGATAGTGAAATTTGGAAAGTAGTTGAAAAAGGCCCTCATATCCCCTCTAGTTTAGTTGAAGGTGTAGAACAATTGATCCCCGAGGACAAGTGGAAGGATGATGATAGAAAGAAAGTACAATATGATTATAAAGAAAAGATTATCATCACATCCGCTTTATCCTATGACAAGTTCTTTAGAGTTTCTCAATGTTCTAGTGCTAAGGAAATGTGGGACACTTTACAAGTGACTCATGAAGGAACTAGTGAGGTTAGGAGAGCTAGATTGAATGCTTTAATGTGTGATTATGAATTGTTTCAAATGCTTCCAAATGAATCTATTAATGATATGCAAAAGCGTTTTACTCATGTTATTAACCATTTACTTGCTCTTGGTAAGACTTTCTTACAAGGTGAACTTTCTAACAAAGTGTTGAGATGTTTAGACAGGAATTGGCAACCAAAAGTAACGGCTATTGTTGAATCTAAGAATTTGGATGCTATGGATCTAGCAACACTTTTCGGAAAGCTTCAAGAACAAGAAATGGAGCTTGGACGATTAAGTATCAATGAAGAGTCGGATAAGAACAAAGAAAGAAAGGGACTTGCTCTTAAAGTCAATAGATCATACAAAAAGAAAGAGAGTTCCGATGATGATGATAGTGAAGATTCCGATTCGGATGTTGATGAAAAAGACATGAAACTCTTACTAAGGAAATTTGACAAGTTTCTAAGGAGAAAAGGAAGGTTGAACAAAGACAAAGGTAAAGAGAAGGATTCCCCACACTACAAGACCAAGACTTCAAAAGATGGAGTAGTTTGCCATGAATGCGGAAAACCCGGACATCTCAAGTATTCGTTCTCTAAGTATCTCAAGAAGAAGGAGAAAGACAAGAAAAATTCTAAATCTAAAAGAGCATACATAGTTTGGGATAGTGATGAAGATAACAAGAAAAGCACATCGAGTAGTTCATCGGATGATGAAGAAGCCGCTTGTCTCAACTTGATAACTCTAGTAGATGAAGAACAAAGTTCAAATGATGAATCAAGTTATCAAAGCGAGGAAAGCGATGTAAGTCATACTAAATCCGAAATTTCTTCTAAATATGAATTGTTATATAATGCTTATGAAGAAATGCATGAACAACTTGAAAAACTTGCTTTGAAAAACATTGAAAGGAAGAAGCTCATTTTGAAACATCAAAAAGAGATTTTAGAACTTCAAAAACAAGTTGATGAGCTTAATCTTGAAAATGAAACTCTTGATCTTATATATGCTAGTTCTTCTCTTGATTGTGCTAGTAGAGTGAATATTGTGGTTGATTGTGAGAATTGCAAGTTGCTTAAAGATGAAAATGCTATTTTGAAAAATAAGCTTGCAAGTTTCACCATTTGTGATATTAGATTGCGCACATTGTTAAATTTTCAAAGAGAAAATTCAAACAAGTTTGGTTTGGGTTATACTAATGCTAAGAGTAATTCTCATAGAAATGTTGTTGATTTTTCTAAAGTTGATTTCTCAAGTGCACCAACATGTTTCTATTGTGGTACTCATGGACATACTTCAAATGTGTGTTAATTAAAGTGCATGGTATACCTAAAGGAGATTTTGTTTGGATGAAAAAGGGTGAGAGTCCCTACACTAACAAAAATGGATCCAAAACCATTTGGATACCAAAAAGCAAAGCATGATTGTTTTGTAGGTATGATTGAAGAGCAAAGGGCTTACAAGTGTTATTCATACATTTGCATCTTCAATTGGTATCACTTTTGCATCTCAAAAGAAGTCCTACAAATTTGGTACAAGTGATATTGTTAGATATTGATGATTATAGTATCTTCTCAATTAGTATCTCCTCAATTTCTTTTCTAAAGTTCAATTGGTATAATTGAATTGTTCTCAAATAGTATTACTTTTCTAAAGTTCAATTGATATCATTGAATGATGATTAGATGATTATCATGCTATTATTGTTGTGATATTTCTTTACATTGATGATATCTCAATTGGTATTATGACTTCTTAGTATTTCTATTGTTATATTTTCTTGCCAATTGGTATCACATTTCAAAGTATAGTACTTGTCATATTTCAATTGGTATCAATGTTGTGAAGAAATGTTTGTTATAGAGAAATCATGATCATTTCTTTGTTTCTCTATTTTGGCTTAGTATTTTATATTTCAATTGGTATATATATATTACTTTTTGATAATGCCAAAGGGGGAGAAATGGTATGTTTTGGAGAAATGGTATGTTTTGAAAAATTGGAGAAATGATATGTTTTTTTGGGAGAAAGGTTGTTTTGTTGTTTTTATGTAGGTTGAGCTAAGTTGTTGAAGATAGGGGGAGAATCAAGCTTCTATCAATTGGATTTCAAATATCAAATGCATTGATTGAAGGGGAGCAAGTTTCTCACCAAGTGATCAAATTGTTAAAGCATCAACAACTTCAATCAAATTCAAAACATGGTTTGTCATTTTCAAAAAGGGGGAGATTGTTAGTTCCATGATGAATGTTTTGATAATGACAAAAGGTTACAAAGTGTTTTGAACAAGCTACAAAGATGTTGATCAAGTTTCAAGTTCAACAAGCAACAACAAACATCAAGTGAAGAGAGAAAACAAGCTCATGAAGACTTAGTTTGAGTGTAATTGTAATTGTTTTATCTTTTGCCTCTCAAGCTTCTTAGGTCTTTTATTTGGTTAGAGTTTATTTAGAGGGTAGTGAATCTCTATCATAGTCATGATTAAATCATAATTTGAGTTTTCACTTAACCTAGAATCAATAGGTGGCTTAAAGGTTTGAAAGGAAAGGTTTAGTTTTGAGAAAACAAGTTTCTAAAATGTGCAGTATGGATTTAATCGATTAAGGATGAATTTAATCGATTACTACTCGATTAAGTGAAGATTTAATCGATTAAACACTGCTGAACTGGTTTTTTAAAATACGATTTTCACTTCTCAAAATCAGTTTTCAAGTGCTACAACTTTTGGGTATTTTATATAAACCTAATCCTAACCTTTGTGATTAATTAGAACACTTTCATAATCAATTTTACAAGAATCAAGTCATTCTATTCTCTCTCAATTTCAAAGATCAAAGCTTTCATATTTTCATATTCTTTGATCAAGAACCTTTGAATCTCTTATGTTGATTTGTCATAGCTATTGAATGAGATTCATAGGATTGTCATTTGTGTTTTCAATTGAGTTGTAATCTTTGCAAGAAGGCAAGCCAACTACAACAACAAAGAAGACTTGGTGTGTCGATTATCATCAAGCAAATCTCATTGGAGAAGAAGAAGTCTTGGTTGTGAATCAAGCAAAGTGAAGCCTTGGTGTGTGGATTATCATCAAGCAATTGAAGACTTGTTGTGTCGATTATCAACAAGGGGTAGAGGTTAGATTAGAGAGAAGATCAATAGGATTACAAGGCAAGGGTGTGGTATCTCTTGTAGGCTAGCAAGAAGGGAGTCTTGTGAGGCACTTACTTGTATTTTGAGAACTCTAATTCCTCATAGTGAAGAATATCTCTTGGTTGAAGAGGGGACTGGATGTAGCTTTCAAGCGGATGAAAGTGAACCAGGATAAATCACTGTGTCGTATCTCTAAACCCTTAACTCTTTACATTCAAGTCATTGATTGTGTTCTTGGTTGAAAACCTAGAAAAGAGTGATTTTCATAATTGATTGAATTGAATCTTTATTGTTCAAATTAAGTTGGGGAAAATCATTTTCATAACCTAGGTAATCAATAAGAATATAGGTGTTAATTGTTTCCGCTAAATCTCTGATCTTACGTGTTGATTGATTGATTTTCGTATTCGATTGAAAAGTGATTTTTCAGTTTCTGATAGATTTAATCGATTAAGTGTTCGTTTAATCGATTAAGGACTTTTGAACTTTCAGGTTTAATCGATTAAATTTCAGAATAATCGATTAAATGCTGTAGAATTTGCAAATATCATTTGTTTTGATTGTTTCGATTCGTTTCGTTCGAAAATCTTTCAAGGTTTATTTTACACCTATTCAACCCCCCCTTCTAGGTGTGTTCCTAGTGTTCCTTAGTTGTTTCAACCACCAATTGCGGTTTCTTCAGATTCATCCTTAATTGTTTTGAAAATTTGGTTTTACTCTCAGCCGTTCACATCAGCAATTGACAGATTTTCCCTAACGGCTGAGAGTAAAACCAAATTTTCAAAACAATTAAGGATGAATCAAGGTCAAAAAAACTTACAGGGACCAAAATCAAAATACTCCCAACTTTCAGGGACTAAAACCATAAATAAGCCTTATTTTATGTATGCCAAAAGAAATGATAAAGAATAATAGTTTCGAAAAAAACTTATGATTGTGAAGTAAAATTGAACTTTGGGAGAAATGAGAGAGATGGACTTTTTTGACTCCATACTTTATTTTCTTCATTCTTTTTCTTTTTCTTTTAAAAATATAAACATATATAAACAAAATATATTATTATAAAGAGCTTGGACTTTGGGAGAAATAAGAGAGACATGAGTTCTTTTTGTTCACAACCTTCTATATTTTGTTTTATTTCTATTTTTGAAAAATATATAAACACATAAACATCTTCATGGAGGAAACAAACCCCTTCACGGACCCCAATTACATCTTACACTCCCCAAGAGACCATAAATATTATAGACTCTACATATTACTCCCTTATGGTAACTTAAATTTCAACTTAAAATAAAAAACAATGAAATAAAATTGAAAATTCAAACTAAAATTAAAAACTCATTTCCATTTTATAACATTGCCCTAGATAGCAGAAAGGCCTGGACTTGAAACTTTGATGTCACCATCACCACCCTCTGTTGACATCACCACCACCACCATGATCCATTTTCCTTCACATAACATTGCAGCTTGAAGTATTCTCATCATTGAAGTAATTGTAAAATTCTGGAGTAGGAGCAAGATGAGGAGGACAGCGATAGGTGTCGTAAGAAGGAGGATACATATAACCCATTTGGATAGAAGGCCTAGCATACACCATTGGCTGCTTAAATCTTTCATTTTCATTCCCCACTGATGCCTTTTGTTGGTGCATCATCCCAGGCATGTGTTGTTGCTGTTGGTAAGGATTTCCACCTATTATTTGTGGGCCAACACCTTGAAAGTATCCACCTCCAGTAGCACCGGCACCACCACCACCACCACCACCTTGAAAGTATCCACCACCACCGCCGCCGCCACCATGAAAACATCCACCTCCAGCACCACCGCTCCCACCACCTTGAAAGCATCCACCACCACCGGCACCGGCTCCGGCACCACCACCTTGAAAGTATCCACCTGCATCGGCACCGGCACCACCACCTTGAAAGTATCCACCTCCTGAACCGGCACCACCACCTTCACCACCTTGAAAGTATCCACCTTGAGAACCACTGCCGGCAACTTGAAAGTATCCACCTCCAGCACCACTGCCACCAGGAAACACAACAGCAGGGAGGCCTTGATCAGTTGGGAGATTATCCATCTGGTTCATTGGTAATGACATGTTACTCAAGAGTCCTCCCATTGGGATGCTTAAGTTATCACCGATGGGGCCAACATTAGCCCCATTCTTCCCATGTTGACCACCACCACACATCTTCAGCAATCCATTGTTCATTGGTTGAATACCATCTCCAATCATTCCTTTTCCCTTTTTGCCCGTATTGCCATTGTTATTCAGATTACCGTCACCACCACCATGTCCATTGTCATCATTAATGCCCTCTGGTTGGCCACTTCCTTTTGTAGCAACCTTGTCTTTGTTTCCTCCGCCCTGATTTTGATTATTACCCCCACCACTGCTGCCACTTCTAACACCTCCCTTCTTTACATTATTTCCTTGGACATGAACTGCTCCACCATTGCATCCATCAGCACCACCGCCACCACCACCATTCTTCCCATTGCCTGCAATGTTGCCACTATTATTTCCTCCCTTCTGAGCATTCATCATTTGTGGATGATTCCCACCCATCATACCATAACCATCGTTCATCCTTTTCTGAGCATGCATCATTTGAAGATTCATCATGTTATTCATAGAACCACCAATCCCGCCTTGTTGAGCATTCATCATTTGATGGTTCATCATTTGCGAATTCATCAAGTCATTCATAGCACCACCAATCTCACCCTTTTGTAAATTGATCATGTCCTTCATAAAACCACCATTTCCACCCTTTTGAGCATTCATCATCGGTTGCTTCATCATCTGTGCATTCGTCATTTGCGGATTCATCATTTCGCCCTTCATCATTTGATTTCCATAACCCATGTGCGGCATCTTCATATTATTCATAGGATGTCCAGGATCAATCATTTCATCATCAAAGTCATCGTCATCGACATCATCCAATTCATCGTCAAACAAGTCATTATCTTCTTTAGGAAAATTGAACTTCATAGTCTTCATGTCGGAGTTCTGATTAGTCGATGGCATCTTCGCATCTTTTAATTGAGGCGTTGGCTTCAAATCTTGAGCTTTCATCTGTGGAAATGGTTGAAGATGTTGCATCTGTTGCATTTGTTGTTGAAGCTGTTGCAATTGCTGAAGTTGTTGAAGATTCGGCCCTTGTTGACCACCATCACCGTCGTTGCCATCACCAACACCACCCTTGGGCTGGTTATTTCTACTTTCACACTTTTGATTCGGACCTTTGTTATTGCTCTCACCTTCGCCATTGACAATTTGCATGTTCTTCATTTGATTCGCAGGTTGGTTTGGGATGTTGTTGCCACTGTTATTGTTTGTTTCAAGAGCACCACCCCAAAGTTCTGCATGTTTCTTTGATTTTGCAAGCTTATTGATGAGAACTTCAGGGCCCACAATCCCTGAAACTGTGACTTTGCCTTGTTCAAAATCTATCTCAACGATAAAGACTCCTGCAAAAAATAATCCAATAAATTAAAAACAGATTGTGATATGTGATATAGATTTTTAGTTTGTTTTTTGTTTTCTTAAAATAATAGAAAAAAAACTTTTAAGAAAATGTGGAGTAATAGAGTAGCATCAGTTTTTTTCCCCTTTTCTAACAGATAAATATAGTGAAATAGATAATCGCATACCATCAATCTTTTGCAAGATCCTCTTCACCTTTTGTTTGCATCCTTCACAATGCATGTGAACTTTAAGAGTACATTTCTACAAGCAGAACCAATCAAAAACCAAATATATAGTAAAGAGAAAATTTCATTGTCAATATCCTATAATTAAAATGAGATAAAAAATTTACTTTATCATAAACAACATACACAAAATGCCTAAAAGAATAAACTTGCAACACTTATAAGTAAAAGTTTGAAAATAATAGTTGAAATGAGAAAGTAGTAGATCTGATGAAAGTGATAAGAGATGTGATGGAGTTACCTGAATCTTCATAAACTCTTCTTTACTCATTTTTTAAACATCTAATGGACCAAAATTCAGAAATGTTAGTATCAGATCTGAGAAACAGAGATATGAAAACAAAACATAATAGCTTCTAGCAAACTTTAGTATATGGTTGTGGAGACTTTGGAAGCAAAAATATAATCGATAACATACTAGAAAAGAAAAGTGTGTCTGAATGAGTAAAGGAGTCTGATCAAACAACGACTAGGACTTGGTGAAAGATAGAGAGACAGAGGTTTTCGAAATTGGTGAGCAGTAGTTAAAATCTTTGAAACATGTGTATTTCTGGGTGAAAGAGATAGAAAGAGGAAGAGGCTATTAAGCAATTAAGGAAGGAAACAAACACCAGAAAGAAACAAGAATGGTTCTGCTACTCTAGTATGAAGACATGGTTATTATTTTTATGTGGTGTAGTTTTTGCTTATCTGCATAGGCTTTTTATACTGCTATAAAGCAAGCCCCACAATGCCCCACCATTTTAACCGTGGTTAGGTGGAGTGTCAAGCTTGGCTCAGAAACCGTCTTTTAACTCATTTCTATCATCTTTGGTTAAGCTTCGCCAAGAAGAGTCAATCGCTAAATCACCCACTCTATGTGACGTGGGAAGGCTTAAAATCCATAAATGGTACTCCCTCTATTCCTATTTATATGTCCTATTTCAAACAAAGCACATCCATTAAGAAATGTTATCATTACTTAGATTTTCAATACATTAATTTTTTTTTTCCTGCTATACCTTTTCGCTCTCTACAATCATTAATTTTACTCCGATCCACTACTTAAGTAAACCAATACCTATTGAATAGGGACAATCATGAAAAATAACATTTATTACACTTTTGAAATCCTTAATAGCATAGATAAAAAAAATTAAGAAAAAATTCTCCAAAAAAGACAGTTAATAAAGAACGGAGGTAATAAATAATAATATTCAAGTTTTAAAATAGTATTTTATATTTTTTATTAAATATTTTAATTATTAAAGGTCAAAATACTATTAAAAAAAGTGGACCAGTCTTTAATTTTAAGAATAAAATATAGTAGATTTTTTTAATCTTTATTTAAATATTTATTTTATTTATTACTTTTCATTTTCATTGATTGCATAAAATATGAAACATATTTTCAAAATGTTACTCCTTTCATCATTCTTTATTATCTAGTATCCTTTTGTGTTTTTATGTCCTAAGATAGAGATAATAGAGAATTATGGGAGTAAATGCGATTTTAATTAACACTAGGAGTTTAAATGTGTTAAGTAGTCCCGAATACTTAGGATATGTTTGGGACAAGGATTTCCAAGGAGTTTAACCAAAATGAATTATTTATGACAATTGAAGATATTTTTTTTTACTTCCGTAAACCTTTAAGACTAAATTGATGAGTACTTACAATCCTAATAAGGACAAAAATGACAATTTACTTAATTATGTTTATGAGTATGTGTGAGCACGTGTTTGAGACTCTAAAATACACATATGCGAACTATACACGAGCAACTCATATTTGGCTTATAAAACTTCGGCATGGCTCTTTCAAATAATCAAGCCTAACTTGAAGTTTAAGATTGTTTAGCTAATTAAACAACTTTGATCAATTATTCAATGAGTCGTCGTGCTTAAATAGTTCTCAAATATGTTGATTCATTCATAGTTTCATACCAATATTTGTTTTTGTTAACCTAGAGTATCACCTTATGCAATGAGAATGGAATTAATCTTTTTTGGGTACGTGATTGCCCCTTCCAACAATTGTCATTCTCATAAATTAAAGTTTTGACCTTTGACCTAGTACAATGTATATCTCGTGATGAAATGGAGCCTTATGCCACTAAACCAACTCCTTGGTTCTATTTCCGTCTCTAAATATAAGACCATTTTGACATTTTTATTTTGTTCCTATCTATATGACCCTATATCAATTTCCAATGACAATTAATTACTTTTTTTCATAAACATATATCCCTATTTATTTAATACTTTTTAGATTTCCAATACTATTAATAGGGAAAGTTTTGAAAATACATATCAAATATTCACATTTCCAATAACATTAACTAAATTAACCAACTTTCTTAATGGAAGTGAAATATACCAAAAGGGTCTTATATATAGGGTCGAAGGAAGTAATATTTATTCTAATTAATATTTAACTCTTTATTTTAATGTGCTTTAAAATATGCATTAAAGGCACCTATAAAATATTAAATGCATCTTATTTAATACATTTTATTTGATTTGATGTTATATTTTTAATTTTGCTTATCAAAATAATTAATGTATATTTTGGTAAATAAAACTTGTTAATAAGTCTCCTAAATACATTATTTAAAGACAATAAATCATAACTTTAAAATTTTCAAAAAATTATTAAATATATAATTAATTAAGTTTTTTTGTCTTTGTAAATAGTGTCAATTTTGCGTTTAGTTGCTGTAAGTTTTTTTTTTTGCAAGGTTTTAATCCTTGTAAAGTTCAAAGTTTTGGAATTTGTTTAATTTCTTCGTCTGGTTTCCACATGCACCACATATGACAAAGAATATTTTTAAAAAATTATACGATAAATTTTTTCAAGCATACAAATTTTTTCTCTATGATTTGTTGGATGTGTGCTTGTTAGACGATTTTGATCAAGAGAAATGAATGCATTTTTAATAATGTGAATGTTGATGTACAAGGTTAGCTTGATTCTCTTAAGGTCAAAGCTTTGAAACATGTGTATTTCTGGGTGAAAGAGATAGAAAGAGGAAGAGGCTATTAAGCAATTAAGGAAGGAAACAAACACCAGAAAGAAACAAGAATGGTGCTACTACTCTAGTATGAAGACATGGTTATTATTTTTATGTGGTGTAGTTTTTGCTTATCTGCATAGGCTTTTCATACTGCTATAAAGCAAGCCCCACAATGCCCCACCACTTTAACCGTGGTTAGGTGGAGTGTCAAGCTTGGCTCAGAAACCGTCTTTTAACTCATTTCTATCATCTTTGGTTAAGCTTCGCCAAGAAGAGTCAATCGCTAACTCACCCACTCTATGTGACGTGGGAAGGCTTAAAATACATAAATGGTACTCCCTCTATTCCTATTTATATGTCCTATTTCAAACAAAGCACATCCATTAAGAAATGTTATCATTACTTAGATTTTCAATACATTAATTTTTTTTTCCTGCTATACCTTTTCGCTCTCTACAATCATTAATTTTACTCTGATCCACTACTTAAGTAAACCAATACCTATTGAATAGGGGCAATCATGAAAAATAACATTTATTACACTTTTGAAATCCTTAATAGCATAGATAAAAAAAAGTAAGAAAAAATTCTCCAAAAAAAGACAGTTAATAAAGAACGGAGGTAATAAATAATAATATTCAAGTTTTAAAATAGTATTTTATATTTTTTTATTAAATATTTTAATTATTAAAGGTCAAAATGCTATTAAAAAAAGTGGACCAGCCTTTAATTTTAAGAATAAAATATAGTAGATTTTTTTAATCTCTATTTAAATATTTATTTTATTTATTACTTTTCATTTTCATTGATTGCATAAAATATGAAACATATTTTCAAAATGTTACTCCTTTCATCATTCTTTATTATCTAGTATCCTTTTGTGTTTTTATGTCCTAAGATAGAGATAATAGAGAATTATGGGAGTAAATGCCATTTTAATTAACACTAGGAGTTTAAATGTGTTAAGTAGTCCCGAATACTTAGGATATGTTTGGGAGAAGGATTTCCAAGGAGTTTAACCAAAATGAATTATTTATGACAATTGAAGATATTTTTTTTTACTTCCGTAAACCTTTAAGACTAAATTGATGGGTACTTACAATCCTAATAAGGACGAAAATGACAATTTACTTAATTATGTTTATGAGTATGTGTGAGCACGTGTTTGAGACTCTAAAATACACATATGCGAACTATACACGAGCAACTCATATTTGGCTTATAAAACTTCGGCATGGCTCTTTCAAATAATCAAGCCTAACTTGAAGTTTAAGATTGTTTAGCTAATTAAACAACTTTGATCAATTATTCAATGAGTCGTCGTGCTTAAATAGTTCTCAAATATGTTGATTCATTCATAGTTTCATACCAATATTTGTTTTTGTTAACCTAGAGTATCACCTTATGCAATGAGAATGGAATTAATCTTTTTTGGGTACGTGATTGCCCCTTCCAACAATTGTCATTCTCATAAATTAAATTTTTAACCTTTGACCTAGTACAATGTATAGTACAATGTATATCTCGTGATGAAATGGAGTCTTATGCCACTAAACCAACTCTTTGGTTCTATTTCCGTCTCTAAATATAAGACCATTTTGACATTTTTATTTTGTTCCTATCTATAGGACCCTATACCAATTTCCAATGACAATTAATTACTCTTTTTTTCATAAACATATATCCCTATTTATTTAATACTTTTTAGATTTCTAATACTATTAATAGGGAAAGTTTTGAAAATACATATCAAATATTCACATTTCCAATAACATTAACTAAATTAACCAACTTTCTTAATGGATGTGAAATATACCAAAAGGGTCTTATATATAGGGTCGAAGGAAGTAATATTTATTCTAATTAATATTTAACTCTTTATTTTAATGTTCTTTAAAATATGCATTAAAGGCACCTATAAAATATTAAATGCATCTTATTTAATACATTTTATTTGATTTGATGTTATATTTTTAGTTTTGCTTATCAAAATAATTAATGTATATTTTGGTAAATAAAACTTGTTAATAAGTGTCCTAAATACATTATTTAAAGACAATAAATCATAACTTTAAAATTTTCAAAACATTATTAAATATATAATTAATTAAGTTTTTTTGTCTTTGTAAATAGTGTCAATTTTGCGTTTAGTTGCTGTAAGTTTTTTTTTTTTGCAAGGTTTTAATCCTTGTAAAGTTCAAAGTTTTGAAATTTGTTTAATTTCTTCGTTCATCTGGTTTCGTTAAGTATTGACGTGGCAGATAGAAGTTCACATCAATAATGCCACATCACCCACCACATGCATCACATATGACAAAGAATTTTTTTAAAAAATTATACGATAAATTTTTTCAAACATACAAATTTTTTCTCTATGATTTGTTGGATGTGTGCTTGTTAGACGATTTTGATCATGAGAAATGAATGTATTTTTAATAATGTGAATGTTGATGTACAAGGTTAGCTTGATTCTCTTAAGGTCAAAGCTAGGTCTTGGATCTCTTGCTTTCTTGAATTGATGTTTCTTTTCTTGAATTGATGTTTCTTTTTTGACTATACTGTCTCAATATCATGATTATTGAAGAGAGAGAAATGTATTGGAAGTGAAAAAGAGAGTGTAATAAATAGGGGTGTGTTTGAAAAAAAACAACATTAATTATGTATTGGGTTTATAAAACAATAAGACTTATGAAACATAGTACAAATGCTAAAACAACATTAAACGGATGGAGTATTTTTAATGGGTTTTGCTAACAAATGTCTTTAAGCACTTGTTAAGGATACTATATATATATATATATATATATAAAAAATCCCAAGTTCAAGTCTTTATTCATCATTCTCTTGAAATCATAAAAAATTACATTTTCCAATAACTTTTATTTATAAATACTTCCTTAACAAGTGCCCTACTTAATACTCCCTCCTTCCCTCATTATAAGACCCCTTTGGGAGATTTCACGTCCATTAAGAAAGTTGATTAATTTAGTTAATTGTATTGGAAATGTGAACTTTTGATGTGTATTTTCCAAATTACCCCTATTAATATTATTGGAAATCTAAAAAGTGTTAAATAAATAGGGGTGTTTGTGAAAAAAAGAAATTAATGATCATTGAAAATTGGTATGAAATCTTATAAATAAAAGTATCAAAATGGTCTTATAATTAGGGACGGAAGGAGTAGCATTTTCCATTTTTAAAAATGAGATTTTTGATCTAGATAATATAATGGATCTTATAAAAGTTAGAACCTCGGTATCCGGTACATTGTGTGACCGAATAAGGCTCTCATTTTGTAGGGATTCTTAAATTTTTTTAATAATATATATACCTTCGTAATATGGAGAGGATCGGCGGAATCATTTACGATTAATCTTTTCTTGCATGTTGTTGATCAAGCAATTAGGTTGACAACTACGAGATTCGAACAATATCGAGGATATGAAAATACTTTTGGTTTCTTGTTTACTTATGAAAAATTGTTTTCATTGGAAGATGTATAAACTTAAAATCTTGTTATAATCATTTAGAGATTGTACTTAGAAAGAATAATAAATCTGATATTGATTTAAATGAATTATATATTGATTTAAAATTGTTTAAAGAATTCTTGCTTAAAGAAAAGAAAGGAGCATTTGATATTCGAAGTTTTTAAAACATTTAGATTATTTGCCTAATGTAATAAGGAAAATGATTAAGAAATCTATAAGCAAACCTACATATAAGATTGTGATACTTATATTTTATGTTCTTTCATTTTATTTTTTTAATTTAAAAAATAACAAATGTCAAAAATTTGTGTGTAAGTTTGCATATAGGTCTCCTTATGTAATTCTTTCAATCATTATTCATGTAATAATCCCATATCTAATTAATGTAATAGTTATAAAGGTAATTTTGAAAATGTATATAAAATATTTACATTTTCAATGTCATCAACAGTATTAACTAATTTTTTTAAATTTTTATTTACAGGACTTATGTGTAGGGGTGTAATGGGTTTGGTCGGGTTGGGTTGAGTTTTGATGAGGTTTAGCATCCAATCCAACAAAAATAAATTGGATGGGGTTGGATTATTCTCAATTTGAGTGTTAAAACCGACCCAACCCAATCCATAAAAAATCGGGTTGAATACGGTTGGGTGTTTGAGTTTATGTATTTTGATTTTTATAAAATAAAAAAATATAAAAATATAAGTAAATATAAAAATAAAATTAAAAATAGAATAAAAATCACATAAATAAATAATTAAATATTATCCAAATCAACCAAATTACATAATTATGAATCATATTATCCATAAATTACACAATTACACAATTTTGCATTAAATTATAATAAATTCAAACTAAAATTAAAAACTCATTTCCATTTTATAACGTTGCCCTAGATAGCAGAAAGGCCTGGACTTAAAACTTTGCTGTCATCATCACCACCCTATGTTGACATCACCGCCACCGCCACCACCACCATGATCCATTTTCATTCACATAACATTGCAACTTGAAGTGTTCTCATCATTGAAGTAGTTGTAAAATTCTGGAGTAGGAGCAAGATGAGGAGGACAACGATAGGTGTAAGAAGGAGGATACATATAATCCATTTGGATAGAAGGCCTAGCATACACCATTGGCTGCTTAAATCTTTCATTTTCATTCCCCGCTGATGCCTTTTGTTGGTGCATCATCCCAACCATGTGTTGTTGCTGTTGGTAAGGATTTCCACCTATTATTTGTGGGCCAACACCTTGAAAGTATCCACCTCCTGTAGCACCGGCACCACCACCACCATCGCCACCTTGAAAACATCCACCTCTGGCACCACCGCTCCCACCACCTTGAAAGCATCCACCACCACTGGCACCGGCACCGGCACCGGCACCACCACCTTGAAAGTATCCACCTCCTGCACCGGCACCACCACCACCACCTTGAAAGTATCCACCTCCGGTGCCTGCACCACCACCAGCACCGGCACCACCACCTTGAAAGTATCCACCTCCTGCACCGGCACCGGCACCACCACCTTGAAAGTATCCACCTCCTGAACCGGCACCACCACCATCACCACCTTGAAAGTATCCACCTCCAGCACCACTGCCGGCAACTTGAAAGTATCCACCTCCAGCACCACTGCCACCAGGAAACACAACAGCAGGGAGGCCTTGAGCAGTTGGGAGATTACCCATCTGGTTCATTGGTAATGACATGTTACTCAAGAGTCCTCCCATTGGGATGCTTAAGTTATCACCCATGGGGCCAACATTAGCCTCATTCTTCCCATGTTGACCACCACCACACATCTTCAGCAATCCATTGTTCATTGGTTGAATACCATCTCCAATCATTCCTTTTCCCTTTTTGCCCGTATTGCCATTGTTATTCGGATTACCGTCACCACCACCATGTCCATTGTCATCATTAATGCCCTCTGGTTGGCCACTTCCTTTTGTAGCAACCTTGTCTTTGTTTCCTCCGCCCTGATTTTGATTATTACCCCCACCACTGCTGCCACTTCTAACACCTCCCTTCTTTACATTATTTCCTTGGACATGAACTGCTCCACCATTGCATAAATCAGCACCACCACCATTCTTCCCATTGCCTGCAGTGTTGCCACTATTATTTCCTCCCTCCTGAGCATTCATCATTTGTGGATGATTCCCACCCATCATACCATAACCATCGTTCATCCTTTTCTGAGCATGCATCATTTGAAGATTCATCATGTTATTCATAGAACCACCAATCCCGCCTTGTTGAGCATTCATCATTTGCTGGTTCATCATTTGCGAATTCATCAAGTCATTCATAGCACCACCAATCTCACCCTTTTGTAAATTGATCATGTCCTTCATAAAACCACCATTTCCACCCTTTTGAACATTCATCATCGGTTGGTTCATCATCCGTGCATTCGTCATTTGCGGATTCTTCATTTCGCCCTTCGTCATTTGATTTCCATAACCCATGGGCGGCATCTTCATATTATTCATAGGATGTCCAGGATCAATCATCTCATCATCAGACTCATCATCAAAGCCATCGTCATCGACATCATCCAATTCATCGTCAGACAAGTCATTATCTTCTTTAGGAAAATTGAACTTCACAGTCTTCTTGTCGGAGTTCTGATTAGTCGGTGGCATCTTCGCATCTTTCAATTGAGGCGTTGGCTTCAAATCTTGAGCTTTCATCTGTGGAAATGGTTGAAGATGCTGCAGCTGTTGCATTTGCTGTTGAAGTTGTTGCAATTGCTGAAGTTGTTGAAGATTCGGCCCTTGTTGACCACCATTACCGTCGTTGCCATCACCAACACCACCCTTGGGCTGGTTATTTCTACTTTCACTCTTTTGATTCGGACCTTTCTTATTGCTCTCACCTTCGTCATTGACAATTTGCATGTTCTTCATTTGATTCGCAGGTTGGTTTGGGATGTTGTGGCCTATGTTATTGTTCCTTTCAAGAGCACCACCCCAAAGTTCTGCATGTTTCTTTGATTTTGCAAGCTTATTGATGAGAACTTCAGGGCCCACAATCCCTGAAACTGTGACTTTGCCTTGTTCAAAATCTATCTCAACGATAAAGACCCCTGCAAAAAAATGATCCAATAAATTAAAAACAAATTGTGAAATGTGATTTAGATTTTTAGTTTGTTTTTTTGTTTTCTTAAAATAATAGAAAAAAAACTTTTAAGAAAAAAATGTGGAGTAATAGAGTAGCATCAGTTTTTTTCCCCTTTTCTAACAGATAAATATAGTGAATAGATAATAGCATACCATCAATCTTTTGCAAGATCCTCTTCACCTTTTGCTTGCATCCTTCACAATGCATGTGAACTTTAAGAGTACATTTCTACAAGCACAACCAATCAAAAAGCAAATATATAGTAAAGAGAAAATTTCATTGTCAATATCCTATAATTAAAATGAGAGAAAATAATTTACTTTATCATAAACAACATACACAAAATACCTAAAAGAATAAACTTGCAACACTTATAAGTAAAAGTTTGAAAATAATAGTTGAAATGAGAAAGTGGTAGATCTGATGAAAGTGATAAGAGATGTGATGGAGTTACCTGAATCTTCATAAACTCTTCTTTACTCATTTTTTAAACACCTAATGGACCAAAATTTAGAAATGTTAGTAACATAGATTTGAGAAACAGAGATATGAAAACAAAACATAATAGCTTCTAGCAAACTTTAGTATATGGTTGTGGAGACTTTGGAAGCAAAAACATAATCAATAACATACGAGAAAAGAAAAGTGTGCCTGAATGAGTAAAGGAGTCTGATCAAACAACGACTAGGACTTGGAGAAAGATAGAGAGACAGAGGTTTTCAAAATTGGTGAGCAGTAGTTAAAATCTTTGAAACATGTGTATTTTTGGGTGAAAGAGATAGAAAGAGGAAGAGGCTATTAAGCAATTAAGGAAGGAAACAAACACCAGAAAGAAACGAGAATGGTGCTACTACTCTAGTATGAAGACATGGTTATTATTTTTATGTGGTGTATTTTTTGCTTATCTACATAGGCTTTTTATACTGCTATAAAGCAAGCCCCACAACGCCCCACCACTTTAACCGTGGTTTGGTGGAGTGTCATGTTTGGCTCAGAAACCGTCTTTTAACTCATTTCTATCATCTTTGGTTAAGCTTCGCCAAGAAGAGTCAATCGCTAACTCACCCACTCTATGTGACGTGGGAAGACTTAAAATACATAAATGGTACTCCCTTTATTCCTATTTATATGTCCTATTTCAAACAAAGCACATAAATGTTATCATTACTTAGATTTCCAATACATTAATTATTTTTTACCGCTATACCTTTTCGCTCTCTACAATCATTAATTTTACTCCGATCCATTACTTAAGTAAACCAATACCTATTGAATAGGGGCAATCATGAAAAATAACATTTATTACATTTTTGAAATACTTAATAGCATAGATAAAAAAAAGTACCAAAAAAATTCTCCAAAAAAAGATAGTTAATAAAGAACGGAGGTAATAAATAATAATATTTAAGTTTTAAAATAGTATTTTATATTTTTTTATTAAATATTTTAATTATTAAAGGTCAAAATACTATTAAAAAAAGTGGACCAGTCTTTAATTTTAAGAATAAAATATAGTAGATTTTTTTAATCTTTATTTAAATATTCATTTTATTTATTACTTTTCATTTTCATTAATTGCATAAAATATGAAACATATTTTCAAAATGTTACTCCTTTCATCATTCTTTATTATCTAGTATCCTTTTGTGTTTTTATGTCCTAAGATAGAGATAATAGAGAATTATGGGAGTAAATGCGATTTTAATTAACACTAGGAGTTTAAATGTGTTAAGTAGTCCCGAATACTTAGGATATGTTTGGGAGAAGGATTTCCAAGGAGTTTAACCAAAATGAATTATTTATGACAATTGAAGATACTTTTTTTTACTTCCGTAAACCTTTAAGACTAAATTGATGAGTACTTACAATCCTAATAAGGACGAAAATGGCAATTTACTTAATTATGTTTATGAGTATGTGTATGTGTGAGCACGTGTTTGAGACTCTAAAATACACATATGCGAACTATACACGAGCAACTCATATTTGGCTTATAAAACTTCGGCATGGCTCTTTCAAATAAGCAAGCCTAACTTGAAGTTTAATATTGTTTAGCTAATTAAACAACTTTGATCAATTATTCAATGAGTCGTCGTGCTTATTAAATAGTTCTCAAATATTTTGATTCATTCATAGTTTCATACCAATATTTGTTTTTGTTAACCTAGAGTATCACCTCATGCAAAGAGAACGGAATTAATCTTTTTTGGGTACGTGATTGCCCCTTCCAACAATTGTCATTCTCATAAATTAAAGTTTTGACCTTTGACCTAGTACAACGTATAGTACAATGTATATCTCGTGGTGAAATGGAGCCTTATGCCACTAAACCAACTCCTTGGTTCTATTTCCGTCTCTAAATATAAGACCATTTTGACACTTTTATTTTGTTCCTATCTATATGACCCTATACCAATTTTCAATGATAACTAATTACTTTTTTTTCATAAACATATATCCCTATTTATTTAATACTTTTTAGATTTCCAATACTATTAATAGGGAAAGTTTTGAAAATACATATCAAATATTCACATTTCCAATAACATTAACTAAATTAACCAACTTTCTTAATGGACGTGAAATCTACCAAAAGGGTCTTATATATAGGGCCGGAGGAAGTAATATTTATTCTAATTAATATTTAACTCTTTATTTTAATGTGCTTTAAAATATGCATTAAAGGCACCTATAAAATATTAAATGCATCTTATTTAATACATTTTATTTGATTTGATGTTATATTTTTAGTTTTGCTTATCAAAATAATTAATGTATATTTTGGTAAATAAAACTTGTTAATAAGTGTCCTAAATACATTATCTAAAGACAATAAATCATAACTTTAAAATTTTCAAAACATTATTAAATATATAATTAATTAATATTTTTGGTCTTTGTAAATAGTGTCAATTTTGCGTTTAGTTGTTGTAAGTTTTTTTTTTTTTGCAAGGTTTTAATCCTTGTAAAGTTCAAAGTTTTGGAATTTTTTTAATTTTTCTGTTCATCTGGTTGCGTTAAGTATTGACGTGGCAGATAGAAGTTCACATTAGTAATGTCACATCACCCACCACATGCACAACATATGACAAATAATTTTTTTTTAAAATTATAGGATAAATTTTTTCAAGCATACAAATTTTTTCTCTATGATTATTTGTTGGATGTGTGCTTGTTAGACGATTTTGATCAAGAGAAATGAATGCATTTTTAATAATGTGAATGTTGATGTACCAGGTTAGCTCGATTCTTTTAAGATCAAAACTTGGTCTTGGATCTATTGCTTTTAATTTCTTTAATTGATGTTTCTTTTTCTGATTGGTGTATAGCACCCTTAGAATATATTAATAGGGTTCGTTGATTTTGGTTAGTTTTTTTTTTTTTTGCCCTTGGTGGTTTGTCCCCTTTTGTTTAGGTGTTTGTTAGTATCTGCTATACTTTTTTTCCTTGCTTAGAAATTTTTCCTCTAGGTTTTTTCTATAATGTTTTTAAGGAGGCAGATATCCTAGTAATGCTTCGGTAGGTTCTGTTGGTGGGTTTCATAGCTTGTTGTTTTAGACTTGTAATGTTACTTCACTTGCTCATGAAGTAGACTCTTTTGTATTGGTTTGACTGGCTTTGATCTTCTTTGAACACATAATTGGATATCCATGTTCAAACCTTTCATAGAAGGTGGGGTTCATGAGTACAATGATACTTAGGGAGACCATTTGTGTTGGTTTAATAATACTATTTTGCTTATTAAAAAAAACTTTGTTGTGTTCAAGATTAAGGAGGGTAAAATTGTAGATGTGATGCCCCAATATTTTTATTAAAATTAACAAAGTAATAAGTAAGTTCCCTTCATCAATGTAATTTGGTTCGAGATGGTTTATAATAAGGATTAGAGTAACTACAATTATAATTTGTGATGTAAATGTTATATACAAATGAAGGCATGTCCCGAATGCTATCATTTTGATACTGTGATAACTATAAATTATTACGAGCAATAATGCAATTTATAATTGAAGTAGTTACGGGTGTTAAATCCTATGACGAATTATCTTGTCAATGAGATATATGCCAGTTGAAGACACTGCTTGTAATACTCAATTGGAAAGAGGATATATCAAATTAAAGATGAAAAATTAAATTTGTTTACATAAGCTAAGTATGGTGACACAATAGTTGTTTACATAAGAGGAATGGTGATATAAATATCAACAAGTTTGTTCAATGAGAATCTATGAGAACTCTTTATAAAGTCATTGCCTACAAAAGCTTCTACGAAACTTGTGTATATGATTGGACTTCCTCGACTGATCACAGATATTTATTTATATCAAGGAAAGAAATAAATATGTACTGCACTCTTTTTTTTTTCGCTAAGATTTTTACCTCATTGAATTTTTCTAGCAAGATTTGTAATGAGCTAGATAGCATTTGATGCCTATAAGTTTCAAGAATAGTGTATTCTAGCTAAAAGTTTCATTTACTTAATTTCCCAAATCAACATATATACTTTTATTTAGACTAGATTTTGAGATAGCAACATCTTTTTTCTTTTATACTTTTGTTTACGTCTCACTTTTTTCTAGCCGATTTTTTATTTTACATAGCATTATCAATCAATTTTCTTTCTTGATCTTTTTCTATTTCTCTTATTCCTAAACTTAAAATAAAAAGGTAAGTTACCGTTTTTCCGTGCTAGTTCTACCATTCTAATTTCATCATTTTTGTGTATTTTACGAGACATAAATAATGAAACAAATGAGCAATTTTGCTTTTTTATTTAGGGAAAATGTTAACAAATGCTCTTACATCATTGTTTAAAAAGACAAAAGAGATAGTTATGCATAAAAAAATGATGTATTTTGTATATAAGAAATGTTAGACTTAGTTTTCCAATAATAAATTACTTTGTTTATATTTTTTAAAAAGTGCCCTAAAGACATTGAACACTCGTTAACTTACACAACCCTTACTATAATAAGCAATGTTTTGCATTTCGTTAGCTTTAAAATCAATCATGAGTTAGTCGGATTCATCGATAATGGTTGCACTGATGGTTAGCTTTGATATAGCACACATTGTATTTTTATCAGGCTAAACTTTGCATTAGACCAAACTTCTTTGAATCGAGCACAATAATCATCTTCATCGTTTAAACGCATGTGGAGACGCTAGCTTGCCTAATTTGATAAAAATAACCTTTTTTTTTTTTCAAGTGTTAACTAAACTATAAAAATAAATATAAATTGAAAAGAAATATAATATAAAAATTAAATGAAAATATATAGAAATTTAAAAATCCTTGCATTATACATGGACTAAAAAATAGTTCCCTTTTATCACTAGGTCCCTATAGACTAAGAGAGCCATTTTTTTTATAGCACACACTAGGATATATATTGAATAGGTGTCAAAGCTCTCTCATTGAGGACGACTAGCCCCTTCGACCTAATGGTTTAACATAAGATCAAAATACAGTTACAATTATAAAATTATTTTTAAAAAGTTTTTTATGATTAAAAAGTAATTAAATTAAACAAACGTTTTTGTAAAAAAAAAAAGTTAATTTATTGTAATCACATATTATGTTGTTTCAATGTTATTTATCAAGTCACTCGTGGTAAAAACCATTACTTTAATTTTTTATGATTCAAAGAGTTAAGTATGAAAAAGTTTAGCTAAATACGTAGTATTTAAATATGAAAAATATTTTTAAAAAACTAAAGTTTATATACATTTTTTTATAAAAAAAAACCTAAAGTTTGGTTATATAAAAAAATTATTATAAAATAAATAGAAAAACATAAAATTTGATTTCATAAAAAATATATATATGATTTTAAAAATATTTTTTATTAATTAATATGATAAAAATTTTGAATGATAATTTATTAAAATAAAAAATCTGGAAAAACATAAAATAATATAAATTTTGATAAAATGATATAAATATAGGTATACCATGAGGTCAATCATTTTATTGAGGGAGGGGAGTCATGGAGCTTGAATATGATGAGTTCACTAACTTGATCACGGAGAGTTTCACATATAGGGATGAGCAATCATTCCCTTTAATAAAAATTATTTTTGTATTTATAGAATTAGGAAATACCCATGATAAATAAAATTACTACTCAATAGTACTATAATATTAAAAAAAAAATTTGCTAACGATTGCTCTTAAAAGCATTAGTTAAGATAATAGAAAATGTAACTTTATCTTATTCGCAGAAATAAAATAATCAATTCATGCCGTCAATAACTAGCAGACATATAGATTACAAAGTAAATTTTTCATTATTGTTTACTATTACTCAGATAATAATGTTAGGGATCAGTTAATTAACAAGATCATGCGGAAAAGAAAAAAAAACACGTGAAAAATTATATTAGCCTGTCACTTTTAACTTTTTTCTTTATGTGGGGCAGTTCTGTACGGTATCCAAAATTGCCTACCCGTTTGGCTTCAAAGTTAAGATGATCCATAACATCCCTGTTCGGTTTAATAATCTTATTGTTGTTAACCAATCTTGTTTGGCTTCTGGGTTACGATATACGAAGTTATCAAGTGTATGTGTGGGGACGCGTAATAGGCTCATGAGGCAATGTTTGGAAGTATGCATGCAAAACGGCGCAAAGTTACATAAACCTAGCAACAAATTGCGTTACTGCGTCGTTTCTGTTGTCCTTGGGTTTGTCTTTCTCACACAAGAATTCACACTAACAACGTTGTTACAATTTGTCTTTTTGTTAGTACTAGTTACCTTAGCGGTGTTGTATATCCTGGCTGTATTTTGCTACTTTTGCGCTGTGTAATAATTTGAGTGACTCACAAAAATTCAAAATCTCAACAAATAAAGCATACTTTTCCGGTTTTCCTCCGCGAATATAATCCGAAAAATACTCAACTGATTTTGTCACCTTTTTAGAAGCTTTTTAGTTTTTTTGACTGCTTTTTTATTTGAATAATAGTGTTTTGGTTTTTAACTTGTAGCATTTTTTGATGCAGCTTCCAAGCCAAAATTGGGCAGAAAAATGAGGGCGAAAAGGCAAAACGTTTTAGGTGCGTGACTATGGAGTACGCGAGTTACTAACACGTTAACCATGGAAAATTCCGCAGCGGTTACGCTCATGTTTTGTGTTGTTTTATTTTTGGACTTTTTTGTACTTTAATTGGGCGCTTGGTTTTGCCACACCGGAAACAATAGACATTGTGAAACCACTGTTGGTTACTTGGTTTAATGGTTTTAATGGCACTTCATCATGTATATTTTCCTATGGGATTTTGCTAATAAGTATCCTAACAAAATCCAATAATTATTTATTTTTGAAAGTTTATTTTCAATTCTAAAAAATGAGATTAAGAAAATCATAAAAAAAAGGAAATTTAATAGCTCCTATGGATAATGGTATTGAAATATAAAAATGATAATTTCGAACCTCAAAATGAGAAATAGTAGCTGTAGGAAAAAGAATAGAAAAAAGTGATTGATTATGCGATATGAAAAATAAAAAGAGATTAAAAATAAAGTTTTGCTAATAGCAAGTGTTTTTTTTTATTATTATTAAAGTTTCTATAATAAGAAAAATAATAACAAATGTGCATTATTTCGTCTTTCAAGAATATAAAAAATGCACTTTTCAATTACTATTTATTATATTTGATTTCTTAACAATGTCAGTATTTGCAAAAAAAAAAATGAAATATAAATGGAATACAAAATAAAAAATTACTATCTTTGTTTTTAAATATAAGATTTTTTTGACAATTTTCTTTTGTCCCTATATTTATAAGACCCTATGTCAATTTTCAATGACAATTAATTACTTCTTTCCATAAACACCCATATTTATTTAATACTTTTTAGATTTTCAATACTATTAATAGGGGTAGTGTTGAAAATACATACCAAATGTTCACAATTCTTATACCATTAACTAAATTAATCAACTACTTTCTTAGTAAATATAATACTTTTTTTTTTGATAGGGTGTTGGTTGTTTTCAACATGTAGGTGGCCTTGGAAGCATATGGAATAGAGTAAGGTGCTTTTGTACTGATTGTGGTTCATGTTTCTTTTTTTCCTTAGAAGTATATCTTATATTTCTAAGTGGATAATAAAATTCTTTGGCTTATCAAAAAAATATATAAAATTTATCAAAGAAGTCTTATATATAAAGATCGAGGGAATATAAAAATACAAGGGTTGATTGCATTAAGATTTAAGATGCATTTGATCTAAAAATTATCATTTCCCATGGTTATAATGATGACAATTGAGACTTAGATGCTCTAGACTTGTTGGTTTTGGTTTTTTTAGTGCATGATTGTGTATTTATATTTAAATTAACCTTTTATAAAGGTGGGGTTCATAGGTACAATGAATGAGATAAAAAATGAAAGTAAAATTAACGATGAGTAAAATAAATAAATGAATGGTTAAAATTGATAACCTTTTATAAAAGGTGGGATTTATAGGTAAAATGAATAAGATAGAAAATTAAAGTAAAATTAATGATGAGTAAAATAAATAAATGAATGGTTAAAATTGATAATATATATATATATGATTATACCTTGCAATTATAATAGGATAAAAGTTATATATGGAAGAAAAAAAATGTTTAAAGGACAAAAGTTAAGAAAGGGAGAAAAAGTAAGGCAATGTGTTTTTATTACTATTCTAACAAATCAATGAATCATCTATCCACTAATTTAATACATCGATCATTTATTGTATGTACTCACACATTATAGAATATAATTTCTAAACATTTTTATTTATTATTGTGACTTTAATTTGGGAAAAAAATTCAAATATTATAAGGCACTATTTTGGTAGATTTATTGTCCCTAATTTTTATAAATCGTTTTTAGAATATGTAGGTAACATTAAAGAGTTTATACCAGCTACACCCCTCATAATTACATGGGGATGATAGGGTAATAATTATAATAGAGAGAGAAATGAAAAAAGTTGTAAACATGGATAATTTTGGAATGACAACATATTTTTTGATAAATTTGAGAATAATAATTATCTTTCTTAATATGCGTGAATCAGATAAAAATGACTTATACCGAGAGAAAGAGAGAGTAATTGTATATTGAATTACATTGAATAGTTCTAAAAAAATTAGAGTGAATGCATTTTGAATATTACAAATTTATACTACTCCCTTCGTCTCATAAGTTAAGTTCTTTTAGCTATTTTATTCTGCTCTATAAGTTATGTTTTTTTAAAAACTCAATACTCATTTATACTTCTTTTTCCAAGCATACCCCTATTTATTATATCATCTTTTTCACCACTCATCTCTTCATCTTTCTTCAATATAATCTTCATACTTTTGTTATTACTTTCTTCTATTATTAAATAGGGGTATCTAAGTCTAAACATATCAAATTCTTATATCATTTATTCATTTCTTAATCTAAGTAAAATCTCCAAAAAGTCTTAACTTATGGGACAAATGGAGTAATATTTAAGATATAAATTAAAGAATTTTCTTAACCTCAGCCCCTAAGGCTGAAGATAAGAGACTTTATAAAGCATTTTTGTATTGAAAACTTAAACATTTAAGACTTGGAACTTAGTAAATTTATGTTTACAATACTTTTTTTCTATTTTTTAACCTCTTATCCTCAACCCTTAGCAAACCCTAAATTAAATGCCTATTAAATTACATTGAATAGTTCTAAAAAAAATTACATTGAATGCATTTAATGAATATTACAAATTTATACTCCCTCCGTTTCATATCATTTGGTCTTTTAGGCTTTTTTTCGTTACATATCTTTTGTCTTTTTACAATTCTAATGCATAAACATATTTTTCTTTTCAACTTTAACTCTTTATTCAATTATTTCTCTTACTCCTCATTAATTCTACTTTTATCATCTTTCTCATATCTAAACCAGTATACATTAATTAATTAACACACTTACTAATAAAAATTAAATACTACTATAATTTTTAATAAGAATAAAATAGGGACATTTTAGATAAAGCAAACATAAAACTTACAAGAATCAACTCTTTCTTAATCTGTGTGTCCAGACCTAAAAGGTGGAAGGGAGAGTGTTTCAATTTTGGTGCAAAGTAAGATGGGTATAAAAAGGGTGTAAATGAAGAGATTGTGACTATGAAAGATTAATTACAGCAAATAGACATGGCGAGCACTTCAATGCACCAAACTGCATGGTGCACCTAGCTGTGTTACCTGCTACACAGTATTGAAATTATCATTTTATTCTTATTTTAATTTTTAAATTTAAAAAAAAATTAAAGTGACACGAGTCACAAAATTTTATTTTTTTAAAAAAATATTTTTTTTTAAAAGTCAGTCAAATATTTTTTTTAAAAAATCTGAAAATTTTATTTTTTAAAAAAAATATTTTTTTTAAAAGACAGTCAAATATTTAAAAAAATCTGAAAATTTTATTTTTTTTTAAATATGTAAAATATTTTTAAAAAACTCTGAAAATTTTATTTTTATTTTTTAATATTTTTACGATTTTTTTTAAATTTTATGAAAATTTTTAAAAAAATTCAGAATAATATAAACTAGATAAAGCATACAAAAATTTTTGTAAATGAACTCTCGAACGGTAGTGTTTCAACCCACGTAAGCCTCGCTGCAAAAATAGATTTAGTTTATAAATGAAATTGGATTTCAAGTAAAAAAGACATTGAGGAGTATATTTTACGTTAATAAATTATTGTCTTCTCGGGGTGAATTATTTTAAACGTTGGTTAAAGTGAAATTTCTTTTTAATCCAGATGAATTATTTTAAACGTTCTCTTAGTCCATGTGAATTATTTTAAATGTTTGTTAAAGGTGAATTATTTTATTAAAGTGTTTTTTTTAATTTTCCTTTAAAAAATTAATTAAAAATTCTTTAATTAAGAAAATTAAAAAATTAAAAAAAATCATAAAATTAAGAATTCAGAAAATTTTCATAAAAATTTATTAAAAATCAGAATTTTCAGAAAATAAAAAAATTGGAAAAATATTAAAAAATAAAAATATTTTTTTAAATTACATATTTTTTAATTTTTTCTGATTTTTATTTAATTTTTCTGAAATTTTCTAAAATAATTTACTTATTTTTTAAAATTTTATGAATAGTTTATTATTTTTATGAATTATTTATTCTTTTAAAAATATTTTATTCTTTTTATTTTTATTCTTTTAAATAATTCTTTTAAATAATTCATAATTGATATTTTTTTTATTTTTTAAATTTAAAAATTAAAATGAGGATAAAATGATAATTTCATTGCTGCGTAGCTAGGTGCACTATGCTCTTTGGGGCATTGAAGAATTGGCCAATAGACATTAGTGCTAGTTCTTATTCTTCTTCAAACAACTCTCTGCCTCCTCTAACCTCTATCACTGAGGTCGCTGCCACCATCACCAAGAAGCAGTGATCTACCACCAACACCAAGAGGAAGCTATCCACCACCACTGCCATGAAAAAACGACAACAACAAGCCATAACTTCGTCGGCACCCATGCCTCAAAGCAATTCACCTCATGCAGCATTGCCTACCCTTCCAATTGAGCTCATTATTGAAATCCTCGCTAGGCTCCCGATGAAGTTCCTCATGCAATTCAAATGTGTTTGCAAGTCATGGGAAACCCTAATTTCCCGTGATCCCAAATTCGCAAAGAAACACCTTTCAACAATGAACACAACCCACTTCATCTCAAGATTCATGAGCCCCTCTGGTGAGATATTTAAATCCCTATTCAAACACAGCTCGAGTACCCTGTAGAAATTCAAGACAATACCAATTTTATTTTAGGATCTTGTGATGGCATGCTTTGTTTCAATCTCACTATAAATAATGTCATTTTATGGAATCCTTCTATTCGAAAATTCAAAAGGTTGCCTATTTTACAAAATGAAAGGCAAAATGATGTTTTCACACTGTTTGGGTTTGGTTATGATCATTTTGGTCATAGTTACAAGGTGGTATCGATTTTTGGATATAAGTTTGGTAGGGGTGATACAGCTAGTTTTGAAAATAAAGTCAAAATTTTAACTCTAGGTATCGATTATTGGAGAGGGATTCAAGAGTTTCCATCCGGTGTTCGTCCAACTGATACACGAGGGACATTTGTGAGTGGCACGCTAAATTGGTTAGTGTTTGTCCGTGGTAATCGGAGTTCTAAGTTTATTGTTTCACTTGATTTGGGGAAAGAGATATATCAAGAACTATTGTTGCCCGGTTATGGAGAAATATCTCCCAGTCCTGAAGAAGCCGAGGTTGCCTTGACTTTGGGGGCAATGAGAAATTGTTTGTGTGTTCTTGTTGATAATCTCAAGTTTTCAGATGTTTGGCTTATGAAGGACTATGGAAATAATATGTCTTGGACTAAATTATTTCGTATTCCTGCATATATGGGAAATGATGTTTTTTTTATCAACCAAGCGCACTTTATATTTCTGAGTACGAAGAGGTAATGTTGGAGTGTGAGGTCCAGGCACTACCAGAGTGTGAGAAGCGTGTAAAGGTAGTTGTTTACAATACTAGAGATGAAACTTTTAAGATTCCTGATATTCAAGATATTAGTGTTGCTGATAGTTGGTTTCTCCCACACATCTATGCTGAGAGTTCGATATCACCTTGCTCTTGATATCAAGATGTAGGTGTTGTGCTATGCTATGTCACTAATCTCACTGTTGTCCTAATGCTATTAAATGCACTTGATCATGTTTCAATTCGATTTATGTTGTGGATATTATGTTTTTTTTTTCTTACCGTTTGAGTTTATGGATCTTTCTTACTCTCTCCGTCCCATAAATTGTTTTTTTGGGTCATTGTACATAGATTAAGAAATAAGTAAACGATGTAAGAATTTGGTATATTTTGACTAAATTACCCCTATTTAATAACAGGGAAAGAGTAATAATAAATGTATGAAGATTATGTTGAAGAGAGATGAATAAATGGGTGGTGAAAAAAATGATTTAATAAATAAGGGTATGCTTGAAAAAAAAAGTATAAATGAGTACTAAATTTTTAAAAGAACATAATTTATGAGACAAAATAAAATTGCTAAATGAACATAACTTATAAGACGGAGGGAGTAATAAAGAGCATATGTTGTTTCGATTATTTGTTTATAGTATAATTTAATGTATGGCTTGTTTATTATCTTGATGAATTACTCCCCTAGACTCTAAATATAAGCACGAGATAGTGGATTTTGCTTGTCTCTAAATATAAGCACTTATCTCAATTTTCAATGACAATAATTAGTTCTTTTTCACAAACATCTCGATCTCTTTAGTCAACACTTTTTAAAGCCTCATCCACTAATAATTATAGGAATAATTTTGAAAAAGCATATTAAATACTCCCTCCGATCCATATTATAAGCATCATTTCTCTCTCACAAAAAGGATGCTTATAATATGGATCGGAGAGAGTATTATCATTTCCAATAATACTTCTAACAATATTATCTAAATTTCTTAATGCATATGAAAATTCACCCTAAGTACTTATATTTAGAAGGGACTAGGGAGTATCTTTTACTTAATGCACAATCATACATTGAATTCAAGGATATCAATGTACTGTATGTACTTTTCTAATATCATAACGAGGATTTAACATTTATGCCAATAAGTTTCTCAATGTATATTAATTGCTGCTCAGATTTCATAATGTTTGATAAAAAAAATTTCTAAACAAATAAATAAAGAGAAAATAAACAATGTATTTGCCTATTTGGGGAGGCTGATGAAAGGTAACCATCTGTTTTATATGTAATGTTTATAAAATTTTTGTCTCATATAATTAATGCTATTTTTTCGAATACACTTATATTTATTATACTCTCTTTTTCACTTCTAATATCATTTTCTTTCTTCAATAATGATTATATAGAGACATTATATATAGTTGAAATACATCAAACCCTTACATAATCTAACCATTTCTTAAAACCCGACATCGCCTACCTTATAATATGTGATATTGTTTAAATAGTTGTTGGGTCGGGCTACTCTACTCATTACCAATTGGTTTGATGGCATGAAACCTTAACATGATATCATAATCCAGAGACTTCGTCTACAAACCCCGCACTTTAGACCCATTGTTAATCCCCAAATCCTGTTTTTTCCGATGGGGTTCTATCAGAATATTTTCCGATACTCCCGAGTCGAAAAAATGCATTTTTCCGAATGCTCCTTTATTAAAAACGGGGTTTTAAAGTCGGAAAACGCATTTTTTCGATCCGGGAGTATCAGAAAATATTCCGATAGAACCCCATCGAAAAAAACGAAGTTTGGGACCTAAAAAATGAGGTTTGTAGACTACTAGAGCATAATCCAACTTCATTTTGATGACTATGGGTCTATAGTTTCTCGGGCCTCTACCAATAAATGTCATTTTTTCTTCAAAATCCAATAGAAATAAGGCAAAAATAAATGTCGTATAGCATAAACACTATTTTCAAAACAATTAGTAGCACCTAATTTCATGAGAAAAATAATCTAAGTATAAAACAAGTTAGAAACTTACATCAATTGTCAATGTGTTCAGATAGATCTTTGCAATTCTTTTCTCTTTTTCCTCACGAATTGATCAACTTTTGACATTTTCTAGTTTTTTTATGAAAGCAAAACTTGTATAAAAAACACTAAGGGGTACTAGCTCACCCATATACAATAATGGATTACATCAAAAAATTAAAGACAAAAAGAATCAATACAGGAGATATGATTGTTACACCACGTCCCAAAATCAAATACAGTATAGCTCAACATTTTGACATTTTCTAGTATAGCTCAAATTTCCTCTCATAAACAAAAATAATAATGTTATTTTGAACCCAGATGTAGTGTAGGTTAATCTCACTCAATTCTCAAAAAAAAATTATGCTAACAAGTGTCTTAAAATTAGTGGTTTAAACAAATAAAAAAGGTATTTTTACATTGAAAAATAATTTTTTTTTATTTTTGTGAAAAGAAAAATAATGCATTTAATATATTGGAAAATGTTGAACTTGATATTTTATTGTTGACTTTCTTCTTTTATAATGCTTCAACAATACTCTTAAAGTTCTTAGAGCACTTTTTAGCATAATCCCTAGTAAAAAACGTAGAAATTACTACGTACCTGTAAATATAATAGAATCATTGGTTAAATCTCAAAGTCTTGTTGTCAACTAAGTTTCTGAAAAGCATTACTAAGTTGAGAGACTTAATTAGTTATATTATGAAAATCAATGTAGTGACCTTTTATATTTTCGAATGACTTAATTGATTTTTAAGGACTATATTAAAAATAATTAGGTTTCAGTAACTTTTGGCTTGATAAGATATTGTTAGATATTAATTAAGATTTGATCTTAGCAAATGGTTGGCACTCCTTCATCCAGTTCTGAAATTCAATGTTAAAGGTTCTTCAAAAGGAAGTCCTGGTCCGGTTAGATCAGTGGAGTCCTAAGAAACAACCAAAACATTGCGTGCTTTTGGGTTGGTTTTCAGAAGGGGCTGGACAAGCTTGGGCATATGAAGCTGAAGTCAAAGTCATTGAATAAGTACTTCACTTTTGCAAAGAATATAAGCTGGTGAATGTGATTATTGAAAGTGATTCCACATGCTCTCAGTAGTTAGATGGATGAACAACAAAGAAAATAGACCATAAAAATTGAGGAATGATCTCAACCGAATTGACTGCTTAATCGAAACTGTCCAATAATATATAGTTGTGTCTTTAAGAAGACAAAAATTTTTGCTAACATATCGGCAAAGCAAGGTTGCGAAAGGAACATCAGATTTTGATCGTATTGAGGTTGATGAACAAGCATTTTTTTTTACTGAACTTGTGGTGGTCTTTAAATAATGCACCCTAATATTATATTTTAAGGTCATGCTAACAAGTGCTTTTAGGGCATTTATTAAGGTTACTATATATGGCCAAAAAATCCTAAGTTCATATTTATCAAACTCTCGAAAATATAAAAAATCACATTTTCTAATAACTTTTATCTATAATTGTTTCCTTAACAGACGTCCTAAGGTACTTGTTAGCATTTTCCTATATTTTATTAAGCTAGCTTTGGAAGCTTTGCTTTGGCCAATATTCCGCCTTGAACATCAGATTTTGATGGTATTAAGGTTGATCCAATTTTGTATGATTTTTGTCTAGTTTAAGTAAATAATAATAGGGTGTTGACTCCTCAACCTTTCTAAGAAGGTGGGGGGAGTTTTTCATTCTAATGCTTAGCTATGGTGTTTAATAAAATTTTCATTTTATTTTAAAATAAAAAAATTAGCTATGCATGAGATCAAAATCTTACATCAACTCCTTAGCTCTATTATGTAAGGTTGAGCTTTTGTATTTGGTTTGGGTACTCATTGTACCGGCATCAAATATATACTTTGAGTCATACAAATATTTTTTTTAATTAAAAGTTTATTCCCTGGGGAAAAAATTATGTTCTGTTCGTATCCATGGATGAGTGTGTGGTTTCGAACCATTCAATTCACATATAGACAAAATTTCACACATACACATGAGGCATGTATATTACCACATAACGAAGAAACAGGACATTTCCCGTTGTTTTGCAGTTTCTGAGGACAGTTATGAACTTATGATATGATAGCCCTAATTTATAGTTACTGAAGAAATTAAATGGTGTTTGTGCATGTCTCTCACATGATCGTATTTTATTACTAAGAAGCGATTGGAAATTGAGTCTTTTCGATCTGAAATGCTTAATTCTCACAGGGAAGTGATTGCATCAGAGTTGAAGCTTTGTTGTACTTCCATAGCTAGTTCCTCCAGACTTAGTTGACATTCAAACCCTATCTGTTGTAGTAAAAAGAGTTAAACAAAAGGTACTCCTGATGAAGTATATCAATTAACAACCAAAGCAAAATATTGCAAATTAAATTCATTATCTATTAACCCAAAAAAAAAAAACAAACAAACAAACAAACAAATGAAGAGATGACTGCCTAAATTTTTATAGGAACTATTCTTCTAGTTCTTATTATAAGCCTCCTTTCTTTCTCACAAAGAGGAGCTTATAATAAAAATTGGAGGGAGTACATTATATAGTGTTATAATTTGAATATGTTCTTATATTTGTTCAAATTTTATATAATTTTTTTTATATTGAGGATTCTCATATTTATTTTAATTTTACAATTTTCATGATTCTCTATTTTTTTTAATCAAATTTTAGTGTAAAAATTTCAAATACTTCACCCTCTTTTCTATACATTAGAAGGCCTCATACTTTTTTTTTGGCGTAGGACAAAATGTTAAGACCAATCCTGTATATAACCAATATTTTTTTTTTATAATTGTATATAACCAATATTCATGCGCTTTGAAAGTTTCTAATTTTTATACACTACTTTAATTTCTATTTTTTTTATAAGATCGTATACACTACTTCACTTTGTTTAGTTTTTATTTTTTTATCGGTTTTCTTAACTTCAGCGCTTATGGTTTAGGACAAGCATTTTAATTTAGACTTATTTTTTATAAAATAAAAATATAAACTTTATCTCTCATAAATACATTATTTTTTATAAAACTTAATTATTTTTGAATTTTTATCCTCAACCTTAAAGGCTGAAATTAAGAAAACATTTTTTTTATTATTAGTATTTTTTTAAAAGAACAAATTTCATTCCAAAAAAGCTAAAAAAACAAAACATACTTCAAGCAAAGACATAAAGTAAGTTACAAGTCCAAATTATTAGTATTCTCTTAAACACGATCATCCTTCCACTTCATTCCTTATAAATAATATTTGCATAATGCACATGTGCATGGTTGTGGTATCAACAGAGTCACTTCAATTCCTTATCCATACAAATCAAACACGTTTCCTAGTAAGAGATTACATGATTAAAACTTTGAGAAATTGGATTAAACAAAAAGTTTTCGGTAATGAATGCAATGATATAGTAGTATTATATATATAGTCCAGGACTGGTGATCTTAATCTTATCTAAACCATTTATTTGGAATACTATATGTAGATTTTTTTAAGGATCTTGCTAACAAGTGCCCTAAAGGACTCTTGCTAAGGTTATTACATATGAAAAAGAAATTCTAAGTCGATACATCATTCTCTCGAAAACATAAAAAATCACATTTTCTAATAACTTTTATTTACATTTGCTTTCTTAACAAGTGTACTTAGAACACTTATTAACATTTTGCTTTTCTAAAATATTCTAAATAATAATGAAGGTCTGGATGAAATTAGAACCATTGATGGCGGTGTCATATGAATACATGCTAAAAGTTTACTTGAGGAATTTGTAATGCAAGCTGTACGTGGGAAAGTGAGAAACCTCATGTTGGGACTTAGCATTAATTAATGTTGAGCAAAACACTAATTCAAAATTTTTTGTATTTGGAAAGAAGAAAGAAGATTTAGAGATCAACAAAGTAATGCTTCCTCCGTTCCTAAATATAAGACTCTTTTGATACTTTTATTTTAATCTTATTTATAAGACCATTTGTCAATTTTCAATGATCATTAATAACTTTTTTCACAAACACCCTTATTTATTTAACACTTTTTAGATTCTCAATAATATTAATAGGGGTAATTTTGAAATTATATATCAAAAGTTCACATTTCCAAAACAATTAACTAAATTATTTCACTTTCTTAATGGACGTGAAATCTCTCAAAGATGTCTTATATTTAAGGACGGAGAGAGTATTTTTTAGGGTTTGCTTAACTTGGATAAGAAGCTAAAAGTAGTAAAGAAACCTAGAAAAACTAGGTCCATTATTACTTTAATAATTAAATGTTTAGTTTTTCTATAAAAGTGCACTTCTTTTAATCTTTTATCCAAAGGTTGAGGTTAAGAAAATCCTATTTTTTATTTATGTATTTTTCATATGCATGATGATTTAAAAACTCAACTATCTTCCAATTGTATATGTTGAACCTTGCTGCTCTTATACAAAATGCTAGACCTTGTGGTAAAACCATCGTTCATCTAATCATTATAAATTTGTTACACATACTACTTCTAATTAAAATTGATTTTTCCTCTAAAAAAATTTAAACAACTTGCTTCATCATATGTTTCAAACACCTTATAACTGTACTAATAGTAGTCCATGTATGTGCAGGTTGGGGTTTCAGAAGTACTTTCATTTGTAATTCTGCTCTTGTACTGTGACTTGGGAGTATAACTTGTACTCTTTTAATTTTGTTGAAATAAATTTGTTGTCTTATAAAAAAACACCTTATAACTGAAAATCCCTAAGAATAATTTTTGGAACAAAATAAATTATTTATTAAAATTAAAATAATTCACAATAATCATGGACTAAGTTAGAATATGAAAATCTCATTTGGAGAAGGGCAGGTAGTAAAATCCCATGGTAGTTAAAATCAAGAGGAGCAATTGATCTTCAGTTTGTTGATTTTAGTCTCTTACGTACTTTCACTTTCTCTCTGTGTTTAGCTTTATATATCGAAAGTGATCTGCTCATCAATCAAATCCTAAGAAGCAGTAATTGTTTTTGATTCATTTAACTAGCTTAAAACCCTAACTGCACCTGGCTAAAAATCTCACCTACCTTCCTTGAGTATTCCTTTAAATATTTCATATTAACTGAATAGTACTAATCAAATAAAACCTAGTAATTCCCTGGGAGTAGTCCTCATACTTCTAGTGCTTTAATAAAATTCTTTGTCTTATCTAAAAAAATAATAAAAGCTAGTAATTAATATTAATGTTAAATATGATTTCATTTAAGAAGTAATTATTATGATTAAAAAAATAGTTATGCGTTTTACCTTAACAACAAAGTGGTATAGGACCGTGTCCTCCATGCTACTGATGTTCAGATGAAGGACTTCAAATGAAAGGCTTTCCAAAACGCTTATAATCTTTGCAACTTGACCCGGAATCCTGTGGGAAATTACTTTCAGAATCACATTAGAACCCGAGATTTTCACTTCCACATCCGCAACAGAAGAGTTGCAGCTTGCTCCAAGCTCCTTAAAAGAATGATCAGTCCCAACTATTCCGGAGGAGGAGCTATCAAGTTGAAGGATTGTTGGTTGCAGTGTTTTTGGACTAGGGCCTGGGCTAGGGCTTAGACTCTTTCTTCTTTTCTGGGACTCCAAAGCTTGATGAACTTGGTGTAACTCCTTGATGAATTCTATCACTCCCCCTATTATAGATGCTTGATCTCCCTAATATCAAAGGAACGAAAACCAAAAGATGATAACCGATTAAAGACACACATATACAAATGATGTGTTTAGGTAAACAATTTAATTAAGGATTTTCTTAACCTCAGCTCTAAGAAGAAATGCATTTTTATAGAAAAATTAAACATTTAATGATTCAAGTGATAGTTGTTGACTTAGTTTTTCTAAATTTATTTATTACTTTTAGCTTCTTATCCTCAGCTCTAAGGGCTAAGCAAACCCTTTAATTAAAGGTTTATTAAAAAAAATCATTTATCACATCTGAACTTTTATTATAATCGCTTGAATTCAATTTTTTAAAAGTTTTTTAGCAATAAATGTATCATACAAATTTATTGAAACATGATAAACAGATCGAGCTTGTACAAATGTCATAGGTAATTTTCATAAACTTAAATGTTTATTTGATAAGATAAACAAAAATAAGTTTTTTTGTAAGCTGATCTGAACACTGTCAAAGATGAAGAAAAACAAGAAAAAGAATGAGAGAAGCCTTGTATAGAATAATACCCTCTTAATATAGAAACATGGTGTCAAAGACCTTAAAACTTTGAGATGTTCATTCATCTGTCTTCTCCTATTCCTCTCAACAGCTATGTGAGACATGATTTGGATCAAGCTAAAACAACTGTGGTACGGTTTGGACTTTGCTACTTCTTCTTTCTCTCCCTTCTTTGTTAGTAGCTTGCTATCTCACACACGAATCAAAGTCTACTCTATTTATAGCGGAGTAGATAATACAAGAGAGGACCATCAATGAAAGTTGGTTAGTAATAAATGCTATAGGTTGCTTTCCTGTGAAGTAGTATTATTTAACGTAGTTTACTGTTTACACTTACATACACATACGCATATATACTTTCACTCTGTCTCCTCTCTTGCTTATAAACATTACGCGTCTCACGTTTATGATCTTGGGTCAGTTACGTGCCCTCGTGAGTTAAGATAGGGTGTGGGTTATTTTCTCAGCTTTCCCATTTTTTTTATAACTCTTATCAGCTTTCCCATAATTTAATTTTAGTTTGAGTTTTTTATCATCTATGATAGAGCTAGGGAGTACAATATAAACTCTAAAAATATTGGAGTTTAAATATGTTGAGATACTACTAATCACCGAATGTTTTTATCATTTACATTATTGTTCTCCCTCCGTTAGAGAAAAAAAAATACGGCCTGAATAAACGGGTTTAGATTCTTAAAATATAATCTGAATAGATCATGAGCCTTTTTAGTTATTATAAAACCCGAATTTGTTAAACATTCGGGCCGCCAATCACTTGAAAATGTTCAAATTAGTTTTAAAAAAATGACCAACTATCAAGTTTAGTTAGATTTTTTTTCCCAAATTTTATCCGGACTTTTTTACCCCGACCCAACCATGGCCCGAGTCCTCTATCCTCCGTCCACAAAGATAATAAAAAATGACAAACTCGATAGTAATGGCTGAGTTTTTTTTAAAACAACATCGGTGTCATAGTGTGGTGCGGATGTTCTTGGCTTATTTGGTTACAAAGAAGTAAAGTTATTTATTTTCCAAAATGGGAGGATAGACATAGCGGTTGATAGATTTATTGAAAATTACATATCGGCATTGGCTTAATGTTTTGGATGATAAATATATCACTTGTAATGATTGGTATATATATAAGTCTAAGATCCTATATTCAATCTCTATTATAAAAATTTGTCTATTTTTGGCTGAGCGAGGTTGAATACGTCCAGTACCCACTCTCAATAAATTTCTTTTGTCAATAAAAAAATAAAAAATAACAAAAAAAAATTCCCAAACTTAAATAATGGGAAAGTTGAGTAAATAATGTCTTAACTCACGAGGGCACGTAATTGACGCAAGATCATAAACGTGAGACGCGTAATGCTTATAAGCAAAGAGAGGAGACGGAATGAAAGTAGATATGCGTACGTGTATCTAAGTGTAAACTACGTTAAATAACACTACTACTTCACAGGAAAGCAACCTATAGCATTTATTACGAACCAAAAGATAGAATAGAGAGCTGTAAATGACAAAAACATTCCAAAAAATTGAGTCCCTTTTTTTTTATAAGACATAAAGATCCCAAAAAAAAAAATCACAGAAGTATAAGGTATGCTCCGAGCAAAAGAAATATAGATACAAATAAATAATCAAAACAGGGATTAAGATTCTACAGCCAAATTACAGAGACATTCACTACCAAAATGCAAAGAAGCCAAAATATTACGTATTGGTGAGTTAGAGAATGAGTCCCTTAGCTTGGTGGTGAGTGGGTCAAGCGAAGAAAGATGTTACGTTGCTGCAAGTATTCGATCAAAAGCCTTTTGACAGTGCGATTGTTAACAAAATGGGAGTAGAGAATGAAGAAAATGAATTGTAATTGGAATGTGGACTATAATCCAATGCCCTTAAGATCAAACATGCATGGTGTCTAGAATACCTCTAAAATTGAAGATGTGATTGTTACAAAAAACATTTTTAATACATGAATATAACCTAGTGCCAACAAATTAAATTGAAGATGAAAAATTATAATAGAAAATAACGTTGATGATAGCTGTGTCGTGGAAAAACTTATTGTCTTAAAAATACTCCCTTCGTTTTACTTTAAGTGTCTTTTTAACATCAAAATTTTGTTTCAAAATAAGTGTCTTTCTACCAAATCTAGGCAACATTTAATACTGTTTTTCCTTATTTAATGTTGTTTTAGTTTGAAATTTGTAATACTAGTAATTATGCATTGACAAAATAAAAATATTAAATAGGGGTATTTTTGACAAAATACACATAAAACTTACAAAAATCATCATAATCAACACTTTCTTAATCTATGTGCAAAAGTCCAAAAAGACACTTAAAGTGAAACCGAGGTAGTAATATTGTTGAATTGTCATAATATAATTATATCATCGGCCTTGCTTCTGAAGTCAACATAGCAGCTCACGAACCCGTGCACTCTGGACGAGAACTTGGAAGCTCGTAGAAAAGAAAAGGTTGCTCGAAAAAACTAGAAAGAAGAAGGATGTTTGGTGTTTTTCGTGTATCAATCTTTGGCTGATCAAGGTGGTACTGTATTTTATAGCCATTGCCATAATTTCTGCAACAACCGTAAATTTATGGCTCATTATTTAATACACGGAGTACTAACTATAGATAATTACTACCTCCGGTCCTATATATAAGGCATATTCTAGAAGGTTTTGTTGGTTCTAATTATAAGTCACTTTATATTTCCTATGCATCATTTATTGCATTTTCTCTTTTTTGCCCTTATTAAATGTTTTGACTATCTATATGTTTTTTGTTGTTCATTAATAAGTTTGAATTTTCCAAGAAAAGTTTAGGGATAAAATTGTAATGTTACAATATATTCTCATAGAATTCATATAACCAACCACTTTCCTTGGTAAGTGTAATTCGGTTAAGTATACCCTATAATAAGTACCGGAGGGAGTAATTAATAACGTATTAATCATTCCTCCGTATTTCAATATACTCACCCTACATATGCTAACCTAATAATGGTTGATTAAAGTGAAAATTAACAATGGATCAAAACTTAAGAGTTGTCAAATTAAAGTAAGTTAATTGGTCTCACCAAAAGTTAACGCAAAGTTAATGCTAAATAATTGAGTTTGGTCGAAATAGTTCACTTCAGTAACGAGCCAAATTTCGGCCAACCCAGCTTAATTAAGGATATTATAACAAAGTCTTAATATCAAACTCATAAAATTTTGAAACATTAGTATTATATTATATTATCATTTTGTTATAAGACTCGACTTTATACTATTCATATCTTTCATCACAATAGTTAAGACTAATAAAAAATATTGACGTTACATCATCATTCTATTTTTAAGACTCAATTTTATTTTTTTTATTTAATTATTATTTATAAATTTAATTTTTTTTTTGGATATTTGCATTCTAATTATATTTATAAATTCATTTTTTAATATTTTAATATTTATATAAACATCGTTTTGGTGGAATAAAATTTCTTTAGTTAAAAAAAATTATATATGCATTCAAATAATATGGAAATTTAAATTTGTGCAAAAATTAACATAACAATAATTGATATTGCATAAAGAAATGAGGGGTCATTTAAATATAATTGTTATATGGTTGCTTTACTTCACAATCTCGTGAAGAAGACTCATGTGTAAAGCTTTGGTTGTTTTGGATCTACTTTAAGCATATAATTGTGTATCATATTGCTTGTAAATCCTTTATAGAAGATGGAGCTTTAGTATACTTTAATACTTGGTTAATCCTTGCTGACATAATAAATTTTCTTTGCTGTTAAACAAAATATTGCATAAAGAAATAAACTTCTTCTAAACAAAATCTTACATAGGAATACAATAGTGTATTAATATTTGATCACACGTGGTCATAGCGGGGCTGGTGTTCCGCCTAGCACTTAAGTTTTGGGATGTTAAAAAAAAAAAAAGTTTAAACAAAATATGTATTTTTTTTTAAACAAAATATGTATTGATAAATAGGTGTAATTTATATTATCATGTACTAAATTTTAAGGCTTAAAAATTGAAAGTTTTGGGTTTGATCATGAACACCACGATTAGGTGGATTTAATTTCCATTTCCCTATCTTCAATAAAAAAAAATTGCCTTAAAAAAAATACGCATCATTAAGTGCAACAAAGGGTACAATTCATTTGGTAGTACTTCCTCCGGTCCTATTTATAAGTCACATTCTAGAAAGATTCTTTGGTCCTATTTATAAGTTACTTTGTATTTCCTAGGAGACATTTATTGTTATTTTCTCTTATTTGCCCTTTGTCCATTAATGTGAAGTAATGCAATCTGAAATTCTCAATGCAAATTAAGAGGGTAAGATTGTAATGTTGAAATATTTTTTTAAAGTTTCAAGAAACCTAACTACCTTCTTTGGTCTATGTAATATGGTTAAGTATGCCTTATAAATAGGACCAGAGGGAGTATTGTTAATTCTCAAAGTTCACATCACAATCACAACACTTTTTGCTCAAATTCTTAAATTGTTGAACACAAAATGTACTTCATTAATATTCGGTCAACAACATTTCGATCCTTTATTCAACTTGAGACAAAAAGAGAAATGAAAATAGTGGTAATTATCATCACATAGGATAATTTAAATTAAGAAAGGGTCTTATTAACGACATTGTTTAATAGACACTATAAAAAAAAATTTATATTGGAAATCTAAGTTCATTAGTCTTCGATATTTTAAATTCAACATTTTTCAAGATAAAACTATACAGTACTTTTTATTTATTTAAATAATGCCTTAAGGATACTCTTTAACATTTTTCATTAAAAATTAGTACTTTCTCTGGTCCTATATATAGAGCACATTCTAGAAGAAATCTTTGGTCATATATATATATATATATATATATATATATATAGAGAGAGAGAGAGAGAGTTAGGATCTGTTGACACCGGGTGTAAAACTTGGTCACTTACACCTTCACATAACTTTTTATATATTATGAAATTTGTCAATCCAACCGTTGAATTATATATTACTGTATTATCATGACAATCATACATACCAAATTTCATATCATTCGGAGATTCATAGGTATGTAATCTAATAATGCATATTTTACTTATATTTTAAATAATGTGTTATCCGTTAAAATAGAATAGTCGGATGAAGTATCAAATAATTTATATTCTATGAAATTTTGTAGACTTGATCTACTTGATAATAACATATAATTCAACGGTTAGATTGACAAATTTCATAATATATAAAAAGTTATATGAAGGTGTAAGTCACCAAGTTTTACATCTGGTGTCAACGGATCCTAACTCATATATATATATATATGACACTTTATATTTCCTATGCACCATTAATTGTTTTTTCTCTTTTTCGCCCTTATTAAATGTTTTGACTAACTATGTTTTTTTGTTATTCATTAATGAATGTGAACTTTCCAAGTAAAGTGGAGGGGTAACATTGTAATGTTACAATGAATTCTCATAAAATTCTCAAAACTAACCACGTTTCTTGGTCCGGAGAATACGGTTAAGTATGCCAAATATATACGATCGGAGGGAGTAGCTTCTAATGTTGGAACATCTTGTCTTGTGAATGAGTAGAGAGGAGCTGAAGCTTAGCTTGGACGAAACTAAATCAAACTCAAGAAGGTTGTCCTCCAACATATGCCCACCAATAACAACTGATGTCATTGGCTCTTTACCTCCATCCACAAATCCAAGGCATGCTACATTTTTGCTAACCAATACCATTGAAATGCCACCATAAATGGTCCACTGCACTCCCTCTCGTAGCACCAAATCAATAGCAGGCACATCTAACCCCGTAATTGTCCTACCAATGGTGCTGAAATCAAAACATGCTTCAAATGGTGCCAGTGTATGTGCCACTGATGCCACTTTCTTTATTTTTCTATCAGAAGCCTTTCTTCACTGATTCTCTAACAAGGGGTTTGTTTATGGAACTATGTAACAGGGTGAACGGATCCATCGTACTTATTTTGGTCCCACCATTTCCCTTACCATCAATAATAGTCAATAGGGTAGACTTGAAGTTGAGAACTTTGCCATCGATATTTATGGATTTCACACCTATGAAGAACTCATAAGAGGGAACACCTTCAGAAAAGATTGGAGCTGTGCTTAAAGGGGTTGACAATCAACTTTGTGGTGAGCAAAAACCGAGATGCATTATTTTGATTAGAAATTGAAAGTGATGGAGCACCGATGAAGAGGTTGCCGAGACCTTTCTTGTTTGAAGATGGTAAGCAAAGAGAAAACTTGCGAGGAAGGTTATGCGATAACGAGAGTTGCGTTGGTAAAGCAAGTAAAGTCCTTGCTAGACCTAATATCCCTTAGCTTTGCTGATTTGGTTGGTGATTTGGTTGGTGAGAAGTATTGTTTCTCTCTCCGTTTCATATGTAGTGTGTTTTAAGGTTACATGCACGAGTGTTAATAATGGTTAAATGATGTAAGGATTTGTTGTATTTTGACTATACTGTCCCTATATAATTATTATTGAAGAGAGAGAAAAGTATTGGAAGTGAAAAATGGGGTGTAATAAATAGGGGTGTGTTTAGAAAAACAACATTAATTATGTATTGAGTTTATAAAACAACAGGACTTATGAAACATAATACAAATGTTAAAACAATATTACATATGAAACGGAGGAGGGAGTATTTTTAATGGGTTTTGCTAACAAATATCTTTGAGCACTTATTAAGGTTACTATATATATATATATATATATATATATATATATATATATAATCTCAAGTTCAAGTCTTTATTCATCATTCTCTCGAAATCATAAAAAATCACAATCTCCAATAACTTTTATTTATAAATACTTCCTTAACAAGTGCCCTACTTAATACTCCCTCCGTCCCTAATTATAAGACCGCTTTGGAGATTTCACATCCATTAAGAAAGTTGATTAATTTAGTTATTGTATTGGAATTGTGAACTTTTGATGCGTATTTCCAAATTACCCCTATTAATATTATTGAGAATCTAAAAAGTGTTAAATAAATAGGGGTATTTGGGGAAAAAATTAATTAATGATCATTGAAAATTGGTATGAGATCTTATAAGTAGGGACAAAATAAAAGTATCAAAAGGGTCTTATAATTAGGGACAGAAGGAGTAGCATTTTCCATTTTAAAAATGAGATTTTTGATCTAAATAATATAATGGATTTTATAAAAGTTAGAACCTCGGTATCCGGTACATTGTGTGACCAAATAAGACTCTCATTTTGTAGGGATTCTTAAAATTTTTTATTTTTATAATATATTTTAATATACTTCTAAATATTAAAAAAATATTACTAATTATTAGTTATTTTTAACATATTTAAAAATTTAAAATATTAAAAGAAAAATTAAATTAAAAAAAGATTGTTATTGAATTGAATATAGATTCTGTATTTGTGGAAAGGTGTGAAATTCCAAAAAAAAAAATATTTTGATGAGATTCCAAACAATATGGAGAGGATTGGTGGAATCATTTATGATTAATTTTTTCTTGCATATTGTTGATCAAACAATTAGGTTGACAACTACTTGATTCGAACAATATCGAGGATATGAAAATACTTTTGGTTTCTTGTTTACTTATGAAAAATTGTTTTAATTGGAAGATGTAATAAACTTAAAATCTTGTTGTGATCATTTAGAAATTGTACTTAGAAACAATAATAAATCTGATATTGATTTAAATGAATTATATATTGAGTTAAAATTGTTTAGAGAATTCTTGCCTAAAGAAAAGAAATGAGCATTTGATATTCGAAGTTTTTAAAACATTTAGATTATTTGCCTAATGTAATATGGAAAATAATTAAGTAATCTATAAGCAAACCTACATATAAAATTGTGATACTTATATTTTATGTTCTTTCATTTTATTTTTTTAATTTAAAAAATAACAAATGTCAAAAATCTTGTGTGTAGGTTTGCATGTAGGTCTCCTTATGTAATTCTTTCAATCATTATTCATGTAATAATCCCATATCTAATTAATGTAATAGTTATAAAGGTAATTTTGAAAAAGTATATAAAATATTTACATTTTCAATGTCATTAACAGTATTAACTAATTTTGTTAAATTTTTATTCACAGGACTTATGTGTAGGGGTGCAATGGGTCGGGTCGGTTGGGTTGAGTTTTGATGAGGTTTAACACTCAATCCAACCAAATTAATTGGATGGGGTTGGATTATTCTCAATTTGAGTGTTAAAATCGATCAACCCAATCCATAAAAAATCGGGTTGAGTTGAGTTGGGTGATTTGAGTTTATGTATTTTGATTTTTATAAAATAAAAAAATATATAAAAATATTAGTATATATAAAAATAAAATTAAAAATAGAATAAAAATCGCATAAATAAATAATTAAATATTATCCAGATTAATCAAATTACATAATTATGAATCATATTATCCATAAATTACACAATTTTGCATTAAATTATAATAAATTAAGCATAATATATATTAGAAATAAATCAATAAATAAAATATATTTATATCAGTGGGTTGGGTTGTGTTGGGTTAATTGGTTTTTAAGATAATAAATTTGTGGCTCAACTCATACTTAGCTTGATTGGGTAAAAAAAAAAATTTAACTCAACTAATTAAACCAGTTTATCGGGTTCGCGGATAGATTCTGACCCAAGAAAGGCGGTGCACTCTTTTTTTTTATTATTACAAAGGAGGTACCTTAGGGCTGAGACTAGAATCCAAGACCTGAGGGCCTAAGCTACCTAGATGTCTCTGCAGCTACCAACTGAACTGACTTACGCGGACATAAAAAGAAAGGCGGTGCACTCTAATAACAACCGTTGTTACAACAAGCCTTAATTTTATTATTTGTGATATCTTGAGATGATATAATAATGTCCTCCCAACCAACATGGGTTGGTTAAATAGTAGCTTATTTGGTCCCTCAATCAATTGGTGGTTTCGAGTTCGAGCCTTGGGTATGAAGAATCCCGCTAAGAGACCCTTATCGTTTAGTGCGAACTTAGTTAGGTCGGACCGGATGAATTGGATTATGGGTAAATCAAATCCAGGTATCGGTTGGTAAAATTTTTTTTATTGAAATACAAATGGGATTTAAACCATAGAATCCACCGAGCAGCGCAGCACCACACTGCTGGAGCCTTCATTCCACACGAAAGCAAAAGGTGAAAATTACATTAGAAGAATACGAGTAGGATAACACTTTAAAATCTAATTCTTCAAATAACAAATTTGCATATAATCTATTATTACTAGTAGAATTTAATTTAAAGAAGCTGATCTGAGCAGCTTGCATTATGAAGCAGAAGGGAAGAGCTAAAGCTTAGTATTGAGGTACTCAAATCAAACTCCATAATCCTATCCTCTAATTGATGCCCACCAATCACAATTGTAGCTCCTCCATCTCTTCCTCCATCAACAAATGCCAAACACACCACACCTTTTCTCGCTTCAACCAAAGAATTATGGGCACAAATTTCAAAACTCTCATCCCTAATCCTGCCTCCAACAATGAGCTTGATATCTGGCACCCCCGTCACAATGGTTCTTGCATCAAAGCATGCCCCGAATGGATGCAACGATTTCACTCTCTTTATTTTTCTATCCTCTGCCTTCTTCACAAAATCTTTAACAAAGGGCTTATAGATGGAATGATGTAACACAGTGAAAGGCTTCATGGTGCTAATTTTGGTACCCCCATTACCCTTTTTATCAATAGACAACAATGAAGTATCAAACTTGATAGGTTTGTTATCGATATGGATTGACTTAACATGAATAAAATATTCCTCTTTGGAAGAGATGAACCCTGTCATAGAAACAGGAACAGGGGTACGATGATTTGGTCTCCCACCAATGAAAAGTTTTCCAATGCCTCTCTTCATTGAAGAAGGTAAACAAAGAGTGAACTTAGGAGGAACATTATATTTAGATGAGATTTGATTTGGTAGAGCAAATCGTGTCTTAGCAAGGCCTAACATCCCTTTTGCGCCTTTGGTAAGGTTCGAAAGCAAGGTAAAGCCAGTGAACTTGAATGAATCGGACTCTTGGCAAGCGGAAAAGAAAGTGTGAGGGACCTTTATGCCAGGAAGGTATAAGAGATCCTCACCCAAGTTACCAGGGAATTGTAAGGGAACAAAAGGGTTGAAAATGAAATCAATACATGTTTGGTTGGTGCAACCTGGCCTAAGAGGACCATCATTATTGCAATCTTGGCAAGGTGAGAGACCACATATTTTGGAGTCACAAGGGACATGATGGTAGGATGAGGAATTGTAGTGCTTATCACAGTCATACCATACGGATAGTCCATCGAGATCAATGACAAGATTGAAGTTATGTCGAGGTGTTCCTATGCCTAATGAAGTGGAGTATTGGTTAGTGATTGGATCAGTGTGAATGGGAAGGGTGATGAAACCGGACTTAGGGAAATCTGTTGATGCAGAAAGGGAGGGTGAAACTGAGAAATGGAGTAGATAGAGGAGAAAGAAGAAGAGATGGTACCAAAAATTAGTAGCCATTGTGAACTATTTTGTGTTCAGTTCAGCCTCTTCAGCTTGAAGATATCGTGAAGGCTGTGTTAAGTTAAATAAATAAAAAAATTAGACATGATAATATTTAGAGTATTAAATTAAATTAAATAAACTATATGCAACTTGCTTGGTACTCTTCCCAAAACAAAGCCAGCCATGTGCACACTCTTCCCAACTACGTACGCTCCACGCACAACTCTTTCTTCCATGCATGCCTATCATCTGAATCACATGGGCACAGGATGTATTAGTAAGTCATATACGGAGTTACAGAGAAAATTAAAGAGGAGCGAATAGAGGCGAAAGAAACGGAATGAAGAAGGAGCCCCTATTGTCAGTGGACTATCCCATGTTCTTAAACAACAATGTTATGCCTGCATTCATCATTGACACAAACTATAAAGTATAAACATTGTTTTGGAAAGAGGAAAAAAAAATTAGGATAAATAGAGGACAAAAATCTGTTGTCCCAGAGTTTGTCCCAAAGCCTGTACTCATTACACAAATTTTAGAAAACTGAAAAATAATTTCTTCATTATGATGATATTTTTGTAATATTTGATGAAGTTTAATTGATCAGAGACATGACACAAATTATAAAGTATAAACATTGTTTTGGAAAGTTTCGAGACAGAGCATTCCCATCCTAGTTTAATGTAAATCCCATAATCATTGTCGTGAGTTTGGATACCCTTTTATATATATATATATTCACTTTTGATTATTAAAAAAGAAGAATAATGTTTCATATGAAAATTAAAATAACAAAATTTTCTTTTTAATTACTTCAATGTTTAAGTTAATTTGTTGCGGTTTATTAGGCCTCTAATACAGAGTATCATCTTTTGAAGAGTTTTTTTTTTCCTCAATATAAGTCTCATTTTCATTTTCCAATAGCATTAATTACTTCTTTTCCACAAACACTTATATTTACTCAACATTTTTTAGATTTTCAATAATAATTATAGGGGTACTTTTGAAAAATTATACCAAATATTTACCTTTTCAATGTCACTAACAATATTAACTAATTTTCTTAAAAGGAGTAAAATTTGTCAAATGGTGCTTATATTAGAGACCGAAGGGAGTACTCTCTCTGTTCTTATTTATCTGTCATATTTCAAACAAAACACGCTCTTTAAGAAATTCAATCATTACTTAGATTTTCAATACATTAATTATGTTTTTTCTTACTATATTCTTTCTCTTGCTATAATCATTAATTTTTCTCCACTACTTACGTAAACCAAGACTTATTAAATAGGGGTAAACATGGAAAATAGCATTTATTACACTCTTGAAATTCTCAATAGGACAAATAAAAAGAAACAAAAAATCTCTCCAAAAACGGACAGATAATAAGGAACGAAGGGAGTACTATATACTCCCTCCGTTTCACTTTAAGTGTCTTTTTAACATCAAAATTTTATTTCAAAATAAGTATCTTTCTAGCAAATCTAGGCAACATTTAATACTGTTTTTCCTTATTTACCCTTACATTTAATGTTGTTTTAGTTTTGATATTTGTAATACTAGTAATGATGCATTGACAAAATAAAAATATTAAATAGGGGTATTTTTGACAAAATATACATAAAACTTACAATAATCAACACTTTCTTAATCTATGTGCAAAAGTCAAAAAAATACTTAAATTGAAACAGAGGGAGTATATGATTGTCAAAACTACTCAAAAGTTGTGATCAAATAATGCAAGTGTTAAAAGAAAAACATTTTCATGAGGCCAAAATGCATTTCATTGAGAGTGCCGTGACAAAGTACAATCCCCTGAAGCTATTCTCTTGAACATTGATTCCTAAGGTTTGCTTCCTCCTACTCGAATTATAAGCAATTTTAACTAATTTTACATTTATTAAAAAGGTTGATTGATTGTATTTAATTTTTTTAAATGTATAAAAAATAGAGGTATTTTAGGAAAGTAGTATTGAGAATGAAACAAAAATTAAATAAGATAACAATTTTTTAGAGATGTTTTAGGAAAGTGACACTGTGAATTAAACAAAATTTAATAAAGTTAGTTAATTTTGCTTATATTTTAAACCAAGATAATTATGTTTTTTGTTGCTTATAATTCGAGCGGGATGGAGTATAACACAGGCACAAAAGACAACATTGCTTTTACAACACTTAACAACACACGAGCCTAAAAATTTACATTTCATAAAGTCACGTTAGGGTTACTTCTCTGCTAGGGTTTCTACGTTAGGATTCCTGTGCATGAATATAGTCGTATACGTGTTCAGTTTCTTCTCTAGAATTCAGTTCTTAGATCGTTGCAATGATGGCTGACGATCTGGAAGCATTGTGGAGTAGGATGTCTCTCACAGAGGAGGAATGTGAAGGAATAATGGTGACTCAGGATGCGGTTGAGGAGCCAATGGAGGTCCAGCACAAACTGGTGGGAAAGGTTCTGTCTGGAAGAGCAGTTAATGCACTGGGTTTTTCTGAAACACTGAAGAGGATCTAGCGTTTACAGGGAGGAGTCGTGATCAAGGGTCTTGGTGAGAATACTTTTGTATTCAGGTTTGCCACGCTTCGTGACAAACGAAAGGTAGTAGAAGGATCACCATGGACGTTTGACAAAGCAATGATTGCTTTTCAAGAGTACGACCCAAATGCTTGTATATCTGAATTGGACTTCTCTTTTGTGGTGCTATGGGTTAGAGTATATGATTTACCTATTGGTTGTCTTAACAGGAAGGTTGGGGAAGCCATAGGTGAGATGATCGGAGGTGTGGTGGAGGTTGATACAGATGATGATGGGTTTGCATTTGGCTCATACTTGAGAATCCGGATCGGGGTGGATATAACCCGTCCATTACGGAGAGGAATTTTCTTGGAAACAAATCAAAATGAGAGGAAGAAGTGGTTTTGGGTCAAGTATGAATGCTTGTCTGGATTTTGTTTTAATTGTGGAAAAGTGGGGCATGGAGAGCGAGAACGCGAAGAGGCACCAGTGGAAGGACCAAAACCTTATGGGGATTTTCTTAAAGTTCCAGCTGGGGCTACTTTTGTGGCTAGTAAAGTGAGGGATGAGAACAAGCTGAAACAATTGGCTGGTTTGAAAAATCCCGATGATCTGGTTCCGGACCTGCTAAGATCAAAGTATGATATAAGTGCTAGTGGGAGTGGAGACAAAGTTGAGTTTACCAGGGATTAGGATCAAACAATTGTTAAGCTAAAATCTCCAGGGTTGAGTCAAAAGGAAAAGGGGGTGGAAGGTGTAACGACCCAAATTTATTTCCCTATTTCTATTTCTTTTATAAAAATGTGGATTAATTTTTCGCCTCTTAGAAAAATAAACTTAAGCCATTACTATATCACACATCCTACTTTAACCCCACATGATAAAAGTAATTTACATCATATTACATTGATAGCAGGAGTTAAAGCCTACGGGTACATCAGAGTTCTGCAGCAAGATTACAACCATATACTAACCATATATTAGTTTCAGCCTGTTCCTTTAGTTTGTACCCTAGGTCACTTAACATATTTTACATTATCATACAATCAAAAGATAAAGACCCAGAGCACATGGTTATGACTCCAAAACATTAGCTGATATAAGCAAATAGATTGATATCGCACTATACTTATCATCCTCTCTAGTCCGGCAAGAAGCGGATGATAAGAACTACTGGCACTACAGTCCTCCGGAAAGGCATATGAGGGAGAAGGGTGGAGACGACGGCTAGAGAGCTCGACCGTCCCTTCTAGAAATAGATATCTTCCCTCCTATGCCATTCCCCTTGGGAAATGAACCTCATCTCGATGCAGAATGGGTTCTGAACCATCACCTACAAAAGGGGCAGGGGAGTAAGACATAGCTGAAGCGCATCATTGAATAATAATCAATCAGGACTAGAAATAACAATCACAGGTAGTCAAGTAATTCAAGTAACATGCATACATGATGGCACACCCAATTTATAACACAATTATCTTATAATTAAGTGGCATAATGCATGCATTCTAATATCCTTCTTCTCGTCTTGAATCCTATAGCATTTTTGTCTAACCACCCTTCTCATTTGTCGCGGCCGGGGTCCGGGGGGGGGGGGTCGATTGACCCAATTTAGAGTCGACACCGCATTTGGGCCTTTCGTTCTTAACCGACTTAGTTTTTGGGCCATCTGACACCTGAATATCGATATCCACCTATGGATATTGATATCCAGTATCGATATGAGCATCTTGCATATCAATATGAGCTGCTGAGTACACACAACACCTTTCGCATTCAAATTGCCATAACTTTTTCGTTAACCGTTGGATTTTGCTCAAATTTGGAGATAAGCTTCCTAACATACTTATCTTCAAATCCAACGGTTGGTTTTGTGACTAATGGTCTACATCTTTTATTTTGATTTTTCTACCATTACTCTCTTTTGCGCAAAAATACGAAACTAGCAAAGTCATTCACATCCTACATGCTTAATATTTTTCTTCTTTATACAATATTTATAATTTCGATGATAAATTCCTTGGCTGTTACAACTCTCCCCCACTTCAAGGAATTTCGTCCCCGAAATTCACCTAACACTCACCTAGACTCAAACAAATGAGGATGCTCCTCATACATTTGGTCTTCTAATTCCCAAGTCAGGTCGGTGACTTCGCCTCGCTGCCACGCGACTTTGACTAAGGGAATATCCTTTCCTCTCAATCTCTTGGTTCTTCGATCCTCGACGAGGATTGGACCAGCTTCGAATGTCAAACTCTTTTTCAGTGGCAACATGCCTGGTTGGACTTGAATGACAGCCGAGGGATCAGGCACAAACTTCCAGAGTTGAGAAACATGAAGGACATTATGCAGATTGGATAGAAACGGAGGTAAAACAATTTGGTTAACAACAGGGCCGACTCTTTCAAAATTTGGTAGGACCAATGGATTTTGGTGACAACTTTTTGGATTTCAACACTCGACCAATACCGGTGTTCGGAACAATTCTAAGAAAACAGGTCGCCTTCTTCGAATTCTAACTTAGATCTTCTGCGATAAGCGTAACTCTTTTGTCGACTCTGAGCTGTCTTCATTTTCTCCTGAATTATCTTGATCTTCTCCGTCATATCCTGAACTATATCGGAACCAATTAGTGTATTCTCTCCCACTTGGAACCATCACAGTGAGGGTTCTCGCCTGCTTATTGTTGTTGTAGGTTTATTCCATCAAAGGCAACAACTAATCTTCCATCTTGATGCATAAACCATAACTCTTCCTTCTTGCATCAAAACACGACCTACCCGTTGTTTGAAGCATCACCAAATACTTCAAAACTTTTCTACTGATCAGGTAGAATCAACACCGGGGATGATGTCAATCTATCCTTTCAGCTTCTGAAAATTGGCTTCACATCTTTCATTCCAGAAGAAAGGTTGCTCCTTCCGTGTCAACCGTGTTAGAGGAAGAGCAATCTTGGAGAATCCTTTGCCGAATCTCCTGTAATATCCGGCTAATCCCAGAAAACCTCAAACTTCTGTGGCTGTCTTGGGCCTTACCCAATCGAGCATAGCTTTAACTTTTGTCGGATCGACTGCATTGCCTTCTTTAGAAATTATACGCCCAAGGAATTTCACCTCCTTCAACCAACACTCGCACCTGGTTAACTTCGCATATAACTTCTTCGCCTTAAGGATTTCTAACACAATCCTAAGGTGATTGGCATGCTCCTCTAGATTCTTGAAGTAGATCAGAATATCGTCGATACACATTACTACAAAAGAATCTAGATAAGGCCGAAAGATTCTATTCATATAATCCATGAATACAGCCGGAGCATTAGTCAGTCCAAAAGGTATTACTACGTACTCGTAGTGTCCATATCGCGTCTGAAATGCAGTATTTGGAATATCTTCCTCCTTAATACTGATCTGGTGGTATCCAATCCTCAGATCAATCTTTGAAAATACCGCTGCTCCACAAACTTGGTCCGACAAATCATTAATCCTTGGGAGAGGGTACTTATTCTTCACCGTCACCCTATTCAACTGCCGATAGTCTACACCCATTCTTATACTCCCGTCCTTCTTCTTGACAAAAAGAACAGGTGCACCCCCTGATGAGATGCTCGGTCTTATGAATTGCTTCTCCAGCAACTCCTCTATCTGCTTCTTCAGCTCTACTAACTCTATTTGGGTTTGCCTACAATTGTTGGAAGATCAAAAAAGAATTCTTTTCAACCAATTGTGGACAGAGTTTGGAAGAGGATTAAGGGGTGGAAGGAGAAACTCCTCTCAAGGGTTGGGAAAGAAGTGTTATTGAAGGCTGTGGCTCAATCTATACCTTCTTATGCTATGAGTGTGTTCAAATTTCCTGCTAGCTTAATCTCTCAACTTACGAGCCTTTTTACTCCCTTCGGTCCTATTTATAAGTCACATTCTAGAAGGATTCTTTGGTCCTATTTATAAGTCACTTTGTATTTTCTAGGTGGCATTTATTGCTATTTTCTCTTATTTGCCCTTTGCCCATTAATGTGAAGTAATACAATGTGAAATTCCCAATGCAAGTTAAGAGGGTAAGATTGTAATGTTGAAGTATTTTTTTAAAGTTTCAAGAAACCTAACTACCCCCCTTGGTCCATGTGATATGGTTAAGTATGCCCTATAAATAGGACCAGAGGGAGTAACAAATTTTGGTGGGGTTCGTCAGAGGAGGAGAGGAAGATTCGTTGGTTAAGTTGGAAGAAGATGTGCCAACCGAAGTGTAATGGGGGTTTGGGGTTTAGGGATTTAGAATCCTTCAACCTTCCGCTGTTAGCAAAACAAGGTTGGAAGATTATTAAATCTCCTAAGTCCCTAATGGCTAGAGTTCTAAAAGCAAAGTATTTTCCGAATTGCTCTTTTATGGAGGCTTCTTTTGGAAATAATCCAAGTTTTATTTGGAGAAGTATTTTAGAAGGTCGTTCGGTATTGGAAAAAGGTTTGAGGTGGAGGATTGGCAATGGCATGAAGGTGAGGGTGTGGGGTGATCCTTGGATTCCTAAACAATGGTCTTTTAAACCAGTCACGCCCAACCAGTTTCAAGAAGGTTTTCTTTTGGTCTCTGCTCTTCGTTCTTAGGATGGTAAATCGTGGGACAATCAGACTTTAAATCAGTATGTTTTGCCTTGTGACAGGGATGAAATTTCTAGGATTCCTATTACTTCTACTGATGTGGAAGATGAACTAATATGGCATTTTACAGATAATGGGATATATTCAGTTAAGAGTGGGTACAATACCTTACTCCAATTTCAGCATCATTTGGTGGAAGGGGGAGAAGGACCATCTGTTCTCGGAAATCCATCACTTTGGAAGTATCTTTGGTCTTTAAATCTTCCTGAAAAATTGAAGATTTTTCTTTGGAGGGTGATAAAAAATATAATCCCAACTAAAGATAATCTTATTAGGAAAAAGGTACCTCTAATTCCAATTTGCAGTGGCTGTGATGTTGGAGTAGAATCAGCCCACCACGTTTTCTTCGAGTGTACTTTTGCATCGAATGTATGGAAGCTTCTTGAGCTGAAGTCGGTTATGGATTTAGGGGCCAGAAAATGCTTGGTGGACTGGTTCGATGAAATCTATCAAAGCAAAGGTAAGGAGGTGGTGAGCTTGGCGGTGGTTGTGCTTTGGAGTCTATGGAATGCAAGGAACCACCGTGAGTTTCAGGCAATGAGTAAATCGGAGGAGGAGGTGTATGGGGAGATTAGAAGTTATTGGGAATCCTTGAGGAGGTTGAAGATTGAGTCATTTGGAAGTTCGATTCGTGCTAAACCTGTCACTGCTGCGGTGGTTCCGGATCCTCCTCCGGCGACTGTTAGTTCCATGATGAACATGATGAATATTTTGATAATGACAAAGTGTTTTTGAACAAGCTACAAGTGTTGATCAAGTTTCAAGCTCAACAAGCAACAACAAACATCAAATGAAGAAGAGAGAAAGCAAGCTCATGAAGACCTAAGTTTGAGTGTATTTGTATTTCTTTTATCTTTTGCCTCTCAAGCTTCATAGGTTTTTTATTTGGGTAGATTATTATAGAGGGTAGTGAATCTCATTCATAAGTCATGATTAAATCATAATTTGAGTTTTCACTTAACCTAGAATCAATAGGTGGCTTAAAGGTTTTAAAGGAAAGGTTGGATTTTGAGAAAACAAGTTTTGAACATGTACAGTACCAACTTAATCGATTAAGTGATAACTTAATCGAGTACTACTCGAGTACACGACTTGCTTAATCGATTAAGTACTGCTGAACTGATTTTTAAAATACGTTTTTCACTTCTCAAAATCAGTTTTTAAGTGCTACAACTTTTGGGTATTCTATATAAACCTTTTCCTATTATTTGTGATGAGTCAGAATCATTTTTCATACAAGTTTTACAAAGAATCAAGCCACTCTATTCTCTCTCATTTTCTAAAGATCAAAGTTCTCATATTTTCATATTCTTTGATCAAGAACCTTTGAATCTCTTATGGTGAATTGTCATAACTCTTGATTGAGATTCATAGGATTGTTTTGTGTTTTATATCGTGTTGTAATCTTTGCAAGAAGGCAAGCCACTACAACAAACAAGAAGTCTTGGTGTGTCGATTTTATCATCAAGCAAGTACATTCTTATTGAAGAAGAAGAAGAAGTCTTGGTTGTGAATCAAGCAAGTGAAGCCTTGATGTGTGGATTATCATCAAGCAATTGGAGACTTGTTGTGTCGATTATCAACAAGGGGTAGAGGTTAGATTAGAGAGAAGATCAATAGGATTACAAGGCAAGGGTGTCGGTTATCTCTTGTAGGCTAGCAAGAAGGGAGTCTTGTGAGGCAATCACTTGTAATTTGAGAACTCTAATTCCTCATAGTGAAGAATCTCTCTTGGTTGAAGAGGGGACTGGATGTAGCTTTCAAGTGGATGAAAGTGAACCAGGATAAATCACTGTGTCGTATCTCTAAACCCTTACTCTTTATATTCAAGTCATTTGATTGCGTTCTTGGTTGAAAACCTAGAAAGATTGATTTTCATAATTGATTGAATTGAATCTTTAATTGTTCAAATTGATAAAGGGAAAATCATTTTCATAACTAGGTTAATCAATAAGAATATAGGTGTTAATCATTTCCGCTGAATCTCTGATCTTGCATGTGAATTGATTGATTTTCGTATTCGAATGAAAATTGATTTTTCTGTTTTCTGTCATATTTAATCGATTAAGTTCAAGCTTAATCGAGTACTACTCGAGTACACGACTTGCTTAATCGATTAAGTACTGTAGAATTTGTAAAAATCATTTGTTTTGATTGTTTCGATTTGTTTCGTTCGAAAATCTTTCAAGGTAGCTTCAACACCTATTCAACCCCCCCCCCCTTCTAGGTGTATTCCTAGGGTTCCTAAGTCTCTCCAACCACCAATTGCGGTTTCCTCAATTGGTATCAGAGCTCGGTCGAAAGACACGAGCATAAGAGCTTTTTCGTAAAGATCCTTTAAGAAAATCGCAATGGGTTCTACGAATTCTTTTGGTGGTGAAGGTGCTTCAATAAGTCGTCCTCCATTGTTTGCCGGAGAAGGCTATGCATATTGGAAAGTTAGAATGAAAATCTTTATCCAAGCCATAGATAGTGAAATTTGGAAAGTAGTTGAAAAAGGTCCTCATATCCCCTCTAGTTTAGTTGAAGGTGTAGAACAATTGATCTCCGAGGATAAGTGGAAGGATGATAATAGAAAGAAAGTACAATATGATTATAAAGCAAAGAATATCATTACATCCGCTTTATCCTATGACGAGTTCTTTAGAGTTTCTCAATGTTCTAGTGCTAAAGAAATGTGGGACACTTTACAAGTGACTCATGAAGGAACTAGTGAGGTTAGGAGAGCTAGATTGAATGCTTTAATGCGTGATTATGAATTATTTACTATGCTTCCAAATGAATCTATTAATGATATGCAAAAGCGTTTTACTCACATTATAAATCATTTACTTGCTCTTGGTAAAACTTTTCTTCAAGGTGAACTTTCTAACAAAGTGTTGAGATGTTTAGACAGGAATTGGCAACCAAAAGTAACGGCTATTGTTGAATCTAAAAATTTGGATGCTATGGATCTAGCAACACTTTTTGGAAAGCTTCAAGAACATGAAATGGAGCTTGGACGATTAAGTATCAATGAAGAGTCGGATAAGAACAAATCAAGGAAAGGACTTGCTCTTAGAGTCAAAAGTGCATATAAAAAGAAAGATAGTTCCGATGATGATGATAGTGAAGATTCCGATTCCGATGTTGATGAAAAAGACATGAAACTTTTGTTAAAAGAGTTTGACAAGTTTCTAAGGAGAAAAGGAAGGTTGAACAAGGACAAAAGTAAAGAGAAGGATTCCCCACACTACAAGACCAAGACATCAAAAGAAGGTGTAGTTTGCCATGAATGTGGAAAACCCGGTCATCTCAAGTATTCATGCTCTAGGTATCTCAAGAAGAAGGAGAAAGACAAGAAAAATTCTAAATCTAAAAGAGCATACATAGTTTGGGATAGTGATGAAGATAACAAGAAAAGCACATCGAGTAGTTCATCGGATGATGAAGAAGCCGC